>CM043719.1:9568951-10768951 GCA_023969325.1 Oryzias curvinotus | reverse complement strand
CTGCAAATGTTCACGGTGGTGTCTCGGTGTCAGTGGAGACACCTGCAAAGGTCTTCTGGCATTCAAGTCAATGTGGTGGAGTCGGTTGTGAATGGTTTGTCTAGGAACCCTAGTAACCCTCACATCTGGTAAACCGGCCTGCAGCTGTCTGCTAAACCATGTCTGAGGTAGGAGGTCCTTAGGTACTGGTCATGGTTCTGGTCTGTCACTGGCGGAGCTCCACTCCTGGATCTGTCACAAACTCTCCTGCAAACTTTACCTGCAACATCTGACTGTCTACACGAAAGTGTTAAGGCGAGGTGGTGCTGCTCATGCGTTAAATTACATCGTGTGTTCATGGCTGTTTGAATGATAAACTTGGAATGACTTACTGACAAAATACACTTTTTATACCCACAGAATGTTGAACATTGATACCACACTGAAAAGGTTTTTGTTTAAGAATTAGTTTTATTTTGGCTTCAATAAGTCAGACACACTGAACACAGTGGTACCATTAAGTGGAAAACACTAAATGAAGTATCTCTATAACCAAAATACAACAGCCTCCCTATCCTGAAAATCTATTAAATGAAACAAACACTGTAAACAACATGTACTGAGTTTCTCACTAAATCCCTAACTTATTGTAAGTACTGTAAGTCAACAGCAACCCCATAAAAGACAAACATTCTACTGGTTTGAAATAACTCTATAGTTGCCACTGTGCATGTGAGATTACAAAAATCGGTGCAGCTGGTTTGTGAAAAACTACTGCAAAAAGTTAATTGGCGACATGCAGCTGTGCAGCAGCTTCCTGAGCATCTGTAAGTGAAATGTTTTGTGGTGTACTTTCAAAACAAGCTCCAGATCAAGTGTGGACATGTGTCAAAATGGGAATGAAAATGGTTTAGAAAAAGACATTGTGGCCTCGTTGAGAATGAAATAAACTCCAATTATGATTCAGTGATGATGACAGTAATGACTGTGAGCGCTTGTTGATTGGGTTTCCTTAATAGTTTAAGCCAGATTTGTATGACAAGTGATCAAGTGTCCATCTGGCAGCGCTGAGCACAACCTGCCCACGAACACATGCCCATCCATGCACGGCGGATGCCCACTGCTCTCCTGCAGGGCTGGGATCAGAGTGGTAGGCGCATGCAGCTTGCATATCTGCTCCCCTCTGACCTAAGCCAAGTGCCTGTGGAGATCTCATTCCCATCAATTATAACCTCCTCCTCCTCCTCCTCCTCCTCCCGCTGCCATGTGACTCTGAAACATCAAATCAGAGTCTCTGACTGCCTGGGGTAGGGAAAGGGGGTACAACTGCCTTTTCTGCAGCTCTGTTCTTCCTGATCTCTGTCTGATCTAAATCTAACTTAAATGGTAGATGAGGGCTCACCGTGGGGGGTGGAGAGGTGTCAGGTGGGTTGGCTCACGTTGGATTCAAAGATGAAGACGAAAAAACAGCCTCTGATTAGCGATGTTGTACATAATAGATCACTAACATCTGACTTGAGTATCAAACAGAAGATCTTGAGAAGCACAGGATTTCTCAAAGCACAGTTTAATGCTGACATCCACAGAACCCGGCCGCAGGTTGGGATTCAGTCTTTATAATATGCATTCTGACGGGAGTGAGAGGGAGGTGATGGGTAGTCAAGGAACTTCAAGCAAAGAGCTGTAACTAATACTTCAACTTCTCTCTACTCCAGAATTTTTTCTTTATTCCTCTTGAATCAAAAAAAATCTGCCATTTCTGTAAAGACAATACTGTAGGGAAAACATTTTTGCAATATCCAAAAAGGTGTTGACCAAGTAACGTTATTTTCTAACTGATAACGACTATTTTTAATTTGGAAATATGGTGGAAATGTGTCTGTTTGTTGTGTAAGCAGTAGCTGCAGATGTGCTCCTGTAGAGGTGTAGTTTATTTATAATAATTTACGAAGAACTGCATTGTGAAAAAAACTCAAACTTAAGTTAGATTAGCTGCAAAATTGCTTTTTGAATCTCGCGACTGGCCAGGAGTCTGCAAAAGAAAATATGAGTCTGCCTGTGTTGCATTTGTGTTTTTAAAACACAATGTGGGCAAAGTTGTCTTTCGTTTCTACTTTGGATCAAAGATCGTCACTAAGCTAGCTCACCTGAAACTGTTTCAGGTGAGCTAGCTTCTAAAGTTGCTTCCTGTATGTCTACATATCTCCCACTCCCCATTTGAGTCTCTGAGCAGAGAGACTATGGTAAGGCCCCCTCTGTTTAAAATGCCAATTAAAAGAAACACCTCATTCTGAGATTTGAACCAATCAAAAAGACCCTGCATAAGCCGTATTTTAACACCTCTTATTCCAGACAGTAAATAACAAGCTACAACATACATAGACATTTGCCGAACAAATAAAAAAAAAACGCTAGAGACAAAAAGGTATAAATCATTAAGATTGGAAAGCTTCAGCACTCAACAACTGAAGCAAAACTACTGCAATGTCATTTGACACAAAGGAAAATACAGGCGCACTGTAGAATGTGAAAGTAACAACATACCGGCTGTCTAGTCTGGGTGTTTTTAAGACAACGGGATACCATAACTAGAAGGGCTGCATTTGGTAAAATAAAAAAAACTCTGAAAAATCCAACAGTTTTGGAAACTACTAAGAGACAACTCACAAGTCCACACTAATTACGACTGCCACTAGATTTCATGGGATCATAGTCAGAACCTACTCTAAACAAGGACCAAAACGAATACAATTCAAAAAGAGCCGTACTAGCAAACGACAGGAGGCTGCAGACTTTGCTTTACCTACTAGATGGAGTGATGTAGGAGGTCTTCAATGCCCAAGTGAGCTAGTGGCCATTAAATAGTTAATATTCTAAGACTTGTTTTTTTCTCTCAAATAACATTTAAAGTCTAACTCCGATGATCGTTTGATTAAAAAAATTGTTCCCAGTGGTCTTTTTAATTATGTCAAAATAAAAAAATCTGTCATTTTTTAGGACATAGCTTTCTTTCTTTCTCAGACATAACTTTTTTATCTGCTCCCGATTCACAAAAACTTGAATAAAGAAACACTCAGAAATGCAATTTTCAGCTTAGTTAAAAAAATAAAAAATGTATTTATATATATGTCCTCTATCATTAGGAAAATGGCACAAAAACATCAAAACACTTCTTATATATCCATAGTTCCACATATTTTCTATTATTTATTTTTATTCTAATATGTATGTCACTTTATTTTATTTTATTTTGCTCAAGCAGCTGGAGAGATTCAGAAATTTTCGCTGTAACAAGCCTCTTGTGTACAACATTAAAGAATTCTGATTCTGATTCTGATTCTTAGCCAGCTATTGAGAACCAGAGTTTTACAGCTCTGGCCTAGACACTCCTGCTGACCAAATTCTTTTTCACCAAATTACAGTAAAAACCAAAGTGGCAGCACATTGCTTCAAAATTACTCAAACAGTCAAGATTTCCAAGAAAGAATTTGTTTTCTAGTTCCAAAACAAAAGTCAGTGTACTTTTACTTGAACATCTGTTATCCTTCTCCAATCAGTTCTCCCCTAATTTCATCAAATCAGATGTACAGGGATTAAAGGGGTTAAGAGGATTGCCTTAGGAAAACGCCAGAACCAGATTTCTGTTTCCAAATAAAAATATCACAGATTATTAAATGATGAGCATGTTTGGATTAACAAAATGAATGAATGCATTATGGTTTGATAAGCAAAGATGAGAGAAAAGTGCTAGTGCTTTAGAGAGTAAAGCACGTTTAAAAAGTTTGGTTGCAGCAGAATTTATTCCCAGGTGAAAAGCAAATTACTCGTCAAGATATTGTATTTGCATGAGAATCTTAGAGTCCTATTTTGATGCATTGCAAACGAAGCCATTCAACAGAGTTTTGTACATGGCCAGTAGAAGACTTTCCATAGTATAAGGTCCATAGTCAATGAAGCTGATGAAGGCCGTCCTGCAGCGGACCCCCTCCATCCTCAGAAACTCTCTCTGACTCTTGCATTTATGCATGATTTGCCCTGCTGCAAGTCCCAAGTGCTGCCTTCATAATTCATGCATTCTCTACTGTAGAAGCATGAATACTACAGTATCTTCACCCTCAGCTTCCTTTGATTGGCCAGACTGCTTCATGGTGCTCTCAGATTACAACAAACCCTCTGAACCCAAAAAAATGACCATACAAAGCATCTAAAGGGTCGTTCCCGACAAATTAGCGCCTTCCTTGTTAGAGTCCAAACAGCAATCGTGCCCTGATGCTTTATGCCGTAACAGTCTGCTACCTTTGAATAACCCAGAACTCATCCTTGTCAGACTAATAAACAGTCTGTTGCAGGGTCTTGATCGCAGTTGCATCAGTCTATAATGTATCGTGCTCGTGGCAGAGAGAGCCTCTGCTGCATGCTAAAGAGTGAGGACTCTGGTCTGGAGAGGCATGGAGAGAGAATGATGAAACCGGACGACAGCGTGTAACCCAACGGCTTGATCTTGCATGACTTTCTTTACACGGCACTTTCCTAATTAATCAAAGTTTTGTGAAACGCTTTGCCTTGAAGGAGAACATCAGCAAAGGATGAAAGGCGGTTGAAAAAAACCATTTATTATGTTCATATGATTCCATTTCAACCCAAACTGAGATGTTCCTGTGGTTTACATTAGGAGTGTAATGACTCTTAAGGAGGTAGCAATTAATTAAGTCCACTTCAAACCAACCACTGATGGTCTTTTTATGCAAAGTTGGGGGGTTCTGTCAAAGATGATGTACAAACAGAATTGCATGTAATTGCTTTATTATACATTGGATTTTTTATGACTTTCACAAGGCCTGCAGGGTAAAACCTTCCCTGTATTCTTGACTGATTCCGTTTTCTTCATAAGAATACACATTAGCTCCACAGTTTCAGGGTTTTTAGTTCATAAAAGTTATTAAAGAAGAGGTTCTTCCTCTTTCTGAAAAGTACAAAAAAAGGACTTTTGTATAAATAACAGCCTAGGGTTGCCAATAATGGAAACTCAGAGCAGAGCCATTAAATGTGATTCTTAGGAATCTAATTATCAAGTGTTTTTATGGTCGTATTTAAGTAGCAACAGATTCATGTACGGTCCAGTGGAAGTTCACCAAAACCAATGTCTGGATAAACTCAAGATTTTGCAAAGAATGAATGCTGCTAATGTTTTCCTTCTCATATCCAGCCCCTCTGGAAAATGTTCCCAAAATGTCAGGGCTGCAGGTCAAATGGCTGAAGTGAAAGATAGCCATGTTTTAAAAGGAAACTCATTTTTTTCCGGTTTCTGTCATTACATTCTTTTAATATTGTATTGCTTATTGGAATTATTGCAATAGACTGTGTGGATTTCTATAAAAATGTGTGTATGTGTTTCTTTTTTCAGGTTTAGCAGTAGATTTTTATTAATGGTAAGGAGGTGTGGTTCGAGGAGATGGCATAAAAAAATTCTTTCCACAAGGTCACTAGCAGAATTAAGCAATTTCTCACTGACTGCCATGTTACAAAGTCAGAATTTACACCAAGATAAACATATATGTTTTTTTATAAGACTTCTTTTATAGATAGCTTTACTTTTTATTTACAATAGCTGTAAGGTGATTGAATTTCTTTTTAAATCAGTTATTTAGATTTTTTAAGAGCTCAACTTTGTACATATTTAGAGGGGGGTGTCTTTTTTATTGTTGTATAGGTGAAAAACAGAAACTAATACTTCAATTTTGTGACTCTAAACTGTGTTTGAAAGACATGTAAGGTGTTGGTACGGTCAAGGACAATAATAACTGATGACTAAAGCCATAGTCACATGCACCCGTACGGTTGCTGCAAGGTTTTTGGGTTGTCTGTCTCCATGGAGGGTCGTAGACAGGAAGCTGCATCTTAAGGGGAGTAGGTGTGTCTTGCCTTAGCCTCATGCCGCCACCTCAAGGCACGTAATGAAAATGGAATGTACCACTGTCATGCAAGTGGTAATCATATCATGCAGTATTTATAACAATAATGCAAGGTCCACGGACTTATCCTTACTGACCGCATGTGACAACTCTTACAAGGGGAGTCCAGATGACAAGTAAGTGCCTGTACAACACCAGAAGGATGCCCACACAAACTATTTCACCTATTTCACCCTTACTTACCTTGCGTGTTGAATGAGGGTTCACTACGACCTCTTGTCCGTAGCATGAACATTTCTGCTTTACAAACTCACCAAGCGGTCTAGGATCCTAATATTTAGTGGGGGGCACCCGTTTTTTTTTTAAACTTTCGTAAAATATTGACCTGAAAAAGAAAGACATTCAAAGTGTTTGAAGAGGTTTGCAGATGAGAAAAAAGAGAAAAACAAACATAAATGAGTGCAAAATGATCTGATCTGATCCGACCCCCAACCAACCTGACAGAACTGTATGCAGCACTTGTGGAAGAGTAGAACACCTCAGAACAACATCATGATAGTGAGGAGCAGACAACTGGTCAAACATGAATATACGTGGAAAAAGGGAGAAAAGTTGTGGCTCATTTGTGAACCACGTTAAAACCATGGAAGAAGTACGAATAAACCATGCAAAGAACACGTAAATCAACATAGAACATGAACCGTGCCTGATTACTGTGCTGTTTATGTGCTACCATGCAGGTCTGAAGAAGCTGTAATGTGTGTAAGTGTTCATTTTCAAAGCTTTGCAAAAGGAGCAGGATGGCACTGTGACCCATTTCACCAGAGACGTTTGTCCATCATTTCAACCAAAGGTTATTTGGCATGAAGCACAACTGCAGATCATCATCCTATCAGCAACGTCCCATAATATCAACCTTCTCTGGTTTGTTATTTTTTTTTTTTTCCTAATATTTAATTTTGCTTTCTGAAATTTTTTTGGGTTTTTTTTTTGTCAAGTGATTTGCACTTCAGGACCACCATACTCCACTCACAACCATACTTACCGTAGATAGCCTAGACTTACACTATAAATTAATTAAATTTAAAAATATATGTAAAAAAAAGGGTCAGAATAAATATATAATAATCCCAGCAGCTACAAGAGGACAGAAACCAGCAGCGGCACAATGTCTGACCAGAAAGTCAAGTCATCCTATTTGACCTTAAAGCAGTCGCTGAAGGGTAGGGTAATTAGTGACAGCAGCACTAACATAATCAGGAAAAATGACCCATTGAGAACATTTAAGTTTTTGGTCCAAATACACTCACCTTTCCTACAACTGCCATTCAGTCTAACATAGACTTAAATACATAAACGTATTTGTCAAACCTTCTTTAGTGTTTAAGTTTAGAGAAATTCTTTTCAAATCACTGGTAACTCAAACCAAACAAAATTGGAATTTTCTATAGTAAGATTATAAATTCTCCCAAAAAATGAATAGAAAAGCATTTTTGTGCTAATAAAGTATCATAATGCGTTTGATGAATCAATGTTGTATTTTCTAAATTAGGATCAGTTTGATTTTAAATGATCTATTAATTTATAGCTATTCCTAATAATATTAAAAGGAATTTAATTCTTGTGCATTGTTTTGTTCTTGTGTTTAAATCATGTAAGTCTGCAAAAGAACCTGAGAGCAGTAATCCCCTTTTTTTTCTGTCTCAAAAACTGCTTGTGGAAGTTTTTATGTCAAAGCAAGGTATTTCCAGCTCCACTTATAAGTCTAAATAAATCTACGCCCACATAGGACCTGGGTCTCTAAAGCAGCAAAGCTTTCCGTTAACTCAACAGGGAAGTTGTGTTTGTGAGCAAAACTGGGTCCCAGGAGGTTTTAATTGAAGTTACAAGGAACTGGGGGGAAGTGGGTCTGTATAACTCCGCTGTCAAACTGTTTGTTTGTGTACAGTTACTGTACGGGAGAGCTTTTCCTGTGCTGTGACTGCAGATGGAAGAGCCAGTGTTCACAGAATCACATGAGGCATCACTGAGCCTGCTTAAATGGCCCTCGCTATATCGCAGTTCACCTTTCACAATCTCTCTGCTTTGTTCTGCGTCCTGAACGGCTGTTGACCTTGTCAATCAATCTCCAGCTTGCTGTTTCTCCTGTATAGAAGGCGTTCAGTTTGCCACATTTACATCAGTCTTTGATGGCGAGCAGATCTTTCAATCTATAAATATTTGAACTTTTTAAAGTTGAGTCAAGAAAGAAACGCTTTGAATATGTTCATGTCTGTCTTAAGCCGGTGTCATACAGCCACTATATACATTTTACACATTTCGGTCTTTCATGAAACATGCGTGATATACGTGATTCATACGTGTTTCTTGCCTTCATCCTTCATCGATGTGCGCAGATGTTTTGTCCGATGGTTCTTTACATGAATTCAGCATTGAGGTGTTCAAAACTTTGGTCAGTTGAGAATTATGCAATTTTGGATTTTTGCATTTGGGGGCCTATGCCTACATTCTGCCATGACCCCGGCTTTGCCCAAAAGTAGAAGGGCGGGCGGGCGGGCTCCAGCAACCCGATGCCCCAGAAAGGGATTCTGTGAGTTCCAAAAATAGATGGATAATGGGTTAAAGCCGGAAAATAACTTCACGTCTTAAAGGGATTTCGAGATAACTGCTGTTATTGGATGACAGACATTATATTATCCCATCTACATGTCAATTCAGACACCCCAAGAATCCAGATAATGATTGGATATTTGGTGCGGATGTACACGGCTTCATTTATTGTAACAAATGGAGAAAGACTCCCTGTCAATCAATAGATAAAACACCAGCAGGATCCACTGTAAAGGCAGTTAGAGTGACAAGCTGCTATAAACAATCGGAGACCCCCCCCTCACCACCACAACAGCCTGCTGACACAGCACAGTCCCCCAGTGGAGGAAACTGTTTTCTGGAACGCCGGCCCCTCGCCCGCCTTCTCCGATCCGTTCAAAAGCTCGCTGCAAACTGCTGATCAGAGGCTCCTAAATATCAGCCAGGCAAAGAGCATAATTCATAAGAGAGATAAATGCTCACTACTTTGACATGTTTGCTGCTGCTAGGAGTTCTGTCACTGCTTGATTAAACATTGAGTCTGGTTGTAGAGGAAAGTTTCCCACATTGGTCCATCAGAGCCTTTGGTGAAGGTGCACATCGTTCTGCTGTGTCCACCGCTTAGAGAATATCAAAGGGAAAAGAGCAGCAGGAAGCAGTCATACTCTGCAAGGTACATCCATCCTTCAAGACAAATGAGATCATAAATCCTTCTCCTTCACAGCCAGACTGATCTCCCCTCTATTTCACAGAAATGGGAATAAAATGCTGATCAACATAGTCCCATCTCTCCCTCTCATCTCCCTCTAAGCCCCTTGATCTATCCATCATGTGGACAGCTTTTCCTCTGCACTTGCCATTCCTCTTTCATATGAAGCAATGACCTGCTGCCCCGAAGCTGACTGTCGACAAACAAGCCCCAAAACACGACTGAGGAAAATCAATATATGCAGATGAGCCGGGCCTGTTTTGGTGAAAATGATTATTTTAATATTTTTTATATATATATTTAGATATTAAGGTCACAAAGGAGCAGGGTGTGTGTATTTGTGCTGTAAATGATTGTGTCTAGAAGATTTGGGTAGATGAAGCGTTGTTGTTATCTGACTGATTGCACCAACATAGTGACACCAAAAAACATACAAATGGAATATTCTCATCAGTGTTTCCTTGGTGGTAAACCTAAACTCTCCCTACTTGTGGATCTGCTTCCTCAAAGCTTGAAAATGAACCGACGGAGACCTGAGACAGTGGAGTTTACACAGCTTTTTATTTCTGCGCCCAAGGGCACAAAATGAATAGCTTTAGCATGCTGTCTGTGTGTGTTTCTACGCTGATCAGAGCATTTCCAAGTCAGAGATCTATTAAAGTTATTCATTTGAAATTGAATAGAAATTCCTATTTTTAGGTTTTACTTCTTTGGTCTACACCAGTGGTCCCCAACCACCGGGCCATGGACCGGTACCGGGCCGCGGGACACTTGGCACCGGGCCGCGGAGCGGTTCCAGGCCGCGGGAAATTTTTGCACCGGGACGCAGAAAAAATAATTTCCATTTTATTGTTTTTTTTTCCGACAAAAACGTTTCATTTTGAAAAGTGACCGGATTCTCTCTGTTACATCTGTCACACTTAACGCAGGTCAAAGTCGCGACACCAAACATCAGGTGATAAACCCCACTAAAATTAAACCCAAACAACTAAAATGAGCAAAAAACAAACTTCTTTAGAAAGTTGCTTTGACAAGGGGAAAATTATAATTATTATTGTTATTATCATTACTAAAGAGAAAATACCATCCCCGGTCCACGTTAAATCTGTCTTGCGTTGCACCTCAAACCCCCCCCCCATACACAGACAGAGATAATATAGATTGTTTTATTTTATTCTAGTTTATTTATTATATTCTTCTGATTATTATTATTATTACATTTATTGACAATTTCTGCGAAAATAGAAAATAGGAGCACTGTCTGCTCCTCATTTGGGCCTAAAAGATAAACACCAGGCTGACATATCAGCACATCATTACATTCTCTAACTACATTGCATTATTGCATCCAGCAGGTACTGCATGAAAATTGCCTCACGCAACTGTAAACATGGGGAGAGAACAGAATGCAGCCACGTGTGAGGGTGGAAATGAGACCCACAATGGCCCATTCCTGCATGAATCTATCATTGTAAAAGGCTTTCTGTATACAGACTATTACCATTTATTCTGTCACCTGTCAGACAGTAGCCTTGAAGCAAACACGCACTGTATGATAAGTTGCCACACGAGCCCCGCTGTCAAAGGACCAAACATCTATCTCTCCATCCGGTTGCGGCGCCTAGGTTGTTTTTTTAGACAGTGAGCCTATTTGTGCGCTAACTCAAGGTGAGCAGACGGAACTGCTCATTTATATTTGGGTCGAGCCTGCAGCCCTGGACGTGCTCCCCTCATAAAGCAGCTGCTGTTCAGCTCCACCAGCCACCAGCGCAAAGATGATATGCGGCTCTGATCAGAGCCCGCCATCTGAAAACAACTCGGGCGAGGAGGAGGTAGTAAAACACGGCCGCTGACCTCAACTGCTCTCCTCTCGTCCTTGCTGCTCGTTTCCACCACGCCCCAGCATGCAGGCGGCGGCTGGGGTTTCAGGGGAAGAGCAGAGGTGGATGCGTGCACTTCACAGGTGGACTTCCTTTTAATGATGAACCGATGGGGAGGCGGGAAGCTGCTGGATAATGATGATGATGGCTCTTTTATGCTTTTGGAGCAATTTTCTGAAGTGGTGGTTTTAAAAGTGAATCCCGACTTGCGTTAGCGTTAGCATGCCCTTTCATGCCTGGTGACAGGAGGGAGAATTTCTCTGAAATAGTTCACTAAGTCTTTCATGTTTCACTCTGGCCCTCAGCCATCCCTCCCTGAACTCCTCATTACTGCTCCACTCTTGACATCGACGCATCAAATGTCTTTTTTGATCTGTCTGTTGCACATGAAAGATTCCTGCATAACTATATAAAAAAAGGAGTGCATACAAGTCCTCTATGGACCCGCAGAGTAGAGTTGTGAGGGGAAAAGCAGATTTGCTGGGCTTTTGTTTTTCACGCATACAGGGTGGGGTTTCCTCATGGAAACGCTGGATGGAAATGCTTTAGACTCCTTAAAAACCCACTTCCATCATCTTTGGAGCTATTTTAAAAGTGGTCTTTTATGACCCACTCTAATGAAAATTGAGTTTTGGATGTTTTTAACCTTTTCCTATGGCATTTTTCTGATGAAGGAGGACATCTTTGAAACATATTAAGCTTAAGTTTGCATATTTAAGTTTTTCTACAATTCGAATCGTTGTGAATTAGGAGCAGACTGAAAAATGTAGTTAGAAAAAGAATGTATTTGTTAAGTAGAACATACACTGGGGGGGCCACAAGCTTCCTGCTCCACTCTTCTCATGTACGTCTTTGTTTTCCTTGTCTGAGCTGGAATCTGGAACACAACTGGTTAGGTACGAGATGGCTTACTATTTTTGTTACACCAGTAATGTTAGATTTGGGGTGTAAGGGGCAGTAAGCTAGTGAGAGAATATGTAAACAGATGAAAAATGGGGGTGGGCTTCCTTCACGCCAGCAGTCTCACCCACAGAAACTATGTCCTAGAAAACGACACAGGTTTTTGTTTTGTTTTTTGGCTAAAAACAACATAATCATAATTAAAAGACCACTCGGAACGCTTTTACAATAGATCGGTGTGGGTCTTTAATTAAGATGATGCAGTTTTTAGCCAAAATCAAAAGACCTGTGTTGTTCTCTAGGACATTAGCAGTTAATTGGATATTTGCCTCTAAGGTGTGGGCGCGACTGTTGGCACAATGCTACTGCGCCCCTCTTCCCCCCCTTATTGTTGAAAGTTGAAACCAGGGAGCTTGAGGTCCACCCAGTGTATTTTCTTCAACACAAATAAGTTCTTTTGCAGCCTGCTTTTCTTTGTCTGCTCCTAATTCACAACAATTGTGTGCTTAATTGTCTTTCTATATGTCCTCCATCATCAGAAAAATGCCACAAGAACATGTGAAAAAAAACACAATTTTCATCGGAGTGGGTCTTTAAGATCATTTACAGCAGGCCGACCCCCCCCCCCCCATGCAGGTGCACTCCCCACAAAGGTTCCACAGTAGCGTTAAAGGAGAAAGGCAAAGTGGCAAAAGGATGATGGAGACTTTACTGCTGCAGTAAATCCACAGAGCACCTCCAGTCTGTGCACTGCAGAGATTTCAAAGCCCCCCCACTTGTAGGCTGAGTACATGTGTTTGTCAGAAAGCAGACGGGGTCGCACTCAGTCCCCCCGGTATACTGCATGTGTGTGTGTGTGTTAATCCGGCCCCCACCCACACTCGAAATGCCGACATACAGCACAGGATTTAATTTCTCTCTCTTGTTGTGCAGAGGGCTAAAGGCCAAAGCACACCCATCTTTCTGTTATTGGGCAGCACATAAGGGGCCACGGCCATGTTTGAAATCCATCATGTTATTCTGAAAGGGGCCTGCACTGTTATATACACGAGTGAATTAATATGCAAATTACGTTTCAATGGCAAATGAACAAGTTGGAAGGCAAGCTAAAATAAAACAGTCTTTTTTCAAGCTCATTCAAAAACATTTTCAAGAACTAATAGTTTATGACAGCTTTTACTGTAAAAGACGTTTGTGTTTCTACAGAAACAGCACTGTTAAAAAAGTTTAACTTCTTTTGTTTTGCCTAGTTTCATTACACACCAGCTGCTTTTTTAATGGCGTTCTGTTCAATCCCTGTACCTGACCATCTTCTGAAGCTTTTCCATCGTTTTTTTTTCTGAGGTTTTCTGATTTGTTTACACACTCCAGTACGTCCCTCGAGTTAAAGTGTTTTTATGCTCCAGGCATTTTTTTTTCTTTTTACGGTTTGGGTTTGAAGGCTGAACAAACAAACAACGTATGAAGAAATCTCTCTGCAAATGACCAGGTGCAAAAAGTGAACTGAATTGTTCTGGAGATTCAGCAAAAAGTTCAACCTGATCACATTAAAAAGACTATAAGGAGGCGTGGCTTATTACAATCAAAATAGAACAACAATTTAGAATTGAGAGGGTTTGAGACACACATTTCTATGACTCCTATCACGTTAGCATGGTCCAAGTCTTTCTATAAAACCCATTGGAATTAACTTGGTCTTTTTTTTCTCCCCTGTAGTTCAACATCATTACACTAGGGGCAGCGGAAGAACTTTTCCAACTCATTTCAAAATGGCGGCCTCTGTGAAATCTCAAAAACACTTGAATTTTCAAAACCTTATGGAGAGACTAACTCATCTATTGTTATTCATTTTTTTAATGACTACTTGCTGTATTGAAAGAATACAATTTTTGCTGATAGTTAATTCTTTATAATACAGTTACACCATGTTAAAAATGTGTGGATCAAATTTGAGACAATGGCTAAAAAAGGTGCTTTTTTACCTGAATACTTATGTCAATAAGATGGTATCTTATACTAACATGGTTGTGAGTAAAAATTCACTAAATCACCCAACGTGTCATCATGAAGACTTTCTTCATCTCATAAAAAAAATAACATTGCATAAAGGGTTTTTATGGATTTCATCAAAAGGTTTTTTAAAAAAAAGTCCTAATTCCAAAATATTTCATTTTCTGGCGATTCTTTGATGGAGTGAGCTTTACAGGGTTTAATCCAGCTGCAATACAGTACGACCACTATTCATGATCAAGAGGAGCTGTCAAACTTCAAAATGAGCATCAGAACGGCTGCAAAGTTGCTAGAATTCTTTTCTGAACTCTGTGTGATTGTTGGTGTCTAAAAAGAGTAGATCTGAGTGTCCTAAACTGTTGATTTTTTTTTCCATCAGGTTTTAGGAAAATGACCCAAAACAAAGACAACATCCAAGGTTGTTGATAGCAGAACCTATAGCGGAAAGACAGAGACATTTTTAGAGGATAGAAGCACAAACGTTTGACAAAACAGAGAGACTAAATCGGAAATTCAAAAGTTTAAATGTTTAGGTAGATAAGCAGAGCTGCACTGACTGCTGCTCATGAGACTTCAGACAGCAGACTCACCAAAATTGGAATAGAAAAACATTCCCTGTGTTGAGGAATTTCCACTTCTAATCCAAGACTTGGGTAGAAGGATTGGAATTTAGTCTGAAAACATGGAAGCACTGAAGTGTACAACCATACCACCTTTAAAAAAGTACAAATGGCCTTCTTGATGCATTCTTTGACTATGAAACCAGCTCCAGCACTCAGGTGAACCTCTGGCACTACAAAAGTACATTTAACCTCAACAGCTGCATAGCAGCTGTATAGAGATCCCCCTCGCCAAAAGGCGTTCCACTTCCAATATAAGAGCTATTTAAACAAGCTCTCACGTTCACATGCCCCTAAGCAAAAATGTATGACCATTTTCGGGCTCTACGAAGAAAACGCGTAACCATTGAACGCATGGTGCCAGCTAAACCAGGTTGAACTTTGACCAATCGACGTATGGCAGTGACGTATGGCAGTGGTCCCCAACCTTTATTGTGCCACGGACCGGTTTGATGTCTGGCAAAATTCTCACGGACTGGTATGTTATACGTGACACATACTGCAGCAACGCTGCAATAAAGGCAGAGACATACTCTGCACTTTTATTTGACACGCTAAACATTGTACATCGCACAGGTGTCATCCTCCTTCCCCCTTCCCACACTCATGGTGCTAAAAAGAAGTAAACACAATAGGAAGAAATAACTAAGGATGAAACAATATTACTGCCAGATGAAAGGACCTGTAGGCAAAAAGAAACACCCGTGCTCAAACCTATTTTGACCAAAGGGGGCAAAGGGGATTGATTTAATTCCCTGTGATGCCAGCTCCGACAGTAACCCCTGCAGCCTGAGGAACTCTGACAGCAGACCAAACATGCATGTGACCAACACAACAATACAACAAAGTGATATCATATCACCTGTATGAAAACTGTGGTATTTTCTAAACATAACAATAAACACGAATGATGACATGAGCAACGTCCTCTCTGCCGGCAACACTTCCTGGTCACTATCATTATAACATGCCTTCAAAATAAGTGCATGGAAATCCAACTCACCACAGTGCTGAATGGTTTGTGGGAATCTCCCGTTGGGATAAATCCGTATTTTAAGTAGGACTCCTGATACTGTCAATTAAATGTAGCTTCCTTTTTTTGGAAGTCGAAGGTTCCTCTTCTGTCTCCTGGCTGGGCCTTTTCCACTTGGCAAAGAAACTTTCCAAAGATGTTTGTTTTTTATTCATTTTGCTAGTTCCTGGGTTTTATTTTAGCGGTATCCTATCACGTGACCGAGACGAGCGAATTGGTCTGCATCAAGAGTGACATAGACAAATGTAACAGAGAATCGGGCAATTTTTCAAAACAAAACATTTTTCAGATTCCGAAATAAATAAAACTGAAGTCATGTAAGTTATTTTATTTTTTCTGTGCGGCCCGGTACCAAATGACCCACGGACCGATACCGGCCCGCAGCCCGGGGGTTGGGGACCACTGATGTATGGGACAGGCGGCGAAACTCACATCGTAGCTAGTTTATCTGGTGAACCCAAACACAGCGACAAGCCTGTCGCCTGTATGTTTTTCCAATAAAGATGAATCAAGGCCACTCCCCTGACATGATGGTAATCCATTTCATTCATTGCAAGCACGCTAGCAGTGAACCGGACCATTTTCATCTTTGCGAGATCTGCACCACTTCGACGTTTTGCACCTCTTCCAGCTGCAGGTGGCAAACATGCAAAGCGTGTACAAAGCATAACACCCGCATAGACATTCATCCTTATTCTCAAAAAGTATGTGAACCTTGACTTTTTGACACTCTTTAGCTAAATATAAAAACTTGATTTGATCAATCCTCAACACACACAGCTTTAATTTCTACAATTACAAACAAATCAAGACGATAACATCCGATTATTTAAAAAAAATACTCTTTTATAATGTATTCAAAGAGAGGTTAAAAACTAAGTTTTCTCCAAAAACTAACAAACGTTGTAAATGTAACTCGTTAATCTGCCTCTTTAATACTAGTTGTGGTTCACTGAGTGAAGAAATGAGTGTGCACCACGGTTTATGCACCAGCAAGTGTTCTTTATATGTAACTGGCAATAAGGCATGGCAAAGCATCCCCAGTAACGTCTACAATTCATCATTTTGGCATGTGTGAGGTGGAGGGGGAGCCGGCATGGTCCCAGTTTTGTCAAAAGATTTCAGCAGTCCCATTTTGGTGTTACAGCCCAGAATCTGTGCTTTAACAGACGGAAGATGAGGACAAACTCAACGTGTTTATCCTTCCACCTTTCATTTAAGCTGCAAGACAAAGCAGAGCAGCAGGAAGAGCGTCCAGAGCCCAAACCCCACCGCAAACGCAGGAAAGCATGTGCGGTCCAAGAGCGGCTGGATGCAACACCCTCCTGTTTGGCAACACAGACAAGCGGTTGTGATGGGGTGCGGCAGACAGTTGGTTGGCAACTGCAGAGGCCGAGCTAATCCAGCTCCGCTGTTTAGTGGCGTGAAGCAGCTGGAGGCGCGTAAGCTGTTAACAAGTTGAGGTGAAAATGTTTGCTGGCAGGTGCACTCCTCCTCCTTCACACTTTCCCGAGCAGCAGCTCCCAGCAAACCGCCTCCAAACGACACGTGCAACCAGGCAGCCGCCCTTGCAACGCTGGCGCTTTCACCCGCACACCCATTTTACACAGATACGAGTGAAAAAGGCTGGAAACTGCACAGCATATGCTCTGGTGGAGCGACACACATCGCAGCAGATGAACTGCCACAGTAAAGACATTGTGTCGTTACGTTTAACGCAACCAGCAAATCACACCTCAGAGTTTTCCATTAGCAGAAAATTAAGGACAAATCCCACCTTTTCTAATCAGTAATGTTCAGCCCCCACCTTCCCTCACATGTGACATGAATGCTGCATGAACTGATGTTTGTTTGCCCCCTTCTTTTACATCTCGCTGCACCGAGTCCATCTGTGAGTGGCTAAACAAAAGCAGCAGCCCTGCCAGCCGGGTGATGCCCGCAGCACCACTGGAGCCCAGCCCGGCTTTCAAACTCTTTTGACAACATGGAACAACGGCAGGAGAGCCAACAGAACAAGTAGGGCAGCCTCACAGGGAGCCTCGTCCTCCTCTGGTTCACTCACAGCAGCTGCAGGACTCCGCCTGACTCGCCGGGGGAGCCTGAAGCTGCACTCTTCTATTCTTCGAGGAGGACTTTTAGTCTGCTCACATCTGCAAACATTTGTTGTTGAACAAAAGGTTCTGGATAAAGAAGAAGACAGCACTAAAGCTGCATGTTTTACATGCTTTTTATCTCTCATTTAAGTTACAAACACTAAAAACTGATTTGTTGCTTGGATACTAACAGTTCTTGATCTATTCAATTGAATTGAAGAAACTTCATGAATCCCACAGTGAAACAGCATGACAAAGAGCCAAACAAGAACAAAAACTACACTAAACAAACAATAAAAGACCTTTGTGCTTAACACAAACAAATGAGAAATAATTTTAAATAAATTGTTTATTCAAATTCTAAACTCTATATAAGGACTTTGGATATGAATCAACAGGAACTTAAACATGAGAACTGTTACATCAGAATAACTATTGTACTCATCTTTATCCTTTTCTTCATGTTTTTTATTTTATTTTGTTTTATTGCACATGAGACCATAAGACA
The DNA here is from genome assembly GCA_023969325.1 of Oryzias curvinotus. Taxonomy (NCBI): domain Eukaryota; kingdom Metazoa; phylum Chordata; class Actinopteri; order Beloniformes; family Adrianichthyidae; genus Oryzias; species Oryzias curvinotus. Next base: position 10,750,718 of record CM043719.1, on the reverse strand, counting down.
CTCAAGATAAATGCCTTGTATATGCACTGTACTTGGCCAATACAGCTGATTCTGATCACAAAGTAGGTGGAGACGGTAAGGTGGAAAAAGTTGTTGAACCCATGAGAATATTTGAGCCTAAAGAGATGGTAAATGTTGTATACTTATTTGGTGCTATTCTACCTTGTTTTAAGGCCCAAAGTGCTTTAAGTCACAGTCTCCTTTTACCCATGAACACACACACTGATGGGACTCCATTGCTGTACACTGGCGCCAATCTGTAACCAGGAGCAATGTGGCGTTCACTGTCTTCCCCAAGGACACTTCAACATAAGGGCGGGCAAGCTAGGAACTGAGCCTGTGATCTTCCGATCAGAGGTTGACCGCTCCACCTCAGAACCACAGCCACCCGTGAAAGGAAGAGTTTGTGCGCTTATGTGTGTGTGTGGGGGGGGGGGGGGGGGTGTAAACCAATTGACTGCGGGAAGTGGAAAGAGTGCATATGACATAACCCCTAGAATCAGTAAGCAGTGATTGGTCGGTCTGAGTCATTGTTTCTATGGTAACCACTGTCGCTAATTAGAAGTGAGATCGTTGGAGGTACACTCCCCTACCACTTGAAAGTGGGCTGCATTTCCCAATAGAAGTCTACGAGATTTTGGCTTCTTGGAGCCAGCGGGTACTTCCTGTTTGGACTGCCAGAGGGGAGGGCAATCAGTCCAGTTCTCATACACACTCAATGGTTAAAACACTGAATGTCTTCACAACTTGTTCAGCGAAAACATTTTAGGTACTAGTGAATGCTTCTCATTAAACCTTGGGCATAATCTCTGCCCCTCTTTGTTGTGCAGTACCTCAAGGCTCAGTATTGGTGCACTTCTCTTTGTATCTCCTTTGACTGACCTTCGTTTTTTTTTCATTTTTTAATTTCATTTTAACGATTGCAATGTATTAACCTGACTGCCATTAAAAATAAGCAGTTTCTGTACTTTGATAATCAATTTTAAATTCAATACTTATTTTTAAAATGGCGTTTTAATCAATTAAAATGTTTATTTCAATTAAAGCCACCATTGCTTTATTGATTTGATCAATTTGATGCAAAACTTTTAGTCTAACTTTTAGTCAATATTTAGACTTTTGTTATATTTTACTTCATGTTCAGCGCACGGGTGACTAATATGTGAGACACGCTCTATAAATACGTGCGCAGTGGCAACAATCTGCTCCCACAAACAGACACCGTCGGTTCCTGGAGTTGACTGTCGGCTTTGAGCACACACTGAACGTCCTGTCTGGTTTGTGTTGCTGTGCGCGGGTTGTTGACAAGCTGGAAATGGATGGCATCAAAAAAATGATGTGCACATCAGTGAGGAGTGGTGAAGTAATAAAGTGGGCCTGATGAAAACTTAATGGGCCCTTCAACTTTATTAATGGCTTTGGGATCCGACTCTGGCACAGCAGCTCCCCGCCGTAATAAGACGCGTCGCACTGAGCAGAAAAGCAGCTTCGTAGACCTCATACTTACAACACATCAGGAACTCATAACAAGGAGGGTTTACTCACTGACAAACTGATCGCTGTCACTAAAAAGTCCCAAATCTCAGATTTTAAGGACAGTGCTGTTAATAGGGCTGTGAGATGAAGGCGAATCTGCAGCAAGACTGAAGGACAACAGGAAGTTGGAGTTGTCCTTAACATTCAATTTAGTTTTAATATTCCTCTCCCCCTTAGTGTGATCTGTGTTATTATATATTTTATGCTTATTTTAATGTTTTGTAATGTATGTAGCCTTTTTTTAATGAATTGGTATTTTAAATCATTTTAATTGATCACTCAACTACAAAAACCATCAGGACACATGTCCCATAATGCATTGTTTTGTAGTCTGTAGGGCAGCTTTCAGTCAGTTCAGTTTCCAGCTGTGTTCGGGTAGGTTTGCCTCTTGCTCCCACCCCTTTCTCGCGATATTTTTGTGATGATTGACAGGTGATGTTGGAGCAAAAACAAAAATATATGTCACGCACCAGGTGATCTGCGCAGCGTTGAGTTCACCTGGGTGATCTCAAACGCGCTTATTATGCATCTTGGCTGCACCTATTTGGTGTCACAAAGATAAATTTCCATCTGTTTTCTTTACTATTTGTACTGTCATGACAGCGATGCTTTTGTCAGTTTACCTGTTGTTGCATCTTCAAAAGTGCAGAATAAAATGTGACACTGAATGGGAAACAGCAGATTGTAATTTCTGCATCTATTATTAAAGTATTTATTAGTAATACAGTGGAAATTAGTAGATTTGGTTAGCATGTTGATTTACGGTATGCGCCCCTACATTTTCTGGTTGTGCCCCTAAAATTTTTAGTTAGGGGCCACAGTGCTCCTAGTGAAAAAAGTTAGTCTGGAGCTCTGAAAGGTATCAGTGCATAAATGGGTATTCTGACTAATGGCATGCCTTCCTCAGTACTCCTCAGTACTTTTTAATTTATTTTTATTTTTAGTTGATCTAATTTGTTAGTTATTTTATTATTTTGGTCTTGATTTTTATTATTTCCAATATTTTTTTTAACTTCTGAGCAAATAGAGCAGAAATGTGTTCTTTTACTCCTCATTTTTATTTATTTACTTACCTACTTTTTCTTTCCTTTTTTTTGGTCCACAAACCCTCAGTCTTGTGTTTTTTCATTTCGATTTGGTTTCTTGAACTTCAGTTTTCTGAGTTGCAATAACAAACTTCAGCCGGACAGACAGATTAGGTGTCACAAATATTTAATTTTTGAAATGTCTCTAACAGAATGAAGGTCTTAAAAGTCTTTAATCTCTGAAAACACAAGTGATGTTAAACTATTTTCAAATCCCACGAATGCATTTATTTTAACTCTGACACAGATTGAGATGTTTTATGTCATAGTTGAGGCAGTAAAAGATTTACTTTATAAAGTCCTTAGCTATAATTTTTCTTTATTTATTCCAAAGGGTTTATGACAAACCCATCTCTCCAAATTGACGCACGAGCTCTAACAGAGACATAGTAGGGCTAGATGTCTTGCCCAAGGGCACAATAACAGTCAAGCTTGACGGTTGAACTACCCGTGAAACTATTAGCAGGCAGGTGTTCCGCCCACTGACCTCCAGCCAAATGCAAAACCTGCAAATGGATCTGGTGATGAAAGGAAGTTTGTCTTTCATCTGACATAACTGGAATGTGATGGAAAAGTGATCAGACTGGTTAATCTTTCATTTAATAAAACTCTCTCCAAAATGTCCAAACTCATATGCAATCTAGATAAAAACATTTCAATTTAATAACAAAGTGGAATGCAGGTTTAAGCAGCACAGATCAAAGCTTCTGGTCAGAAATGTGTCTAAACACCTTTAAACTGACAAAAAAGTCCAGCTAAGTTGCAGCTAATTCAATTCAAAACTCTTCACAGAATTTACTACACTGGACAGAGGATGTTCAAGATGGGTCTCAGAAACTCAGACATGTGAGCACTGTGATGTAATCTACCCGACAGTTACATGCATGCACTGTGGTTCTGCACACCTGTCCAGGCTCTCTGGCAACAGGTATGTGCCGATCTATCAGGGTGGCTTCATGTTTCAATCACGGCTTCACCGTCACTTTGTTTGCTTGGTGACGAGTGCCATCGATACAGAAGGAGGATTAGTATCTATCATTTTCATAACTCTTTTAATAGCAAACCAGAACAGTTTGACTAAACTGGAAAAACAAGAAAAATATTGTTGTAGGTCGATTCAGGAATCTGCTGTTTGATCATATCAGCTTGGAAAAAATGGCAGCCAAGAGTTTAAGTAACTCAGTAAGAATTCATTCTCTCTGGTCTCCCATTGCTAACTCCATGACTTAGGGGCGGGGGCCTGGGCTAGCTCCTGGGAGCGGCTCTTTCTTGGCTCCTCTGTCTTTATGTGGGTTTGGGGGCTCTTCAAGTGATGGGACCCCTGGGCTGGGGAATAGTTGTTGCCGTGTCACTGTGGTGGGGGTTCTGGTCCTTGCCCTTGTGCACCGGCCATCACCAAAATTCCAACTGTGGGTGAGCCTGCTCGGGCCATGTTTACAACACTCCTTATGGACCCCCACCACTCTTGGGCGTCCCCCTCCTGGGCAGGGGAGGACGGCCTCTGCCTTGCTCTCTCCTGGACCTCCTGTGGGCTGGGTGGGTGGCTGCCTGGAATGTGGGCCGGGTCTTCCTATAAGGTCCTTGGCTTGTGCTTGGAGAGATGCTCAGAACTCCTGGGTGGTGGTGGGGTGCTCTCCAGGGGCGGGGCCCCGCGTTGGGTCTTCCGGGCACGGCAGGGGAGAGTTATTCTTCTTGTCAGGCTGAAGCTGCACTATCTGTCCCCCCATGCCTCCCTGCTCTCTGGCTTTGGGGGCCCCCGTGGCGGTCCTGCTGGCCCTGGCCTGCGTGGCAGGTGCGATTGACCGGGGGGCGGTTGTTCTCTATCTGCTACCATGCGGCTGTTGGGGGAGTTCTGGCTCCACCCGCAGCGGGGGTCTTGGTGTGGGGAGGACTGCGCACTCTTCCTCCTTCTTTTTACATTCCATCCTCCACCCCAGAAGAACATAAACACTCACTCGAGCACAGGTGGTAGCTCAGCTTTGCACAAACAGTTTGCGTGACTGAATGAAGTGTTTCACATCTATGGTTTACTTGTTTGCATGTGAACATTACTGGAGTCAATAGGTATGTTTGTGACATATCAGTGTGTGTGGACAGGCCCCGCCCCTTTTAGATTTATCATACATCTACACCTGACAGTAATGATTATAAACTTCCAACTTCCTTTTATGATGCTTTATGAGTTTACGCCCCCCTTCTATAATCGCCCCCCCCCAAACATCCCTTTCTCTTCTTCCCTCCTTTTCTTTTCTGTCTGGTCAAACAAAAAACAGTTACAAATATAATTCATATACATAAAGTTCTGTCAAAATTACAAAGGGAGTTTATTCAAATATACACCTTGTGTGTCAGAAAAGTCATGAACCCCTATTGTAACAGTAAAATATGTCAAATATATCCAACAGGAGAGGCTTTCAGCTCTCATCTGTTTGCTCAGCTGTTGGACGGACAAGCTAAAAATATAAATAAATAAAAGAAAACTGATTCCACATTGTGGGGACCGCCTGCTGACCCCCCCCCCGCCCCTGCCCCCAGATGGACCTCCACAGGTGAGAGGTGCAGCATCGCTCACAAACTCTTTGATGCAGTTGTGACTCTGCAGGCTCAGAGGGAAGAAGATGAATCACAGTTGCAGCCGCTGCACCGTAGAGCACTTATTAATAACACCCTTTTAAATGCAAATGACTTCATGCATAAATCATTTCTCCAGAGTCTCTTGTTGATTTTTCTTTTGTATAATCCTGCACTTTAAAAAAAAAAAAAAACTAAACTTTTTGCAAAGTCTGAGGCACTTTTGCAAAAACACAGATCCCTGTGGGCACCTTGACGCCCCAACATCCTATCTGTGTGAGATGCTGTTTGGCAGAGCCGCACAATTGTTTATGCCCATCATGCGGTCCACTTGTAGTTTTTCTGTTCGCCAGAGAGAGGAAGCTGAAATGTCTGCTGGTGGGGAGCCCTGGAAGGAGAACCGCCTGCCAACCTGGTGGCACTTTTGCAGCTTTGATGCGTGTCTGGCGTGCTGTTCTGCAGATGCTGCTCTGTGTGATGCGCTCTCCTCCTGATCACACAATTGTTTCTCCTAAGAGGCATTTCTTCTTTTTTTTTTACCATTTTCATGCGAAAGACCATGGGGGGGGGGGGTGTTCTACCACCTCTTTTCAATGATAAACTGGAGCACAAATGTGGAATTTATGCAAAATCAAAGGAACTATTTTGAACAAACTGAAATGCGTTTTTTGTGAGGCAAAAAAACTTCCAAAATATGATTTTTTTTGGAGGGAGGGTGCGGGGTGAAGTTATGGATGTTTTTTTTGGTGAAAACCCATGCGTGGGTGTGTGGGGTCCGTACCTGCCAGGAGCTGGAGGGGATCTCAGCAAATCTGCCCAGTCCTCCAAAGGTGTAGCAGCGGTACATGCGGTCCAGAGACTCGGAGCAGTGCCACAGCAAGCCGAAGCTGACCGAGCCCTTGTCGTGGGGATGGGGATGCTGGTGGCCGCTCCTCGGCTGCTCCTTAACAATCCAGGCGGGAGAGATGAAGCTGAAACTGCAGACGGCGACCAGAGCGGAGGACAGCAGCACCCAGAAGCAGCCCACGCAGCTGAACATGCTGGCAGCGTGGGGCAGAAAGCCCAGATCGAGCGCGAACCCGGCTTCTTCTTCCTTCTTCTCCCGGCTCAGCATTTGATTTGCCTCCGACTTCAGCCTCCCACTATCCGGGCATCCGCGACTGCAGCAGCAGGGAGAGCCCGCAGAACATCTGCTCTGGAGGTGGAGGGGGGACTGTCAAAGGTCCCGATGAAGTGGGTTGGAGCGCGCGGGAGCCCTCAGGCTGATGGGAGGGGGGCGATTTCCACGCGCAAATGTGAACGCGCAGACATAACCGTGACGAAATTCACCTGCGAGTCCACGTCCACGCTGCTCTCCTCTGAGACTCCCCTCAACACTCAGCGCACTTTGCCTCTGCTTCTCCCTTCTGTCGCCACAGAATCAAGCCGCTGTCCGCACCAAGAAGCATTCCGGAAGTTCCTTTCACAATAAAACTCCAACTAACGAAGTGCTTCTTTTCAGATGGTAAATGATCCCTTTACAACACAACTAAGAGAATTTGAAGTCCTTTCTAATTGGTCACGGGTAGAAAATCCATTTGTCCTTTTGTTTGCTTCGTTTATTAGTTTGTCATTCCAAAAGTCCCACTTTGATCATCTTTTGATCAATTGTAAATCCCAGTGGTCTTTAAATATGATTATGCATTTTTAGCCAAAAGAAAAAGAAAAATAACTGTGCTGTACTTTAGGACATAATTTCTGCAGAGCAGCAGTAGTTTATTGAATTGTTACATTCAATAAAGCTTGTATTAAAAAAATAAAAAGATTCATTAGATACTTGCCCCTTAAGTTGTGGGCGGGACTGTTGGCACATAACAACCCCACCCCCCCCTCCACCACTGAGAGCATCTCCGTTTACACCGCATGTTCCCCTAGCTTACAGCCCCTCACATTAGAGGTGCAACAAAATGGCGAGCAACATCAGAGCTATCCAGGCGTACAGTTTAGATCCAGATTCCAGCTCAGATGAGGAAAACAAAGACGTACATGGATGGTCGTCTATCAGTGGATGCAAAAGAATGGAGCAGAGCTGGGAGACTTTAGCCCGCCCGGCATATTGTCTACGACAATCTTTTTCCAACTGCATTTTTAAGTCTGCTCCTGATTCACGACAATTTGAATAAAGAAATATTCAGAAATAGAATCTTAAGTGTAATTTTGTTCATATATGTCCTTCATTCTCAGAAAAATGCCATCAGAACATGTACTATACCTCCACTGCTGTCCAGCTCATACCAACAGCTTTTTTTTCTTTCATTTCAATGAAGAACATAAAAAGATGGAATAAATGAAAACCCCAATTTACCAGACATCTAGAATCTGCCCTGGAAACCAGGTCAATTGGTCATAAATGATCTATTGACTGGTTTCAGAGAAGTTACAATTCTTTTTAAGTCTACTGCTGAGCACATGAAATCCTGACAGACCACATTATTTAATTTTAGTATCAGTTTATATTTATAAAACCCTTATTTAAGTGTCCATGTTGCTCCACCAGCTATGAAAGGTGTAGTATTTTAAACATACTACTCGTTTAAACTCTCTACTAACACAAGCTTGTTGCATCATGAGATTACAATTTATATTTTCTCTATTAATTTTTGCGTATTCCGATCTGAAACCAGAACATGAATCCTAATTCAGTACCATAAAAATGCAATCGTGGGCTGGTATAAAGGCTTTTCAACAATTACTTCCATGTACACACGTCAACATGATTTACTTTTTTTGAAAAATGGAGGTGAGATATGTCGGTGGGTTTTAGAACTTGATGTAAAATAAGTATATTAACAATAGCGAAGCAGTCCTCTTACAAAATTGTAGTCAAAGCAGCTGAAAGTTAAATCTAACAATGGCAATTATTGTTTTATTTTGATAGCCTAACAAAGCACTTCCGGTATTTAGCATAGGCGGATTTTAACTCGTCTCAGGTACCTGTGCACCTTGATGGTCACACTAATCATAGTAAACGCAGCTTCACTAAAGTAGAGCAAAAACAATAAGATCCTTTTAGTATAATACGTAGTAATTCAGGCAGAAAATTAGGCAGCGTAAAATCGGAGTTTTATCAAACTGTTAGCTTAAACATTAGAAAAAAAACTACCGCAAATTTGCGCGAAAACGTCCAAAAATGTGCGCGAAAACGTCCAAATATATATATATAAAATCCACCAAAAGACTGTAATTTAATTTCAAATATATTTTTGAACTGAATTTTTCAAGTTATGGACTTCGCAGTCATGATAGATGAACCAAAAAGAAGGAGAGAAAAACATGCATTCCACAGAAAAAAGTAGGCAGAGACAAAAACAATTGATAATATTTGTATTTCAATCAAACACAGCTTAAATATATTATAGATTACATACACGTACATCTCAGAAAACATTAGTGGTACATAGTACCAAGTGTATTTCTGGTTTGTTTCCACATCTTGATAAGGTGGGGAAGGAGAAAAAAAAAAAAATAAAAGTTAAATTTACTGATCACACTTTTCCAGTTGAACAGTCCTCTCATAACCAAGTTTCTTTCCGCAATGCTTAAAAAACAACATAAGATCACCATTAAAAAAGACAAACATTAATATATGGGATAAACCAGAATTTATAGAACATTTAAGGAGTTTGGAAACTCGAGTATTTCTTCTATGCTCTGTAAAGGTGCCTCGACTTTCACAAATATCTGCGAGCTCTTTGTCCGGTTCCACATCACATTACTGTTCTACAGCGTAGAAGTGGCCGGGGGCCGGAGAGCTAACATTGTGGATCATGAAACATCGATACGGACACAGATGACACTTCAAACAGCTCCAACACGCGGACCCTTAGGAGGGTACTTGATGTAAAAACAAGGAATGCTTCTAAAAGCTGTGTGGAGAAGTGTCATGGCGGAGTGACTTTCACTGATTCTGTGTAACGTCTTCCATAGTTCCAAAAGCAAGACAAATAAGGTCCTGACGGGCGGCTACTTCTATGTGCCGCTTTCCCAGCAGAAACCTGTCCTTATGGGAGTGATGCTCTCACTTTGATGCGTTCACATCCACTCGGGTGTCTATAGTGTTCTGGAAACGGCCAACCTTCAAGTTTTCTAAGAGTCTGCATCAGCAGTCATTCACCCACCCTTACAGCAACACACACGCAAACAAACATACGCTCTATAGTTATGGAGGTGGTAAAACGCCTTGTTCTTTTTGGAGTGATGCAGCTCACTGCAGTGTAAACCAGGAGTCTCGTGATCCGCCGAGCGTCCGCTGGGACGGAGCGTCTGCTTGTGCCTCTGTGGGGTCATAACTGCAGACAGACGGGGACAGACTCAGTATTTCTATCAGACACTTCCGTACCAGAACCAGATGGAGCTTTGGTACCTTGGTGGCTTTGCCGGGGCTGTTATGGTTCGACTGGTGGACGACGTCATTGACAATCATCTTGGCGATCTGCCACGCCATCTCTTCTTGAGCCTTCATCGCAAACACAAACACTGAGTTTTTATCAGCCAGAATGCAAGAACCTAATCTGGTCCCTCGAAGCTGAGTCAGACAGCTGAACATCATTGACTGTAAATGAGAAGTAGACAGTGTGACCCCGCCACCCTGGCCTTTCAAACAGGAAGTACCCACAGGCTCCAAGAGGCCAAAATCCCATAGACTTGTATAGAGAAATAAGCAACTTTACTAAGTCATTCTGTTGGTCAGAATAACTATTTTGGATCTGATACATTTTTTAAAATGCTATTTTTCCTGTAGTTCAAGTTATTTCAGTTATAAACTGACCAATCAGATGCTTTCATAAAGGTAGGTGGTCCAATGATAAATGTTTGAAATGTTTTATTTAAAGACTTTATTGAGCCCACGTTCAAGTGTAAGGCGTGTAGCCTTCCAACAAACTCACTCCTGATTGGTGAGAGTGGTTGCCATAGAAATGTTAACTCAGACCGCCATCGACCAATCACTGCTTGCTGACGCCATTTGGCTCCAACGCTAAATTGACTTCATTTAGCTGGAGTGACATCAGACTTACTCAGTCCAGCTCTCATATACAGTCAGTGGTGAACACGTCTTCATCTCACCTCATCAGAGTTGCCTTGAACCCATTTCTTCATAGCTTGAGAAAACATGGAGCCTTAATGAGGAGAAAAAGGAGAATGTTCAGGACTATTCTACCAAAGGCTGCAGGATAACCAGTTTTTAAGCGTGTAGAAAATTGTCTTTGTTCTCTTTTCTAAGTCTTATTAGAGGTCAGTTATTCCCACAAAAAGCTTTAGTTACAGCTACCCTTATGGGTAGATTTGGGCTGTTTGCAGGTGAAAAATAGGCAAACCTGCAAGAAATTTAAAGACTGTAGACCGCTCGGCGAGGTCGTACAGAGAAAATGTTTGTGCACATTTTTTTTTTCTACAGGCATGCTGCTGTTATCAGGTCCTAGTGAGCACGTATGTAACACGTGGGGGTAAGTGAGGGTGAAGTAGGTGAGACTCAGGCGTGTCGTACAGGTTCTTCTTTTTCAGACACATGGAGGCATGAATCTAAGGCTTCAGCTGGGAGCTTAAACTAGTCTTCTGCTCATTTCTAATTGAGCTTAAAATAAAAATAAAAAGCTCTTTAATTGGATCAAAAGGGAGATGCAACAGATAAATTACATCCAGACAGATAGAATAACACGATAAGAGGAACTAAAAGGAGAATAAAAAGTAACGAAAGCACCCGTCTTTCACCTTTAGATTTCTTAACGTCCGGCTCGGGCTCAGCTTCTCTGATGAACTGGCCCAACTCATTCACCTTCCCGAAAGTCATTTTTCTGACAAGAGAGGAGCAGAGGGAGGCAGACGAGTGAGCAGAAAGAGAGAAAACTGACACAATCAAACACAACACTGCCACCCTTTCAGTGAGAAATGAAGCATAAAAATGTCCTCAAACTCCACAAGGGTCTTAAGATGCGTTTTGTGTTTTTTTTTTATTCAAGTACTTGTTAAAAAGTTATCTAAAAACTAAAAAAAAAGTCAAACGAGTTCGACAAATGAAGAAGATTTTGACAGTAGTGGGAACTCCATCCTACCCCGCATACGGCCGCTGGTACAGGGACTCAGGATCCAGACTGGCCACGTCCACAGTTATCGCCTCGTCAAAGTTCTTCAGGATCTTAACTGCTGCTTTTTTGGCACCTTGCTGTAATAAGAATAACATGAAAATGAAAAAAAAGGTATTGTGCTTTAGGTTTACTGCAATGAGTGGAGCAAACAGAGAGCACAGTTTGACCCAGAAACCTTTGCTTTTGCTTCGTCTAATAAGGCAGGACGGGTCTAAATGTCAGCAGACAGAGAACATCCCTGCAGGGGGGGCGAGGTGGGCGAGGGGTGAGAGAGCTCACCTGAGTCTGAGAAACCGAGCGCTCATTGTCCGACGACCCGCCCTGGCTTTGGGCGCCGGCATTCACAAACTCATCCCCTCGGACCGAATTGATGAGGTCACTCAGGTATTTGTAGTAAAGGTTGCTGGACAGGAAGCCGGGCATGTAGACCTGAAGAGATGCAACACGGGAGACAGTAAAGATTGTGGGAAAATAATGAGATCCCTGCAGTGTTTCTGGACGACTTATGACGGTGCGCTCCTGACCTTTATCTGCTTATCAACATACATTCTGTTTAGGCATGTGTTGGGTGTGTAACTGCACATCGTTTACTTCTAAATACACAGAAATCCTTAACGTGCTTTACAGAAGACACAACATTTTGATTGAGTTTGAATGACGGCTTTCCATCCATCACAGCTTTTTCTAGTCAAACACCTTCTCCATGGTGGTCCAGGCCTGCCTGAGGGGAGTGGTGAAACAGTCGGGGAGAGGCCCGCCCTCTCTGCAGATGTTTGACTCGATCTCCATCCGTACAGAGTCGCCGAAGCCCAGAGGATTGGTAGCCTGGAGTGAGAAATATCTGCAAGAAAATGTTTTTTTTTTTAAATGGAGGAATGAGTTTTAAATAAGATCAAGGCAGAAGATTTTTTTCATCTAACTGAAACCCTTCGTAGAGAGCTGGGAACAAATCAGTCAAACTTGACAAAATTACTGAATTGTGTTCTGAAGGAAACAAAATAAAAGACAATACTGCCACCTACTGGTCTTCTCCCCTCCGAAACGGAAAAATCCCATCAGACTCTTGACAGATCTAAACTAATTGATCTTTCTGATAGTAAACAAATCTTTTCAAGAATTGAACCTTGAACACGGAAATGAAAGTGATCAACTCTTCTGACTGAGCATTTCTCAGCTGCTAAGCTGGAGGAGGAAGTGGTTCCTTCAGGCAAATGTCCTAAACCAGATGAATGAGGAGAATCCGGCACGTCGAATGACATTTTACCCCAAAACTAGTTTAGAGAGAGAAAACAAAAAAAAAGACTCAACGTCAAGAAAATGTCATTTCCGTCGTCTTCATGAAACTTTTTCTACTCGGAAAAAAAAATCCACCTGATCCTTCATTGTCAGGAGTTTGTGATACACTTTAGCTAACAATCATTTTACCAAGATGAGTAAAAATAGAAGTGATCAGACTGATAGAATGCAGGTTTTTGAACTTCGTTTTTATATTTTAGATTTTTTGTCTTCTTTTCTAAAAAATTCCAGCATTTCCCGTCATTTGTGGCTGAACAGTTTTAGTCATTTCTGTCAAAGCGACCTCATGTTCCATCAAATCTTCTTATTATTACAGAAAGCAGCAGAAAAAAATAAAGAAGAAAAGAGTAACTAAAGGTTAGAGCCTATTCAAAGATTCATTATTATTATTGCTTGTTTATGAAAAGGGTCTCAGTGCCTTGTATAATAATCGAGTCGGCCTTCATTTCTCCTCTTCGTCACTAAATCAAAAAGCAGTGGAGCTTCTGTTGTCTTTTAAAGTTGACATTTTAGTTAGAAGAAAGAATCCTAACTTTGGGAAATTAGAGGAACAAATTTATAGTCAGTCATACCTGGATGTGGCAGAAAAAACACAAGACCTAACCGGCACACAAAAAGCAAACATTTTGTTGGTTTTTAGTGATACACCAACGTCAAAGACAGACTTTTTCACATGAATTAGGCAGCAGTTTGACCAAAAGCCCTGATGAGACGTATGCCATTAATTAAATGTAAAGTAGGACTCTCTAAAGACTCAAATGTTCCTTCCTAACTCCATATTCCTTAGTCACATGCATGTGGGTTTTTGATTTGTTCAGGTGGTAGAGAGGAGCGACTGCATAAGGGCAAGTCAAGAAAATGGAACGTACCATTGAACGTTCCATTTTCTGTCTGTTTGATAACACGACAAACCTTTGCTTTATACTTGTCTGCGGCTCATCCTTCCTACTCTGTTTCCGGCTACGGTGGCCGTTTAGGTTCAGTTGTTCTGCTCTGGGAATGGATTGAATTCAGCCTGAGGAATCTCAGAGTGAACTGAAGCTCAGTCTGACTGGAAACAAACCGAGACCACCTCCGAAGATGGGTCAGAAAGCGGTTCCTGGTCCCAGACCAGGGTCCGCTTGTATTCAGACTGAACATTTGTTCTGGATTATCGGGGAAAAACTAACTCTGGTTTCTTTAAGTGTGTCCAGTCTGAATACACCCCAAGTCTTCACTACGACCTGTGGCGTGCAGCATGCCTGTAGAAATAAATGTACATGAAGATTTTCTCTGCAGGCTCACTGAATGGTCTACAACAGGGGTGCTCATTACGTAGATCGCGGGCCATCAAAGATAAATAAACACAAAAATTATTATTATTTTTTTTTTTAATCCACCAGGGAGGTGGATCTTTTGGAGCTTGATACCCTAAAAAGTAGCCGGCATGCGAAAAAGTGTGGGCACCCCTGTTTTATGTGGAGTATCTGCGTGGCCTGTTCAGGGCAGCTGTGACTAAAGCATAATGTCTTCTAATGATTTTTAAATGATCCTGAAAGAAATGGTCGGGTCAGCTGATCCCGCACAAACGATTAAAGACACAAAATGTAAAAACTACGTAAAAAGATGTCGATAAAACAATAAATAGAAGCTACAAGAATAAAAAAACGGAGCTATAAGGGGATAAAAAGATTTCAATAACAACAATAATATTCCTCAATCCCTTCTCTTTTTCCCAAAAAGGTAATGGAAAAGATAAAAGATAAAAAATAGGAATGGTTCTGAGGAATCATAAACTCTCTGGTTTTCTGCAGCTTTCATACAGAACTGGAGACAATTTGATAAAAGTACAAAAAAAGATGTCAAATGAATTAAAAATAAGAGACATTACTGCCACCCACTGGTCTTTTCCCTTCAATTACTATCTGACTAAAAAAATACCATCAGATTCTTCAAAATGTTCAATTAATTGATTCTTCTGACAGTTAATGAATAATTTAATAACAGCAACAACAATATTAATAAGCTTTCTATTGATTCATGTCTTGATTCCTCTTTTAACGTACAAGACTTTCAGTTTCACATCTTTTTCTCCAACATTAGCAGCCCACAGAATTCAACAGACAAGACAAGGAGCACAACCGTTTTGCAAAGGTATAAACTCTTTTAGTTATTATTTATGAAATTCGGGTGTCTGTTCCAGAGGTTTGATGTGGGTTTTGTGCTTCGTGAATCACAATATACGCAGGTGAAACTAATCTTAAATTCGATCCGTTTCATTAAAATAAGCCCAACCTAAGCTGCACGGTGGCGCAGTGGTTAGCGCTCTTACCTCACAGCAGGAAGGCCCCCGGTTCAAGGGAACAGAACAACAACGGGGGACCTTTCTGTGTGGAGTTTGCATGTTCTCCCCCATGCATGCGTGCGTTTTCTACGGGGTCTCTGGCTTCCTCCCACCGTCCAAAAACATGCTTCTTAGGTCATTTGGCCACTCTAAATTGTCCCTAGGTGTGAGTGAGTGTGAGAGTGAATGGGTGTGTGATTGTGGCCCTACGACAGACTGGCGACCTGTCCAGGACGTCCCCTGCCTTCGCCCGTAAGTGGCAGGCAGCCCCGTGACCACGTCATCATGAGTTGTCTGTTTAAAGTCCCACTCTGATCATATTTTGATCTATTTTCATAGCATTCCCAGAGCTCTTTTCATTGTGGTTATGTCGTTTTTAGCCAAAATTAGAAAAATCTGTCATTTTCTAGGACATCGTTTCTGCAGAGTGGCAGGAGTTCATTCGGAATTCACCTCTGAGCTGTGGGTGGGACCCTTGAAGAGGAGCGACCGGCCCCCCAGGGAGCGTGTGGCCTGCCCAGCATATTTTATACGATCTTTTTCCGTACTGAATTTTTTGGTCTCCTCCTGATTCACAACAATTTGACTTAAGCAATACTCTAAAATGAAATTTTATGCTTACATTTTTTATAAATATGTCCTCAATCATTAGAAAAATGTCACCAGAACATGTTCAAAACACCAAAAACACAATTCTCCCTGGAGAGGATTTATAAGAAAATTGCCACTGAAATGATCAGCCTGAAACCTACTTGTCATAGAGGATCATGGCGTCATTCTGGGCCTCCTGGCCGTCATACTGGCCCTTTTTAGCCGCTAGCTGGTTCTGAAAATTGTCTGCCGCCAACCAGAACTGCAGGATGTTCATAGCTTCTTCCTTTTCCATGTACTACAGGTGAGGAGACACAGATAAGAAGTTACAACCTAAAGGAACTAAATACTCGAGTATATACTTTTTGGGACACAGACAGTGTGAGGAAGGTTAAAAAAAAATAAATAAAAAAAGCAAAAGCACGTCCTACTACTTACCTCTGAAAAGTAGAAGAGAGCTGACTCACTGAACAAGATGTCAGCCAGGAACACGGAGCCACTGGTCAGCACTTCGATTTGATATTTACAGAAATGGTGGCTCCACAGGAATCCACTAAAGTGCCTGGATTTAAGAAAGACGAGGTCATGAACGCCGTTACCATGGCAAAATAACAATGAGCTCAGAAGATGCAGTGAAAGACAGACACTTACTGTTGTTCCAGTATGGAGAGAACTACAGACTGGGCAATGACGAAGCAGTTGGGGTCCACCATGCCGTCTTCTCCACATATCTTTGCTGCACGGGGAAAATGGAGAACATTTGGCACAGTCATGACTTTTCCTCCTGTTTGGCATTATCCGTGTCATTCGACCTCCGAGGATAAAATCCTCTGCGCCTCACCAACAATGTCGTTTCTGATCTGCTCTGTGATGGGGATGGGCTTCGCAGCATCCGGAGAGATGTACTTGGTGAAAATGGTGACCGCATCTTTTTCTATACCTGCAACACAGAAAGAACAGACAGTCCAGCTTCATGAGCACTTCAGACTACGCTGATTTAGTGCAGGAAAGAACTGAAAGTGACCAAAAAATCTGTCTGTCGTCAAAAACAGGTTTGCAAGGAACTAAAAAACTCTTTATTGTTTGAATTCAATTCCATTCGGCTTTTTTACGCTCTAATGTTATAATCATTCACTGGAAAAATAGCATGACAAAAATTACACATAATGAATCCATGCAATTATTTCTTCTTTAACTTGAATAGTTTTTGAAGAACTTTGATGCAGCATTTTCTGCATTTTTTCAGGAGTTTGTTCTGAGGTTTTATTTTACAAACACTTGATGAGAAAAACGCACAAGTCATTCCCTAAAAACCTATACTTTCAGTCCCCTATCATGACGCTTTCGTATTACTTCTCTCTTTTAATGCAGTGCATGTTTTCCATTCTATAGGTTGTCTAATAAATCAATGTAAAGCAGCTGAAAGCAGTGAGTCTGCATGCAGAGTTTTGTACATTAATGTCAGCGTATTAACCAGGAAATGAAATTTTGTCTAGTAATTCTAATCTAGTTTTGTTTCTCTCTTATATGACAGTTAAACAGCAGATTTATGAAAGGATTTTAGATTTAAAAAGCTTTAATGCTACTGATGTATCAGGGAAATCCTTTTAAAAAGGCTTTTTTTTTCTTAATGATTTATTTTAGGGGGGAAAAGCTATCCAGTTGTTATAATTTCTCCCAATAAACTCTGTTCTTGCTTCTCCTGGACACACCTGATCCAGGTCATCAGCATCAGGTGGGTAAAGATAAATGGAAACCATGTATGGGCATACCCCCCCCACACACACACACACACACATACACTGCTCTTCCATCTGCAGCGAGACTAACAGATAATTGACAGCCGCAGTCAGACACGATGGTGGAAGTGTGATGGTCTGTGTTCCCAACCCAGTTTGGAAAAATTAGAAAATTTGGCAGAGATCCTGAGTCTAAACCAGTGGAGCTCAATTCAAACTATTCTGTGAGAATATTTCTGCACAGCTATGAGAAAAAGTCATTTGTGAGGATCTCAAACTCTTAAGTGTAGTTTTTGACACCAGGATTGGAAAACCGGGTTATTCATTTTAAGCTGTGCCTTTTGTTTAAGTTGTTCTTAACTTTATTTTGTATTTACACAGATAAAGCTTTGTTTAAAGCTTTAAATTATAGTCTGAAAAAAAAAGAGACAAACTTTTGAAATGCCACAAAAAAAGAGAACATGAGACCCTTCAGAGCAGCAGCTGCTCATGCAGTTGAAAAGACTAGAAGTCCTTTTTCGTTTTCTAGGACATAGTTTCTGCAGAGCGGCAGGAGTTCATTAGAAATGTGCCTAGTGGTAGACGGGACGACATATTTATAAAAGGATACAGTTAAGATTTAAAGTTAACTTTGGTAAATTACTTCTCCATTAAAATGTTTTCAGATTGAAGTTTAGACATTCTCATGTTTTGGACTTTTTTTTAAATCATTTATTTTATTATTATTAGTTTTTATTTTATACCTATTTTTCAACATATCCTACATGCTGATCATAATTATAATGACCATTTTTAGCAGTAGAAAACATGCCATGATCTGCAAAGGTGGGACTCACTTTTCATGAGTTTGTCAGACAGATCTCGCAGAGTGCTGCTGGACTGGCCCTTACAGGGCGTCCCCCCCCTGGAGGTCGCCTGCCTGTTGGGGGTGTCTGCTCGCGGCGTGCCGGGTCTCAGCCCAGCCTCTGTGCTGGAGGGTTCCCGCCGCTCGGACGTCACTGCGGGACCTTCTCTGGAAATGTTGGGGTCGCTGGGCACGCTCTGCACCAGCGTTTGGGGGTCCGATCCTTCTGGAGAGACGGGGACGGGCTCGGCTAGGGAGCTGTGTTTGACGGAGTTGAGGCTGTGCGCTCGGACTCGCGACCAGCTGGCAGAGCGGAAACTCTCGGCCTCCAGCCAGAACCGAACCAGGTGGTCGGCGCCCCGTTGCTCCATGTAATGCATGAAGTGGGGCAGCGCCACATTGTCCTGAAGGACCTGGTCTGCCGATTTGGACAACCGGGAGCGCGTCTCCTGGGGCTGATAGTTCACACTAGAGTGACCTGAAGGGGAAAAAATTGCAGATAAGAGTCAACTTAACTACAACAGCAACAATATTTATGCACATATAAATTACAAATACGGTTAACGAAAAGAAAAGAAAAAGAAAATAAACTCAATCTGTACCTTGGGGATGGAAACAAACACCAAAAAAAAAATCCTTTTTCCGTCATGAAAAGTACATTTTCTGTACATTTTCCTCATTTTATGCCTTTTTGTATTTTCACTATCCTGGAAAACCAGATGAACTATAAAAATGCATCTATATGTCTGTTTATTGGTGCGTTTACAAAAGCAGCAACTATCAATCCAATCGCCTCCAGATCATGTGACCCTGAAGAAATCATCTGCTGCCTTTGCTGACGTTAGTTATTTCACGCTGCACTGAAGGTGAGCTCTGAAGTCTGCATTTAGAAAACAATAGTTTCCATTCATCACAAACTTGCTTTAATTGAACCAAAACGTTTTCTTTTTCTTCAAACGTCATTTGCTTGTCATTTTGTCAGTTAAACGAGGTCGAGCGTTGACCAATACGGGACCCGGATTTGGATGCCGTCCCTTTAAAATGACAGAAGTGCAACTGTCGGAACATCGATCACTGAGGAAAAATGTATAATTGCAGTTTGTGTCCGGACAGAATTCTACGACACCGAGTCTTTTACACGTCGGAATAGAGCTGTGAAAGGAAAAAGCCTGGAGGAGGCGCTTCAACATTTCACTCCAAGCCTTTTCCAACTGTAGGTGGCCGACATGAGTTAGCAAAATAAGAAGGAGCCCCCCCCCACTGCTAGTCCAGTGTGGACTCCACGGGCTACACATCCGTCACGTGCCTGGTGTGAACTTAACCTGAGAAAATCCTTTCTGTGAGCACAAACAGCTCTAAAGGTTTGACCTGATAATAACCTAAACTAGCAGCTGGCACAAACGGGCCTGAAGGGCGATCCTCCACACTGTCAGGGACAAACTGTCCCTGACATTTGCTGTCCTCTCACAGATCTGTAGCTAGTTGTTGTGGGTTTTTTCATCAATTCTGATCTACAAATAAAACCCAACTACTGTCAACTGACAGCTTTTTTCACAGGTAGAAGAATTTTTGTTGATCTTGAGCAACACACAGAGCAGAGAGACAAACATCATTTGTTGTTGTTTAAGACGCAAAGAAAAACTGCAAACAAACTGAGTTGTTTGAAAGCATCTCTAGAGAAAAAGAGGCTTTTTTTTTAATAAAAGCCACATCAAGAAAAGCAACTCCACAGACGAAACGGGTCAGTTTCAACTAACCAGCATGTTAAGAACATGTTCAAAACTCCAAATTTAGATCAGAACTTTATGATCTAGACCATAAATGATGTTAGGGCTGATGCTTTATGGAGAAAAATACACCAACACTACAGCGAAGAATCCCGATCTGCTGTATGTTCATCCATTACAGTCACCTGTTGTCACTCTGACACCAAAAAAGACCGCTGCAGGAAAGACAACCCTAGACTTTCCAGGACCTGGAAGCATTTGGACAAGAAGGAAGGAGAAAGCAGTTGCTGATGCTCCGGGCCCAAAGAGGCTCCAGGTCATTTTGTGCAAGTTCAGAACAAGTTTAAGGTCTCACAGTCAAAGGTTGTTTTCACAGAACTTTGTGTTTTAGGCTCACAAATCAGACAACAGCAAGACATTTTTCAAGAGATGTTGTCTGTTTGATCTGGCACCAATGCCCCGTGTCAGTTCAGTTGGACTTAAGTGCAAAATAAAACAATAGTTTTGTCTGATTGCTTCTAGTTTAATGAAAGTTTACTTTTACTAGAGTAATTTGCCCGAGTACGTACGTTTATGAGACATGTGGGAGCTTCTGCTGCAGTAAGGCTGAGCTTCTAGCAGCATTGTGTGCTCACTGCTGCTGTGATATAAGATCACAATCAGCCCCACCCTGACACTGAACGGCTGCTACACAAACACCAACTCCTCCAGAGAGGGCTTCACCAAAAACCAGAGGTCCTACAAGAAACCTGGGATTGTTCAGGAGGAAGTTTTTTTTGTCTTCCTCAGTCTTCTTCTGTCGCTTTCCAGAGCTTAAAAAGGGAACAACAGTGACCACAGAACAGCAGCAAACAGGCGCCGTCGGTTTGTTGTCGGGGCTGCAGCACAGGTTTCTCCACCTCTGTCTGACTCGCACCACCTCTGGACAACTTGCTGGTGCAGTTCTCACCGCCCATTGTCTCCACCACCTTTTGTCATCCAGCAGCCCAACTATAAAGAGCATCGGAGTTAGACAAAGGAAAAAGGAAGGAGGATGGTTCAAAGTCTGACTGCTCCCACAGTTCATTAACTCTGCAGGATTTCACTCCACTGGACAAGTTAGAGATTTACACTCAGTTCATGTGGGTTTTTTTCAAAGTTTAAAGATGTTTTTTAACTTCTTCTGATTCACGGTTTATTCTACTAAACACGTTTCAACACTTTCATTCTTGTAGCCATTTAAACATCTCTGGTATGAAAATGATCCCACATTCCTAACCTCTGTTACTTTAGAATTAAATCTTTCAGCTTTTTTAACCAAACATTTTATTTTACTACACTTCAGCGTTAAAGGCCTTTAGCAAACCTCGTAAACTCTTCCACTTTAACTTTTTTATTTTATTTACTGTGATTTTTATAAAAATGTATTTTTGGCTTTAACCAATCTTTTAGTAGTTTTAAGAAGAGTTTTTATTTTTTATTTTACAGCTTCCAAAACAGCACTTGTTTAGAATCCTCAGCATCCATGGTCTTTTACATAAATTTGCATTTAGCCTTTATTGAAACAGTTCTAGAGGATCTGATAGACTGTGTAGCATTGTTCATGGTTAGTCACTTCCTTTTTATGTCTCAATATCTCATTCGCATTTCGCTAACTGTGTGTTAGCTAGCTGAAGCTAAATGCTGTGAAGCATGTAGCTTTTGCATGTGTTGAAGCTACAGTAGCTTCACAGCTAATAATGTCATTCATGCATTTAGTAAGCAACGAACAGCTTTTTTCTTTTTTTTAATAAAATGTCTTTTCTTAGCTAACCTTTGACCAAAAGCTAGGATGTTAACTTTATTTTTAGCTTAAGCATTTTCTAACTAAGTTAACATTTAGCTTGCTGGTTTATGCATTTATCTAAGCTTTATAGTATTTCTCAACTATTTTTCATCTTTCTACTGCTTGATTTTGTTCTTGATAATTATTTTAGCAACTGTTTAGATCTTTTCAGTTTATTAAACAAAAAAAACATCTTTAGCATCATAAAAATGTGGTTTCCACTTTGAGCAATCATACAATTTTAAATAAATGCATTTTTCCAGATAGTTAAACTGAAAAAGACTCAAAACAATAAAATGTTAAGTATTGCAGCTTCTCTCTTTGCTGAACTTCAAGAGGGGAACGTTAAAGTAAATGAATCCATTCAAGAGACTTCCTTTGCTCTCTCCTGTGAAAGGTCAGCAGCCTCAGTGCTGTGGTGAGTTCCAAGCCCAGATGATGAAAACCCAAAATCTAGAAGATGTTGACTGTTTTATAACCCCGAAAACCCATTTGAGTTTTTGTTATCGTCAACAAACAAACAAACAAACAAACAAACACACGAATGCAGACTTAGTACCAAGATCTCCAAAGTGCGCCGCCTCCATGTGGCTCGGCTGTTTCTTGAGGATTGCGGTGCGGCCGCTGGCGAAGGAGTCCATGTTTGCAGAAATGGCGCTGAAGGCCACTTTGCTGAGCCCAGAAGCTTCCGGAAAGGCATTGTGGTTCCTGGTGGCCTGTGATGGAGACTGGGGGCTGAGCGGAGCTGGAAGTGGAGGATGGGAGAAAAAAAATGTGAACACAATCTCACATTGTTGCTAAAGGTCCTTGTGGTCTAAATCCAGATGAAAAGGCCTCTTCAGTGCTGGTGAAAGAGCTGACAGTGAGCCGGGGCTTCAGGCTGTGAACCGAGGAGACGGACTGCTTAGTGTCTCACTCCTGACCATCTCTCTTTATCAGGAAAAGCTTGCAGATTTTGTCTAATCATTCTTTAACTCTGGTATTTGTGGTTGGTGTCATGAGCTCCACAGTCTCGAGCTTTGAAGCTGTAAAGAGGTGAAGATGAGCTCACCTCTGGTTGCTTTAGCGTCTGGGACTCTCTCAGGTTCCTTGTTTTTGGCTGTCAGGAGAAAAAGAAAAAGGCAGGAGTGTCACTGGAGCAACGTAATGTTTTTAAGATGTACAGTAACTGAAAAAGAAATGCAGGGACACAATCAGGAATTTGATTTGATTCGATTTGACTGGATGCTGCAACAATAATACAGTTAACCCCTAAGAGTCGGTCGGCGAAAGCTCCAGAGCGTCCAAATGACAAACATATTTAAAGACCATGTCAACTTTTAAAGACTCCCTTCCTCCAAGCATCATTTGATCTATTGTAAACACGCTCTTAATAGTCGTAATGATAATTATACCTATTGATTTTTAGTCAAAACCAAAAATCCGTGTCGTTTTCTAGGACTTAGTTTCTGCAGAGCGGCAGGAGTTGATTAGAAATTCACCTGTGAGTGGTGGGCGGGGCAAAGCCCTATTCCCCTGCCCGTTGCTGAGAGCTCTCTGTTTACACTCTATCCTGCTAACTTCCTAACATTTGTGATGCAACAAAAATGGTGAGCAACATCAGAGATGTCCAGCTGTACAGGTTAGATCCAGATTCCAGCTCAGACGAGGAAAACAAAGACGTCCATGGATCCATGTGTCTGTAAGTGGATGCATCAGAATAGAGCAGGGGGCTGGTGGTCCACCCATCGTGTTTTCTACGTTACAAATACAATCTCTTTCAGATGGCATTTTTTCCTCAGCTCCTGATTCACAACAATATGAACAATAAATACTCCGAAATGCTATTTTAAGCTTAATTATCAATATATATCATCAGAAAAAAAGACACAAAAACTTGTTAAAAGCAGCATTTTCATGGGAGTGGGTCTTTAAAAATGTCCTTTTTCAACTGTCTTTTGCTTTTTTCGGAGGCTTTAAACTATAAAGCAGATTTCGACCGACTTGTTATGTTTTTGAGCCTGAAACACTGTCTGCATTTTTAGGTTAAAGCTAAGAATAGCTTTGTTGTTGGCTAAAATATGAACATGTGGCCACGCGTGTTCAGTTGAGAAAACCTTTTTGGGAGGGTTATCAGTGCTTTGTGTCTTATTGTGAAACCTGTTTTAGGAATAGCAGGATGAACATCACTGGCTGCAAAATAATGTAAAAGGTTACAAAATTCTAATTGTTTTTAAGTTACAGTGTACACTTTTAGTTTTAACTGCAATATCTTACTCTGTTAGACATTTTTGTGATTTTTACCAAAAATATTAAAAATGTCTTCCTTGGGTTTTAGTTTTATGAGAGATTTTAGGTCCAATGTGTTACAAAAGTGTAGAAAATTACAAATTTTAAATGGTTAAGTCATCCAGATCATCTTTTGCTGAAAAAAAATGATTTGAAATGACAAAGTAAAGAGCTATTGGGGTGACATATCAAGTTAAACTCAAAAGTAGACAACAGCAAACTATGCTCTGGACTCCTAAGGGTTCATGTTTGCGTTTCCTGGCTGCAGGCGCTGACGGCTCATGAAGAAGCAGACATGGAAATGAAAATAAATAACAAAAAAAGGAGAAGGATTGGTAAAAGTTAAAAACGAGTGAAGTTAGACTGATGTCAGGTCGCAGGAGGAGGAGACGAGTAATGGTCACATGATCACACCGCCTTTACAGCGCAGACAGGACAGAAGATGCTCCGTATGTTCCAGTAATGCTTTTAGGAAGGGGCTCTTTGTCAGTCAACAATCACAGGCTGCATTTCAATGAGCTAAAATGAAACCTCATGCTACCGTTGGGTCCCTGCATTACCATAAAACAAAACTACTCATTTAATAATGAGTGAACGCTTGAGAAGCTCAGACAAAAACTCTCTCTGGAGTTTCACTGTGAAGTCTCCTGAATGTTTCCTCTTTTAGAAAAACCGCTCTGTCAGCCACTTTGGCTGCTAGAGAGCAGAAAACACCACCTTCCCTTTCTGGGACTGAATGCTGTGAATGCCAGTATGCTGCCGGTTTCCTGACAAAACTCAGACACTGTGGTTTCACAACCAGCGGACCTTCATCCTGAGCCACATTTGCGTCTGTCAAAGCTCAGAGCCCAACTGAACTTATGAGTGAACCAGCTGAGGAGCATCTGGGACCTCGCTGTAATGTGAAAAGAAAAAACAGTGACAGTATAATAATAAATGTTTGTAGTCTACAATTAGAGGTAGAGTTATTACCAGGGTCTTACAACACTGCTGCTTATTTTTTTATTAGGCAGGCACTTCAGGGTTGTTGCCACGGGAACAGAAACACTCATTAAACATAAAAAAAATGGAGATAGGCAACTATAGTGGCCAATAATTTATCATCCTTTTTCCAAACTGAAGATCTTAATGTTTCTCTGATCCCAGACCTGCTGCATGGTTCCTCATGGTGCAGAAATGCTGGGGAGGAGGCAAATGTGGCAGAAGAACATAAATCTGACATTAAAACAGTTTAAAACACCAAAGATAAAGTCATAATATCACATTTTTAAGTTGCTTAAGCCATAGTTGAATACAAAGCCTGTGTTCACTTTGGGTTTTATAATACTTTGGTTTTAATTATCATAATGTTGATGCGTTAATATGCTGTCAGTGTTGAGTTCAATATTACATTTCCTACAATAACTTGTAATTAGTGCTGGGTTGATAAAGAAATTAATATTTGAACCAATTTTGACATAAAAATCTGACTAAATGCATCAAATACACAAACAAATGTTCCTTAAACCCAATTTATTGTTTTATACAAGTTCCCCTGTCGTTCCATTTAGGTCTCTATTGACCTGAAATAGTTTTCTTAACAAAAAAAAAAAATGATTTTTTTACGGAAGAAAATTCACCCATAGTAATCTGGGGCTTCTTAATCATGTTTTTTACTTTACAATATGCTCAATTAATTTACTTTAAACAACTTTTACAGATCAATATTTTTTATTTCATTACCGGTACATAATAACTTCCTACTAAACCTGAAACTATTCCAACAACTCCATTTTGATTCATACATTTAGTCTTTTTTTTAATGCAAAGATCACAAAAATTGAGACAAAACCATTTTAATATGTTTACTAATAAAAGGTCAAACATGTAGAGACAAAATCTAAAGTATAAATCCACAAACAAAGCAAAGACAAGGTCAAAAGTATTCTGGAGAAATGTCTAAAAATCCAGGTGAAGCTTCACTCAAAGTTATCACATTTGTGTTTCATAACTCCTATGTTTGTCTTTGTAAGGATTCTGTAACCTGAGCCTCCAGAGTCACATGCGCCTCCTTCATCCCTCCATTCTGGCTCTTTAGCTATGAAGAAAAGTGCTACTGATTTCAATAGATAAAGAGTTTGTAGTTTATTTATTTTTGTTAAGTTTGATCATTTATATTAAGAATTTTAACATGTCAGATAACTGAGAAAAACAGTAGGAAGAAAGGCGTATCGTCTAAATAAGCTTTGAGAACATTTACATTTAAAAACTCTACATTATTGTTGTCATGTTTATATGTGATAATAAAAGAAGAAAAAGGATGATGGCACACCAAAGTCATATAGATAGAAATTTCATGCTCATGCCATTCGTTCATGCGTTCATGCCATTTTTTATATTTTTAATTCAATTATATGTGTTTAAGCAGGATGATCCTTTGTGACACAAAGCGTATTTTATTTTGAAAGGAACCTGTGTGTGCTGCTAAAAGTAAATAAAATAGTTAAAATAGCTTTACTAATCATTCAAATAATTATAAAGTACGTTTATTTTCATAAACAGATCAAGTGTATTTTTCTAAACAGTGACTTTGCAGCTCTTGCTAGCTTTTACCATGAAGACTCGCTCCAATCATCTTTTCATCTATTGTTAAAGTGTTCCCAGTGGTCTTTTCATTATGATTATGCCGTTTTTAGCCAAAATTTTAAACTTAAGTGGTCTTCTGGGACATCGTTTCTGCATAACGGTGGGAGTTCATCAGAAATTCACCTCTGAGATGTGAGCGGGACTGTTGGTGCAACCTAAGCCCGCCTCCATTTCCCATCATCCATTTGTTTACACGCACTCCCGCTAGCTTACGGCCCCTCACACCCCCAGCCTAATACAGGTGTAGCAAAAAGGGTGAGTAATATCAGGGCTATCCAGCAATACAGTTGAGATGTAGATCCTACTCGGACCAGGATAATAAAGACGTACGTGGATCTATTTGTCTACAAGTGGATGCATCAGAATAGTAGAGGGGAGCAGGGAGCTTGTGGTCCGCTGAATGAAGCATCTACGTCACAGCTACAAGCTTTTTATAACGACATTTTCTTTCAATCTGCTCCTGATTTACAACGATTTGAATAAAGAAATACTAAGAAAATCAATTATTTAAAGCTTAATTTTCGTCATACATCATGTCCTCCATCATCAGAAAAATGCCACAAAAACACTATTTTTCATCGAGTGGGTGTTTAAAGCTTGCAGACCTTCTGGTCTAAGTGATGGGCTCGGGTTGGAGCTGAAACCTGTTATTGTTACTTCCTGGATATGGAGATGGTGTTTTGTTTTGAATGAAGCAAAAGACACGCCTTTAGTTTAACCACAACCTAAGGACCAGACCCACAGACCGAACCATTAAACCGGGAATCTCCTCTCAATAATAGCCAACATCGAAGCCCTCCTGCTCCTCTGATAATGTTGTGCTGGGTCCAGTGATGGACGGCTAACAGCTCTCTCTCTCTCTGTGTGTCTGTCTGCTGCTAACAGCTACAGCCTCCGGGTTCGGAGAGCAGAGGCCGGCGCTAAGCTAACAGGATTACCGCAACGAGCGCAGACAGACAGTCTGGACGCACCGCGGCGTGTTCGCGGGATTTATTCCCTCCATATCTCCCACTTGACGTTACCGCCAAGAGGCTGAGGCTGGGGCACGCGCTCCGGCGGATGTCGCAGCACTGAAGTACTAGCAGCTTGTTGCTCACCTTTCCTCTTGAAAAACGACATGACGGGCTTCACGCTCTGGACGTTTCCTCAGCTCACTGTCGCCGTCCCGTGGACTCACGGCTCCCTTCATTCAAACGCATCGGTTCTGGCCACAGCAGAGGCGGGAAAAGGCGTTTCTGCAGCCCTCCGTCGGTTCTGTCAAATCGACAATTTACCCAAATCCAAACGCAGCCTGGCCGCCATATTGTCAATAAACGACCAACTTCCGGGCTAGTGCGGCAGAAGAATTATGGGAAATCGTGTATTACTTGCTTTGCTCACCAGAGGTCGCTGTTTGTTGAGAAAAAAATTGAACCATGTCAAATTTTTACGTTTATAATTCAATGTCTTATTTTTTTTATTTTTACATATTTTCTATTACATCCAAATCAACACGTTTTTTCCTCATATATTTCCTAAATATTTGCAATGTATTAACAGTTCGAAATACAATTTTTTTTATTTGATTTAAACTTTTAATAAAAATATGCCCGTTTATGTTTAACACAAAAAGAACATAAAGTTTCCATCCCTACTTAACTACCAAAAGACAAACAGACTGACTGATTGATCGGCCAACTGATTACAGGCTTAACTGAAACACACTGGAATGAATCCCTAATAGAGCAACTGAGAAAAATCAAGGAAAGTGTACATAAAAATAAACTAACAATGGCAAACAAATAAAGTATACATTTTGTACAGTGAAGTTAATGCCCAGTTAAAAGCCGTGCAGGAAATGTAATATTCATATTAACTATCAAACGTAACCTCTCCACCATTACTAAGACCAACTGCCGTAAAAAAAAAAAAAAACACAGACAAGACTGTAGACCTGGCCAAGACTGGGATGAACCAATCTACAATGAAAGAGCATCTTGGAGAGAAGAGATCAGCTATTGGAACAATTATTGGAAAATGGAAAAAATACAAGATCACTGACAATCTGCCTCCACCTCTAAATGAGGAAACATTTAGGGGATTTCACAGTGAATACTCCAGAGAGGAAACATCCCAGAACTACATGGGGGAACTGGTCAATGACCTAAAGAGAGCTAAGACCACCTTGACAAAGGTTACCATAGTAACACATGACATCGTCATGGATTCAGACCCTCCAGTTTTCTCTGCTTAAACTGGCACATGTCCAGTCCTGTCTGAAGTTCTCTAGAGACCATCTGGATGATCCAGTGGAGGACGAAGAGAATGTCATGTGATCAGAAACCAAAACGAAACTCTTTAGTATAAACGTCACACAGCATGTTTGGAGGAGGAATAATGGGACCCTTGGTGCAAAGCACACCCCCCCCCTTCCCGTTACCAATAACTGAGCTATCTGTGTACATGATCTCCCACCAGCTTAGCTCCACACTCCCAACCTAACATTAGCGGTGCAACAAAAATGGCGAGTAATGTTGGAGCTGTCCAGCTGTACAGTTTGGAGCAAGATTCCAGCTCAGATGAGGAAAACAGAGACGTACACAGATCTATTTGTCTGCGAGTGGATCCATCAGAATCGAGCGGAGCAGAGAGCTTGTGACCCACCCAGCACATTTTCTATGTAACAAATAAGCTCTTTTTCAAACGGCATTTTTTCATCTGCTCCTGATTCTCAATGATTTGAATAGAGAAATACCCCGAAAAGCAAATTTAAACTTAACTTTCTTTATATATATCCTCAGAAATATGCTACATAAACATGCTAAAAATACAGAGTGGGACTTTAATCTCAGACAATAAAAATTGTACTTTAACCCCCATTTAAAGATTTTTTTTTATTAATTCATCTAGAGTTACAAGAACCTTGAGAGACAGAAACCCTGGATTGTAGTGACTTTAATGATTCATAATGTTATTTATCACAAAAGGTTAAAAAGTAACATGACTTTAGGTTTTATTTAGTCTCGCCCGACTGTGTGCGTCTGTGTGGGTCTGTCAATGCGATACACAAACTCAGCAGGCAGGAAGTAACCCAAATACTCCACACTGTCAGGAGTTGTGTCTATATAGTAGTGACCTCCTTCTCCATGGTGGCTGAAGCAGTGGGTGTGCTCCACACGCAGATCCAAGCCCTGCGCACACACAAAAAAGCATGTCACAAAACAGCCAACTTCCAACATAACCCACTGGAGCAGCTGCTTCACTTACAGGGTCTCTGGACACGAGCACCGACTGGCAGATGAGCGGAGCGCTGACCTCAAAGTGCTTGAGCCACTTGTTGACGTCATCGTTGGTGTTGAGGGGGCAGGCCGAGAACTCTCTCGGCTATTTAATCCAAAAAAGAAAACGAGTCAAAGCAAGCAGCTCAATGTCCATTAGCAATGCAGACGTACCATGATGTGGATTTTGGCCTTCCCCTTCTGGATGATGAAGGTGCCTCCCAGAGCGAGGCTTTTATCAGGATAGTGTGCTTCAAGAGTCTTCCTCAGGGCTGTCACCAGACTGTGGCTCCCAGTTCTTTTCTTTGCCTGAACCTCTATGACCTGGTCAAGAGAACGCCTCAGCGGATCAAGCCTATGACCCCTGGTCAATGTTTTTTCATTTTGAGCACACGTGTGACTAACGTTCACATGGAAGCAGGAATGACTTTAAAGTACATGCTCAAAATGGCTTCATTCATTTGAGATCCAGCTCAATCCAAGAATGTATTACCTTTCCAGGCTTCCCTTCACACGCATAGAGATTTCCCAACAGTCCAAAGTTACAGTCGGAGAATTTCTGGCTGTACTTCTCCAGGAGACACTGGCCATCAGCTGGGTTGATGGAGGAAAAGTAGCTGCTGTTCACTGCAGGCCTCCCCTCAGCCTCAGTCAAAACCAAAGGCATCAGCTGCCGATCAGAATAGACATTTCACAAAAATAGGATGCCCAACACTTTTGATTGAAAACCAGGTTTTTATCTAATTCAAGCAAACAGATACTTCAGAGTTTCCAAACACTGCAGTATTGGAGGTAAATCACCTCTGCGTTCATTCCAGTAATTCTACAGGGAGCAGCTCCCGCTCCAAGGAGGAAAGCTCCTGGCAGCTCCACCTTCTTTGAAATAGTGTTCATGTCATATTCCTTAAAAAGGGGAAAGAAGAATGTAGGTAACTGCACAATAATCACAGATAGGATGCCTAAAAAATAGAACACTACCTTGTCCTTTTGAACCAGAGGGACCAGGTATGGCACACCTCCAACATCAGTGATACGAGGACTTCCACAAAGACCTGCAGCACAAAAGCAAATGCAGAATTCATCCAGTTAAATAAAGCTGCAGTTTTTTTTAATGTAAATCTTTATTCACAACAAATGAATGACAGTAAGAAACCTAGAACAATATCTGTACATACATTGTTCAAAATAAATGCCAAAGGTGTAAAAAAAAAAAAAACATAAAAAATGAAAGTAAAATAATGTTAAGCTTTGAAAGATGATAGCTTTTAACTGGATTTTTATTTGTACTGGATGAAATAGATTGTAAATGTCTGATTTGGGCAAATAACTCAAAATGTTGGAGTTGTTGCAAATTTTTGTTTTATGAATATATAATATATTTTGCTTAAAAATAAGTTTATAATAAAGCTGCAGATTTGCATAATGCATTACAAAGCTTTGTTCTGCTAAGCCTAGTTCGTATATGCATATTGTGCAGCTTAATGCTCACGACTGTAAAATAATAATCACATAGACTCTTACCTTTCACAGGAAACTGGAAGGGCTCCTTGCTCAGATCTGGACACTCCACAACACTCACCCGGACCTCTGCAAAGTTGCTCTCCAGTCCTGCCTGCAACACTGTCACCGCCCGGAAAACATAAATGCGCGTTCGTTCTCTTAATTGTGCACATTCACATCAGGGTTTGAGTCCTTACCGCCCCGTAGCTCCTCTAAATCCGGGGCATGAAGCTGAACCTTCTCAGTTTGGGACATATCTGCCATGACGCCTGCTGGTGTGACGAAAGTGCGGTTCGTTGTGCAGGAAGAGCCGAGGTAAAAGTCCAACCAAAGAGTGATCACAAGACCATTTTGTTCCCTCCCAGTTGTTTTCCTCTTAATCATATTACTACTGTTGTGATTATTATGATAGTGAATTAAGTCTTTTCTTAGCTGATAAAGTTAGACTTTGATTGCTCAATAAGTTTTTACATTATTTTACAAGTTTAGAGAAATGGAGTATATTTGACATGGGTCTCCCCCGGGGACTATAAATATCTTTCGACTGTGCACGATATGAGTTGTTTAAAAAACCATTCACGTTTTATTTTTTTAACAAAATATTTCGGGAAATTTTTAACCTTTTGTCAATGTTTTATCGTTATTTCCGTTAAAACAGGAAGTAAATACGGGGTGCTCTCTCATAGCTCCCCCCTCTTTGGTGTTTGGTCACATGACACATCTCCTTGACGGTCATTGGTCGGAGAACAGGAAGAGACCAGATGTGATGTGTAAACACTTCCTGGTTGATGGGTCGTACGTGCTGTTGCCGCGTTTTTATATATATATTACTGTAAACAATATAAATGTAGATACGCATTTAAAGGTGATATTTTGGGTAGTAAGGTTTTAGTTTCTTCTTGTTATAAGTCTTAAACTAGGCTACTACGATGTCAAAAGCAGAAAACGGTTTACGACAAACGGAGTCTGATGTTCTCGCCGGTGTTCTTTCTGGACAATCCTGCCATGTGGTGCTCGTCTCATCTCCTCCGGCTTATGTCAAAGAAATTTCGAAATATCTGGAGTCTTCAGGGAAACAGAATGGACGAAGTGATGCCCCAAATGAAGCTAACAGGTAAAGTGTTCGTAAAAACGAGATCAGCAGCTTCTCCTGACTGAGCAGGTACAACACGATGAACACACTTTTGCTGTCTGAGCAGTGATTCAGGAGACAGCCTGTTCCTCACTCAAAAACCTGTACCCGAGCCTGTGCGACCAAAGAGGAGGACATCCATCCGCCACACACACGTCAATCACAATGGAGATCTGATGATAGAAGATGAAGATGATACTTCATCCTCTTCCTCTGATGGAGACTCCAGATCAGACAAAAAGAAGAAAGCGGTTTACAGACTACCAAAGTTTAGCTTTCCTTTCCTCCAGGAGAGGAGGAGCTCGCAGCAGAACTTTATATCTTCTCATCAAAACAAAAAGCTTCATGTAAGAAACTGTAAAGGTTTTTAGTTTGTTTGTTTGTTGGTCTCTTTCTCTAACATTTAGGCTTCATCTCATACTTTACAGCATTTTGCAATGGGAGGATTCTTTAAATGTGTTCAAGAGCAGCAGGAGTGTCATCAAAAAAGGAAGCAGATGGCATCTTTACCCACCATTGACGGAAAAGAAGAATACATTTCTCCAATATCAGAGTAAGTTAAATCCCATTATTCTAAAATATTTGGTAAGATAAGTAATATTTTATTTATTACCACTAGCGAAACACAATTGTTTGAGATGTTTAAAAAAGGGTTTTAAGTTTGTGATGTTATTTTCTTTTCAAAGACCCACTCCGATCATCTTTTGATCTATTATCAAAGTTCTCCCAGCTGTCTTTTATTTATGATTATGCTTATTTATGATAAAGCTGTTGTTTTCTCTGACATAATTTCTGTTTGGAGTTGATTAGAACATTACCCCTGTTTGTGGGTGGAACTACTGGCCAACCCCACCCCCCTTAGACGTCACCCATCTGCTTAAACCGTCTCCCACTAGCTTACAGCTCCTTACATCCCCAACCTAACATCACCGGTGCAACAAATATTGTGAGCAATATCCAGCCGTACAGTTTTGATCCAGATTTCAGATCAGACGAGGAAAACAAAGACGTGCACGGATCTAGTCGTCTACAAGTAGATGCATCAGAATGGAGCAGAGCAGAGAACTTGTGGCCTGCCATAGTAGCTTCTACGCCACATCTACAAGCTTTTTCCAACTGCATTTTTCATATCTGCTCCTGATTCACATTAAATCGATTAAAGAAATACTCAGAAATGATATTTTTTTTACCTAATTTTCTTTATACATGTCCTCCATCATCAAAATAAATGCCACAAGAACATGTTAAAAACACATTTTTTGTCAGAATGGGTCTGAACTCTGGGTCTTACACATATTTTTGAATATACACTGAGATGTATTTTAAGGAAGCTTTGAGCTTTCATAGATCTTTGGTAGATCTGTCTGTAATAAAAGTCTTTGATTTTGTCGATAGAAGTGTGAATTTTTGTGCTTCTGACCAATTTCATTTAAAAAAAAAGGTCAGGTAAAGAAAAGGAATCCGGAATGATCCATGCTGTATTTTAATTAATAACCTCTAATCTGACTTTTTGAAGAAAAGCTTCCAGTGTAAAGGGAACTGTGACATAAGTATTGACTTTTTTCACCTTTCTTGTGTTCCAGACCAGAAGAAGAAAGGACAGAAGGAGAGGACATCCGAGTGGTGGTGAGCAGACTTGCTCTTTCATTTATCAGCGGGGTGGTAGAGTGAACGTGACTAAACCACATGTTCTTCTACAGGCTCGGAAACGTTTCGTGGTGTCATTGAAACCAAAAAGCTTCCAACCTTGGTGCAAATCGACAGAGACGTGCAGCGAGGACAAACAACACACAGAGGGAACCCAAAACTCTGGATCCGATTCCCAAAGACAGGGGATGGAAGACGCGGCAGTAAGGAGGCTGCTGTCCTCGTTTGGAAAGAGCTGCGATGAAGGAGATTCTTCTCATGGAGGCAGAGAGGCCGTAGATGTGTTCGGCATCCAGACAGAAACAGCACATAGATCTCTTAAGAGAGCAAAGAAAAGACTCAGTTTTGTTCAAAACAGAAATGCAAATCAGTTTTGTGACGATAGTGATGCTGCAGCATGTGAGACAGATTCTGACAAACGCACAGGAGAAAACACAGAAGCATTCACAGAAGGTCAATCTGCAGATGCAGAGTGTGAACCTGAAGGCCCTGATCTCCTCCAGCAGGACACAGCTAATGAAGCGCTGTGTGAGAGCACCAAAAAGAAAAAGAGGAAACTGAGAAACAAGCATAAAGGAGCTGAAGAAGTAAATGACCAGAGCTTAGACAAAGCAGAAGGTCAGAAAGCTGCAGAGTTTGTGAAAGGTGCAACAGAGGAGGAACAGGGTTGTTTATCTCATGGCAAGTCAGAATCTTCAGATTTAAAGCAGAACAGAGAAAAAGTCAAATGTGCAGACCATAAAACTGGGCCTGAAGTGAATGTGGAGAGACGTAAAAAAAAGAAAAAGAAACAAAAAGGTATTGATGAACAAATGGAGCAGCTCCAAAGTTCTGCAGAACCTCAAACAGATAACGAGGAACTAGAGAAACGGACTCTGGACGGGGCTTCGGATCAAACAGCAGCAGGCCCCGTCCAGAGTCCGTTTCTCTGGGAAGATATCCAAGCTCCTCTGGAATCCAGTGGAAAAAGGAAAAAGCACAAAAAGAAAAAGAGGCGGTCAAATTTTAATGACTCTCAGGTTGAGGACTCCTGTAAAGATATGGACTTTTCTAAAGATTTATCCTCTGCAGAAAGTGGGGGATTGTCAGCCAAAGAGGAGATTATGCATGACTCATGTAGTCCTGAAACACAGACAGTGACAGAACAAGTGGTGAAAAAGAGAGAAAAACTGAGCAATGACACCAATGCACAATGTGAGTCTGCAGGAAAAAGGGATGAGAAAAGGGCTTCCTGCTTCCTTCACGCAGATCAGCAAGAACAAGTCGGTCCAGACGACAGCGCGGAACAGCCTGCAGGCAGAACAAGTGATGTAACGGCCCAATCAGCAGAAATCACTGTAAGTTTGGAGGGACATGGCACCGGAAGGAAGAAAAAGAAACGGTCAGCCGTTCAGCCAAGCGTGGACAGAGCTTCTGAGGAACCGCAAGAAACGTGTCAAAGTTCACCTTCTGTAGTCATGAAAAAGAAGAGGAAGTTAACGGAAAGCTCAGAAAGTGCAGCCGATGCAGAACCGTCTCAGACTCAACAGTCTCAGGTGCCGGGGGAGAAGAAGAAAAGAAAAAGACGAAGAAAAAAAGGGGGTTCCAGCGTTTCAACGTTAGATAATACGACAATGAATCTATAGTCTGTTGGGAAAAAAAACTGAAATCAATATTTTTCAGAGACTTGAAAGACAATCATTAAAAGTAAAAAAAATGGAAGTAAATTCCTTTTTATAAGACAAAGATCTGGGCATACAAGGATTACTTATCATGAATACTTTTTAATTTACCCTGAGTGATAAAACTGTGATTTTAGTAAAAAGGTACCACCTAGTGGACTTCTGTTGTATTTGCAAACCATCAAAATAACCTGCCCTTTTTATTCTGACTTTAAAACCTTTATAAATGTAGGTAAAAGTGTCAAATCTGATTTTTCTTGTTTATTTTAGAAAATAAATACATTCTTTCAACCTCTTTCTGCAGCAGTTGCTATGTTTAAGTCTTTAAAATGTGTCATTTTGATTTTTGTCTACCGTCTTATTTATATTTTTTAAAGACAGTTTTTCTCCCTTCTGAACCATAAATAAAACATTTTGTACTGTAGCTTTTTGCCCTTTTTTGTGTCTTACTGTCAGGTTATACACAATTAATCTTTGCTTAACATCACAGACATTTCACTGAAAAAAAGGTTTTATATTTATTCTACTGTCCTTTTCTTATTTTTTTAATCATTTTTCAGCTACTTCTGAACTTTTATAAGCTGGCAGATTTTTTACTGATGCAGGACAGGATTGACTTTGCAAATATGAAATAGAGGCCATGAAGGTTCTCAGTGCAACTAAGAAGCTGTTTTGTTTAGTGTAAGCACAAAGTATAAAAATCAGAAATACTTTTTTAGATCTGTATTTTTAATTGCACAGCTGCATGACAGAAATTACAGGATAGGTAATTATATTTGAAAAAATTAGAAGTTAAGATTTGTGCTTAATGAATTAGAACCTTGTTTTGAATTTGTATGTAACTCTCCAATGTAAAAGCTTTCCAGCAACAATAACAGAAAATCCACATTTTAATCATTTAGTTTTTGTGTATTTTTATTCTAGACGTACTGAGTTGCCTCAAAGGAACAAGTCAAATGGTTTAACCCGTTCACACCAAATGCCTCAACAACAACGTACCAATAAATAAGGGATTTCAGCTCATTTGACACTACCTTAAATATTTTTTTATATAATAGACCCTGGTTCAAATCCCAGCCGAGACCTTGTTTGTGCAGTTTACATGTTCTCACGCTCATGTGTGGGTTTTCTCCTCACACAGTCCAGAAACACGCTTCATGGGTTCATTAGTCTCTAAACTGCCCCTTGGTGTGTGTGTGTGTGTGTGCATGTGTGTGTTTATAGGGCCCTGCAACGGACCGGTCATCTGTCACCTACCAGCAGCTGGGATAGGCTCCAGCAGCACCATGAACCCCAAAAGGATTCAGCAGCTTCTGAAGATGCATGGAAGGATGTTTTTATTTTTAATGCTTTTAGACAAAACCCCAAAAGAGTCTGTTTCTAGGACACAGTTTCAGCAGAGCGACATTAGAGCAATTACAAATTTGCCTCAGAGTTGTGGGTGAGACCGCCCCCTTCCCCTTCCAGTTGCAGAGAGCTCTCTATTACAACCCCCTCATACCCCCAATGTAACCTAACATTACAGGTACAACAAAAATGGCGAGCAGTATTGAAACTATCCAGTCGTACAGTTTTGAGCCAGATTCAAGATCAGACGAGGAAAACAAAGACAAACGTGTTGATTTGTTTACAAGTGGATGCATCAGAATGGAGCAGAGCAGAGAGCTGGTGCCCTGCCAACTGTAGATTTAACATAACAGCTACAGGCTGATTCATTCTGCCTCTGATTCACTACAATTTGAATGAAGACATATCCAAAAATACAGTTTTTATCTTTATGTTCTTTGTATATGTCCTCCATCATCAGGAAATTGCTACATGGCCATGTTAAAAACAGCATTTTTATGGGGGTGGGTCTTTAATGATAGTACTGTCTGGATTTGCTTTCCAGCTGCGTCCAGTTTGTTTCATTTCCTGCTCTGATCATCCATCACACATGCATTTTGAAAATGTGCTGATTATCTGCAATAAAAGAAAAAAATAAAATCCAACAGTATTTTTGAATGTTGGTTATCTAAGCCCACCGCTCATGACCTTTGTGGTCTCCCTAGTGGTCCTGGACACGCCCCTGCCGCCTGATTGTCATCAGTGACCGTGGGCAGTGAGTGATCCCGTGGATGGGTGAGCTCTCAGGTGAGCTCGCTGCTGTCTGTCTGTGACTCGACAACAACAACCCAGACGGAGGGGGGCGGTGACGTAAAGACGCAGCCGCATTTAAACAGCGAGGCTGGAAACTTTTCCACTGCCGCGTCAGCAGCTTTCACGGTGTCCACACCACCTCCATCCACCCTTCCAGGCATGTCCTTCCACGGCAGTACCGCGCGTCTCAGCGAGGCGAGGAGGGTCGCTATTTTCGGGGGGACGCACGGGAACGAGATGTCCGGCGTGGCGCTCGTGAACCTGTGGATAAAGAACAGCGCCGACATCCAGAGGAGGGGAGCTGACATCAAACCCTTCATCGCCAACCCGAAGGCTGTGGAGAAGTGCGTCAGATACGTGGACACGGACCTGAACCGAGCTTTCACCCACGAGAACCTCAGGTATGTAAGCATTCGCGCGCGTGCCGCTTTCAACTTTTTGTGCGGCACGACAACACGCAACAAAGCGGCCGACAACGCCATGTGTTTGTGCTGCAAACATAAAACAAACGTGAAATTTTATTTGAGTTATCGATCAAATTCTGGTCACGTGGAGGTAGATTCGTGTCCCTGTCACAGGTGGGCTGCTGTGCGCGCGCGGGCCACCGCGAGCCCTGTCTGTAGCAGCGACCAATCGCAGCAGAGCTCCGTGACCCCGCCCCCCTCTGCTCTCAGCTGACGGTCTGCCTGCAGAAAAAACGTGATAAAAACGTGAGCGCTGTTGTTTTTCTGTGCAGAAATCCACGGGGAGGGGGCTTTAACGCTCAAGGTCTCCTTGCCATTCGCTTCTGTCGTAGCATACACATTTTTTCATAAAATATAGAGAGCAATGTTTAAGATTAGAGCTGAAAGTACAAATGACATTTTTGAAGTCTGAATAATGAAATCTACTGGATCTTTAATAAGAGTCCTCTTCAGGTCCCCCTCCACGGGATCAGTTAAGGAAGTCATAACAGCCTGGAGCAATAACCTTTTGCAATGACATTTAATCGGCTAACTTGTTTTCTTTTAAAGCAAAAACGTCTCCTTGAAGAAAAAAAGTCTAAATTTTCTGGTTTATATTAATACCTCCGATTTAAAAAAATACAAAAAAAAAAAAAAACCATGAACATATTTTTAGTTGTGAGATATTCTATGAAAGAGTCAATATTCACATGATCTTTACAATAAATAATGTAGTCTATTTCATGTGCTGCTCTTTCTCAATCTGCTTGTTGGTGATTTTTTTTGTTTGTTTTGTTTTTTAAATAAATTTAAAAAAGTGTTTTGTCTGTACTCTTAAACTGCAGACATACCAGACATTTGATGCACATTCAAAAAATGCACTAAACATGCATTCTTGGACACGCATTTAGCCCAGTATGTTCACACTGGACGAGCGGGGGGGGGGGGGGGGGGGGCTTCTTTTTCTTCTTTTTTTCTGCTGTGTACTAGTGCATGTCCTCCACCTACAGTTGGAAGACGCTTGATGTCCAAGCGGTACAAATCTCGTGAATCTTGGCCCAGGCTTTTTCTTTCACTGCTCTGTTCTGATAAATGAAACGCTTGGATTGAGCGTGGTGTTTTTAAATCCAGGGTACTGGATAGACTTGCATTGTATTGTTTTTTATTTATTTATTAGTGGTTTGGGAGTAGGGAGGAAATTCAGACATAGCCTTAGTATCATAGAATTCCAGCCGGGCACAAACTGCAATTATCGATTTCTCCTTCATGATCAAACGGTTGCCACTTTTGTGAATCATTCGTCACTACCAAATCTGAGTCCCTGATTGGTCAAAGTTCAGGCTGCTTTAACTCAATGCATGGTCAATATGTGTGCAATTTCTACATAAAACCCCAAAATGGTCTTAGAAACTTGTGAATGCAAGAGTTTTGAATGCGGAAGCCTGAAACGCACTGTTGCGTAGAATTTGCACTGGAAGCGGCCGCTTAAAGGCGCATTGCTGAGGGCGGCATGAACGCAGCTTTAGCCTGCAATATTAAAAAAAACTCACCATTAACCAGTTTTCTATTTTATCAGGGTGTTTATTTTTCAGTCTCGGATGATTTCATACACATCTCCATACCTGGTTCATGAACTGTCTTTTTGTTTGCATCACATGTGCATAAAAATGCTAAAATAGTAAAAGAAGAAAAACTGACAGTTTGGCAGAGGCCAATTACTACCTACTCGATGGATCTGATTCCATCTGTGCTTTTCAACTGATACTGCAGTTACTCTGATAACTAGATCGATTTTTCAACACATATGTTATCTTTTACATCCTGCCTATTTTACATAGCTTTTATTCAAGTTCATTAACAGAGCATCCAAACTCCACTTTTAAAAAAAATTAAAATGAAATGTTCTAAAAAGGATTTTTTTTTTTTAATACATTTTTTAATGAATCTCAAAATGAATCAACAGCAAGGGGAAATGATGAAATACTCCATCCCCTGCCTGCAGATGTTGGTTGATCTTTTTAATGCTCCTCAGCTTAACCCCACTGAAGGCAGCATGTAAGAAGATTAAACAGTTTGGGGCTTTTTCTAAAAACAGCTCACAGTCTAATATAATTTTTATGCGTACTATTTCACTTTCATATTTGTCACAAGCGTGTTTGTCAGAAGAGGATGGCTTGGTGAACAACATGTTCCTTCAGATGGTTTAATGAAAACTAGCTGCTTTCTAACTATAGTTAATGTTTCTAGACACCAGGACTTTGAGTGAAGCTAAAGCACCTTTGTTCTCAGCCTTTTCTGTTGATTTATGGCTTAGCTTGGACTATTTGGTTTAACCAAACCTCAGAGGTCAGAGACAAATTCATGTTTAACCTTAAAGTAGAGTGGCATTTGTATAAGTCCAACCCTGTAGATTCTCTTTAACGTCCATTTAAAAAGAGAATGTCCACTGAAAGTGAAGCTTTAATTTTTTTTTTATAGACTTAATAAAATCCTAGCTGAGTCCAACCATGGATCAGCCTGTGCCAATGAGGGTTACTGGGCCTGCTGAGGGACACCACTGGCACTAGCTCCACCCTTTAGGTTTAATTCTACCAGTCCTGACCATTAACTGTATCTGAGAACTGGACTGAGTGGAAAAAATGACTTCTAAATGAAGTCGAGTCAGTCAAATCGGTCTGAGTCAGTATTTCTATGAGAACTACTCTCTCCGGTCAAGGGTGAGCATGTTAGAAGGCCACACCTCTACCACATGCAGGGCTGGGAGAATCTGTCAAATGTTTTGAAAGTTCAACGTGGGACCAACTGCTTTTATTGAGGCATCTGATTGGTCAGTTTATAACTTGAATAACTTAAACCACAGACTAAATATCATGAAAAAATAGTTTTTTGCTTAACAAGAACATGTTAGAAAAAGGTAGCAGAGCAAGAACTGTTATTCTGACTAATAGAATGACTAATAGCTGTTTATTTCTCTATAGAAGTCTATGGGACTTTGGCTTCTTGGAGCCAGCAGGTACTTCCTGCTTAGAACGTGTGAGGGCAGGGATCGCTCAGTCCAGTTCTCGTTAACAATCAATGGTCCAAATAGTCAAACCAGCAACCCACAGGCCTGAGACCAAATGAAAAACAAATTGGAAATTTGCTGCAAGTATTTTTTAATGATGCTTTCTTAATTTTTATGCTCGGTATCTTTGGAGTCTCTCAGAAACAGCAATAGCTTTGTATCTCTGCTCTTTAAGTTAATCCTAAAATGCACATGTCTATTTAGAGCACAGTCACACTGACTCCTGTTTGTTTTCTCAGCAGAGTTTG
This sequence comes from Oryzias curvinotus, assembly GCA_023969325.1. Lineage (NCBI taxonomy): Eukaryota > Metazoa > Chordata > Actinopteri > Beloniformes > Adrianichthyidae > Oryzias > Oryzias curvinotus. The sequence continues at coordinate 10,709,096 of CM043719.1, read as the reverse complement.
CTTGTATTATAAGAACAATTTGTTTTATTTGGCAAAAGCTGTAAGAGGATGTCCACGAGTCTTGTTCTGTGTGGTCTGCAGTGCCTCAGGAGGAGACGAGTTCCCTTATGAAGTGCGGAGAGCCCAGGAGATCAACAGGATGTTTGGACCCAAAGGAAGCCCGGAGGCATATGACGTGATCTTCGACCTCCACAACACCACCTCCAACATGGGCTGCACCCTGATTCTGGAGAGCTCCAAAGACCATTTCAACCTGCAGATGATGAACTACATAAAGGTGACCACTTCTGTGTATTTACAAAGCATTGAATGTTGTATGAGGTGGATTCAGAAAGAAGCTGCACATTTGCAGGATAAACTGTCTTAAATGTTTAAATATTCATTTTCAAACCACATTTTGATTTAGTTTGCATTTTGATTTAGTTATTTTTGTCTTTTAAAAAAAGCAAATAACATTTGGGAGCCTGCACTGAATGTTTCTGTGCATTCAGTCATGTTCTATATTCTTAAATGTGAACAAATATTTGGCATCCTTGTTATCACTGTATCCCTACTTTTAGATGAAAGTTTACATTTTCTTTAATCAAAGCTCTTTGAGAAACACATTTTGACCACAAATGTTTCTGAGATCCCAAGCATGATTGATGTTGTACTCAGTAACTCTTTGCTCCTTCTGTATTTTCAATAGTTGACTGTGTCATGGCTGATACTAAACCTCTGGTTTTCTAATCCTTCAGATACAAACATTAGGTAACAGAATAATAAAGCTGAATTGGTTCTGAATTTTGGTTCTGACTTAAACATTCACTTAACGTTTGGCATGCCTGATTGAACATGAGCAAGCTGAAGTACATCGACAAATGCTTTTTCTGATCAGTGCTGGTCCTTTGAGTCTAGATACAATGAAGGAAGAAAGTATTTGGTCCCTTGGTGATTTTGTAGGTTTGACTACTTATAAGATCATTTGAATATTTCAATAGAGATAGAAATTCAAGAAATCGACTTTAAAGAATATATATACTTTAATTAGCTTTTCATTGAGGAGAAAATCATTTCTAAATCATTTAGATTTGGTGGCTGTTTCTTAGTAACGTAGAGCTTCAGCTCTCTCCATAGGTTTTCTATAGGAGTGAGCTCCAGAGACTGGTTGGACCACTCCATGACCTCGTTCTGCTGCTTCTTCAGCTGTTCCTTGGTTGGCCTGACTGAATGTCTGAATGTTATTATCCTATTAAAGACCCATTTCAAGCCTTCTGGCTTAAGGAGGGAAGGAGGTTCTCACTCAGGATTTGACAGTACATGGCTCCGCCCATCCTCCCATCCACATGAGCCCTTTGCAGCCCTTTGCAAAAAAATACCCCAAAGTATGATGTTTCCACCTCCGTGCTTGACAGTGGGGATGGTGTTCTTGGGATCATAGGCAGCATTTTTCTTCCTCCAAACACGACTGGTTGAGCTGACATCAAAGAGCTCCATGTTGGTTTAATCTGAACACAGCTCCTTCTCCCAATCAATGAAGGTGTTCATTGGTAAACTTCAGGCGGGTCTGCACATGCACCTTTTTAAACAGGATGACTTTGTGAGATGTTAAACCACTGCAGAGTACGGAATTCCCAATAGTTTTCTTGGTGACTGTGGTTCCAGCTGCTCTGAGATCATCAACTAACTCCTGCCGTGTTGTTTTAGGACGATTTCTTTCTGTTCTCGTGATCATGGAAACCCTGCCAGGTCAGATCTGGTTTGGAGTCCCAGACCTAAAGGTGGATCAATGGTCTTGTTTGGTCTTGTTCTGTATTTTGTCCCAATTGCACCAACAGTTATGACTTTAACCTCCAGCTTCTTGCTGATGGTTTTGTCGTCCATTTTGGTCTGTGCAGGTCTACAGTCTTCTCTCTTAAATCCTGTGAAAGCTCTTTAGTTTTCCCTTGTTGGAGAGTTAAGAGTCTGACTGATTGGGGCGGCTGTGGTGCAGAGGGAGGTCGATCGTCCTCTTGATTGGAAGATTGCAGGTTTGGTTACTGCCTTGCCTGTCCATGTGTCGAAGTGTCCTTGGTCAAGACAATGAATCCTACATTGCCTCTGGTAGTTGTAGGCTGGTGCTGGTGTTGCTGGTGTTTGACATCGGAGCCACCATCAGTGTGTGTGAATGGGGCTATGACTGTAAAGCCCTTTGGGCTTTCGAGGAAGGTAGAATTGTGCGACATAAGTATACGCCATTTAACATTTACCGTTCTGTGTGGACAGGTCTCTTTTTTTTTTTTTTTATTTAAAACCAGTGTCTTCAGTTCAGGAAATGGGTTGATTAGGAGAGTCCAACTGGTCTGCATGAACCAGAACTCTTAATGGTTACTAGGGGATCAAATGCTTATTTACCCCAGTGAAATGCAAATAAATTGTTATTCTTTAAAGATTTTCTATGTCGCTCATTAAATGAACCTACATTAAAACAACACTGTCATTTGAACTGTTTTTAACTCTCCATTTTGCTTGAAGTAAGTAAGCTGAAAAGCTGACCGATTCACCACTCGGTTCTGTGTGTCCCAAAGCCTTCAAGTTGTTTTCTCACAGCGTCTGTCTTGTTTTTCCTGGTTTCATGTTGCAGAAAGCAATCTCTCCTGCTAGCTGTCTTGTTCTGCTGAATGAACACCCTCTGCTGAAATATTCCACATGTCGTTCGGTGGCCAAGCACGCTGTTGGTGAGTCCAGCTCTACAGGCAGGGGGGGCTTAGCCTCGCGGGGGCTTTGCCTGGGGGGCAGATTAAAACAAAGGGAAATATTGCTAAAAATATATTTTTTTGAGTCTTAGTTTTGCTTTGTAACTATGCCAAAATACATGGTAATTGTTATTCATTATGCCTATTAGGACAAAAATGACTACATGTAGTTAAAACCAAGAGTTGTGGTATTGAGTCTGCAACTGTGGATTAAAGATTAACTGTCATTATTCTGCCTCTCTGTGACTGACACCTTAAATGTTTAACTTTTATTCAACAAATGCAAATGAAGAAGCGCAAAATAGACATCTTTGTAGCAAAAAGGCAATCTTTCATTTAAAGGAGCCTCTTAAACAGCAGCTACAACCTCTAAGACTCTTCTTCCATTTATGTTTTCATCCTTTCCTTTATCTGTTTTCATTGAAGCTCTCTGTTCTTTTCCTGTCACTGTTGGTATTTCTGTCTCTTTGTCGTCACTAAAGTTTCATTGTTGTTATTTTTAGGCTCTTAACAGTCAGTTTCAAGCACAGAGTTGTAGTTTGTTTTTAAGTTTGTCATTCTGTAACTCTTTAAAGACCCACTCCAATGATAGTTATGGAGGACTTATGACGAAAATTGAGCTCAAATTTGCATTCAAAGGGTATTTCTTTAAATTGTTGTGAATCTGGAGCAGACACAAATTTGGCATAACTATAATTAAAAGACCACTAGGAATGCTTTTAAAATGGTTTAAAAGGTGATTGGAGGTAATCCTCCAGATTAACTATTATTTCATGTAGTTTGTGTTTTTACTTGGCTTAAACACTTGGATTTTCTTTAAATAGCATGTCTTAAATGAAATAATCAGTTTTCCTGTGTTTATTCTAAATGTCTTTTCCATAACCTTAGCTGGGGTTTGTTTTCCTTATTTTGTAAAGTTGCATTAATGTCCTCTCCATTATCCCTTTCTAGTAGTCATTCTTGTGCTCCTTTTGTAACTATAAACTTTTTTTTTTGGTCTTTCCATTATTCATATTTCAGAGAATCTGCTCTGCTTGTTATCTCTGCATGAAATTCCTCCGCTTAGCATATTGAACTCAGAGTTCCTGATTACATAATCTGTTCGGAGGACATTTTCCACATACAGATGCATCTGTTTATCATTTCCCTACAGGCCTGGAAGTCGGTCCTCAGCCTCAAGGCGTCTTGAGAAGTAACATCTTTGAAGCAATGAGAGTAATTCTGAAACATGCGCTGGACTTCATTGAATTGTTTAATGAAGGTAAGGCTCGTTTAATGACAACAACAATTTCTGGATTTAACCTCTACTTTAAGGTTTTCTATTTAGTTTCCCCATTAAGAAGAAATGTTTGTTTACAAAATGCCCATGAGTGACTGAATCCAGCATGCAGCCAAGCCCCTCGTTACTAAATGTACCTTTGTCGGACTCGTCACACCTCCGTTTTACCCCCTCCCCAGCACAAAAGCTCCTCCAGGGTGACTCTTTCCTGGCTTTTACGTAATCAAGTGCCCAAATAGAGTTTCCGCCTGTTGGTTTTCCTGTCTGCCCTGCAGCTGAATGCTCTGCTTGTTGGGAGTTGGTCAGCTTCCATGTCATTAGGAGCCAGCCAGTCACTGTTGTAATCCTCTGTTGTGGGACCACACTGTTGCTGATTAACGCTCGGCCATGGTGATGAATCGATGTTCTCGTGCTTTAGAGGCAGAGCACCATGAAGAAACGCCCCCTTTAGCGACAGGCTTCAGTTCTTGTTCAAGCTGAAAATGAAGCAAGAAATCAAACTGCATCCTGAACATTAGCCCTAGTTTGAATCATCTGCATCATTGCAGCCTTGTTGGGTTCTAGGTATTCAGTTTTAGTTGGCGATTATCTTTCTGAAATCCCACTTCAATCAATATCCGATCTAATTTAAAAGCGTTCCCTGGTCTTTTAATGATTGTGGTGTTTTTAAGCCAACGTAAAAAAAACTGTCATTTTCTAAAGCATAATATCTGCAGAGCGGCAGGATTTAATTTGAAATTTGTGAGCGGACCCAGGGCAGAATAAACCTGCCCCCTCCCTGTGATCCATTTGTTTCCATGCTCTACCACCTCCAACCCAACATTAGCAGTGCAATAAAAATGGTGAGTAATATTGGAGCTATCCAGCCATAGTTTTGATCCAGATTCCAGCTCAGATGAGGAAAACAAAGCCGTTCATGGATCTAGATGTCTACAAGTGGACGCATCAGAATGGAGCAGAACGAGGAGCTTGTGGCTTGCTGTTAAAGGTTCTACGTCACACCTTTAAGCTTTTTGCAACTGCATTTTTGCGTCTGCTCCCCATTTGCAATGATTTGAGTAAAGAAATACTCAGAAATGCAATTTTTAAGCTTAATTAAATGTCACAAGAACATGTTAAAAACACAATTTTTATTAGAGTGGGATCTTTTAAACCATCAAAAGATTACATTTCTTATTTTGATCCAAGGTAGAATTCGAAATAAATCTTTCAGCTTCTATTTATAAATACTTTCATAGTAAGATGACAGAACAATTTTTGTGGTCATAAATGGGTGATCGTATTTTATAAATGCAACTTTCAAAGAGTTTATTTTCTACAAAGGACATGATAACCTAATATTCCAAATAGCATTAAGTTTTTAATTCAAAATCTTGCCTTTCAAACACACCTCTGCAAATTCATTGGAAATAGCAGCTGTCTCAGCAGTTTGTTGTCAGACCACTCTGCACGAGACTTTCCTAAAATGACACAAGTTTGAACCAAATGCAACATCCATCCAAAAATACTAACTTTCCAGCAAGGTGGTAGGAGTCTAATAATTTGAGCCTGGCTTACAACTATTGGACCTGCAGTCAAAATTTTAAGCACAGATTTTCCTGTATGCTAACATATTGTTCGAGTTTTAACTTTGATTTTAGTTAGTAAAGTATAAAGAGAAATTATTTTCAGTTATTTGACAAGATACAGAAAATATTTGTGTAAAGCGTAGAGTAACAGGAGATAAAATCACCTTAATAAAAACTTAAAACACTTAGAAAAAATTAAAATCTTTGAATTTTTTGAAGTAGTTTCTTCTGTTTTTTGATTTTTTTAAATGTTTTTTTTCAAGCAATCAAGTAGAAACAATACACAAAAGCAATATAATCATCAGTTATACATTCATACAGTAACTAATCAAACTTAGGATAATTAGACATATTAATAAATATTGCTTGAAAGGGAGTGGAAGGAAGCAAATTTATATAATCCCACCCCGTTATACTATAACCATTTTATTACATGATTTATCAATATCCGGTTCCTAGCTTTTATCAGACAGAATTAAGTATCATAAAGTATCAATAAAGCACATGACAAATATGAATTACTTAATTATTATGTAGAAAAATAGAAATCAACATGGCAAATGTAGATCAGTTATCTAAAATTTATGCAGATTGTGTTATTTTAAGTCATTCATATGATTAAAGATAATACTATATCAGTAAAATACACAACACTGTTTCAGAGATTAAAATTTAATCAAGTATCAAAAGTTAAAAACATGTGCAAAATTATGTTACATTAGGAAAGATTTTTGAATCAATTTATCAATTTTTTGGAGCAAGTGAAGTAATATCATTAAACATCAATCAATGTAACAATTTTCAATAAGTGATTAATCATTTGTTTTACTTTTTTATATATATATATATTTCTTGTGTGTGTATTTTTTCCTTTTTTTTTTTTTTTTAAATAATAAGGTAATGCTGTAAGGGAGAATAAAAAGGGTCCATAATCTGTCGATTGTCCAAGGTTGGCATTCATTCTGCTGAATAGCAGCTGGTCTTCTGGGTTCAAAACAGTTTCTAGTCTCTTGGATGTTATGTCTGCAGACATTAGATTCAGGTCCATAGTCATTCTTCAGCTGATATCAAGCTCGGTGAAAGTTGAGGTCAACTTGTCTGCACGTCAGAAATCTCTGCTGCTATTCAGGTGACATCAGACAGATGGAGAAAGTGAGGAATCCAGGTGTCATATTTCTTGAAATGATTTGGCTCTTTGGTTTATTACTCCATGTTGTTTCAGACAACCGTGAAAAGACTCTTCTCAAAATCCTTCATGGTGTTCACAACCAGAACCTTGGACCGGTCCGGTGGGCCGAGTGGTTTGATGCAGCAATGGATATAGCAGCTGTCCAAAGCCAGGCTTAGCTTAAAAATGGAGCTGAGTGTCATGTGGATCTTTAACACTAGGCTGTTGGGTCCACACCATAGAATGTTTGGCAGGCATAAAAGCTCACACTCCAGAAAACAACTCCAGATTAAGCAAAAATGACCCTGGTCTGCCAAAAAAACAAATGCATTGTTCACTTGCAAGTGAATTTTGGTGTGGTACAGCAACAGGTATACATATAAAAAGGTATATTGTCTATCTGGAAGACATAAAAGTAGAGGTGAACCAAAGAAAAAAGCCCACCCATTCTTTTTTTTAATAAAAAACACAACAAACGGCCCACTGCACAAATATGAGGAAGCCCAAATGGCAAATGTCTCCTAAGTAAATTTGGTACAGGCCTGTCCTTTAAAGTGTGAACAGAGGAAAAGATTAGTTCATGTAACATGATGGTAATCCTAAATTTAGCAGTAAATCAACAACTGAAAGGCTTAAAAAGTAATCCAAATAATCTGAACCTGTTTTAAATGCAGTGGTAGGACTTTGAAGGAATTGTTACTGAGTGAATACCAGTTAACTTCAACCAGAAAAGTAGCTCAAATCATTCCTCAACAAAAGGAGAGCCTAATATGACCGTAATAAATAAACTATGCACACACTGTTCTGGTGCGTTTTCATGTTATATGAGCACTTGAATAGTGTAATAATCAAATACCCAAAGTTGAAGTAAATAAAATGATCAGTATTGAGAGAGGTCCAATCAACTTGATTCATAAAATACAGTGATGGTTCTGAAGCCAGATATTGTTATGTTGTTGTTAAATATCAGAGCAGAATGGTGAATTGGATCAAGTCTAGGATGGACATTTCTAAACTCACTGTACTTATCCCAACAATTATATATGCACTTAAAGCTGTAACTCGGGTTACATCTGTTTGTTTTTTTCTGTGTTCCTTAGGCATGGAGTTCCCTCCCTGTACGGTGGAAGTCTTCCGTGTGAACGAGAGGATTGACTATCCTAGAGATGCTAATGGGAACATCATTGCCATGGTTCATCCCAACCTGCAGGTAAAGTCTTATGGCAAAGTCAGAACGGCCCTTACTGGTGGATCTGGGCTTGTCTGCAAGTGAAAAATTGGCAAACCTTTACGGGGCACGCAGGTGGCAAAATGCCTAGGTTGTAGACCGCTCAGTGGCCCTGTAGAGTGAAAATGCTCATGCGCATTGTTTTTATGGACATGCTACGACCATCAGGTTGTAGCTAACACTTGTATTTTGCACAAGGTTTGTATAGCCTTATTTCCACTGAGCAGTACGGTCTGGTGTGGTTTAGAAGGGTCCGGGCAATTCAGGTAATTATTTTCACTCAAATCTAGTCATCAAAATACTGGACTGGACAGTACTGTAGTGCTCAATGGAAACAATGCATATTCAATTTAATTTTGTTTGTGTTGGCCAATATTACAACAATAGTCGTCTTACTGGGCTTCAAAGAATTCAGTAGGTAATTGCTAATATGAGCTAAACTGACTAAGGGGGCTGGAAAAGAGGGACAACACATGAATCACACTGCACCAAACGGAGAAATGGAGAACTAAATGATCAAGAATAGAGAAGAGGAGAAGTAAATGAGAATGGAGGACAGAACCCCAGTGCACCATACTTTCCCAGCTTCTAGCAGCCTACTAGCAACTAATTGTTTTTGAAATTTAATTCAAACATGTTAATAGTAAGTTGGATGCACCGTGGTATTTTAGCGGATGGTAATAATAATAATAACAATAATAGAAAGTCTTCATTTTTAGAATATAAATATTAATAGAATATTGTATTGAGCAGGGGGAATGAGTTGCCCTGGTCTGGTTTATAAAACCATCTTTCCTCTGAAGTAGAATAGACTCAGGTGTGTCACATGGATTTTTTTTTTTTTTTTCCCATTTCTTAAACCCCGCTAAATTCTTTTGATAGCACGAGGAGCTTGTTAGTGCTGTTCAAGTAACTGTTAGAAATGAGAAAATTAGACAGTGTAGTTTGTCTTGGCATCCTTCGAGCACTTGTATCACCTGCACTTATACGACGTCATAAGTAGATGTAACTTGCATTATTCTTACAAATACTTTATAATACATTTACCACACGCACAACTATGGTACGTTCCATTTGCATGATGTCCCTTAAGGTGGCCACATGACCCCCAAGGGAACTACAAGACACACCTTAGGTCACCTGAAGATGCAGCCATTCCTCTCTATGACCTTCCACGGACCCCCCCCCCCCAAAAAAAAACCTGTAGCACCTGTACGGGTCAACCCCTATACAGGTGCATGAGACTAAGGCTTAAAGAATTACAAGCCTTGTATACAGCTGACTTCTCTTTTCCTTCACAAATTGTCCTTAGCACCTGAACCAGTAAATATAAATGGGGGGGGGGAAGGGCTTCTCTTTAGTGAACTTGAGAGGCTGTTATTCTAACTCTAACAGAAGAGTTGAGTTGCATTCCCTGTGGTCAGTGTTTGTTATTGTTTCAGGATTGTGACTGGGAGCCACTGAACCCTGGTGACCCAATGTTCCAAACCTTTGACGGAAAGACCATCCCCTACCAAGGCTCCTGCACCGTCTACCCAACTTTTATAAATGAGGCAGCCTATTATGAGAAGCAACAGGCGTTTGTGACAACCAGAAGAGAAACCTTGGCCACAAGCAGCATCAGAAAAGCCTGAGAAGTTCTCTGTGATTCTGCCAAATGCAACAGAAGTTTGATGATGGATTTTGCACTTTGGTCTGATAATAAAGGACCAACTCTGTACATAACGAAAAACCATCTTTTACACACCAATTTAGTTTTGTATGCTTTTACTATCAGAAATTAACTATGCAAAGAACATTGATTGAAACTGTTCATATGTTCAGTTTCAGATAAGAGTCTTGTACCTAAAATCTGTTTAGGTAACTATGTATGATGCTGTTATTTTAAATCATATAAAAGTGAGTTTTTATAAAATCAAAGAGCAGGCATAATTAGCTGCGGCTTGGTAATTATCCTACGCACTCTTTCAGTTTTTAACCAGCACTCAGGAAGTCCATGGGGGTTCATAACTCTAAATACAGTTCTGCCATTGTCTTCTGAGAATATTTATGTAACATCTGTTGGGGTGTGTTGTGTGGCCTTTTATACTACCTACCTGTAACTCCAGTGGTTGCATATGTGGTGCTGTCCTATTGTTGCCTTATTAGAGGTTTCAGAGAGAACTGCAGAAAAGATTTTTCTTTTAGTGATGTTTTTTTTTTTTTTTCTTAAAGAAAAGACATTGTGATTCTTGTTTGTCAAATGTATTTGCCCATTTCAACATTGGGTCCAATTGCTCTCATTTTAGAAACATTGTCCTCTGTGTCTCTTGTCCCCAAGTGTAATTACTATAGTTTTCAGTATCTCATTACTCGATTAGCAATATTTTTGTGAGTAGAAATGATCTATTCAATGACTGTATTGTCTGGTATAAATATTTTGTCTTGAAATGACCTTGATTTCTTTATGCCTGTTTCACCACTGAAAGCAGCCACAAGAGGGCATTATGTATCCACTGCTGGACTGAGAAAGAACAGAGTTGGACCCAGAGACCAGGTGTGGGTAAACTTTTTGACTCATGAGCCACAAAGGGTTTCTAAATTTGACAGAAGAGCCGGACTAGGAGCAGATGGAGTGTTTTGGTAATACATTTCACAGGAGAAATAACATGCAATCTGGACAAAATGGGGCTTTAGTTTTGATAAACATTTAAAATATTTTAAAAACTTTCTATTTTATTTTATTTCTGGCTTTTCTCATTTTGGTGAAACTTGCACCAATGGGTTGAAATCCCTCAGGGAAAAACAAGAACGTGGAGAAATGCTGCATTCGTGTGGTGTTGGAAGGATCGGAAAACACAAGACAACAGAAAAACAAATCTTCCAACATCACATGAATGCAGAATAACTTTCCGCACCTAAAAAAAAAAAAAAGTCAGTTTAGTTGTAGGGTCCAGTCTATAGAGAGACACCAGAATTACAAGGAAAACTAAACTTATTCATAACCCTTTTTAATAAGGATTATTAATCTAATTTATTCTAGTTTGGAGGGCCAGATTAAATAGTTATGGCATATGGCCCCCGGGCCGTAGTTTGCCCACCCCTGCCATAGACCGTTTATCACTGATATACTGTCTATGGTTGTGCCCGAGTAAAAGTTCACCTTTGTTCAATTTTCGGCATATCTCTTCAGAGGTCACCAGAGCCAATCAGCTTTCACTGAATCTCACAGGTGTTTTGGGGTTTTTTTGGCTGAGACTTTTAGTGGATGCCCTTTCTGACAAATCTCTGTTTTTTATCCTTGCTGAGAACCAGCATGGGGGGCCCAGTCATTGGCTCCCTTGTGGCTACATAGTTAGCCAATCGCGTGAAGGGTCTTGCTCAAGGTCACACACAAGATGAAGCTCATTGCGCCCCCTGGGAAACAAACCCTGGTTATTGTGCGCCCATCTTACACACAGCCAACTGAGCCATCCAGTCTCTCTGTATCCAAGTAAAAGTAAAAATTGTTCTTAAGAAAATGTGGTCATCTAGAAAATGACAGAAGTAAATCACCCTTCAGATACCAACAAACAGTTTGAATCAAACACCTGTTTTTGGCAAATTAAATCCATTAAAAGTAAAACTGGTCGTTTTTGAGTTTTTAACATTGAACAAACATTCAAATTTTTTTTTATATCCTTTTGGGCACCAAAAAGACTATCCCTGATGTGCAGAACAACATAACAAAAAAATCTTACAAGATGGAGGAAGCATGTCAAAGCAAATTAAGAGAAGTAGTTAATCCCAAACCATCTTCATTAAGATACAAGTATGGGGAAGTGAAAGTACTACGGACACAATTAATCTTTTTAAAATATTAATCTTAACCCTAATCTAGAACTCTAACTTCTGACCTAAATGTTCAAAAATAACATGTGATATTTACATTTTCAGGTTTGTTTTTTGGTTGCAGAAAACGTCTCTAATACAAATTAGATTATTTTATTGAAAAAAGTCAGAAAATCTCTCCATATAACAACACTTAGTCACGTTTTGTTTTGACTTAACCCACAGAAGCCCATGACAACAAAAGAACACCCGATATTTATAGATGTCAGCTTGTTACAATAGAAAAAATGTTGCATGATTTCTTTCATAAGAAATCATTATAACCCTTCCCTTTTAAAACTAAGTTGGAGAATTTAATTTCAAAACCTTTCAAATGTATGTCAGACTGGGTAAAAAAATAAAAGGTCATTGGTAAAGAGGGATTCAAAGTTCCCCTGTACAGCTCACTAAAATGATTCCAATGTTGTGAAAGAACCATATGTGAGAATACCTGCAAACCTGAAGCATTGCGTCATTGAAGGGTGAGTCAACATTCCTTCACAAATATGTGTCCCATAATGTCACAAAAACACTTAGGCCTACTTCGCCTAACTGCTGCCTCACCCTGTAAAGCCCACTATTGTACATCAAAAAGTTGACAGAAGATTATTGTATTTAAATTTGGATCATGCCAATGAGGTAGGGGTCTCAGAAATGCGTTTATCAAATAGTGTACTAATGATTATGTAGGGTTAAGGTGGATCCATGAGGTACAGATATTTGTTACAGTAACAATGCTGCGGTTAATCTCATCGTTGCATTATAGCTCATTTCTAGAGCTGGAATGGGTTATACTAATCCTTAGTTCATTTAATCTGAGTTAACAGTAAGTGCACTTCAATCTTCAGAATGAATTGTGTTGTGTTGTGTTGTGTTGTGTTGTAGGCATAACTCCCTTTTTTTTCAATGACTGTAAACTCCTAATTTTTGCTTACATTTATGTTCATTTATATTCACTTGATTATGAATTAGAATCAAAGGGGCACAGACTAAAGCACACACAGTTGGTAATGGTTACATCCTCAGAGGTGTTAGATGAGTGTGTATGCTGGGAAAAGAATGCAGCCTGCAGGCCAATCTGTGATTATATGGCTCTGCGTACTATTTTTCGTGTAGTTTAGCCTTTACTTTTGGACTGAACTTGTTCATCAAGTTTCTTGACTGACAGATAACATTTCCACCAATTGTGCCTCAACTAGACTCAGTATAAAGACTCCCCAAAGATCTCCCAGCAATTTAATGTTTGTTGCTTTCTCGTCCTTAGCAATGACTGTAACTCGACCAAAACAGGCTTGCCAATTCTGATCAGCAGTTCCCATGAGGTTTTAAGAAAATCTCCTTTTAATTTTTTTTAATGTGGACAATCCAAATGGACAGCAAAAACTTGAGAACACATCTTTGTCTCCTCCTCTACCAAAAAGGAAAAAAAAAGTCCTCATTGGTGAGCTATGTTGGAGGTTAAGGTTACAACAGGTTTTAAGGATTTTGGTTCATTGTGGAGCACTCAAATAAGAGATGCATAGATCACATGTTTATATGTTTTTTTTCCATAACATTTTTTTAAGATGAGACAGGAAAGGAGGGCAGAACTTAACAATATTTCATCATAGATTATGTGATTTGGCAATACTAGAAGTGAAAAAGAAAAAGAGGAAGTTATTGTTCAAAAACTACTGAGCTTGGAAACACATCTGCTGTGGAGAAATGCATATAAAATTAAAAGAAAGAAAAAGAAGAGAAGTCCTCTGTTCATTGCAGAACACACTACAGCTTTGCCTTTCCGGTATAGAAATTTAAAATACACGAACAAACACAAAAAACTACAAGAAAATAACTTTTACAAAATTTAGACTTCAGATAAGAATGGGGAGGAAAAATAGCTGTTATGCAAGAACTCAACGCTAAAAGTATTTATGCATTCATTTTTAGTTGTGATTCTTTACCACATACTATTAAATTAAACTTTTGACGGTTACTTTGAGAAAAACTAAGCACAAGCTCTTACTTTTACATATTTAATTAGGCTTTAAAATGGATAAAGTAAAGGAAGGTATTAAAATTTTTTACTATGAACGATAATGATGACAATCTATTTTTAAAAAGGTATTATAAATAGATTTCCAGCTGGAAATCCATTTAACTTAAAAGTTTACCTGCCGACTACCACAAGACTTATATTAAAAGTGATTTAGTTTAAGAAGACACAAGAACACAAATTGCATTTAAATCCTGTTGGAATCATTTGTACATGAGACATTTAACAGAAATATTTTAAAAGTTTCAAATTTACTCAGATTTACTGGCATTGGTAAACACCACCAGTAGAGAAGATTCAAGATTCAAGATATTTATTTTGTCATTGTCAGTTGAAAAACGAAAATGCGTTTGGAGCCTCAACAACAGCCACTCAGTTCAGTTCACCCAAAAAAATAAAATAAATAAATAATAACCAAAGTGCAGCATCACTACGAAAGGAAAACACAGCAAAGACTTAACATGAAAATAAATAGGACATTAAATAAATGTTGCTCAGTCTGGTAGTTTTGGCCTTAATAGACCTGTACCTCCTTCCTGAGGGGAGCAGATGGAAGAGGTGGTGGGCTGGATGGTGCGGGTCACGCAGGATGTTGTGGACTCTCTTCAGACAGCGGGTGGTGTAGAGACTACTCATCTCTGGGAGAGTGGTCCCAATGATTTTCCCAGCTGTTTTCACCACCCGTTGGAGTCTCTGCTGATCCGCCTTTGTGCAGCTATGAAACCACACTAGGAAACTAAATGTCAGTACACTGCTGATGGCACAGTTGTAGAAGTTCACCATCAGCTGCTGGGAGATTTTTGCCGTCTTTAGTTTCCTCAGGTAGTACAGGCGTTGTTGAGCCTTCCCCACCACTGAGGCAGTGTGTGGACCCCAAGGAGGTATTGAAAACCATCATTTATATCAGTAGATTCCAGTTGTTTTAGCATTTCATTGTTAAATACCCTGCCTCGCCTTCTTTTGTTTCTCTTTTTGCCTGCTAAATTGTTTTGAAATATTTTACCTGTACTTATCCATCTTCATTGATAAAGGTTGGAGTATTTGGTGAATGTGGGTATCAAATCCAATCCAATCCAATCCAATCCAATCCAATCCAATCCAATCCAATCCAATCCAATCAAACTTCATTTATATAGCACTTTCCTATAAAAACACAACACGAAGTGCTTTACATTAAGACAAAACAAGTAAATAATATAAAAACGGGCACAAAAATTAAAATAGAGCCCCCTCCCCAGACCTACATACAACCCCCCACCCCTTTCCCACCCCCTAACTGATGGAGATAGAGTCTATCTCCATCAGTGTCTATCTGATAGACAATGGGAAATAGGCTTAGCACAAAAACAATATGTTGGTTGTTGGAAACGCTCATTGCAATAATGAATTGAAAACATTGCAATAATGAATATTAAAATAAATGATTAACATTCTAGAGTAAATTCAGAAAACAAGATAAAATAAATAAATAAATACAAAATAAAATAAATAAATAGAATAACAAAAGTAGTAACATAGGTACAGTTAAAAGCTATGTAAAAAAAAGGTGGGTCCTAAGCCTTTTTTTCTAAAGCAACTATGCTCTCTGCGGCTCTCAAGTCCTCTGACTGACTGTTCCATAAACGAGGGCCATAGTGCTGAAAAAATGCCTCTCCGTAGGTTTTGGTTTTTACCGTCGAAATGGTTACAAGACCAGTTCCAGAGAATCTCCTGAGCTTGTGGACCCCATCGATTCAATCAGAATCTTTGCGTTTGAGACTTTTCCGAGCCGTCCCTGAAGGCAGCACAGACTGTCTCTACAGGAAGTCTTGAAAGTTTTCAGCTCAGAGCCAAACTAGTTATCTGCATCGATCACTGCGCATCCGCGCTGCAGCATGCGGTCCGTTTGAGGATGTGGCTGAGCTGAGCGAGGCCGGGCTATTACCGAAACTGTTTTTTGGCTGTTCTGTTAGGAAACCGAGGGTGGGCTTATGCGACAGACGCGGCGCTCCGTGTGAGTGAAGGTGAAGACGGAACAGTTAGCGTATCTCACACCGTGACCATCAAGATGTGGGAACAGGAGGAGTTCGCGAAACACTGGAGGAACGAATTCCCTGATGGAGAGGTGCCCCGCATGGAGCTACACTCCGTGGAGGACATCGAGTCGGAGCTGGAGACGTGTAAGGCCAACCTGAAGAAGCTCCAGCAGGCTCTGAAGGAGGAGAAATTCAAGGTGATTTACCTGCAGACCACAGTGGTTCGTCTGAAGAAAAGCCTCCCGGAAAGGGTTGGAGGAGGCGCGTGCGCTCAAACCAAGACGGACGTTAGGAAACCGCCACGGCAGGACGAGGTAAGCAGCGGGAAGGGAACCAAGGAGTCCGACTCCGGGGGTTTCAAGCCAAACGCAGGCAGAACTGCCAGCCCTTTGGACCGGGAACAGAGCAGGTTCAGCGGGAGGACGGGGAAGGCGGTCCCCATCCCCGTCCCGCCGCTGAAGCCCAGCTTCAAGTCCCCCGTTTCCGCCCCCCCGGAGGACGGCAGCGACCGGGAATACGAGGACGCGGAGCTGAACGAGAACTTCGTGAGGTGTAACCTGTTGACCCCGAAGATAGTGGTGAAGGACAGCCACTGCAGCAGCCACCGGGACGGACGGCCGCCTTTCCGCTTCAGCAGGGACCTGGACTCCGGCGATGAAGGCCGCCTGTCGCCGTCTTGTCCGCGGGGAGCGCTGAGAAGGTCCCCCGGCTCCGGGTTCAGCACCCCCGACAGGAGGAGTGATGGAGAGCTGAGCTCCGACCACGAGGACTCCTCATCAGCGGGCAACTCAGGTAAACCCCCCTTTATTATTATTATTATTATTATTATTATTATTATTATTATTATTATAAGTGCAACTGAACTGAACAAAAAAAAAAAAACAGGAGTGGATTTATTGTATAAAAAGTTTTTTATTCCTGCTGTAAAGACCCACTCCGATGTTTTTTTTTAAACATTCTTTTGACATTTCTGTAATGATGGAGGACATAGATAAAAAAAATTAAGCCTTAAATTGAATTTCAGACTATTTCTTTATTCTAATCGTTGTGAATGTGGGGCAGATGAAAAAAAAATGCCTGGAAAAAAGCTGTACTTAAGGTCGTGTCATACAGCCACCACGTACATTTTCGGCATTTTCCATGTATGAAAGTTTGGTCTTTTGTGATAAATGCATCACATAATTCATACGTGTTTCTTGGTTCGTCCATTCAGCGATGTCTGCAGATGTCCATCGAGGGTTTCGGTTTTTTACATTAATTCAGTTTTGAGCTGTTCAAAAATGTTCGGTCAGTTGAGAATTATGTAGTTTATGCATATTTATCATAGTTTACGCAATTGTGCGTGATTTTTGCTGGATGCATACACAAATTTCTGGTTTTCCACGGCCCTTCCACAAATGTCTAACAGACTTTACTACCGTTGTTTAACTTATATTGTGTATACGGCGCACATATCATGTCAAAATTACTTAACTGAAGCACGAATCACTAAAGAATTGGTCTTTGGGGGGTTTATTCGTACTTCTTCCAGTGGTTTCAACGTGGTTCATTTGTGATTCATCTGTGAAAATTTCATGTAAAGACCACAACTTGTCTCATTTTTTCCATGTACATTCACGTATGACCAATTTGCATCCATTCAATGCGCCTAAACTATACGTAGTGGCTGTGTGACACGGCCTAAAGGCAGGCCACAAGCGTCCTTTGGTGCCTCATTGTGATGCATTCACTTGCAGACAAATAGATCCATGTACATCTCCGTTTTCCTTGTCCAAGCCTGCATCTGGATCATTAGGAGCTGTAAGCCAGCAGGAGAGCATGTATTTTTTTATGAACTCCTTCCGCTCTGCAGAAACTATGTACTAGAAAACGACACAGGTTGACTAAAAACGACATAATCATAATTAAAAGACCACTGTGAAGACTTAGAAAATGGATCACAAGATGATTGGAGTGGATCTTTAAATATAATCAAATCTCAAATCTAGAGCTGCTTATCCTCCCCTTAAATACGGAATCAATTTGATTTTGATTCACACGGTCAGTATTGATTTCCAAAACCATACAATAAAATCAAGTTAAAAAAAAAGTATTTGATAAAAAAAAAATCCATTCTGAGGTAACCAGTGGTGTTAACATAGCAAAAATATTGACTTTATTAATAGACTTACAAATTCAATAAATAGTTACAAGTTAGTTAGTGATAAAAGAGTCTGCATTCGCTCATGCATTCATCTATCTCGAACTATGACCATACCTTTAGTGTTAACAGGATGAGGCATCTTCATTATTCCAATAAAACATCATGCAAAGTTTGTTCTCATTTCCAGCTTAAGGACCTAACAGAGTTTCACATTAACATTTACAAATACAATAGGTATCTTGTGCAAACCTGAGCAATAAAGTGAGAAACCAAGTTTCCCAAAGTGCTGAATGACTTCCTCTTTGGTGCATCAGAACTGTTAACAGCATTAACAGCCCCCCAAACACACACACTAATAATAGGAATGTCATCATGATAGTTTAATAGTTGTAAATAATAGCATATTAAATAAGACTCAAAGTGATAATCAGATAAGAAGATTAATGAAACCAACAACACTCTGTGACACGCTGAAGTTCGCCTTTAAGCCTTCCTCAAACAGTGAGGCCACATCGACTGAAAATGACTGCAGTTTCACAACACAACAGCTAATGACTACAGGACACGCAATAGTAAACTCCAGAGTGGAAATTTTGGGGTGCACAAAAGATACTACTTTGAAACTAATGTGGGATTTGGTCTGTTAAACTGCAAAAGTCTACTTTTATTCCTCCTTTTTTTATTTACTATAGTGCCTTAAGGCAAGGAGAGGGGTCTTCCACATCTATAGACCATGACATTTATTTCTTTATTTTTGAACACTTGAAGAACCATCCAAACATTAACACAAAAGAAATCTAATAAAGACCCACTCCAAGGAAAATAGTGTTTTTAACATGTTCTTGTGGCATTTTTCAGATGTTGGAAGAAATATACAAAGAAAATTAGGCTTAAAATGACATTTCTGAGTATTTCTTTATTTAAGTAATTGGGAATCAGATAAGGGTGTAAAGGGCCTTTTGAAATTGAACTTATTTGGGATGGAAAAAACAAACGCTGGATAGGCTCCAAGCTTCCTGCTCCACCGGCTCAAAACTGTACAGCTGGATAGTTCCAACATGCTCGCCATTTTTGTTGTTAGGTTGGGGGTAGGGGTGTAACGATTTATTTTAACGATAATTTGATTCATATGATAATTTGTGGTTGCCAATGTGACTCCTAGTTGATATTAGTTATCCGATCCACTGACCTAAAATGGATCCAGGACATCTTTAGCCAAAACTTCAACCAGTGTTACTCACAGAGAAATACTTGTACTGAAAAGTGCAGGTGAAGTTTTCCAGAGTCCTTGTATTTCTTGCCAGATCCTCAAGTGTAAATTAAATATGTATACAAACAAACAAAATGGCAAATTAATTAACATTTTTGTTGCCTCAAACCAAATGGTATTTTCCAATATTGTTATAATAGATTTATTTCATTTTTAAACAATTTTATAATGGTATAGGTTGATTTAATTAACAGCTTGCCTCAAATGGATCGATATGGTCACATTGTCAGAATATAAATGCACTAATCGATTAAGTTGATTAATTGTTGAGTTGGGGGTGTGAAGGGCTGAAAGCTAGTGGGAAAGCAGATAAACAAAGAGCTCTCAGCAATAGGACGGAGAAGGGAGCAGGGTTGCTCTGTGCCAATGGTACCGCCCACAACTCAGAGATACATTTCTGACGAATTAATGCTCCTATGCTGAAGCAATGTTCTGTAAATAGTTATAATTACACGACCATTGGAAACACATTTATAATAGAACAAAAGATGATCGGAGTGGAACTTTAATAATTAAACCTCCATAAAGTTGTTGTTGTTCACCTTTCTGGTTATCCCTGTAGGGGTCGCCACAGCAAATCAGCTTTCACCGATTTGCACAGGTTGTTTGGCAGAGTTTTTACGCTGGATGCCCTTCCTGACACGACCCTGTGTTTTCAAGGCACAAAGAGACCCAGATAGTCATCAGCACGGAGGGTGTTGCCTGAAGACTCACTGGATTTTTAGCTTATTGCACGCCCTCTGAATCGAACACAGGTTTTAAACTTTTAAAGTAAAATCTGGGTAGGTTTTATATCAATGGTAAAGACATTGGAGGAACATGAATTTGAACAATTGAGAACAAATGTGGGCAAGCTATTATCCATCAAGTATGTTTGAATAAAGTATTTGTCCTGCCAGACAAATACTTTATTCAAACATACTTGATGGATAATAGCTTGCCCACATGACCACAGGATTCGTCCATCACTCAGAGTTTAAAGACGAAAGTGGAGGTTAGTCCTTTTCTGCTTTTTCACCTGGACTGTCCTGGTTGAAAACAGAGAAAAGAAAGTTCATATCAAGTGAGACGTATGCAGGCTGCCATCGACGGTTACGTTTTGTATTTTATACTTGGTACCTACTTTACTTCCAACACATTTCTTTTTAATACAACTATTTCATGCTGCAAGGTTTTTATAACTTACTTTTTTTTAATATTACCACTAAATACTAAAACTTGAATCAATGTTTTATGTGTATCAGTTAATGTGATTTTCTTTGACTGTACATTTAAACTCCTATTTTAACCAAACTCGAAGCATGTTCTTGCTGTAAGCCACCACTTTTGTTTTTGTTTTTGAAAGGGTTTCAATCCGGAAGCTCTACGTTTGCCCCTTGATTCGAGACATTTATTGCTGCAAGGATGGTTTGTCACACCTTCAAGTATGCGATGTTTTTAACTTGAATATTTAATAAAGAGCTTTTTGGCCTTTATGTGGGCTCACGATTATAAGGAATCTGGATGTCCGGATGTCTTTGTCAGTGGTTCCGTCAGCTTCTCCTCATGCATTTATGTGGTTGCGTCATGTGTTAATGTAGTACCTGTTTAGGAATTAAAAACTACTCCTAATAGCTCACATCTAAGCGCCTGTTTGAAGCTTTAAATCAAGTTCTACTCCTGGTAGTGATGCTGTTCAGTTTGTTTTTCCGGCATCTCTGCCTTGATTATTGTTAAATACCTGGATCAGGTGTACTCCACCAAGTTGGGATTAAAGCAGGGGAAATGTCTCTTGGGGAGGCATTCATTTGATCCTGTTGTTTTATATGATATTTTTCACTGGAGTAGTTATAGTTATCCAAAGCCCTGAAAATATCTGTCAAAAACCATTTAATTAATTAACTTGAAAGATTGAAAAAACAAAAAAATAAAGCTATCTTACAACTTATCTTTTTGAATAGGTTCCAACAATTTGCACCAGTTTTTTGTTTTTAAGAAACTGTATTTATCAAGAAACAAATGGATCCATAAGGAAAAGCACTTACAGTTAATCTTTAAATCACTTCCATAATTGTTTTCCCACAGGATACAGATGTTTTTCTTTCACAACTGGAATAATCAGTGGCAAGACTTTAATTGTAACTGCAAACAATGGAGGATGTACTGGCCGTGGGAAGAGTGAGAGTCACTTTTTAGAATTTCAGCCTGTTTGCCTGTAAGGTGATGTTGTCAGATTGAAGAACCAACTGTTCTCTGACTTCCTTGTCACTTACAATACAAAGTAGTTGCTTTTCTTTCACACGTACACAGAAACTGGGCCAGCCTCTTATTTACAGTATGTCTTCATGTTCATTGTATTTTCAAGGAAGAGATCATTAGATTGCATGATGGGAGTCTAACTCTGCCTCTCTCTACGACTTTTATAACGACTATCTGAATCAGGGCTGGGCAATTCCGGTCCTCAAGGGCCAGTGTCCCTGCAGGTTTTTGGGGTTTCCTTGCTTTAGCACAACCGTGACAAACATGATCGTGTCATCAACAGAGTTTTGCAGACCTTGCTGATGTGAGGATGATGATTATTAATTCAAATCAGGTGTGTTGAAACAGGGACATTTCTAAAGCCTGCAGGACACCAGCCCTTGAGGACTGGAATTGCCCACCTCTGATGTAAATAAATGTACTCGGTCTGCAGTGTCTTGGCGTTTTGGGTGTTCACAAATGTTCACCATGTTTGTCTGCATTCATCCACCCACATTTCAGTGAGATGCTGTGTCTCACTGTTTTGGTGTTATGCTATTGTTTTTAAGACAGCTCTGTTACGTAACTACAAGGTAGCTTTTAGGATGATGTCACAGCAGCGCCGGCTGCGTGCTGTGTAACAAGATACAGAAAAGCATGTAAGAAGCTTTTTCAGCTGTGTTTAATAACACGACAGTTGCAGCTTTATATCTGTCCACTGCTCATCGGTCACTTCATTCCTACTGTTTACGTCGGCTACGGAGGGCGTTTAGGTTCAGTTGTTCTGCTCCGAGGACGGATTGTATTCAGACTGAGGAATCTCAGAGCGAATCAAAGGTCAGTCAGATTGGAAAAGAACCAAGACCACCTCCAAAGATGTGTCAGAGAGCGGTTCCTGGTCCCGGACCAGGGTCAACTTGGGTGTATTCAGTTTTAGAATTTTTTCTGGATTAACAGGGGAAACGAACTCTGGTTCACTTTAAGCTAACCAAATATGTGCAGTTTGAATACAGCCTCAAATAAATAACTCACAGGATGGCAGTGCTCAGAGGGCAGTTTCCTGTTGTGCTCCTCGCACATTATTGCTGACATATTTTTCTGCTCTACACTTGTTCATGACAAAAATTACATCACAATGTAAATATCTGTAAACTTTCCTAAGGACATAGACTAACGATTTCTTGACAACAAAAATTTATGCTAGGAAAATAATTATGAGAACTCAGAAATTCATGAAAAAGCCATACAATTGAGACAAATAGAAAGATGTTTGTACATGAAGCAGTTATGAGTGCAGCTTTTTGATAGACCAATATTGTAAATGTTTTGTCCAGATGTTCACACTTCCATCTCTTGATTAAAGTGCTGTAGTGATTGTTGTGCTCCCAATTGAATATTTTATAATGGCAGTTGAGTTTGTGAAGAGGATAAAACAATTTAAAGATGTTTCTTTGTAAATCACAAACTGAAACAGATGGGCAGATTTATTTCAGAGGAATCCTTGAGGATGAAGATGTTCTCTGTCAGGACAGTCGATGAATATTACACACATTCCTCTTTTTCTGTAAGGTGGTTGTGTCTTTCCAGAGCAGGACTTGTTCAGGCCTGCCTCAAATGGTACATGCAGCAGAAGAACAGTCGTTCACACTGCTTTCAGTGTCCTACCCTTCTGAATGAGAAGCTACATTCTGCAGCTGCCATTGAAAGTTTGAACAGTTGGCTCAGGTGTTTTCTTTGTCTTGTAGTTGACTCATTTTGGTATTTTGAATTAAGCCTTGTTCTTTGGTAGATTTATTTTGTAAAATAAAGCAATTAAGGCCACATTTTGAGAAAACCTTAGTGAGACCTTAGCTGGGAACCACTGTTGTAATAAATCCATGTTTTTGAAGACACCCTCTTTTGTCTGTAAAAAACAGATTTCTTTTTCTTTGAAGTCAAAGACTCTTCATTCAGTGGCTCCAGTGTTTGTTTTCTATCTTAACTATTTTAGCTTTTAAATAGTGGTGGCCCCTTTAAGAAGGTAGCAGACACGTGAAAAGGCGAATGATTTGACATGCATCAAGACTAAGTCATAGATGAATGTGGTAGAGAGAATCCGGTAGTTTTCCAAAATAAAGGGTCCTTCAGAATAAAAAAGGAAACAAAACGCAAATAATCTAAATTACCATATGTATTTTGTTTTTGCCTGCAGCCTGGTCAGTGACCCATAAACCAGTACCCATTTTCTTCTAGTATGTATTCTGTACACTCTTACTGCTGATTACCTGGATCATTTGTGTTCAATCAATCAGAATGTGGAAACACCCAAACCGGGTAATAAACAGGAAAGAGGAAAGGGGGAGCTGCATAACAGGCAGGACCAAGCCAGAGCTCCATGGTGGATATTGTAAGGACTAGGGCTGCATGATATGAGGATAACTAGCGTAAATGCGATATTAGTGATATTCGTAATTTTGCAATGACAATATAATTTGCTGCATATGAACAACCAAAAACTGAATTTCTATTTTACTGAAACAGCTTAATTTAAACAAGAGTCAACATAACTTAAATTATACTCCAAATGACCCTCGTTTACAGAGGAGGCGAATATCTAACATAAAAAAGCTCCAAAATAAAAAAAATAAAATAAAAGAACTCCATCCGATTGGTCAACGATGTGAAGGCATCCATCTGATTTGTCAAAGGCATGAAGGGATTTGATCCGTTTCATACTTGAAGTTGCCATAAGATTGTTTTGGCACATTTAAGGTAACCATGTATTGCAATTTTGGCCGACTTTTACAATATGCACAGCCTGATATCGCAATAACAACAAATTTGCAATTTATTGTGCAGGCCTAGTAAGGATTATTGACGGTGATGAGGAAGAGGCATCACAGAGATAAAAGTACAGTCTCTGGTTGTAAAAGCATGTAAAAATCCCCAACTCTGTCAAGATATTAAAAATAGAACCATAATTTTGACGAGTTAAATAAAAAAACCTCACCTGTATCTTGAAGACTTACTGACAGAAATACAGTTTATTGCAAATAATAGTACTTTTATGAAACGATCTGCCAGTGCTGGTATTGAATAACTGTTGTTGTGCATTCCCAATATTTTATTTCATTCTTGAGATAAAAACAAAGATGGTTTAAAGAACCTGAAAATGAAAAATGACAACAAATTAGTTGGATAGTAAATCAAGGGAAACCAAAAATGATTTCTTTATTTGCCAGAGCTCCATATGACAGTTTTGAAATTTAAGGCTATGTATGGTATTACTGTGCTATTTTGTTAAATCTAAATTGGCTAACTGTATCTAGAAGAATGCTGACTCTTTGGAAGGATTTAAGCAGATTTGTTTTCTTTTTTTTTTGGTATTCAGATGAAGATTTTCCTTTGTTTGGTTCAGGATTAAAATTACACTCTGAACAGCTGCTGTTTCAGAAAGCCCTGTGGTCCAGTGTTCTTTTATTGGCTGCTGACGTCAGCAGCTGTTGTCATACTGAAACTGATGTTTGATGGCTTTCATCTTATGTAGGTTCATAGAAACCTGTCGAGATTCAGTTTACACTTTTGTCAGAGCTGCATTCAAAACCTCGTGTGAATGTTAAACTGGACCCTGAAGGGAATTTAGATCACTAAACTCATTTCTAACTCATTGATATATTTCGTCTATTTGGCTGAAATAACTCCCCAAAAAAGGGACAATTAAAGCAAAAACCTGATTTTAACTGCGAAAACTGTCAAATTAAAAGCTAAATGCTAAATTAGCTAAGGAAGTCTATATTTGCTTCAACAAATACATTTTTTCTTTTGACCTTAAATGTACATAATGCATAGCTTACCGGTAATGATTAAAAAGAAAACTAAAAAGGAGAAACAGTTAAAAAGAAATGCAAAGTAAGGAAGTCAGGCAGGAATCTTCTGCAGGTTCTGAGTGTTTTGATACCAGACTGAATGCATATCTCAGCATTCACACAATAATACAGTTTGTTACTTTGGTTCCTGTCAATCAGATAATGATAATACAAAGTATGACTCAGAAGAAACACACATTTGTTTTGTATGGTACCTGTTTTCTGTCTACATGTCATGAGTAAGAGTTCATTTTCTTTGTTTTTGTGCTTGTGTTCTCTAGTAATCCTCTAAAGAGCAGACAGGGAGGGTTTGTGCTGAAAAAACAACACTATCAAGAAGATTTTTTTCTCCTATCGGGAAGCAATTTTTTGCTGTTGAGGATCGTTTTTACACTATTGTGTCTGCTCCTTTCAGACCTGGCTGGGATGTTCTTTTTCTGTCTTTTGCTTTGAGTCCACAGATCTTAAAACAATGCAAATTTCTTTGTTTCATGCATGACTTTTATTCAGGGAGGGTACCGGAAGCAAGCGCCAACCTATTCTTTCGGTTCAAGTTGAAAGAAGTGAGCAGCTGCAAGAGCTAGGATCCCCGTCCACCACCACCACCACCACCACCACCGGGTTGGGGGTTTTCCTTTCAGTTAACCCATTCTTCCTTTGAAATAAATAGCTTAATCAATGAGCAAACCATGCAGTGCATGCTTCATAGCAGTCTCGAACAGTATCATACGTTTTACTAAGGAAAAGATGTAAGTTTTAGCAGAACTCAAACATATAAGTAAATGATCAGTGTAATGCATTGTTAGTGTAGACATGGTAAATGGAACTTAACGCTCTAATGAACAAGAAAATGGTTATATATGCACAACTTGAAAAGTTGAGATGAATGTGCTTAGTTTAATTATTAGCACTTTTTTATTGATATATGATTTTGAACACAGAGGAAACTTCCTTTTTTTATATGATAAACTTCAGATTATTGTTGTCTGACTAGCTTAAGCCAGCTAGCACTTAGCAGCTAGGTCTTTACCTCACTTGATGAGCCAGCTGGTAAAAATCACACCTAGTATGAGGTATGAGGAAATGTTTAAATTTGGTGACAATTTTTATTTGGAATCATTATAATGGTGTTCCACAAATACTATGAATTCAGGTGAAACTAGGGCTCAAATGTGCCTGCCTTTTTAAAAGTATGTAGCTTGGTACTCGCATGATATGCCATAGTGGATTTGAGTGATAGTTGTGTGCAAGAGAGCAACAGTGTGTGTCTGTGCGCAAGTATGTACATGCGAACACATGGACGTCTCAGCTGCAGACAACGTAGCAGAGCTCTGGAGACAGCATTACTCCACCTTATTCAATTGTGTTAAAAGTGAAGAATTTGAAATGGTAGAAAGAGAGAGTGATGTAAACATTGGAGTAACCTCACACCAAGTGTGAGCAACTTAAATATGCTAGCCCGGGGACTTTTCCAATTCTTGCTATTTGTTTTACTGGCTTTTTAACTTATGGGGTATTGCCTGACTCTATGATGTCTGTATTGATGGTGCCGGTTATTAAAACTCAGACAGGAAAGCTTGACTCTATTGGTAATTATAGACCAATAGCATTAGCCAGTGACCTCTCAAAGGTTTTGGAAATAATTGTATCTCAATCAATTAATCTTATCTGCTGACAATCAGTTTGGTTTTAAAGCTCAACATCGGAAAGACGTTAGCAGTTTTTGTGTTAAAAGAAATTGTTAATATGTACAGACAAGATAACTCATCAAACTATCTAATGCCTATGAGAGGGTAAATCCCACCGAACTTTTTATGAAAATAAAGAATTGGGGCATACCATGGTATATTATAAGACTACTAGCCTTCTGGTTTGCCAATCAGAAAATGATGGTTAGGTGGGGATCAGGTGTCTTTTCTTCGTTTGGTTTGACCAATGGGGTAAGACATGGAGGTCTTTTATCCCCACTTCTTTTTAACTTGTACGTAGATAACCTGTCTAAGGATCTTAATCAGGGGTGTCCAATTCCAGGCCTTAAGGGCCAGTGTCCTATATGTTTTCCAATAAACCTGCCTTTGAAGCTCCTAATTGGCCAAACACACCTGATCCAGGTAATCAACAGCAGATAAGGCAGCGTTTCTGGAAAACCAGCAGGTTGCCGGCCCTTGAGGCCTGGATTTGGACACCCCTGATCTAAATTCATGCCAAATCGGTTGCATGGTTGGTGGTTTTAAAGTACCGTACATTTGCAGATGATTGCAAGAACTTTTAAATGCCTGTTCTGAATTTGGTTTAAAAAAAATGATATTTTATACAATTTCAGTAAAAGTGCTGTGTTGATTTGTCGTGCAAAGGATAATGTTACATTTAATTTTCCTGCTTTTAAACGTTTGGATTCTGAGCTTGATGTCTGTCACTAAGTAAAATATTTTGGACATATCATCAATGATAAACTAACAGATGATGATTATATCCATAGCAAACAGTGTATTTTATATGCTCGGGCAAACATGGTACATTTCATGCAGGTTTTATTCATGTTCTGGCAGTCTTAAAATTATTTTATTTAAAGCTTACTGCACACCATTGTATACTGTGGACCAACTACAGGGCATCCAGCATGAGGTGGCTGCAGGTAGCCTATAACACAGCCACGGGGGTGCAGCACAAGCAGTTTGTTTGTTGGCACAAGAATTAATACTCTCCAAGCTTTGTTGAGACATTTCATCTCTGGTTTAATTTATCTTCTTGACGCTTCAAGTAGGGCTGCACAATATGAGGAAAACTTACCACTTGCGTTATTAATGATCAATATTGCAATGATGTTAATAATAATGGCAAGCCTGGCATTTCAATATGATCCAGCAATCACAAAGATGTCTCACATTTTTCTTACCAACACCTGGAAACTAAACAGAACGGTGTGAGATATTTTGGAAATGGATGTTAGACATCTGTAACAAGTCTTTGAGTATTTTGAGGAGGTTGCGGTACAAAGGTAGAGCTCTCAACCTCAGGTCGGAAGGTTCACAGTTTCAGTTCCCACCATTGTGTTGGAGTGTCCTTCTGCAACACCATAGCGGCTCATGGTGGATATAGGTTGGCGCCAAGTAGAGTCTTATTCACAATTTTCTACAGGGAGGTGACCTGCACAGGTTCTGCAGGTATTTGGGTTGTCTTGGCCCTTGGAGGGTCGTAGATGAGATTTGCAGCATCTTGAGCACTGGTGTGTCTTGCAGTTCCCTTAAGGCTTGTGCGGTGACCTTAATGGAACGTACAATTGTTGTGCATAAGTGTATCGTGAAGTGTTTAGAAGAATTATGCAAGTTGCACGCAATTTTAACGTCCAAATGCAACTTTTGTGTAGTGCCCATATGCCACACTCTAGTTATTAGTAAGGTGCATGTACATCCCTTACTAACAGCACTTAAAAGCTGCACGCATGGGTTGTGTGTGATATGCAAGTGCCCAAAGGATGCCACAAATTATGCTCTAATTATCTTATTTTCTCATTTCTAACAGTCACACTGTTGAAGGAGTGTGCACTTATCATGTGAACAGTGCTAACTGCCTCCTTGCACATTGCACAGGATTTGAAAAACAGACAAATCAGTACAACATGCCTGTGTTTCACTTACTTCACCCTTCCTTACCCTTTAGTATTGTTTAAATGTGGACAATTTTGACAATTTTTCACCCGTATCCACCAAGAGGGACAGTTGTCACAGAGCCCTAGGACAGTGGAGCCGCCATCATTGTGTGAATGTGTGTATGGATGAATGGGACTGTGACTATAAAGTGTTTGGGGTCCTAATCAAGGTAGAAAAGTGCTGTGGGTTTAAAACTGAACATTTCTTAGTATTTCCTTTTCCCCACTTAGTGTAGTAATAAATGAGATGAATTGATCTCTTGTATACATGACATTATGTAATAAAAAAGCAGCCCCACATGTTGCTGTACTACTCTGTACAACATGCGTTAGTGGCAGGCGGGGACAAACTGCAGGAACCACAAGTAAGCCGTTTGCACATGTGCAGAGCTCTTCTTGCGGTTGCTCAAAGAGAAACTGCATTTTGAAGGAAGAAAAAGTACTCTGACATTTTTTTGTCCAAGCACTTTTAAGCATGTTGTTCTAACCTCAAATATGTGCATTTTAGCTTTTTTTTCCCCAGTACATTCCAGCAAAAAACGGGAAGAAAATTATTAGGAAAAAAATCATTTGTATAACAAAACTTGCAAATCTTTAAGACAGTTAATAAAAGGACTAAAAACAATTTTAATGTAGCACAGATCATCATGAAGTTGAAGTGTCACTAACAACCCTCAGCTTCTTTTCTTGTGCCAAAAAAAGCTGCGAGTGCAAATGCTTATTGGACATGCTATAATTTTGCCATCCCTGCTGCTCATCTGATTTGACTCAATAAAGTCTGTTGTTGGCTTTTAAACAGAAAAAGTAAAATATTTAATTTGTCGAACAGATTTCAGACGGAAGTAAAAAAGGTTTAGAAAAACTTGATCAAAAATGTCCGTTTATGATTTATCCTCATCCAAACGAATCACGGGGTAGATCACAGCTGAATCTTTTGTTTGGAAATGCTGTCATGACATGTGTGGAAGTCAGTCCAAGGCGTGCGTCCTCCCTGCTGGTGTGTGAAGTCCTCATGGTGACGGCGTTGTTGTCAGATGGAAGCTCCCTTCAGGTCCATGAAAAAGTCTCTTCACTGATTGTGTTGGAGCGACACGTCTGTGATAAAGAGGCTCAGTTTGTGTTCTCGCAGTACAAGATGTCCTCATGATTTAACTCTCTCTGTTCTTTAGAGCTATTACTTCTCAGCATTGCCAATGCTCTTCCTTGGGGCTGTCACCCACTCCACTCAGCACTAAATTTATTGCCAGGCACTTAATGAAGTGCAGGCTTTTGAGAGCCAACAGAAGGACAGGTTTTTTTTCTGTCTCTGTCCGATGGTTATTTTCTTTCGCACATCCTTTACCACACTCATCATTTTCAGTTCCTCCTTGTAAGGTGGAAGTAGAAACAAACAAACAGAAAGGCTAGGTTTTAGTTGTTTTGGCAAACTTCATTGTTCTGTTCACAGGATAGATATTTTAGTGTAAGGTGGTCAGCATTGATTCTTTAGGGAATCTAAGTATGTCAATGATTTGCTTGTATTTCAGCCCTCAGAGGCACCTGGACTGGATATTAAGTGTCTGTTAGAAACACGAGGCTGCTGGAGGTGGAGTAAGAGTTGTAGTTGTATTATGGGACTTTAGGACCATTATTAGAGATGTTAATTGTTCCCTGTAAAATTTGCCGTTGAGTCCTAATGACTTGACAGATGAAGTGAGAAGAACAGTCCACTCTTAAGAACTCGCCTAAGAACTACCTAGGACAGTTCTCAGTGGCAGCACTTCATTCAACTCATCAGAATAGTGTTTCTGTTGTAATACCAAATTTTTTTGCATTTCTGAGCTATAACAGGGTAAATTCAGACAATGGTTTAGAAGAAGGAATAGGATTACATTATGTACTTAAAACGTCTTAGTGTTATATAACTGATGCTGAGGGTTTTTTTTTTCCAATGAACAATGGTTCACACAGCGCCAATAATACATTTCCCTGACAACAAAAAGATGTGAGTGAACGGGGGAGAGGTCTGAACAAAGCAGGTTTCACTCTCATTTTTGCTGTGAGCGGCCCTCTCATGTGTCACGAAGTATGGGAGCTCCTTTTACCGTTGGTGATGCATGCAGCCTGCCTCAGGAGGTGGAACCAGTGAGCAGCCAATCTCTGTAAGGACCGTTTGCTCATCAGCGTGCAGCATAATTTGATGTTCACTGGTTTTTCTTGATCTTGATTAGTCAAGCTACTATTATTTCTTTTGCAAAACCAATGACCCTGTAGATTTGATTAATGACTGTGAAATTCCTAAATAACAAAAAAGAATGGATGTTTTGGGGATGGAGACAGCACCCTCCAGTGGATTTTAGCAAGAAAAACTTATTTGAGTGTTAGCCAAAGTTTTTATATATGGTCATAGTTTGGTGTATAACCTAAACAAATGCATACTTCATTCAATATCTGTGGAGTTACTTAGTTAAAGGCCATGTCACACAGGCCAAACTTTATTCATTTTAATCATATTTGATAGTCTTTTGTGTTGGACCGGGTGGAAAAAGGAAAGGAGGGAAGAAGAGAGAGGGATGTTGGGGGGGGGGGTAGGAGGGTGATTATAGAAGGGGGGTGGGGGTAAAACCATGAAACAGCATAAAGCAACAAGTTGCTGGATGGTTATAATCATTACAGTGAGGTTCAGATGTAATACAGGTCTATAAGGGCGGGGCCTGTCCACACACACTCGAATGTTATAAACATATCTGTTGGCTCCAAAAATGTTCACATGTCAATATGTACAATCAATTAAGTAATTTTAACGTATTATGTGCGCCATATACGCAATATAAAAGTTATACATTGGTGGTACATGCATAAAAAGTCATACGTGGACATACGTAACACGGTTGCGGAAAGCCACATCTTTGTGTATACAAAAATCAGGCACAATAGAATAAGATTTATGTAAAAAAATGCATATAAAATAAACTAATAAAAAATAATTTTTCAAACAGCTCAAATCCCCCCTTCATGTGGACATCCCTGAGTTTTTTTTCCGGAGGCTCTAAGGGCAGGGATGCCCTGTTTATCTTAGTTAATTTAGTTTAGTTTAGCAATTGCCTATTGAATTATATGGCTGATTAAATGTTTTTTTTACAATTACAGGTATGAAGCCCATTGAGACGGCTATTGTTGTAATATTGGGCTATATAAATAAAATTGAATTGAATTAAAAACTGAATTCACATAACGACCCGACAAGCTAAAACCCTTGACAGACAGCTGCGCACATCGACGAATGCAAGAAACACTAATGAATTACGTATTTCAAGGATGTATCGCAAGAGACGGAAATTTCATACATAAAAAATGCGCAAAATCTTAGTACTTGCTGTGTGACACGGCCTTTAAACTGTAATAAACATTAGAACCTAAATACAATACGACAGTTGAGCTTATTATTTACAAGTGTATTACTAAACTGGAATTGCTTCCTAATTTCTTTTTGGCTCTTAATTTAGTTTTGCTATATTATAAATAATTAGATTTATAAAATCTTTTTTAACTTTTAATTTTAATTTACTCTTGAATTTCAGTTGTTGCTTAAATTTAGCTTTAATCATCAATTTCTTATGCTATATGGGACTGTTTTACAGTCTGTGCTAACAAAAGCTAAACAACAGAGGGCAGCAGTTCATCATTTAGAAACCTGTTCTTTACCTCACCATTCTGTGTTTTGGGATGCTGTATTCACTTTTCTGTGCAACCCATAGGTTTCTCTTGAGTCTTTAAAAAAATCTTTTAGCCAGACAGAAAAATGATGTATCTGTTTGGAGTTTGTGTTCTCCTCATAAAAAGGAAATGAAATAGAAAATGATGCACACACAGGAAAACAAACTACAAAAAGCCACCACAGGAAGTGGTATGGGTTTAGGTATGTGTGTGGCAGGGCAGTGCTCTTAATCTGGTGCTGGTCCAATGACAGCATGATTCATACAATCCCCGGCCGTCGTTGACCTGAATAGATCAAAGTGAGTTCAGCTGGCACAGGATGAATACTCCTTTTTCTACACTCTCGGCCTCACACACATGAACAAGCACACATTTTCCTCAGCGTCTTTGTTCCATTCATGTCTTTTCTTCTTGACACAGACAGGCTGAAGATTGTATTGAAGGAGGCTGGATCTTATCAGATATCTGAGATGGCATTAATGTTGAAAGCAGAGGTCACAGAAACAGACTTACTGTTTGTGTCTATAGGGAAACCCTCTGAAAGTCTTTATTTTCGAAACCATCGCAACTTAACCAAAACCCATCATTAAACAAGAAAACATACGTGTTGTTCTAACAGCTCAATGTACATTCACACAATTTATTTTTAACTGAAAAAAGTCCTTAAAGACCTGCTCCAATGAAAATCATGTTTTTGACATTTTGCGGCATTTTTCTGATGATAGAGGACATACATGAAGAAAGTTAATCTCAAAATTGAATTTTAAGGTATTTCTTAATTCAAATCTTTGTAAAATCAGGGGCTTCTTTTTGATGTAGAAAATGTGCTGGGTGGGCCTCAATCTCAATGCTCTGCTCCATTCTGATTCATCCACTTGAAAACAAATAGATCCATGTACGTCTTTGTTTTCTTCGTTCAAGCTGGCATCTAGCTCTAAACTGTACAGCTGGATAGTTCAGATATTGTTCGCCATTTTTGTTGCATCTCTAATGTTAGGTTGGGGTTGTGGGGGCTGTAAGCTAGCAGGAGAGCTTTCAAACAGAGAGATCTCAGTAAAGGGGAAGGGAAGTGGGGGCCACAACTGCAGCTGCTCTGCAGAAACTATGTCCTAAGTTTTTTGATTTAGGCAAAAAACGACATCATTATAATTAACAGACCACTGGGAACGCTTTGAAAATAAATAAATAAATAAATAAATAAATGATCAGAGTGGGTTTGTAAATGTGCCAAAAGAGTGCTCTAAAGAAATCTAGAGCCAACTCTTAAAAATGACCTTGGGATAATCATGGGTTTTCGAGGTTTTCTTATTATAAGCTGCCGCATTTTCTGGAGGATAAGTCGCTCCAGAGTATAAGTGGCACTCTTTAGAGAAAAGTCAAACATTTATGAACAAATCCGCCTAGCCCGGCGTAATGCCTCATTCATAACAAACACGATTCATGCACCAAACTCAAGTCCGCTGCCCATTTTTATGCGCGTCCAATTTAATGCTCAATGCTTGTCTAAAAATGTGTCCATAAACTAGACGCTCCCATTGCATGTGGACAAGCGACTGCCTGATGTTTTTAGCCTCATCACTACTTGGAGGCTTTGACTGTATATCTCGTTTATAATGCACGGAAGATGTTAAAAGATTATGTTTATTTATTTGGAAGAGTTCTACAAATACATGGATAGTCACATGTCCATCTCTTGGATATAAATTGGACATAAATCTACATGAAATTGCATTGACTGTTCAAATGGTAGTTTATAAGTTGTTTCTTTTCCTGTTAATATTGGTTTTACTAAATAAAAGCAAATTTGAGTTTAGTATAGGACACAAAAAATGTCCTATACATTTTTTAATACTAATTAAATTAACCAATTTTGTTATTAAATAATTAAAAAGGACATAAAAAAAACTGTACAATGTTGCCCTGGATTACCTCAAGCGTTTAACACACAGGCGCAAATGAGGGGTGCACTCCAGGCTGTTTAATAATGCATGGTCATTACTCGTCCCTGCTGCCATCCTCCCCAACCCTGAAACAAAGGATGTCTGGGGAAAAACAAACATTGTCATTAGTGTTAAAATCTCCATTCACATGATCCTTCCAAGATCTACCGTAGGAAGTTGGAAGGCTACCTTTTAAAGAAAAGCGCTCTAATATGGCAATAATGTTTCTGATATAAAAATACATTCGAGGATTATCACACATTAAAAAAATCTAATGAAGGAAATAAAATATGTGTATATACATTATCTTAGGATATTTTCAAACTAAATCCTGTTGTTTTGATGCAGAAATAATATTTCTTATCTCCATGGCTGTTTTAGATTTAGTGAAATCTGTTTCTGTTACTTTGTTAGAGTTTTTGAGAGCCACTCGCATGGAAACACAAATGTCCACTTTAGTACCCAAGCGCACAAAGCCTCTCCAGTGTTAACACTCAATGCTGCTAATGCTGGGACACATGTGTGGCAGAATGAAACCTATTTTGATTTATTCACATTGAGATAACAACTAAAGTGGGGAGGTGGGGGTAGCAATAGGCACAACACACACTCACCCACAGCCCACCCTCTGGCGAAGTCACCCTCCTTCTATACACACACAAATGTACCCATCATCCCATCTTCCCCCAGGCCTTTGGCTGGGGCTGACATGTTAGTGGGGGCTAAAAAGGATAGGCGTGGTAGGGGATGGTGAAGTGAGGTGGGGCAGGGGTATCTGGGTAGATCAGGGTGGATGGAGGTGTGGAAAGATGGAGGCTGGTGCTTTGATTGGCTAGTTGGGATGCTGAGCTGCCTAATTGCAGATGTCCACAGTGTCAGTGAGCTAGAAGCAGTTTCCCCAGGTCTTCTTCCAGGTCTTATGATTGGGAAATGAAAATCTTTATATATATAAAGCATAAAACTGAGAGAATTTAACTATTATGTGTATTTATGGAGCCACATTTTCACCCTAAAAATCAAACCTGCATACTTGGCAGAAGTGTAATTCTACAGTCATAGTGTTTTTGAACAGACTGACCTGACTGTATAACTACAGTTTTAACAGGGTTTCCTTTGAACTGATAGCACGCAGAGGAAACAGAGCTGACTAGTTTGAAGATGATTTGTGTTACTCCAGGATATTGTTACTTTCCTTCCTGCTAAAGAAATTGATTTTTTTCTGGAGACCTTTACAGAAAATGACGGCCTGAAAATGAGATCATATCTGTCCATGCGGCTCTGTACCTTTAAACTAACACACCGACTCTTTGAAGGAGCGGAGGTTGGTGAAAGATGACCTTTATTGAGAAGGAAGCGAAGCGTCAAACTCCGGCGAATTAAAACCAGACAGGCTGTAGATAAAGCCAGCTGCTCTTCTGTCTACAGAAGTCATACATATTTTTTAAGGAAGTAAATAGTAGTACAGATGGTTAATAATTACCCATTTTACTCAACTACCCGTGAATATTTGATAACTGTTGGACTAAAACCCCTCTTGGTTTGCTCGTGACTACTTGAACACAGTGTATGTGTTTTCTTTGTTTGGAGGATGAAGATGAGGATGAGGTGGGCAGCTTCAATCAGGTGTGTCTCACAGAGAATGAAATGCCTTTTTGTTCCAGTTTGGGACAAAGCTCTTGGAATTGATAAGGCACCACTTCCGTCATCTCTGCTCACTAAATCTAAGTAATCTCGTTAGTGAGCTAGTGTGTTTTTGTTTGTTTTTTTTACTCATCCAACAACTGTATGTCACCTCAAAAGAATCTAGTGTCATCAAACTTCTTAAGAACACCCACCGACACAACAACAATCGACCTCTGGCTTGATGAACTTCTTTTGTTGACCTTGTGTGTTTCTGTCTGCTGGCACGTCTGCGCTGTGCGACCAGACAAAGCGCACTGCTCGGAGCCTGGTGTTGTGCCTGCGGAGATTTGGGAGGGAGGGGTGTGGAGGGCTGGTAGGGTTCCTCCTGCCAGCCTTTGTGTCCTAATTGAAGTTATTCTGCCTGTCAACCCCCCCGACCTTCCTCCCCCTCGCGTTGGCTGGGGGAGGGGGGGGGGGTCATGAAAGGGCCTACTGGAGGCATCATGTTTTCATGATTGCCTGCTTTTATGAACCTTCCCACTCCAATAATCTTTTAATCTATTTTCAAAGCATTCCCAGTGGTCTCTTAATTTTGATGATGCTGTTTTTAGCCAAAATCATAAAACCTGCGTCGTTTTCCAAAACATAGTATCTGCAGGATGACAGGAGTTGATTGAAATTTGCCTCCGAGTTGTGGACAGTTGGCTTGGAGTAAGCCTGACCTGACTTCCCATCATCCCTTTGTTCACACACTCTCTCCTGCTAGCTTACAGCCACTCACACCCCCAACATAACATTACCAGTGCAACAAAAATGGCTTGCAGTATTGGAGCTATCCAGCCGTACAGTTTAGATCCAGATGCCAGCTCTGATGTCCTCAATCATGAGAAAAAGACTAGAAGAACCTGTTAGTAACATCAAAAATACAATCAGCTTTGTCAAGTCGGTTCAAAGCAGCTGCTGTACTGAAATGACAGCACGTGTGATGAGTTTTGTAAAAATTCAAATAGGTTTATGTCAGAGAAATTTTCTGGAAAACTGCAGCAGTTGCTTTGCATTCCCTTTTGCTTACACACAGTCCAATAGTATTTATCTCTGTCCTGCCACGTTTCCATAAATATTCCTCTCTGCTGCACTAACGTTGTTTAAAACAAAACAAAAAAACAGGAAACGGGAATACTTTAACCTGACTTGTGTAACAGTTTCTACTCTTTGTTATGTCTAACAACAGCATGAAGTGCTGCTGCTCCTTTTAAAATCCAAGATTTAGTTGCTGTTCTATTCACATTTCTTCACATACATTCATATTTTCTTTTTAACATTTTACAACCAGTTATATTTTAAACTTATTGGTTTTAATATAAATCAATAAAACTGAATCTATGGATACTTACTGTACCTATAAAGTAATCAGAAATGAAAGTCTTTTGCTCATCTGTTATTCCCCCATCGTTGGGGAATTTTGATGAATAATTCATAGATGAAAGACATGAATCCTTGATCAGGATAAAGAATAGACAACAGCAACCAGTCTAGCAGTGTGTTTGAGTCATTGACTGTATATGAGTGACCCCTCCCCCTTACATTCCAAACAGGAAGTACTAGCTTCAAACTAAATCTATAAACTTCTATTGAGACATAAACAGCTATTACTTAGTCATTCTATTTATCAGACTAACCATTCTTTCTCCTTTTTTATTATTATTTTTTATTTTTTTTGCTTTTCCTAATTTCTTTGATGATTTTTTTGTTTTCTGTACTGGAAGTCTAATCCAGTCAGACACCTTAATAAAAGTATGCTGTGCTTGCTGGGCGCCACATCTAACGTTTCAAACGTTTGACTCCTGAGGCCGCTGTCGAGTGGTAGGTGTGTGGACTTCCAGCAAGCTCACTTCTGATTGGTGAGAGTGGTTGCCAAGGAAATGATGTCTCAGACCGACTCGGACCAATCTCTGTTACTGATGTCATCGGGATCCAACATGGTAGTGTTCGTATCGCGTAAAAACGGCGACTGAACTGACGTGATTTGGTTGGAGCTGGACGTAAGACATCTTCTTTGTGCGTCGCCACAGTTGTTCGTTCTAGTTCTCTTATACAGTCAGTGGTTTGAGTGGAGGCCCGCATACACCTAACTAAAGTTGTAAGGTCAAAGGATTTGTAATGCTGTCTGTTTGTAATATTACCGTATATGCCTTTACATCAGAAATTATTCTTCTCTAAACTAACAAACTCATAAGTAATTGCTTTTTTGCAGTCTATTATAGTAAAAATTATTAATTTACTTTATTATGGCCGCAAACCAACCTTTAACTTTGAGTTAAATGTTTTTCAAATGCCAACCGCTCAAGGGCTGTACTTTGTTCCCGTAAAAACTAGAGCTATGAATTTTTGTGTTTACCTAAAGCTAGCGTATTCCCACAGCTTGCCTTGTCTTGTTCCTAAAGCTGTTCTTTGTGATGTCACTCTAACGAACAAATGTTATTAACATTTCTGTCTAAGAAATGGTCACCTGCATTTACTGTTACGTAAAAAAGGTGCTTCAGAGTGGTGGAAATAAAACAACTGCACAAAGTCATATTTAGAAGTCACAAGAGCTCTTCTTTAAAACGTTGTTATGGTTTTGGTTTTAATAACTAAGTTGGATAATTGAAATCAATTTCAATGAAAACTCCTGGGCTGTTTGGAAAGCCAAAGTGGAATAAGTACGGTGTCATTTTAATATCGTCAGCCAAAAAATTGTTATTTAGTATTAATAAATAATTGTTGTTTAAATTGATTTCCTTTTTTTTGGTAAAAACAGTAGGCTATAGAAAAGTGTAGAGACCTAGTTGTGGAAACTACCCTGCAGGTGAAACCTTTGTCCCTTTCATTTGCAAAAATTGAGAAAATGACCCTAAAGTTATACAATTTTTCCTCAAATAATCTTTAAAACATCTATTGCCTTGCAAGCAAACGACTTGAGCAAATGGGAATTGAAGTTTGGTTAGTGGTTCTGATGTCCAGCCTCTTCTTTTTCTCTACTTTAGAGAAAAGATCAAAGTAAATATGTGGGGTTTGAAACGCTTTTTGATCCCATTTGATGGTTTCAGAATTCCTGCCTCTGCAGATCGACAGGCTGATGAGGCATTTGTACAGAATCGAGGGAGAGAGAGAGAGAGAGAGTGAGAGAGAGAGGGAGGGAGGGAGGCAGAGAGGAGGGATGGATGGGAATGAGAGCACGCCAAAGAGGAGGGAGTGCTTCTCCCTTCCCCTAGCAACCATCGGTGGTGTTCGTCTCCTGCCTGTTGTTTTCTGGCTCGCTCGCTCGCAGACAGAGGCACGCTCACACACACATAAACTCCTTCAGCTCTCCCGCCTGTCAGCCCGGTGGACCCCCAGCTGTCCTCTGACATTTTTCCCGAATGTTTCTTTTGGCTTCCTCCTACGAGATGAAGGCTATTTTGCAAGGATAAAAGAAAAGAAAAAGGGGTGACACAAAAAACCAGCACCACTAAAAGAAGTGAACACCAGTAAGAAGCGCCGCGTCTTATCCAGGGAGGGGAAAAGGATGGAGCCCCTGAGTGCTCACGGCCTCCCTCGGCTCTCTTGGATCGACACCCTCTACAGCAGTATGTAACCCTCCATCCATCTTTACTCATCGCTTCTCTTTAATTTGAGCGCTCAGCTCTACCTCAAGCTGTTTCGGTCTGCACCTCACAGTCAGCTGCCTGCTTGCATTACAGTCGCGGCTGGGTGTACACATTCTGAACATTTAGTCTGATCACTAATTAGCATCATCGCCTCTCTCCATAACATGAAAGTGAGCTGTAGTCCCCCCTCAATCCCTGTTTTGTGGGAACAACTTGTGACTGTTGCTTCAAAGGCTTTTTGTTAAGCGAAGAAGCACAAAAACAGGGAAACCCTATAGATGCTGTGCTGTCATGCTTCAGCCACGATGTAGAACTTTATGTTCCATCTATAGGAGACACCAGCTGTCCGATGTTGCTATGGAAAAACTCTTTTCCTCTTCATGCTGTACTGTCAGATGTCCTGTCTGCCTGTCAGTTTGAGAGCAGCTGATTGTAGTGTATTCAGGTGGAACCCCCATTGATCAAACCTCTTGCTCTTGGTCTTATCTTTCTTCATTGTCAAGACTGTTTTAGTGAAGGAGGGTTCAAGCAATGCAAGCTGTAATTTAGAGCTGTGACTGGTCCTTTGCAATTCACATTGATCAGGACCAGTCGGAAATCTCTGTTAGTCTGTTGTGAAGCATGACACAGCCTGTTAGGACACGCTTTGCTGGCTCACCATTGTCCCTGTGCCCCTAATCTCCTGGGAGAACCTGCATAATGGAACAAGGAAGCAGAAAATGAAGTGGGAAGGTAAAGAAACACAACCACATAGACTACATGTGCTGTCAAAGGGCTACGGAGTTCATGTGGTTGAGGAAGTTTTCTGGAAGTTTGAGCTTTATGCTTGTAACTTTTGATCCAAAATATAAGCTGAAATTTCCATAATCATGTTCATAATTGCCTGTTTATATTATAAACCAAAGCAAGGTACATAGATTATCATTTTTAACACTTTTGTATTCCAAATTAATTATTTAATTTAGTTTTTTTTTTATGCACATTCCAATATTGATTAGCTAAAAGCACTATGTTCTGTATATAGAGAAGTTGTTTAGTTTGTTTAAAAAATGTTAAAAAAAAATATTAAATGGGGGAAATTTTAGATCCAATTTCATGTCTAGATTATTCACCAATATTTTTTAAAAATCCATCTGTTTTGAAAATGGCAATGGAAAGTGTTTAGCATTTATCAAAAAAACGATAAAAGGTTAAAGTGGGTGTTGGATGTTCATCGTTGTAGTCTCTAACTGTTGGGCTTGGTCTGGTTTTTGGAAGCCAGAAAATAAGCAAAAGTGCATAAAGTCTGTTTCATTGTAGCTGCCAAATTTACACTTGTTACACTCCAAGTTTCACGACTGATCAAAGGTCCACCACACCCCTTTGTGTCTATTTAAAAAAAAATCTTAAAGCAAATTCGTCCCCACATTCAGTGGAGAGAAGAGAAAAACATATATATTGTTAGAAAAATCACTTGGTGCATGTTTTTAAGTTAAATTTTCTAACAGAAGAGCATTTTTAAGAACTGTATAACAAATGATTAGCCAACTACACGGCCATGTCTGTGGAATTTGAGTTTAGCTGATCCAAAAGAGCAGAGAATTAAACCAGATGTGCATTTTCAAACCTTCATCTATTTTTGCATGTTGTTACTGAAACCACGTCGGTGAAGTATGACTTTCCTTCCTGATTACACGACCCTCCAATTGCTGGAAGAACTTTGCCTCAACCTTCTGGTTCAAGTCAACCGTTTGATCTTCCTTGGGTGATTGTAAGACCAAACTGAGTTATTCCTTTTGAAAGTATCCCTTCCCTTCCCCACTGCATAAAGCTCTTGAGTATTTTTCTTCCACTACTGATCTAGAACGATTTGAATAGACACTCAGAAATACAATTTTAAGCTTAATTTTCTTTATGTGCTTCCTCCATCATCAGAAGTATGCCACATGTTAAAAAAAAAGGCTAAAAGCACCATTTTCATCTGAGTGGATCTTCAATTCTTTATATTTAGAAACATTTATATTTATTGTAATGATATATATTCCCCAGAAATATGAGACCTTTATGTTTCAAGCAACTGAAACTGAGGGGGATGGATTCAGTCCTTTTAAAATGGATCGGGTCAGTCTAGTTATGATATAGTATCATATATTTTTTATCTCTAGAGAATAAATAAAATGGATTTAGCCTTTGTGCTGTTTTGATATATGCTGTTTTGGCCCTGACATTTCCATATTACAATCATGCATTTTTAGCACATTTGAAAAAGACTGCATCTGCACACCAGAGATGCATTATTAGCATCACAACAGGCTTAAACTAGGATTTATTCAGTGGGGAAAGGGCACTTGCCTTTGTTTACTTATCCAGTCATCATCATCATTTCCCTTTTTCTCTTGCGTTTTAAAGGCTTTTATTTGTTTAGGTTGATCCTCCTCTCTGCTCATGGCATTAGGAATATTTATGCTTCTTTACACAAACCGCAAACAGCAGCGAACATCGACCAAAAATGTCCTGATAGCTGGTTTAAGGTGTACATGATGGCTCCAACTCACCACTTATTATTCCTCTTTTCTGAAAGAAATACTAAAATATGTTGATAGTTCTTCATATGTTAAGCAGCGACCGCACACCCTGGAACTCTTGAGTCGAGAGGGAGTGGATACTTAAAGCCATGGTGACTCTGCTCTCAAAGGAGGCCAAAGGCTTTCTACTTAGACTCACAACTGACTGGCGCATCATATCTGCCTGCGTGTCATCTTCACTGCATGTTTTCACCCTACTGCATTTGCAATGTAGCCGATAAGTTTTTAAAACAAAAATCTTCATATGTTTAGCTCTCAAATCATTTTAAATTAAAAAATCGCATTAGGGCAAATGGCCAGTATAGACCACTCACCATTCATCTTCTGGGCATTTTGCATGGTCAGCATTGTAGGCGATTACATCCCACACACTTATGATGTGTGTGTTTCTGGGAATTACACAATTCTAAAGTCGACCCTGATTTCACTATTTTTACCTATTCTTTTTAATCTCCCTCCTTTTCCTAATCTGTGAAGTTGATCACTGTGCCACCCATGTTTTTCACACACACCCATAAACTTAATCAGTTTTGTTATAATCTTCCGAGGATAAAGGCTTTTTTCTTTTTTTTCCAAACACATGATCTAATTTTGGAAGCATTTTCCTGCTGCTGTCTCCGTTTTCTGACTAAGATCCCCACCCCATCAGTTAGCCTGGTGTCATGTGTCACAAGAGCTGTTTTAAAATGGTTACTTTAGCAATGTTTGTTAGGTTTTGTTCATTTATAGTCATTTATAATTATTAGGGGAAGAACAATCCCAACTATAAGCCATATAAACTGTCACTTTTGACATTTTTTTCATTTAAAGACCCACCAGCTTTTATAAAAGCATTCCCAGTGGTCTTTTAATTATGATTTGGCCATTTTTAGCCAAAATAAAACTAAAAACCAAAACCATGTTTCCTCTGACAAAGTTTCTGCAGAGCAGCAGTGGTTCTTGGTTGGGCGGGGCCATTGCCACGGAGCAGCCCCACCCCACTTCCCCTCCCTGTTACTGAGAGCTCTCTGTTTACATGCTTTCCTGCTATTTTCCAGCCCCTCACACCCCCAAACTAACATTACTAGTGCAACAAAAATGGCAAACTATATTGTAGCTATCCAGCCATACAGTTTTGATCCAGCTGTCAGTTCGGACAAGGAAAACAAAGACGTACATGGATCTATTTGTCTACAAGTGGAGGCAGCGTATTTCCTATGTAACAAATACAATCCTTCTCAAACAACATATTTTTGTTTGCTTCCAGTTCACAGCGATTTGAATTAGGAAATAGTCTATGTTATCAGAAAAATGCTATTAAAACAAATTAAAAACCC
The DNA here is from genome assembly GCA_023969325.1 of Oryzias curvinotus. NCBI lineage: Eukaryota > Metazoa > Chordata > Actinopteri > Beloniformes > Adrianichthyidae > Oryzias > Oryzias curvinotus. The sequence goes on along the minus strand of CM043719.1, from coordinate 10,665,348 downwards.
AGTTTTCATCAATGTGAGTCTTTAACTCTAAAACAATTGGCATCTAAATTCAAAATGCCCTCCAAATCTTTCTGAAATGGTGTACCCTGTGATCTTCACAGCTGCCCTGCTTCAGTGCAGGCTAAAACCGCAGCATAGCTAAAGCTCCATCAAAGAAAAGATAGATTATGTAAAAGCTAGAATATAAGCGTTTTTGGTTCTCGGCAAAGCAGATTTTGCACGTGTATACTGCACGCACACACACATATGTCTAAAGGATTTTCCTAAATTCTTTAAGCCGACTCACACTTTGGATGGCTCGAGTTCATGTGCAGCTCTGTGGGACCATTACAGTTTTTTGTTGTTGTTGTGTGGATTATTTTGACCCAGGCTATTAAATGTGAAAAAGTATATGTTAGGGATGGCAGGTCAGAAAAACCATTTAAAGGTATGGATGCCTGTTTGTTCATTTTTGACTTTAGATTAGCATTTTCCCACACTGGCTTGTCTAGATTGTCTTCTTTTGGTCTGCAGTAAAAAATTGCAATCGATGGACCCCACTGGCTGTCAGCTGCTCCAGACTGACTCCTACCCAGTCCCAGTTCTGTCTTCAAGTGTTTAATGTCAGTCATTAGGTGGCTGGCACATGGCTCGCTGTAATAAATTGAGGAACAGCAGAGTGGTGCTGGAAAGCTTCCCAGCAGAATATCGTATGGGAGTTCTGCACAACCAGGGATGGATCCACTTGTAAATCAGTTTTGACCAAACTACCTGGCTGTCTCTCAGTTTGTTTGTGATGATGGAAAGGCAGTGGCTCTTCCCTCAATGCCAGCACAATCAAATCCACATCAATGGAATCTGATAGTGAAGGCACGTATGTGGCTTGACCACAGAGAACAGCACATACCATAAAACCAAACCTGTTGCTCATCCTGATGATACTTACTTTCATTTCTTGTTTACAGATGTAATGGCAACTAATTATGTAAATCTTTAAAGATATCTCTCATTTGTGTCCGTAAAAGCTCACCTTTCCAGTTTTTCATCCCCATCATTCTGGTCAGCAAATGAATCAGTTGCTTCCTTTCTTTCACACTGTAGCTATAGTAACAGACTTTCAGAAGCCACGTTCACACATGTGCAGTAAACAGTCTGAGTCAGCTTGGAGCATTATGTAACACAGTAATCTCTCCTGCCTCCTCAGTGCCAGCCTTCTCCGCTTTGTGTGTAAGCATCGTCTTCCCCCCTTTGGGTTTGTTAAAGAGTTTGTTGCTTATACAACCTTCCTCACAGTCTCTCTTAAGCATCTGCTTTTTTATGTTTTGGGCAGCTTTGTCACCATCAGCGTGTGAAAGTGTGTTTGTGGATGTGTGAAGGGGACTGCAGCTGTTCAGCGCTTTGACATTTGATGAAGGTAGCAGAGCTAAATGTAACAATGGGCCATTGACACTATTTAAAATGAACTTGCTTTGATTTAAAGCCTGAACGCAACTTATGTTTAGGTGGAAAACATCTCCCAGAGTTAGTAGTAATAGTAGTACCTTTATTTAACCAGGAGATGTTTAAGAACAAGTTCTTATTTACAGACATTACCTGGTTTAGTCTCCTCAATCTGTGTGACTAATAAAGACATTGAGAAGCTGAAAAGAAATGAGGAAAAAATACTTCTATCTAACTTTTAATTGAAAATCAGTAACTTCCAGTTTGGTTTTTTACTTCAACAATTACCAGGCCGTACCCAGAGCTTGTTTTAATCCTACAAATGCCATTCATTCATAATTTACTTCACTATTTTATTTGCAATGACGTGCAATTAAGTGTATTCTATGGTGTCAAATCCGGATCAGCTTAAATTGAATGAAAAACCATGTTGTTCATTTATTCATCTTCTAAAACCATTTTGGGGGGAGCCTATCCCGGCCACTCGTGAGCGAAGGTGGGGGACATCCTGGACTGGTCGTCAGTCTGTTTCAGGGCCACAAATCACACATCCATATTCACACCTAGAGGCAATTTAGAGTATGGTTACCAATTAACCTATGAAGCATGTTTTTGGATGGTGGAAGGAAGCTGGAGTCCCCAGAGAAAACCCAGGCATGCACAGGGAGAACATGCAAACTCCAAACAGAAAGGTCCCCTATTGGTGTTCTGTTTCAGGTCCCCCAGCCGGGACTTGAACCGGGGGCCTTCTTGCTGTGAGGCAAGAGCACTAACCACTGCGCGACCGTGTAGCCAAAAGAAACTGGTTGGAGAATTTGGAGAATAGACATGGTAATTAAAACAAAAAAAAATTCAGTATTGAGCCTTATTTTTACAAGGGGGTTGGGCTTTGAGCCCATAGGCTACCGGGACTTGATTGATATTGGGATAGAGGTTATGATGTCATCATTTTTTCTGCTCCAGAACAGTGGCTTCTGTTGGCGCTGGTGATGTGGCATATAGTAGTGATAATGCTTTCCCAAAGTTTGGTTGATTTACTGCGTTTGCCGTATAGTGCAATGAATTTGGATGCAATTATGCAACAATAGTTTTTTTTTTTTAAATAACTATTTTTATATTTCACAATACAAAAAAGATTTACTCTATTTGTTGCTTTTTCATTGTGTTGATTATAAGGTTTTCTGGAGACTAGGTTAACTGTAATCAGGCAGAGCCAGGACACAGTATGACAGTTATGTGTCAAATTTTGGATTTTGTAAAATTTTTATCCTTATTGTTTTTTTAATCAAGAGATAGTTTTGTCTGATGTCAGACTGTCTCAGGGAAAAGATTAAACCACTACATTGTTCCTTTCATATCCATCATTGAGTGAAATAAAAATACGGAAAATTGAAATACTGTCAAAAGTGTAATAATCCAATCAAAAAGCTACATTGATGTTTTCTACAACTGAGAGTTAAGAAAACATATCTTAGGTTGAGTAAAACCTTAATGACAAATATTCTAAAGTCACCATTCGTCTTGTATTTTAGTATTTTAGTGAGCTAGAGGAAAAATGTAATGACACTTTATTTGAATATATTTGGCTATTATTGTCATCTTTGAAAATTTCTGAAACCTTTTATTATCCATGATGTTAGATGGTGTGACATATGTCTCCATTTATTTTTGTTTTGTGTCTACGGGGATCTTTACATCCCAAGGGACTGGAGGCTTTACGTATGTGTGTGTTTGCCATCTGACTTTAGATGGCCACTATCCTGTAGGGCTTTGGTAACCATCAAGCTCTTCTTTTTTTTTTTTTTTCCCCATCCATGCCCCCTATTACTTCAACCAATCCGCACAGAGTGACTCTTCTTCTGTGGCCAATAGCACGGCTGGCATGTTTGCATGATCCCGGAAGGCAGTGCCCGTCATTAGACATTCAGGGTAGTGTAGCGGAAGAGAGGAGAAGAGGAAAATAGGGAAAGGAGTGGGGGTGAGATAAAAGCAAGATGAGACCATTATGAGTTGAGGCTGATGGATGCACTCAAACAACAACCAGTCAAGCAGCAAGACTCAGGTGAGGAAACTGATGAATTATAGAAATATGCATTATTTGAGTTAATTTATGCTGTTTGGTTGTTTGCTTTTGGTGGTTGGATGAGTCATATGTGGAATCTGTAAACCTGCTGACAGATCGTCTCCTTTATTCATGTCTTTGTTTATGTCGATGTCTGTCTCATTAAACATTAATTAATGCACTATGCTTTGGCCTTCTGCTCAATGTTGAGGAAGCATGGACTCAGGTGACAAGTTTATATTAATTCACCAGCTTGATGTGTTGACTTATCCTTGAAAAGACATTGAACCCCCCAGTTTTATGTTGCTGCCGATTGAATGATTACAACCTACATGCATTAGGATTTAATTATGTTGTCCTACAAAATGTTTCACAATAAAAGCTAATCTGTTACAGAAACTTTACTAGGTACCCTTAAATAAACGCTACATAAAATATTTCATGGTTTTATTCTCAAAAATCTCAGCTGCACTGCTGAAATGATTGGTTTTATTGGGTTTAGAACCACTTTTTTGTTGTAAAAGCATTGTTGTTTGGGAAAAAATAAATAAAACGGTGCTGAACAGTGCTGGTGATGTTTTCCAGATTCCTTGTATTTCCTTCAAGATAATCACGTGTAAAATAAATCTGTGTACAAACAAACAAGTAAACCGAATGAAAGTCAAATCTATTCACATTTTAGTTTCCTAAAGTTCAGCCCACTGTTGTTTTTCTACATTTAAGTAATCCAAAGGGAACATTATTAGAACATTGTAGCACACTGTATGGTCACATGTCTTTGCTAAATTCAAATGTTCCTCTCATTGGAAAGAAATGATGGACTGATCAGTTTTTCATGACATCACATTGTGTTGTCCGCTGTATCACAGCAGACAACACAATGAATTGATGAATGAATCAATGTTTTCCAATATCGATCATTCATTTAGAAATGATTTTATAATAGTATAGGTTGATTTAATTAAAAAGTTGTCTATCTGGAGGGATTGTAGAAATATAAATCGTTAAGTCAATTAATCGTTACACCCCTACATGTACTGCATGACATGAATATACTTCTCTGACACCCCAGACTCCTTTATACAAACCCACAGCTCCTCAGGTCGCTTTATCGTACACTTATCCTAAACCTACCAAAATCAAATGCTGCTCCTTCTGGCTTTTTCTGTTCTCGATCATCATTCTCAAAGCAAATATTGTATTTTTTGCAATCTTTCTGCAATGATGAAACAATAGTATTCCCTTCTGTCTTTATGGGAGCTTCTACTTCCTTTGGAAAGTCATACATGATACATGTGTTAAAACACCTTCTCATGCTCCAGACACCATAGTTAAAATTAATTCATCAAAAAATTGATAAAACAAAGAAGAAGAAGAATTTTTGTCAAGATCAGGCGACCATCCCATGCTTGTTTTTACTACTCTATATCTATATAAGTGAATCCTTGGTGTGTAAGTTGGTTGTCCATTCTTATTTACTCAACTTTATATTGGATCAAATTCTCCCCTCCTGTTCTCTCCATCACAAGTCTCCTAACTGGACTGTGGAGTGTAATAAACAGTGGAATCACTGACCAGGGATTGTCTGGGAAGCTTTTGACATGCACTTGCATTTTAATAGCTTCATTCATTGTGGTGCCTTTGTTTCCCTCACCACATGGACACCAGCTTGTGGGCAGGATGCTGCTGCACATTTGGGCAAGGATGCCCACACTGTAGGGTTGTTGGACTCTTTTGCTGTTGCCATCGTGGGTGTGTTGGGATATAATGGCTCTGCAGTTCATCATCTCAAAACTGCTGCTGACAAACAGGAGGAAAGTGGGCAACAGTGTGCATTTTGCGAGGGTGGTGGAGGAGTTTGTGTCTTGTTCATTATTTGTTTAGAGGTGTGTCACCACTTACATGTGGCCTTTTTGTGTGGAGATAGGAACAGCTTTAAGCCCTGCTTGCGGTAACCCTATCTTTCCTCGGAAACTGGGGTTGTAACCGGTCCAAGCCTTGGGGATTTAAGCCAGTTAATTATAATGTGTAGTGGCTGGCTGCCATAGTAACAGTGGTTGGTGGGGTTTTAGGGCTGCAGGAGGTATACTGATTCATACATGTGCCTATTTGGTGGAGTCATTATCTCTTGCTGCTTTCAGGCATATGGTCCAGGGAGATATGCAACATAAGTAGAGTTGTCAGTTATTTGATGCATTGAAAAAAAAAGAGCTTTTTTGGATTTTTCCGCATGTTAGCACACAGGATGTAGATGGATTGATAATTTGCATAACTATTTATCAGCCTCATCTAATGTCAGAATACTTAAATAGACTCAAAGTAACCATCCAACTGTCTAGACAGGAGGTTTTTTGTCTTTGGGATCTGTAAGGTTTTGTAGTCTTCTACTCCCGTTTGCCTCGCGCCCTCTAGGATTCCCTCCCTCTTTATTTGTTTCAAAAACCTGCAATGTGGGAGTCCTTGCAGCTAACTGATCTTTGAAGTATTCACTACCCCAGCCCCTAAGCAGTTGCTGCATCTAGGAGACCATCATCTTGATCAAGCTAGGTGAGAAACAAAGACCACAACTCCACAGGATGACTCACAGACCTTTATACTGCAGTTTAAGGTGCACTGACCTGATTCCCATTGCACTGTTCTAACCAAAAAAATACTAGGTATTCAAGTATTAGGATGATCTCTTTGTTAATACAAATGGTTTAAGCCACTGTTCTTTTTTAATACATAAAAGAAAATATGTCTGTGAATTAAAAACACGAAGATGGGTCTTGAATTCATTGTAATTATAAATCCTGATGGGATTAATGCAGCAAGAGGAAAATTACAATTTGTAAATATTGTCTTTTTTTTGGTCTTGGAAACATTGAGGATGTTTTGACATAATTATGAAGTGAAACTGAAAACAAAGGAACACTCAATTTCTGTGTTTCTTAATAAATTAATGAAATAATAAATGTGGCTTTTTTTTTTCCTTGATTGCTTTCACAAATGTGCAATTACATGGATTGCAAAAGTGAAAAGGTCTGTAGTCATTTTAAAAATGCTTTACAAGTGATTGTGTTTTTCAGTAGACAGGGTGATGATAACTGGATGGTTTTCAGACTTATCATTTAGTGAAATTGAGTGTAAAAAACTTTCTAGTTATGAACTTTCACAAGCTTAAGTTTTAACACTTGAAAGTTGAGTGACAGACTTTAAAGTTCCAGTTTGCACATCTTCGTGCATAAAAAAAAATCTTTTTAACTGTAAATTATACTATGAATTTTTACAAATATTTAGGTAAAGTTGGCTTCTTTATTCTCAATACTGAAATAAATATGGACGCCTGGGTTTGTTATCATCACAGTCGCATTCAATCTGGCATCCATATGTAAATGGTTTGCCCTAATTTTCTGTATTTACATCTTCTTCTTTACATGCACTAAATTATTCACTTAATCATGAAGTATAGTTACAGCATCACAGAGACTATCAATAGGAGTGGATTAAAGGGAATGGCCTGATACAGTTTCCTCCCTGTTTTAGAGAAACGTGTCATTAATTCCTACAGCTAATGCATTTGATTTACTGGAAAAAAGTCTTATGACAAGTAAATTTATTAACAATAGTAACCTCATTTCAATTTATTTTTTCATCTTCTATTTCTTTGAATTTGCTTGTCTTTTTTTCGTAGCTACTACTGGATGAGTCCAAACAAAGATATTTAGATTATCAAAACCTCTTTTAAACCTCACACTTCCCAATCAACATCAACAGTTTTCCTTAAATATCTTGCTTTGAAACATTTGAACCTTAAAACCTAATGTTCTTAAATCTTAATGTAGTTTTTCTTAGATTTTTTCTTGACGATGGTTTCTTGAGTGTTTAGGCAAGGACTTTTGTGCAGTCACCATTAACAAAACACTTGAGTCATTTAGTAAGTATTGATTTTCTTGTCTAATAACATTGTGGCTTATCGATCCAATAACAGATTGGAATCAGACATGGTGCTGTGAGGTTTCTAACATCTACCAACCTTGTGCATTATCAACATGCCCGACATGCATGATGCTGTCTCTTTCCATGGAAGTGACTGTATGTGGTTTGTGTTTCTATAAGTGTGTGGGCGTGTCCTCTTATCGATCACAGTTTAGATGCTAAGGCAGCACATTGTAAAGAGGGCTTCTCTGGTTAGGAGCTGATTTCTGTCAGCAGGCAAAGAAAGAAATCAAAGTAGAAAAATTGAAAAGAAACATGTTACAACATGAAACAAGCAATATTTTCTCTAACTGGTTTGTTTTAGGGTCAAACTTTTGTATTTTTATTTAATAACTTTTGTTATGTGAAGGATGAAAGTCACAAAAAGTTCATGAGGTGATAAAACTGATGATTAATAGAAGTAGTTGCGAAAATGAAGGTGAAAAAACTGAATTACTCAATTAATTTGACTTTATTTCCTTTAGGAAAGACTGACAATCTATAAAGTCAGTTGACAAAGGATTAGCCAAGCTCATTAAGTTGAGTTGTCTCATAATAAAGATCCCATTGTTCTACTAACACGTGAGATTTTTCTCATGTAGCAAGGGCTTTGGGAAAGTGACATGAGCAAAAAATGAATAAAAATGTCAATTAAAGGTAACATTTGCACAGTAAAACTAGATTTTTAAGTAGAATTGTTGTTTGCAGCAAATACAAATGGGTTATTTCTGCTTGGAGGAGAAAAAACCTTCTAGCATGTGCGATCCAATCCCTGTGACCCACCCACAGGATCTGCTTGGTGTCTGTCTACGGTCTTGCAGCTTTAACAACTTTGATGGTAATATACGTGTTTATTTTCATTGCAGAAAGTTTAATAATATAATAATAGTTTCTTTTTTTTCACATGGAGGACTCTAACCAAAAACCAAGCTTGCAATAAACTGGCTTATTGAGAGTGTGAGGATTTAAATTTGAGGTGAAAATCTTATGGACATAAGGGCAGTTACATTTTTTTACACACGACTGGATCAACTTTGGTTTCTTTAAAAAAGGTTTTTCTTACACAAGAAGTAACATACATTAACACCACCGTTATTAATCAGAATGCTCTGCAATCACTTCAGTTTTCACAGTTTTTTTTATCCCCTCATGTTATTTCTTAAGCTATGCCTTGTAAATGTTTCTATCCCTTAAATAAGTTGAAGTAATTTTCATTATTTTTACCCTTCTGATCTCTGTCCTTTGAACAAATGTTTTAATTCTAAACCTGTGGACCGAGACATACAAGTCAGAACAACGTTAAAAAGCTAACTGTTTCCAACAAATTCTTCGTCCCCTTTTTCATCCATCCAGTTTTATCTAGCTTAATTCTGGAGATGTTGCCGGTGACACCTAAATAACTGTAAATCTTTTGACTGTTTACGCAATCAGCGTAAATCAACTGGTAGTATCACAGAGAAGAGCGACTTTGCATTTGCACTTTACGAACGTAAAATATAACAAAACAGGGCAAAGCTGTTACTCCGTGACAGATTCAGCTGATTTGTAAATTGCATATCATCGCAAAGCTGCTTTTCTCCGCTTCAGAATCCACTGGAATTACGTTGATTGCATAAATGGTGTAAGATTTACGGTAGTCAACATAATGTCAACATTGGAGCTAAAGCACAGCTGGTAAAGGGTTAATCCCTTTTGTGGTCGTGAGATTGCTGGAGCCTATCCCTGTGAGCAAATGCTGGTTTCACCTTGGATAGGTTGTCAGTAGGGTTGTGCCGATGGACGATATCATCGTCCATCGTGATGGGTGACTGACATCCCGATGGAGAGACCACCATCGTGATGCCACGCCCCCGCCACGTTGCGAGTGGACCCCATAAGCCGCGGTTACATAAACAAAATATCTTGATGGGATCAATGGTCAGATTAGAATCCAACCGTGTACATGGGCCCAGAAAAATGTTTTCAGAATATAAAAACGTTCACTAAGGTCACACTTTCCGTCGGAATAAAAACCGGAAGGATATAAATTCCGGCGAGCGGCTTTTTTTTTTCAAACTTTATTGAATGTAACAATTAAATACAAAACGACAGCGCCGAGCGGGTATATTCATTGACATGTCAGCTCGGTAAAATACGAGATGATCTTCTAAACGTGCTTTTAATAATGTTACGGTTATTATGAAACACCTGTTCGCTCATCATTTGAATCTTAATCCGTGTTGTCAGCGCTTTTTCTGAGCGCTGTTGTTAGCCCATGTTAGCATACTGCTATGCTAACATGGGCTAACAACATTAGCTTTGGGTGGCGCTGCATCCTGGGAATAACATCAGCTGTTATTTAGTCGGGACACGACTGGAAACACAAATCCACGTGATTGTTTGAATGTTTTCTAAGGACTGAGCGACATTTCTGCTTTGAAGCTCAAACCGCTGTGTCTGCTGACGATCCGAGCTGTGCTCAGACACTCACTTTTAGACTCGGTTCTGAGTTCGGTAGCTCGTACCCCTAAAGCTGCGGGACGGATCGCAGTCTTAAATCTCCCACACATACCGCTCATGTACCCCCCCTTCCCATCAAACACAAAGCTGTAAGTCCGCACTCCGCCGGTCCACTTCGCTAGTTAAGTGCAGGAGCGGACTACTTCTTTTCCATTTTGTTTGTTACTATTTTTGTTGAAGTCACTTCCCTCAGTTTATACTGGATCACGCGGATTAGTCATTAGTTGGGAAATAAAACGAAAAAAGCAAAATAACGAATAGCAGTTATATAACAACGAAAAATGTTTTTAAAAAATCCCCCCCCCACGATGTCATCGTCCATCCCGATGGTTGACAGCAAACATCGTCAACGGCCAATTTAGGGGACATCGCCCAACCCTAGTTGTCAGTCCATTGCAGATCCTCATTTATCCATATATTTGATGAATGATCATTCCACCTGTACTGAACTGCTATTTTTAAAGCTACTTTTATCACTTTAATGCAGTGTAAGCACATCAGTGTTTAGTCTTTCATTTGCTTTTCTGACTTTAACCAAGTGATATTGTTGATTTGACTTTGAAAGGAACTTATGTGAAGTTTAACTGATTTTTTTATTGTTGATACATTGGAGCTAATTTGATTTTTGGACTCAGTTTATGTTCCTGAAATACCTCACAAGCAACTAAAGATTCTCATCAAGACTTAATTCCCCCTGTGTCCACCAGGGATCCCACAACAGAGAGGAATAAAACATTCCAATCTCTCTGCACTCTTTTCCCACACAATGACCAAGATGAATGACTCTGAAAAGAAGGAAGTCATGCACTCAGAGGAGAAACATTAGCTTGGCTGCTTCATGGTGCCAACACTCTTTTGAGCGGGCTGCGGGGCCTCATATAATTTATCTTTTCTACAGAAAAATGCTGAGCCGGCCAGCTCAGTTCCCTGATTACATTTTCTCTCTGCAGTGCTAACTTTTCGAAAATTTTGCTCTAAAGGTGGTGGAGGGGAAGAGCTGGGTGGATGCTTGAACAGATGAATCATGAAATATCGTTTTAACACTCAAAATTGTCTGATACGGTAACCAAGGATGGCCTTCCTTTTGTGTGTGTGCTTGTTTTCTTGTGAAAATGATATGTATTATCAGAAGTCTTTTTTTCTTGTTATAACACACCAAATCCCAAGTGACACAGTCTCTACTGTCTGCACCTCTCATGCATCATTCTGTAACCATGTAGACAACCTAGTCCCCACATATGGTCCAAGATGAAATTGACAAAAACCGCATGATCACTGAACTGCAGCCGCCTGTACAGCTGTAGCCACGCCAACCTTCTCCTCAAATGACTATGACTGATTCAGATGTTGTTTATAACTGACAATATTAGCACAATCTCCACCTGAGTTAGACTGCAAAAAAAGTACTAAATTCGAAATTGATCAGCTCTTCTAGTGGTTGAGATTTTCTCTGACAGACTGCTTTGTTTTGCTGCAGTAGAAATAGTTTAAACGTATTTATTTGTTATGGTGTTATCACAGCATAGTGAAATTTGTTATCTTGTGATAACGACATCCACACATTGTTTTTTTCTTGTGATAACTTGATGATAGCTGCCGTCATCATCACAAGAAAACAGGCACACAAAAAATGGAGGGTAGCCTGTTCTCGGCTTTCCTAGTCTGGTTTCCACAACCTTTTTTTTGTATAAAAAAAACAAAGCTTTAATGTGATTTAATCAAAATGGTTCCTTGAGTATGATTAAGGAAATAAAATACAATTTATTTTTTTGAGGTAGCAAATGGCTGCTGGATTAAACAACTGAAGAAACACTTTCTTACAGTAATAAAGGGTTTTTTCCTAATGCTACCCTGAACGCAATTTGCGTGTTAAATTCGTGTCAGCCTCCTCTATTAGGACGTGCAGAGATTTTGCTGACCACTTGTTGTCCCGCATTAGACTATGGAAGGAAAAAATACAAATATATGAGTGGACCTTTTTATTATTGTCTCGATTTCAAAAAAAAAAAAAAAAAAGAACAAAGCTCAAGAGGAGGATGACCAGATTCTCCCACATGTTGGCTTTGGATTCCACCCGCTAATTGCATCATTGAACATGTCACGGACCAAAGATGAGTCCCTGATTGGTTGACGTGACATGTCTTCTTCGTCAAAGTTCCGATTTTTCCAAACTCTGGCTCCACCACCCAAATTGAGCTGCTACTGGACCGATGTGCCGCACTTGACGCTCAAATCACGCCGCAGGACCTCCGATTGCGTCTGTACATTGACTTAACATTGAAACTGAACGCCTCTGCTGCGCAAAATGACTTTCAGTTTGAATGCAACATAACACATCATACTTTAGCACACCTAAAGGTTTCTATGACATTTAGAAGTGGAGGCTGTTTTTGCATAGTACAGCAGTATTGTTGGCTTTGTTTTAAATAAAGAGAGGGCTTAGTGAACTGAAACACCGGATTTGAATTGGAGATGATCAGCGTGTTATAAAAGAAGGTGTTATAACATAGAAACACAATGTCACAGCATTAGATGGAAAAGAGTGGCTTGTGTTGACCCAAAGCACTTTATAGTGTCTAAGTGTGTGTGTGTGTGTGTGTGTGGACTGCTCCATGGTTTGAGTCAGAAAATGCAAGCAGCCTAAAAACGTTTTCAAAGTTGGCTCTTCTATTATAAGAACTGTCCTGCAAAGAACAACAGACACCTCCTGACACTAGCACACAAGGTTATCAGCAAGCAGAACACATTTGCGTCAAGCTTGTTGTCATGGCGGCACTCACTTTTCCCATGGAAACAGAAACCACTGATAAGGAGTGACAGGTGGATTTAGAGCTGTGTTTCAGGAGCCATGTGAGCTGACACTTAGGGAAGGGGGGCATCCTTGAACCCAGTTGCAGCAACAGACTTTTCATATTTACACACAAAATCCAAAATATTCAATTGAATTTTATTTATTTATTTATTCACCTTTATTTAACCAGGATAAAACTCATTGAGATTAAAAATCTCTTTTGCAAGAGCGTCCTGGCCAAGAGGCCGCTGCACAACAATAACACACATTTCTTATTTACACTCACACTCAATCAACATAAAAAAGACAATCTTAAATAAAGCACTTGCAGTTTGATAGCTTTGTCTCACGTTCATTTAAAAGTAATATGAAAGAGTTTAGAGAAACCAATTCTTTCAATTTAATTGAAAGCATTCAATTACATTTTTAATTAATTTATATAGCCCAATATTACAATAGTTGTCTCAATGGGCTTCATACCGGTAATTGGAGAAGAACATGAAATCACATGAAGTCGTAAAATTCAATAGGTAATGACTTAACGAAACAGACTAAACTTAACTGGGCATCCCTGCCCTTGGACTTTCCTTCTCAGTAAGTAGGCAGGCAACGTATCAGAAGAGTTCTTAGAGAAGAATTATCTTATCTAACTCAACAATAGGGCTGCACGATATGATGAAAATTCGCGATGTGCGATATTATTGATCAATATTGCGATGACGATATAACTTGCGATAAATGAACAAATGGCAAAAACAACAAAAAAAATGTCAATTTCACTGCAAAAGTTTAATTTAAATAAGAGGCAAAATACCATAAATTATTCTCCAAATGAGCCTCGTCTAATTAGGAGGGTAACATCTAACATAAAAGCTCCATCCAATTGGTCAACAACGTGAAGGGCTCCGTCTGATTGGTCAAATGCATAAAGGGTTTATTCAATTCATTAAATAGTTCAAGTTGCCATAAGATTTTTTTTTTAGCACATTTAAGGTTTATAATTTATTGCGATTTTGACCGACTTTTGCGATATGGATATTGCACAGCTTGAAATCGCAATAACGATAAATTTGCGATTAATTGTGCAGGCCTACTCAACAACTACATATTTAAATAATCCAGCAGATGGGCTTCATACAGATGAGTAGGGGGACGGCTGGGGACGCAAGACAAGCCAGAGGTAGGGTCCATGGTCAAGTGTAGGAGCAGGAGCAGAGAGCCAGAGGCGAGGTACCCAGTCAGGTACAGGAGCACAGACGAGCCAACTGGAACCTGGAGTCACTCCAGCTACCCTGGAGCAGAGTGGGAAAGAGGGACAGCACATGAATTGCACTGCACCAAAAAGAGTCATGGAGAACAAAATGATAAAGACATTATCAAGAATAGAGGAGAGGAGGAGAGGAGAAGTAGATGAGAATAGAGGACAAAACCCCAGTGCACCGTACTTTCCTCAGCTTCCTCAGGAAGTATCAGTAAAATTAAATTAACCTCTGGAATTTTGGAGATGCTTGAGTTGATTAAAATTTAAAATCCAATCCAATTTGGTCTATAGCATTGATTACAGTGCTGTGTTGATCAGTCCAGATTTATTTTGTAATTAAAGATCCATAATTTTGGACCACAATTCATTGCTTGGTAACATAATATAGAAATAGAAATAGAAATATCTTTATTGTCATTGTACATGTACAACGAAATTACAGTGCAATTTTCTGGTGGAATAAAAAGTCAAAGTCAATCTACAGCTGAATGTCAAACATTACTGAATGATAGCATTCAAAGGCTGGTCAATGCCAACTTCCTGCATAAATGTGGATTTAAACTTATGAAGTCATGATCTGGCAATAGGATTGGATACAAAACCGGTTAGTTTGCACACCAACACCCATTCTGCTTGGTTAGGAAAGGGTTTTAAACTATTGGTTTAAAATTGGACAAAAATCAAACTTGTTTTAGTGGAACCTCTTTCATTTGCTGTGATAAAAGAAATAGAATCAAAGGAAATTGGATCATCTGATTTTTTTTTTTTAAAGTAATTTTTTTAAAAACAATTTTGTTAAAAAAATGTTTTGATTTAGAAGAGGTCTTTTTTTTAACCAAGTGTATGCATTATTAAACATATCCTGCCTCTATCTCCAGCTGTGGGCATATTACATGTGACATGCTTTTACTCTGATTCTGCCTTCAGCTAATGAAACTGTAATGGTCAAGTATTGAGGCAGTACTTGGTGTGTTTGGCTTTCAGTTACTAAACGGCAAGAAGGGTCAGGTCAGTTATCTGCATTAAGGTTAACTCTGTGCTCATTTATCATGCTCACTTAGTGGATATTTCCTCCAAAGGAAGGAAGAAGTCTTAGCTGTGATTGACCTCTTCATTCTCAGTACAGTCTTCTCCAGCTTGCAAAGTGGATGCAGTCGCATTTCATGGTAGAAAGCTCCAAAATCAGCTTTTTTTTTTTTAGCCTTTTGCTACACTGGAGGTCAGAATGAGCCCTTTTCTCTTTATAAGATCATCTTCTTTTCCTTGATATCTAACCTTTGACTGCATGAGAGAACTGGACTGAGTGACCCCTCTCCCCTCACGTTACAAATAGGAAGTACCCGCCAGTTGAAAGCTGAAATCCCATAGACCTCTATTGAGATATAAACAGCTATTACATTCTAGCTCTGATACCTTTTTTAAATGTTGATAATCCTTGTTTTTCCAATTTTTTTAAGCACAAGTTATTTAATAATAATATAATAATAGTACATTTTATTTAGAATGCGCTTTACATTTTGGGTGAAAATCTCAAAGCGCTACAATGAAAGCAGGAATAACAATGGTTTAAAAATAAGAGCAAATGAAGACAAAAACAACAACAAAAGTACTAAAAAGCATTATTAAAAAGGAAAGTCTTTAAGCATTTTTTAAAAGTGTTGAGGCTTTGTGGGGCTCTGAGGGATTCCGGAAGATTGTTCCAGAGTCGAGGGGCAGCAGCCTGAAAGGCTCTGTCTCCCATTGTGGTTAGCCTGGTCCTTGGTTGGTGAAGGCAATGAGTAAAATTTGAGCGGAGGAGTCGTGAAGTGGCCTGCGGGGAAAGGAGCTCACTAAGGTAGGCAGGGGCAGTTCCATGGACGCATTGGTAGATGAGGAGACAGAGTTTGTAGTGAATTCTGGAACAAATGTGTAACCAATGAAGTGACTGAAGAACAGGAGTGATGTGGTCAAATTGCCGTCTCCTTGTCAGGACCCTAGCAGCGCAGTTTTGGATGTGCTGAAGCTTTTCTAGGCTCCTGCTAGGAATCCCAACAAGGAGAGCATTGCAGTAGTCAAGAATGGAGGAGATAAATGCATGGATCAGTGTTTCTGCATCAGACTGGGTGTGTGAGGGGCGGAGCTTTGCAATATTTTTGAGATGGAAAAAAGACACTTTGGAGAGGTGACGTATGTGACGATCAAAAGTTAGACTAGAGTCGATTTTGACACCAAGATTTAAGTCGTAAACTGACCAATCAGATGCCTCAATAAAAGTATGTTGTCTTGTGTCGCACGTTTGAAGCGTTTAATCAACAGATTCTCCCAAGTCCGCTTTCAGTGAAATGGGTTTGGCCTTATAACACACTCCATCCTGATTGGAGAGAGTGGTTGCCATAGACTCCGACTTACTCTGACCAATCACTGCTTACTGATGATGTCTGGTTCCAACATAGCGACGGCTGTATCCGGGAAAAATGGCGTCTGAATTGACTTCATTTATCTGGAACCAGAAGCAAGTCGTTTTCTATGAGTGACGTCACACTCACTCGGTTCAGTTCTCCTATACCGTCAATGATACCATTTTACAGATGAAACTGTGTACTTGGTTCCCTGCTAACAGCTGCAAGTTTACCTGTTTGCACAGTGGCCTTGAGAGTCCTAAAAGGCACTTTTAAAATAAATGTAATATTATTATCCTTATTTTATTAAACCTATATCCATCAATAAAACTAATGCAAACATACAAAGTTCAGTTCCACAAGTTTTTTTTTAAACAAATTTTATATATTTTGTGGATCACATGCCACCTTCGTAGCTGTATTTATTTATAATGAAAATGTCATTTTTGATGTTCTTTTTTGCTGTTATTTCTGAATGTTGTTTTTGCTGCCACAGATAAGTCCATTTCCCCATCGTGGGATAAATAAAGTCTTCATCATCATCATCATCATCATCATATTTTGAACAAAATGTACATGTTTGTCACTTCCTCCTATGCTTCATTTGAAAGAATGAAGGCAAGTAAAGAGCCAGGTTCAGCTCCTCAGGGACATTTTGTTAATTTTTAGAATTTCGCTTTACTCTGATCAAGCAGAGTCAAACACAGTGGTACAACTCTTCTTAGAGGTCAGATGTATCATTGACTCCTTCTTCTCCAGTCGTGGTGAGTCTGCAATTCCTCCTCTGCTCTCTGGATGTTTTGGTGCTTGTTGGTCCGTCTGACAGCTTCACTGTAAATGTGCTTCATCATCTCAGACTGACAATGTGTGGACTTTTTTAGCTCTTCTACCTCAAAACCGTGTTTTAAATTTGTAACACTCCCCTTCTCCATTCATCTTAAATGTTGGAGCTGGTTCTAACTTGTATTGTTTCATTTTTGTGACCTTAATGTGTTTTTGTGGCCATGTAGGTGTTTAAACTCTGCACTTTTAATAAAAAAAGGCACTAAGGGGATAACGATTCATTTTAACAATGATTCATTTCATATCATAATTTGTGGTATCTGATAAGATTCATAGTTGATTTTTGGTTCATTTTGAACGATCCGATTCAATCTTATTCACTGACCGGAAATCGATCAAGGACATCTTTAGCCAAAAAATTCAACCAGAGTGACTCAGAGATAAATGCCTGCATACTGAACAGTGCAGGTGAAATTTGGATGGATATCTCCATTTTGTTATGTCCAGATCAGGGCTGCAGACATTAAACGTTATTTGCAGCCTTGCCTTTGTAATGTGCTTTGCTGTGATAAACACATTTTTTGTTATTGTCTTGTTGGTGAGTAGAAATCTCTGTGAAAAGACTTCAAAAATCTTGACAATTTATTTTTACGAATGTAGAGCTTTTCATTCAGTGGTTACATTTAATCTCAATTTGTATTGATATAATGACAGCATTTGACCCAAATTTAAAAAGTCAAGTGTTCCACTCATCCTTTCCTCATTGTGTTGCATTTGTTCACTTAATGATCCTCATACAAAATTTCTCCTTAATGGATTTTCTAAAGTAAAAATCGATCAAAGGCAAAAATGACCAGTTTAGTAACCCTTGTATGTTTAGCTGAAGTATAAAGAGTAAATGTATGAGAGGTAAGGATGGTGTGACGAAGCCTGTATTACACTCAGCCCACTGTTACAGTCCCTACTGCTTAGACTGCGTTGATTGGCTCTCTACTCAGATTCCAGTCTTTGCTTTTATCAACATTTTCAGCAAAAAGAGAAATAAAAGCACATTCAAACAGAAAAAAGGAGCAGACCTTGATGTTTCACTAAAAACATGTTTTGCAGACTGTATTATGTACCGTAACACCTTCAGCTGCATCAAGCAACAGTCGAAATTAAAAACATCAGTGCTGAAGATAAATAGGCTTTTTGTGAGGTGCCTTCAATGCTTTTAATGAGAGGAGAATTTTCTTTTTCTTTGAATAAGAAATTACCCCTGAAAGGAAACAAATATGTACAGAGGAGTCAATAAGAGAACAGATGAGAGACTGAAAAGGGAAAAACCAGTGCATGAACACCTGTACTCTGGGGAACAATTGGTTTTTTTCCCGGGATATGGTCACTTTATAGTTAGAATTGATCTAGCCACAGTGCGTTTACCCCCTCTTTGTTGTCCCTTGTACTTTTTATTTATGATATTGCGGCAGAACTCCGGTATAATCCGAATTTTGATGGATGTGCCTCGCAGTTCATTTATCAGCCAGGGTGACAACTACGACCAAACCATATGCTGTCTGTGTCTCTGCAATACACACTCAGAGCAGCTGCTAACAGATGGAGTTTCTTCTCCTTCACTGGCAGTGGTTGTGTGTGTTTGTGTGTGTGTGTGTTATGGTGCGTCTCAGAAAGTGACAGATTGCATGGTTGGGCCCTCAGAAACACGAGTTTGATGATGTGAATGGCCCCACTGGGGTTTGTCTTTTCTCTTGTTAGCTCTATATGGGTCGTGTGTCTGATGGTCTTTGAGTACGTGGAGAGCAGCAAGCATACACCCACGCTTCTCTCACCCACACTGCCTGCCCCTCCTACTAAGAACCACAGTCCTTTATGCAGGAGATGACAAATGCAAACCTGTTGGGTTTAGTTTCTATATTTGCATCTGTGTTACTTTTTTTGTGGTTTTGCTCTTGCAGTTTTTTTTCCTGCAGTGTTTGTTTGACAGAAAGACAGGAGTTGCTCTTAGTCAGCGCTCTTCTCTTCCACTGGACCTGTCACATATTCTGTCACTTCTGCTCCCACTTGAGCGCCAGCATTTTTCACATCGAACACATTTGACCTGAATTCTGACGCTACATACAACCGTGTCCTTTGACTATGATTCCTGAGTCAAAAAAATAAATGTAGCGCTGAGTTTTGTGCTAACGTATCTTCTTTATCCCTGTTTTGGTTGTATTTTAGATGGTTTTATATGTCTTTGAGTCCTTAAAGACCCACTCCAATGAAAAATGTGTTTTTGCATTTTTAATATGTTCTTGTGGCATTTTTCTGATGCTGAATGACAGATAAAGAAAGCTAAGATTAAAATTGCTTTTCTAAGTAATTCTTAATTCAAATTGTTTGATTCAGGAGCTTACAAAAATAATGCTGTTTGAAAAGATTGTATTTGTTACATAGAAAATACATTAGGTAGGCCACAAGCTGCCTGCTCTGCTTCATTCTGATGCACCAATTGACTAGATCCATGTATGTCTCCATTTTCTTCATCTAAGCTGGTATCTGGCTCAAAACGGCACGGTTGGATAGCTCCAATATTGCTCCCCATTTAGTTAAAACGGTAATGTCAGGTTGAGGGTGTGGGAGACTGTGAGCTGGCTCTCAGTTATGGGTGACAGGAAGTTGCTCTGTCCGTTACTCTGAGTCAACTTTCTAATGCATTTTGCCGCTCTGCAGAAATTGTCCTTGAAAACAACACAGGTTTTTACATTTTGGCCAAAAATGACAATCATAATTAAAAAAAAAAAAAACACTGGGCACGCTTTGAAAATAGATCAAAAGATGACTACAGTGGGTATTTAAACAACCCTTCTTTTATCAAAGGTGGCTTTTCCCCTCATCAGTCTCAAAGATGCCATTAAGAAAATCAATCATTTTCATGTGATGTAAAGTCCCTGCAATGATCTTCTTTGTGTTGATATGCTAACCAGACTCTTTCCTTCTCTTCACCCTCTCCTCCCCCCACTGTCTCCTTCTACTTGTCCAGAATGTAACTACAACACAGATGGCTATGAAGGAGAAGGAGCAGAAGACGGCAAGTCCCAGGACGGCTCTGAGACGCTGCCCTACATAGATGAATCTCCTACTATGTCCCCTCAGCTGTGTGTGGCTCAGGGCCCTGACGGGGAACCCATATCCCCCACACCACCAGAGGGCCTACATGAGGTGAGGACACAGAGGCCCACTGTTCAGTGCCTTCTTCATTGGTTGATTGACGATTATAAATTGTTCCTAAAGTGTGTATGAGAGTGGTTATGTGGTCCTGCAACAGACTGACAACCTAACCTGACAAATTCAAACAAACAAATAAATGCAAACTCAAAATGTGCGTGTAGTTTATGGATTTCAACGTTTCTTTACAAAGTGTTTATTTCATAATCCAATCTTCATCCAGTTGTCTATAACATTCATCTTGATGAGCTAAATTAATAAATGTATCCTGCTTGATGCGTTTTAATTTGGAGGAACTGATTAGATTAGAGTCTGGGTTATTTACTTCAGCGTTTGTCTCATAACAAAGTACTGGTACTCTTTAAGCTTGAAGCCTCTAAAGCATAAAATAGAAGAAATGGAACCATTTAGAGACTTCTTGAATGTCAATTCTTTAATTTTAATTAACTATTCGTTCCTCTGGAGTTAAAAAATAATCTTATTTAAAGAAAAACCTGTTAATTGGGTAAATCTTCAACCCGAAGGAGATATAACACAACTTTAGGCGGAAGCAATAGTTGCACACTTTTAGATGGAGACACTGCTCTAATCTGTTGAAGAAGAACTTCCGGTTCTGCCTAACAGTGTTTATGCACCATCTTGTGGTCTACAGCCAGGTCCTTAAAGCTTCTGTGGGAGACGGGTATAGAAACTGGTTGGTGGATGTCCATAAACGATGACATCCACATGTTCTTGTAGATAACCTTACAGCCCAACTTTTAAAACACGTTTCCAGCGTGTCCTCAGTAGTGGCAGCTTCACCTGGGATTACTTCCTCTACATCAATGAACGGCCTGATTGTCAATCTTGACCACTTGCAGCTCCACCCACCTCATCCAGTGCATGCTAGCTCTGTGGATGTGGCGTGGACCTGTAGCACATTCACTGTTAGCCACGATATCTGGAATGCCTGCAGCACACAGCAGGCGGCGCAGGCAGGACAGCAGGAAACAGTTATTGAACCAGATGGCGTTTGACACCAATAGCAACTTTGCCACTATCAAAAAAAGCGGGGTTCATTTGAGGACAGAATGGCTGTTGTTGTTTTTTTTTAAGCAAAGAATCCGGGTAAATACAAAAAACCTTTTGGTTTATCGTTCCTAAGCTCTTCTTTTTCATTTTTTCTATTATTTGACATCCACTGTGCATGACTGATCTTTAAAATTAGGTTAGGGAGAAGTTTTTTCATGCTAAGTTTTAATTTAGTACACCCTCTGATGCAAAAGCTCCTGTAAAATTGAAATCTGACTCTATGTTGATGGTTTTTCATGGGTCTGTGTGGTTCTACTCTCCAATCATATATAGATAATATTCCAAAGCAGGTTTTAGCCATCTCGTGTTGCCATTTCTTTTATGTTTTATTCAGTTAGGTAGATTTATGAGGAGCTGTTATGTGCATTAAACTGGCACACACATTAATCTTGCAGATCTGCTGTCTGAGCTTACTTTTTTCTGTTTTTAGTCATGGTACTTTTAGCTGTTTATTCACTGTTTTGTACATATGCTCTAGCCTCGGCCCTTTCTTCTTTGTTTAGTTCAGATACTTCATAAATGATTAAAGTTGATGTTTAAATGTTTGTGATCTGCAGCCAAGACCTCTAAATGAAGATATGTCTCCATCTAGTGGCCATAATTTAAAAGGGAATACAGGGAAAACAGATTTGAGTGGATGTTAATGGAATGTTACTTTTTGTTTTTACTTATGGTTTAAGCGCCATCTGAAACTTAATTTCCACAAATCTCGTTCTGCTATAAAAATTGATTAAAAAAAAACTTTTTTAATAAATGTAATGGTTTAGGTTTCAACTTTTGTTTTACTATTTTAAAATCAATTAAGCAGACACAAGTGACTTATCTGTAAAGACTCATTCATCCAGAATGGTTTGACAGTATAAAAAGATTGATGTTAACTTGGACTGTGTTGTTTTTTTTTAAATCAAAGACATTGTCCAAATGTTTTCAAATTAAAAAAAAAACTCATTCTATTCTTTTTCTACTACAAACACAGATAATCAAGCATGCTTACTTGTAGTCCTTAAGTAGTAATATTTCAGAAATATCCCACCTGAAATCACATCCAGAATTTAGTGGATTTAAAGCACCACTCAACCAATCTTAAAACTTTTTGGAAGGTTAAAAAAAATGGTGTATGAGAAAGAAAAAGTAAAGGTTAGCATTTGCTCAGATTCTTGTCTTCTTGACCTTGCACTTCATATGTGTTGAAAAGGAATTCGAATAAATAGCAGGAGTAGTTCAGCATGTGAAAATGAAACATATATATGAACTTTTTTCCGAATTTTTTCCGTCTTGGTCTTAGAGGCTGGCATTCTTTCCTTTCCTGTTTACTTCTCTGCTTTAATCAGCGCTTCCACCCAGATTAATGGCTGATAGTTGTGTTGACATAAAGACCGCTGCTACAGTTCTGCGTTTATAAATCTGTAAACCAGGAACAACCTGCCAAAAAAAACAGTAAAAACCAGCAAACTTTAGGTCAAGCAAAGGAAAGAAGTGCTATTTGTTAACAGTGAGTAGAAGTGATGGGTTGATGCAACAAATCTTGATTCATATTTTTGTTTTCTTTTCTTATAACTGGCAATCATTGATGTTTCCAGCGTGTTCCTTGAGCCTGTGTCCTTTCGGCAGCTCTAACTTCCATGCTGTGCTTTTAAAACCGCTGAACTATGTGAACTGTAATTAGAATCCGTCTTACATTAGTTGGCTGTAGCTCAGCATGTACCGCTCTCAACAGATCAATAAAGAGACAATGGGCAAGCACAGGAGGCAAAAGGAATCGACACTGTAGCATGTGCTGCTGTGAGGGAGGCAGGACCTGCGTCTCTCTGAGATGAGGAAGTGACTTTTGACAGCGAGAGCAGAAAACGAGCCAAGAGAAGGAGGCAGACTCTCCTCCAGAGTTGCTTTCAAAAGAACGGCTTCCATCGAGGAAGTGGCCGGGTTGCGTTTATTGTAAGGGGAGGGGCATGTGCAGAAGGAGGGGACACCGCATCGACCATGGTGGAACAGCACACACACTCGTAAAAGCCACACTAACGCCAGGAAGCCCGGCAGAGGATGGGGGTGGGGTTGCACCAGGCAGGGGCCTCTCCTTTTCTCCTTCTGTTGGCGTCCGGACGGCTCGCGCTGAAGGGGGAAACCTGATGCGTTCAGGCGGGCCCTGAAGAAGAGGACATTTAAAAACTGAAGAAGCAGAAGAGGGGGAGGAAAAAAAAGAAGAAACCATGGGGGAGGAAGAGGAGGAAGTGCTGGGCTACTTGGACAGGGTGCTGGAAGAGGAGATGATTGAGTGCGGAGATGGGGAACCCATCACTCTGACACATAGACACTGGAAGGTGAGGCAGAGGCCGGACAGCTGGGTGCAGGACAAACCCGCTTGTATGTTGTTAGCACCTCGAGCAGCACGGAGAGTCAGTGTATTGATAGAAAAATTGGAAGTTGAACTCCTAGCTTGGTGTGTTTTTGTGCAGCAGGCGCAGCCTAAAAACACAGCTACTCTTCTCCTGCTCTGCAAACGTGGCTGGTTTTTGTTGACCTCTTGCGTGTTTCTGTGCATACTCCTCCCAACCAAGGCTAGCTTACAGTGTTCTGCGCTGCTACTATTATCAGCTCTGTTATCGCACCCAAGGAGAACAGAGGGTGCAATAGAAAAGCAGGCAGCGCTTCCTCCTTTGAGTAAATACACTCACAGGAGGAGGTTCCACCCCTCATGTATTTCTCATCTTGGCCTCCTCACACTGTGGCTCTTTGTGTGTAGCAGAGGGAAAATAGTCTTCTTGAGTTTTTCCTCTTGACCATGCTTCTGTGACATATTTATCACTGGGACTTTAAGTCGAGGACATCTCTGGCACTTTGTGAGTCAGGGGAACTGAATCTGACACACAAAAAAGTGTGTAAACACTGCTCAGGCTGTGATACATTTAGAAATGGCCCATTATAGGAACTTTGGCTGTGATATTAGGTATTGTTTCATTTTAATAAACACCTTTATTCTAGTAAACTCAGGCAGAAGGTAATTCACACCTTGCAGAATACCCCATGTGGTTGCCATTCACTAGTCGAAGCCTGACATTTATAGACTCTGTCACTATGACTTCCAAAAACGGCCACATCAAGCTTCAGCCATGTGCTGTTCTAATTCTCAGCTTGTACACACACCACAGTGGTCCATCGTAATGATGCATTACGGAGCCTCATTATACTGTGAACCCTTTGGAGACGAAGGTTAGCTGTGAACGCTTTAAAAAACCTTCACTGTCACATCAGACAACACCTGTGTGCCGATATCACTGTATAGATCTGCTTCTGTTAATAAGTAACCTTCTTTCTGCTCTTTCGTAAGGCCTTAAAGGCAGGGTTCTGACTCGCATGTGTCACATTTTGCAGTTTTGACGATATAAACATGTAACTGGTTTGCACATGCTGCAAATATTTACTGTGGTCGTTCATTTATGTTACAAATGACTGTGAGAATCGACGCTTGAAACAACCTGTGTTTATTTGGCTTAACTGGGCTAAAGTCTACTTTTCATAGATCTTGTAAAGGTATAGTGCAAAAGTTTAAAGTCTGTTCCATTCAAAGACAAAGGAAAGTTTTCTGAACATGCGATGTCCTGTCATGATGTTTGGGAGTGTCTTCCAATCAAGTGAAGTCAACCACAGATCAAATACAGGATATGACAAAACGCAGTGACATCACTTTCTTTGCCAAACGGCCATCGTGTAGAAATAGTCTTCTCTTTTAACTTCTCTAGAACAGTGAGTGGCTGCTGCTCTACAGTTTTTATGAACGGACTGAGCCAATTCTGACTTCTTCAGTCAGGAAATGTTTTGATTAATTCCAGCTTGTAGCTGGTTCAGGTGCCCATGAGCAAAATAATGACCTTACAAGTTGCCTTTCACTGTGCGATTGGCCTAAAACGTTACCTGTTGCATAGAGCATATATGGAATATCTTGTGGTGATCTTTTTTGGATCCATGATCTCAGCAGTAGAGTTGTAGTTTTTACCACACAGATCATGCATTTGGTTTGAATTCTCATTGGAAACATATTGTAACTCTTTAGTATTATTATTGCTGTCTATTATTGGATGATACAAAGGAAATCCTTGATGGAAAAAATACTTTCTATGTATTGAGTGTGTGTGATGTAACAAAAAAACAGAAGACTTGTTAACATACAGACTTTTTTTTACCCTGCAGGGAGATCTTGGAAAAGGTCTGGAGATGAAGAAACTGGTGCTGTCTGGGTTTTTAACCAGTGAAGAGATCTACATCAACCAATTAGAGGCTCTACAACTGGTGAGACACACATGCAGGCAGAAAGATCACACAAAAAACATTTTTTTCTCTCTTTGACATTTTTTGCAGTTAAAGGTAGTCATTTCCTTAAAATGTTACCCAGCATGCTCAACCTTTAGCCTTAAAAGCATGACTTATTTACATCCACAGCAGTTATTACATGATCTTAATGATGTCAAATCCAACCCAAACTTTTAGGAATTAAAACTCAAGTAAATAACACAAAAATTGGATTTAATAGTCCTCTTTTCTATATTAGCTCAGTAACTAGTTGCACAAAAATATCAAAAAGATCCTTATTATGTCAAAACTTAATTTTTTTTGAAAAATGTTGGGTCATAAGGCATTTCCTATTAGAAGAAATGTTTCTTCTTACTCCACATATTAAAAACAATACTTTTTATTGCAATTTGATATGATGTTAGTAATATCTAAAACATTCTCGGAAACTTCATTTTTGTTACTATTTATTAATATTGTTAACAATAACTAAAGTATGATTGGAAAAACCTTAAATCCTTTTAGTTTTCTCCTTTTTTTAAATTAAGTTTTGCATGCTTTTATTTTTTGATGGACCTGTTTTACATTTTAAATACCTGAGCTTTACAAGGAGATCTGTTCTTTGAATTAAAAAACAAAAGCTGTCTTTTATGAAATGTTGCCTTTTTTATACAGAATAAATGTTTGGTTTCTCTTACTGAAGTTGTTCGCTACAGGTTTCCAAAGAAAGCAGAATTGAATGTATTTCACTTTAAAATTAGAAAGTTAACTTTTTTGTTGCATTCTTTGACTGTTTTCAGCTGATCTGTCATTAAAATTTAGATTTTTTTATTCATCTCAGCCTTGTCAACAGACTTTAAATGCTTTCAAAACCATATATATTGTATGCGTCTGCTCATAGTTTCAGCTCCACACATTAATTTTTCTATTAGAAATGTACCTTTCTTCTTTCTAATGATTTCAATGTACAAATTTTTATAGTTGTTATGTTTTGGTAATTTTTCAAAGTAAATGTAGTATATTTATGGTACTAATGTTGGTAGAGAGATTAAGAAAAAAATGGTGTCTTCCTTTTCCCTCCATCATCTGTTGAGGGCTGCTATTTATCTCCCTATCAATGTCAGCTTTATTGTAGCTGACCCGTCTTAACATAATGTGTTGACGCATATTTAATGACCTCACCAAACGTGTGTTTGAGGCATTTTAATGACTGTGGTTAGTGAAATATTAGCTTAACAGCTAAATGATTCATGAGAGAAACTAGTATGCAAATCCATTCATGTGTCTAACACATTTGTCCAACCCAAGGAGTCATTTTTATTCATCTGCTTTGCTCTGTGCATCTGCAACTGACACCTCTGCCTCTGAAAGGAAAAGCTTGTCTAATGGACATGCAGTCAGTGTGCCACGGACTCATCATTAACCCAAGATAACTGAAGTGTGAGCCTTTGTGTCAGAGTTAATGCTGTCGCTCTTCCCCACCCACCATGGCCCCTCCATGATTAAGTATGTCAGTGTGCTATCACCTCTGTAGGAAGGTTACAGCCAGGAAAAGGCTTCTTCCAAACTGCCACTATCAGATGATGATTTTCTTGTTCATCTGTATAACTTTGTTACTTATATTTGTTGTGTATTTATTGAGTCAGAATATTGCATTCTTTTCTCTGTCTTGCTGCTGCAGCCCCTGCGGCCCCTGAAAGCCACAGCCACAACATCCCAGCCCGTCCTGACCATGCAGCAGATCGACACCATCTTCTATAAAATCCAAGACATCCTGGAGATCCACAAAGAGTTCTACGACGCGCTCTCACCCAGCATACAGCAGTGGGACGAGAAAGTCACGGTTGGACATTTGTTTAAGAAGTTGGTGAGTCTGACACGACTTCTGCGGCTACTTTCGTCATTCACAGGGAACATGCAAACTGCTTTCAGAAAGGAGCTGTTGGTGCTTCATGAGTCACTGGTTAATTGTTTTTTGTGAGAGTGTGAGTGACTGTGTGTTGTGCATCCTGTCTTTATTCACAAGTGTTGCAGCCTCTGATTGTGGTGCTTAAGACTTGCTCCTAGTCCAGAATGCAGCAGGATTGCTGTGTTTGTGTGTAGACATGATAGAAAAAGCTTTTTCCCTGCAAAAAGATGGTTCACCTTAATGTATTCCGTATAGTTTTTTTTTTACACGTGCAGGATGGGAGTGTTTTGTTTAATTGCTCAAGTGTGGGATTGTTTTGGGAATCCACTCTTTGTAACTTCAAGAAGAGAAAAATCCAAGGAGGATTTAGTTGAATATTTTGTTGAATGAGATGTCAGCACCAGTCATTGCTATAAGTATTACCCAACTCAGAAGCTTTTTTCTGAAATAATAGTAGTGTTAGTTTAGCTTACTGAGATAAAGTGACTGAAATGGCTCTAATTTAGGCTCTAATGAATCTTTTGTTTTCCCGTTGGACATTTTAGACTTCTGTTTGGTTAAACCTTTGCCCCCACACGTCAAAGTCCTCGAGCACAGATATGATCCACGCTTTCTCTGAACCGAATCTTGGATTTCTCTGAAAGAATGAAATATACGGTCTAAGACATTGTTGAAGAGGCCATATCATACTGGGTAATGGGTATCAACTCCCTAATGATGTAAACCGTGAAGGAAATTCTAGCATTTGTTGTATAGAAGTAATGTATTTTGTTTCTTTTAATCATTAGTGTTTCTAGTGTCTATAACAAGATGATCCTGGAGATTTCTCTCCTCTCGCTGACTCAGCATGTTTTCTGATTTGTCAGCTTTTTGGTTTATTGTTTTAGTTGGTTGTTGCTGACTGTTGGCTCTATGCATTAAAACACAGAGGAGTTGAGGGAGATTTGTAAAATAGTGTTTGCATAAGAGCTTAGATTAGTAACTGTGGTTTTGCCATTGCTAATGTCAGAGATTATCATAAAGTTGTTAGTGTTTATACCATGGTCTGGGTGAATACTCGATTCTGATTGGGTGCTGGGTGTGCGTAAAAAAGTGATAGACCACAGGATAACTGCACGGTGAAAAAAGAAGTTCCGGTCACCTAGCTTAAATGTTTTTTATCACTGCCCTGGCTTCTTTAAAACAACCTTTTGCTTCATCATTTGGACAAAAACAAGCGGTAAGAGGCGAACTTTCCCTCTAAACTGATGCTTTATTCAACCGATTGGAAAGATCAGCATATATATATATTGCTTTACATCGCCGAATATTGACTGCAGCGGTGATGCAGCGCGACGCGGACTACTTGTTACGTGGTGCGCTGCGACGTAACAATTAGTTCGCTTTTTGTGAGAAAAGCGACCCAAATCGGGAAAAATACAAGAATTAAGGACTAAAAACTGGTTAATATTTATTGCTTTTGTAAGTGACCATGGTATAAGCGGGTTAACGGCCTTCCAAGTGTGCATTATTACTTTTTAACGCACTTCACGGAAGCTTCGCGTCGGACGGTTCAGGCTTCCATGGCATGCGTTAAAAAGTGATAATGCACACTTCGTCGGCCATTAACCCTTACTTATCCTGAAAGAGACTGGATGGCACTATTGGCTGCTAGTTTGATAATAACCAGGGTTCGTTTTTTTTAGGGGATGCGTTGGAAAGTCTGGTTCCTTGGGCAAGACCCTTAGTGCTTCTGTCTAACTATGTAGCCACAAGGTGGCCCAAGTCTGGGTCTCCCTGTGCCGGTCCCCAGCCCAGATACAATACAGGGTTGTGTCAGGAAGGGTATCTGTAAACCTCGCTGCCAAACCACCAGTGCAAATCAGTGAAAGCTGAGTGACTTTGAAGAGACGTGCCAAAGGGTGAACAACAATAATAACACTTGTCCTGAAACCAAGCTAACAGGCAAAACCTCCACAACTGAGGTTCAATCTGTAAAAAATAAACTGCATCAACTGCTGAATAGCTTAATTACCCACTGGTACTAAGAAAATGCCTCAGTCATAGGAAACAAAAGTAAACAGCGGTGCAGCAGTTGTAAATTCACACTCAGCATCATGACATTGACATTTAGGCTTGAAATCTTCCTTAAGTTGTGTAGTTGTTACACAGTTGAAACATGGGAACGTTGAATGTCTCAGATGTCATCTTTTACGTCTACACCCAGGAAGGATTTTTGTTGTTGTTGAGAAAGCTTTTACACAGCTGAGCCTGTTTGCTGACAATTGACATGAAATTTGACAGCCAGTATAAAAATGTCAAACAAAAAGTTTACATACGCAGCAACACACAAGTAGTGATGATTTTGGGGGTGGTTAATGCATCGAGGTAGGGGCCATTGACTTCTGGTCATTAGCTTGCTGATTGAGTTCCCACTTTGCCTGCCATTGTGTTGAAGTGGCAACACATTGAACTTCATGTTCCTCTTGATGTCACCATCAGTGTGTAAATGTGTGTGTGCGTTGATGAATGGGACTGTGACTGTAAAGTGCTTTGGGCCTTAATAAGGGTAGAAAATTGTTATGCCATAATTATCGCACCGGTTATTTTATCTATTGAATTGTTTTGAGTGACGTGAAGAGTCCTGCATTACAAACTCCCCGTTCGCTGTTCAAGTCATGGGTTAAATACTGTATTTTTCTTTAAAGGGAGTCTTCTCTGGCACCCTCATGTGTCACCCATTATTGTAGTCATCAGCTTCCATCTGTACTGTGAGGATGTGCGTGTTGGGTAGCAGCAAAAGACTTAGTCACAGGGGTTTGATGAGAGTACAGATGGCAGTGTAATTGGCCGGCTTTCTCCCTACTGCTTCTTGTCAACAGCATGAAGGCCACCAGAGAGACAGTGTTCTGGAAAACAGACACAGAGGAGATAAAGGCAGCCATAGCTCTAGGTTTTCTCACCTTCCTCAAGGGAGAAGGAACGGAAAGTCTTAGTTGCAGTCTGCAAATGCAAATCTACTAGTTAGTTATCTAACACATTCTCTATGTCCTAAAAGTTTGGGTTAGTTTGTTAAAAACAACGCGTGGAAAACAAACTTTAGCAACAAAAAGCCAAAGTTACAATCTATATGACACTGAACATCTTTTATATGCTTGTAAAGAAACTGAGGTGCGGCTTCTGAATCTTTGTTATTTGTGTTTTGCCCCATTTTAGGATAAGAGTATTCTCTATCAGATACTGATATTTTGACTGGACAGTGACAAACAGTGATGATGTTTGCTTAATGTGGCGCAGTTTTATACGGTCTAAAATTTCAACTTTGGTTTGGTTTTTGTTCGTTAACAGACGTAGCCCAAGTGTTTTCTGGTCTGGGAAAACCCAAAGCTAAACAAGCCATTGTAAAAATCTACGACTAAAAACATTAAATAATACATAAAAACACATTAAGGGTGCATTATCCAGTACGCACATTTGCACTTTTCATTTAAAAACCCAGGATTCCCAGGATTTAGAATTAGAATCAAAGTTTATTTGAATAGAACAGAAGAGAATATAACTGTATTCTTTCTACAAATTGGAAGTTACCTTGCCATAGCTCTATTAAAAACAGCAGATATATAATAAATTAAACTAAAATTACACTATAAATACACTATAATGCAACTTTTAAGAATAAAAGACTCAATGTCCAATCAAACTTCTGCAGAAATACTTACCATTACATGGCTTTGGCTTTTTCTAAATATTCTGTTGAAATTTAAATATTTCAACCTTTAGCTACAGCTTCGTATGCAACTGTGAGCATTGCACAATGCATAAGGGTGTAGTCAAACTTTCACATGATTCAACTTTTTTGGCCCTTGTTACTATATCTTTGTAATGGTTGTGTTGCTTTTTTTCATTTTAATTTTTGTCAAGTAATTATGATGTTTAAATATGTATTAAATAGTAATTTTAACAACTAAAAAACAATAAAATAAATTTAAAAAATCAAAGCATACACCCTTTTAAAAGTATGTTACGAATTAGCGACATATGGTGTGAACGGGTTAAAATAAAAAATAGTGGCAAAAGAACGGACCTCCCAGACTGGTGAAGATCGTCAGACTAAACTACCATTCCCCAGCTTTTGTGCAGTAGATAAGATATCTAAAGGATGTATTACCTTTGGCACACTACAGAACAATTTTTGAATGAAATATGAGTTAACTTTGCAGCTTATTTTCCTATCCTGAAGTAAGACGACACGATCTCTGAGGCACCGCCTTTCACTCCTTGTGGGTGCCGCCCATTTCATCACATCAACCTAGAACCGACCTCGGCGGCGTTTCTGTGTTTCTTCCACGATAACAAACAACATCCAAACTTTTCCAAAGATGGATGTGCAGATTGTCTATAGAAAATAAATCACTGCTAGCTCCGCAGAGAAAGTGGGTGTGTGTTAGCCTGGGGGCGGGGGCAGCACACACTCTTCCTGGAAGGGGCGGTTCCCCTCTCTTATACCTATGAATGTGAAAACCCTCTCGTTTTTGTGGGTTTGGAGGGGCTGGTGATCAGAGAGCAGCTTTTTAGTGGAATGCTCAGAAATGATTTGGCTGTGTACAGCGAGAATTTAACATCAAAATACACTTAAAAGCTCAAAAAGTTGATTTTTGCACAATATAGGCCGTTAATAAAACCACTGCTTCTAAGTTATGGGTGGGTTTATTTCACATTATTGGCACTCATGCTGAATTGCTCATAAACAGAACAGACCAAGCACATTAAACAGATATGAGACAGTTGGTGACCCTGCTAGAGCTGCTAGTCCTGTTTTTGTTTCTTTAGCCCGAATTCAACAGCAGAATTTTGATTTGAAGAGAATTTGAAACAGGTCAGACATTAAAAGCTCTTTTATAGAATATTAAGTTAAAAGCTGTTCCTTTTTAAAGCTATTATAATGTGACCCTTTTACCTGCCCTATTTTTTGGTTTGCTAGAATTTTGTTGACAATATAAAAAATAAACTACTCTTTGTACTTTCTGCAACACTCTTTAGAAGGTATTTAAGCAACCCATCTCCAAAATAAATTAGAAGGCTTTTTTAGTCTTTTATGACCTCTCTGCTGAGTCCAACTTTCAGCTTCACATTCCAAAAATTGAAATGACAAGAACCAAATGAAAGGAATAAAAAACCTTAGCATCCAGTTTTCCTCATTATAGCCAGCTGAATCCAATCTGATTGCTTTTATAAAATGCAGTCTGCTCCTCAGCTGAGCTTCAGGCATTCCTCCACCAGGATGCATATTCATGCTCTGCTGGGCCGCAGCTTGAGTTACAATGCACATGTGCTGCAGAAAGAGGCTTCAAATGAGAGGCAGGAAACCGCCCCCTCTGAGATCACCAAACATGTGCATCATACTTTAGTGGCTGGGCATTTTAAAAAGAAGAATTCTTGTTTTACCTCTCCATTCAATTAAAGTTTGTGATGAGAATAAACTTTGGCACAATTGTCATGCATCTGTTGGTCTCACACCTCCTTCTCTCTTTGGTGTCCTTCTGCATGCTTCAGGCCAGCCAGCTGGGAGTGTACAAGGCCTTTGTGGACAACTACAAAATAGCTCTGCAGACGGCAGAGAAATGCAGCCAAGCCAACATCCAGTTCCAGAAGATATCTGAGGTGAGCTTGTCCTCAAGAACAAAATGACATTGGAAGAATATGAAGCTTTTGAACTTTTGTAAATTGGTTTACAGTACGAAATAAGCAGGTTCACCGAGTAGTATTATGTCAGTCGAACCATAAATCCTCTTAAGTGAAAGCAAGAGCTGAAGAAGCCAGACAATGATGAAGTTGAAACATCATTTTTTCAAGTGGAGGACATTATGCTGTACAGGAAATGCTTTTTAATTTTTGCAGTCAGTCAGAGCAAAATATAAAATAACAGACTCCTATTAAACTTATTAGCAACTACTGGAGAACAAACTCAGGCTCACAAGTGCCCTCTACATTGTGGCAGAGCTACTGCTACTTATGCCGCATCTTCTCTCCTTAGATGTTTATGTGTATTAATGTTTATTTTTCCTTTTTTTCTTTCAGAATCTTAAAGTTAAAGGACCTAAGGACTCAAAGGACTTCTCCACAGTTTCAATGGAAGGTAGGCTTATATGAACATGTGACTGATTTATAGTACTATACAAGGTACTATTAGTCCACTCGAACATCATCAAGAAATAACATGTATTTTTATTCATATACTCTTGGTTTCTGTTTATATTTCATGTTAAAGTTCCACTCCAACCATCTTTTTTAATATATTTTGAAAGTATTCCTAGTGGTCTTTTAATTATGATTATGCCGTTTTTAGCTAAAATCAAAGAAACTCTGTCATTTTCAAGGGCTTAGTTCCTGCAGAGCAGCAATAGTTCATCACCTCCCCTTCCCCTCCCCGTTACCCAAACCTCTCCCTTTTACGTGTTCTCCCATTAGTTTACAGCACCTCATACCCCAACCTAACATTATCGGTTTTACAAAAATGGCGAGCAATATTGGAAGCATCCAAGCAGTACCGTTTTGAGCCAGATGCCAGCTCGATAAATTACTGGGAGTTTGTGGCCCACCCTGCATATTTTTTACATAACAATACAATGTTTTTCAAACAGGTTTTTTTTTTTTTGCCTGCTACTGATTCAAAACAGTCATGAATTTTGATTTGAATTTTGATTTTTGAAATGGTTGATTCCAAGCAATCAAGTGAAACAAACACAAAAGCAATATAATCATCAGTATACATCCATACAGTAACTAATAAATGACGCTTTCTTCAATGAATGAATGAAAAAAGAATCAGATGAACGAATTCCCAAAACAATTATATGAAAGAAATGAAGAAATATCAGAAAGCAATTTACGCCTGATTTTCCTTATTTTTTAATTTTTTATCCAAAATCAAATCAAACTCAAACTTTATTTATAAAATAGCACGCTTATCATTGCATTTGTACAACTCGAAGCGCTTTTTTAACATATAAAAACAAAAACACCAAATTACAGTTAAAAACCCAAGCCACCCTTACACCCTTAACAAAGATCCTCCTCTATCTGATACTCCCCTCCGTTATATTTTAAAAACAGACCCATGGCCCCCACGTACAAAAATAATGACATTAACTTTAATAAAAATACATAAATAACAAACAAACAACAAGTATGGCTTGCTCTGCTGTGAGGAAACATGCCAAAAGAACATGTATGTTAAAAACACCAAAAACACCATTTTTATTGGAGGGGATCTTTAATAACTTACAACAATTTTTTTTTCAAGTTTAGTGTCTGCTTTAATTTTATGGAGATAGTCATTTGTTTTCCAGCAGAACATGGCCCAATCTTATAAAAACTTAAGTACCGACTCTGGCTTTAAGAACTCTGGCACTCCTGTGTTAGAAAAACATGACAAATCCAAACTCTAAGGCAAAGCTAGGTTTTGTGGAGAGGAAAAGATCCCAAACACTGCAGAGGATCTAAAGATGCCAAAACACCTCCACATAGCCGCAGTCTGAGGAAAAATGCATGACGTCTTTATATTACATTACCCCAGTGCTTCTCAATTAGTGGGGCGCGCCCCCCGCGATGCCAGGGGGGGCGCACAGTAGTAGCTGTTTTAGGCACAGGTAATACGGGCAATTGCCCGGGGCACAAATTTAATGGGGATTTAGGGTTAGCGGCTCAGTGCTTGAAAAAAAAAATCTGCGCCACTATCGGTTTCCTATTATCTGTTATATCACAGAGTTGTGAACATATGTCCCTGCAGCTGCTCCTGTAACCCTGATCACATCAATTTACATTTAATATTATTTATTGATTGAATTGTTTTTTTTAGCATCAAATGGTTCAATTGGTCAAAATGTTTCTAGTTTAAATAATGACTGACAGAATTTTTTTTATTTCAGGCACTTTAAGTTTCTGTTCTGTTTAAGACTATAACAGGGTTTCTGTGGGGCTAAATAAAGGTAATATTTGGTAATAAGTGGATTTATATTGCTTTTTGCTTTTACTAATGTTAAAAGATACAATTTTAGGTATACTTACACAATTTTTATAGATGCTAAACCACTATATTGTCACCACGGCGAGTGTGTGGGGGGGGGCATTTTCTTTTTCCTGGGGGGGGCTTGCAAAAAGTAATTGAGAAGCACTGCATTAGCCCAACATTTCAGTATCTCAAAGTTCATAAAGAATATTTGAATGACAGAAATTTGTATTTTTTTCAGTATCTGCAAACATCAGGATTAAAACATTGCTCCTAACCCTAAACTTACTTACCAAAATATGACCAATACTCCTGTTTGTGGCTGGAATGAAGTTGTCTCTGACTTTCTTTAAAATGTAAAAGCCTGCTTGTACTACCTGTGTTTGCTGTGGCGGAATTGGGGAGGCACACTGGTGCACGAGTTAGCCTGCAATGCCTCTCTCTCCCTTTGGCTGTATTTCGGCTGGAGAGAAGAGGCAGAGAGCAGATTGAGAAGATGAGCTGAGATGGAGGTGCTGCTGGTCCTCAGACTGTGTTGTAACTGCACATACGGTAACAACTGCTTTATGTCTGTTGTTTGATGGCGACATCTTACATTTTTATTCAAATAGCCTTTTGTCATTGATGTTTAACTTGATTTTAGATAGTTTAAACGAAAGGCAGGAGCAGATATTTTGAAGCTTTGATAATGGAAATGTAATGAGGTAATATGCAGATGATGTTTTCTTATTTATTGCTCAACAGATAACTGATGATTTTTGCGTTTACCTCTGTATATTTCTAACACAATCAGTGAGCTGGTTCATGAGGTTTGCTATAAAAAGCTTTAGAATGTGGAGTTTTCTGAGGCTCATAAACACAGGATCTTAGTTTGTACAACAATTGATAGACTAAATCTTTCCATTAAATAAATGTCAGCAAATGATGGGATGTTCCTGTGCGAGAGTGGGTGGCATGTGGAGCTGGTACATGCCTGTACTCAGCTCACGCCTTGCAGACGTGTGCTGTTTGTGGGGATTCTTCCAGAGGGTAGACCTTGTGCTGCAAAGAAAAGCAGAGCAATGCTTTCAAATATTTTAGCCGCTTTCCGGCTTTGGGTTTGTGGCTGATCGTCATTGAGTCTGAGTTAAGTGTAACTGTGAAGGATCTGTCAATGTATTATCTGTAAATGTGAAGGAAATGTATTTATTTCTCAATCTTTCTTCCTGTGCTTTATTTTAAGAGTGCCTCTACAGTTTTCCCACTTTTTTAAAAAGTAGTAAATCCTGTAAAACTGTTATATAATCATAAAAACTTCTGGTCTAATCAACACATAATGCAGGTGGACTATTTTTTTATTTTTTGCAAACCTTTCAATGCTCTTTAAGTTTTGGGTTTGCTCTGGTTTCCTCACCGTCTCCATCCTCCACCATCTGTACGTACCTTAAACAGGATGCAAGACAACTTAAGCTAGTTCTTCAGACATGGAGCATCAATATGTAGATTTCTAAACAGGTACCATAGTCCTAAAGCAAGTATCTGCAGCCTGGCACATACAGAGGATCCTATATTCTTCTTGTTCTTACTGAAGTGCCTGCTTTTAACATGACTATAAATGTGTAAGCACATGCTCTCACCAGAATGTGCCAGAGCAGGATCTGTCTCAAAAATCCCTCCCAAGAGTTACAGTTTTGCTTCACTGAGCCACAGACACTACAAGAGGCCATATTGATGTCCAGTGTCGAGATGTTTCAAAAGATTCAGTAACGCCATCAGGAAAATTCTCTGCTGAGCGTTTCACAGCTCACAGCAGCCGCAGCTTGTCTTCCCTCCAATTTGTACACAAAATACAGAAACTCTTCATTTTACACTGTTGCGAACAGAGATTAGCTTCATCTCTGTGTAAACATTGTAATCTGGTTTGTCAGTGCATTCACATGGGTGGATTGCATTTGCTAGTTGGGATTAAACCTATTGACTCGTTATTCTAAATGCAGAATTTACTAAACAAAAAAACTGCCTTGCAAGCATACTTTTTCTCCTTTCCTGCAGACACTTTATATGATCGGAGCACTGAATCTGGTCCTTTTGCCGATCAAATCCTGTTTTGTCTCTGTATTTCATTGAGCACCGATTGCGGGAGTCTCATGTACTGTGGAGCTGTCGTGTCTGTCAGCTGCTGCCGATGCTGCCGCCTGAAGGGGAAAGCAGCTGAATGTAGGCTCAAACTGTGGCTTAGATGTGAGAAGAGTCATATTTTCACACTGTAGTCTTATTGCACCTATTTAGGGGGAAATTGTATCCAACTCAGATTATTTGGTCTTTGTTGTACAGTGAGGCTCCTTTTGAACCCCTTCTCTTAGATTTACACTAAACTGTCCCTTCGGTTGAGTTTTTTTACACTGGAGGTTGGAGGTTTTGTAATTCTTATTGGCAACCTTGAGAATCATTTTGTCGGTCAATGACTGAGGTATCTAAGGCCTTAGTAGGGCTGGGCGATATGGCCTAAAAATAAAATCTCCGATTTTATTTTTTTTAATTCGATTTCCGATTTTTTCCCGATTTTTCCCCAATAAGTACAAACGGCAAACAACTTAAAGCAAATGTTGCTTTTATTTAATCAAAATGCAAGACAAATGTAACCCCCATTTCTGGGATGAATAATAAATAAACAAACACACTCTTGGAATCAAAGTTAAGTATAACATTTTTCTTCTTCTCACTCCCTTTTGGACTTGTGTTTTATATAATTTTGTTGTGTTTTATATATTTTTGTCTTGTTTTTGTCCTATTTTGTTATTCTACTCTTGTTCTCACTTGTCCAAAATGTAAAGGTTACTTACTTAAGTCCCAGCTGTGTTTTAAGTTACACTTGTAGTCTAGACTAAATGAGACAAACATTCACCTTTAGAGAAGCAGCATTTTCTAAAAAGTTATCAATACAGCTCATATCTGGGTCTAAAGTTTTGAATAAATTAATAAACCCCGTCTTGATGATGAAGCAGCAGGAGTCGCAGTTACCCCCCCCCCCCCCTCCGAAAACAAAATCCTACGGTGGCCGCGTCGCAAATGAATATACAAGTAATAATTACAGCGCAGTATCTTTATTAACAAATAACAGTAACAACTAACTAACTAACTAATGAACTAACTATACAGGCGTTGTAGAATGAGTGTGTGTGTCAGGTCGCGTTTGTGTTAGGGCGCGTGCATGTGTAAGAAGACTGAGCGCTAGCCACGCGGCCGCGCGTGAGAGCCTTTGACTCCGATGAGCTCCTTTAGGTAAATGTAGCAGCGTGTGTGTGTGTGGGGGGGTCTCTCTTCCTCCCCGTCTGTGACAGTAAAGCCACACCAGTTCCTCACAACAGATGAGTTTATTTCTTTCGTGGGAACAAACTGCACACTCTCACCGGTAGCCATGCTGTCGCGTGCTGTTTCGTGTGTTCTTCTTCTTCTTCTTCTTCTTTTGGTTTTATTGGCGGGCGGCACTATCGGAAAGGTGCATTTGTTTCGTGTGTTGTTTGTCGCGTGCCGTGTGTAACTAACGCTACGGAAGCTCTGAGGAGCCAAAAATGCGCCACATAAAAACTCGATTTAGTTATTTTTGAAATCGCCCGTAACAAAAAATTCGAATTAATTCATTTGATCGATTTATCGCCCAGGCCTAGGCCTTAGTCACAACTGTCCTTGTTAGTGGTTACGGGCTGTCTATGGCAGCAGTGAGTCTGACCATTGCACGCATCAGGTAAACTGACTTGCTTATCTCTTCCCCCACAGCTCTTCTCTACAAGCCAATCGATCGTGTTACTAGAAGCACGCTGGTCCTTCACGTGAGTACCAAAACTAACAGTTTTTGGTTTTCAATTTCAATAAAACCCTGGATTCTTGTTAAACATGCAATTTTGTAGGTTCATAAACACATGGAGTCCATTTGAAAAAATCTTGTATTTTAATAGTTTACTGGTTTATTTATGTGAATAAACAAACTCAGTAGAATTTAAGGCTTTCTTTACAAAATCATTTAATGTTAAAATTGAGGCAACGAGGAAAAGTTTTTGTGTCCTCATCAAAAATCACCACTTTTCTAGAAGTTCATTAAAGTCATGTTATCACAACTAAAGAAAAAACGCCTATTTTTAGGTAAAAGCTAATCTTGGTTAAGTCCATGAAATGTCAGAGTACAAGTTCATTGGAAACAAAGTTGTCATGCAGGCAATAAGTTCTTCCTACATCACCTTCAGCCATGTTTGCTCTAGTTTGAAAGTGACAGAAAATACTTTGTAGGAAATGCTCCTAAAGTCTCAAGTCTTTGCTGACGTCACTGTATTGATTTGACAAAGGTGCATCAGAAAGCAAAACAGGTCATAAAATGGAGATTCTGTTAAAGAAGTAGCCATTTACTTTTTGCTATTTATTTTTTTAAAACAGGTCGAATACATTTAAAAAGACTGACTCAGCAGTTGATTTTTGCTTTTGTTTTGCTGGTGTAGGACTTGCTGAAGCACACTCCCGAGGACCACCCAGACTTTCCTTTGCTGCAGGATGCTTTACGCATTTCACAAAACTTCCTTTCATCTATCAACGAGGAAATCGACCCTCGCAGAACCGCTGTCACTACACCCAAGGGGGAGGTGGGTGTGTTGTTTAGCAGCATGAATGAGGCAACAGGTGTAAAGTAGAGTTCCCAAACAGGAGCCCGGTAGAAGCTCTGCTGTGAAAACACTGATCTAAAATGTCACCTGTAATTTTAACATGGTTGGAGCAGAAATAACTGAGGTCAGTTTCTGTTCTAGGCTCGGCAGCTGGTGAAGGATGGATTTCTGGTAGAGGTTTCGGAAAGCTCCAGGAAGCTCCGACACGTCTTCCTCTTCACTGATCTGCTACTCTGTGCCAAGATGAAGAAGACAGCTGTGGGGTGAGCTTCTACACCAATCCTATGGTTCATGATCGTCAAACTTTCCCTTAATTGTGTGTTTTGGTCCTCCATCACAGAAACAGTGATTTAACATTTAAAATGTTTCACAGCTAACTCCAATCCTCCCAGCATTACATGCTCACCTTTAACCTGCTTCCATAAACATGACGGAATCTTCCCAGCGCTCACATTAATCGTCACCCATCTAACTCTTTTTGTTGACTGGGAGAGATACATGACATTTTCCTGACTATCAGACCCGTGAATGATCTGGACTGTTTTCAGCATGAAGCCATGCACAGGACAGCTCTCTGGAAACACCATCATTTTTCATTCATTAAATTTATAATCGGTTCACGTTCGTACCGTTTCGGTTTTCGGTTTGTTTATTTTTTTCACCGCAAATGTATCAACTTTGCGTTGAGGCGGAACTAATGTTACTTGCGGTATTCCGCCGAGACTCTCAACGGTTTCTGCACTCGCGTGCCTGTAGGGAAGGGGGCGGGGCGGGGCGGGCGGGGCAGAGCGCAGCGCAACAGTGTCTGTGACCGCACGTTTAGTTTGTGTAGCTCAGTTATGGAGAACGGCAATAAGTCCAAACGGGTAAGTGAACCCCGAAGGAAGATCCGCCTTCCACGGTCAGAAACGGCATTGCACTTCAGCTTCAACAGCTATCAGGTGATGGAGGTGACAGTGCGCATGTCCACAGGATCAACATGGCTAATAATGCTTAGCTTACGCTCTCCTGTGGGGAATGTTCTGTTGTGTTGACATCGTTACTCAAAGATAGTGTATGCCACAGAATAGATCTGTTATATGAATCTTAAAACGGCATGAAAATACTACAAGAAAATAAATGTGCAAGTTAATTTTTCATGCCAGTGTTAATTATTCAAAGTTTTTAGTTCCTGGCAGCTAATAGTTTTTCTCATTTTATTAAGCAGACCTAGAGAGGTCAATTTTTTTTATTGTTATATAAAACCAATAAATGCATTTCGCAAGAAATTCTGGCTTTTTGTACGGAAAAAATACCAAAATATATGGATTAAAGCTTTATTAATCTCCCAAGAGAGGAATTTAGGTGTCCGACAGCAAAACACACACAATAAATAACAATAAGATAATACTTTATAAAATTGCAGGTCATATCAGGCAGATTTGTTAAACAGCCGTACCGAATCGAAACGTATCGAACCGAGCCCTAAGGAACTCTGAATCGAACCAAAATGAGATTTTAGCGTATCGTTACACCCCTACCTCTTACTAATAAATGTTTGGGTAAAACCTGCAGGTCAGTTTTCTTTGTCAGCTTC
Organism: Oryzias curvinotus; assembly: GCA_023969325.1. Classification (NCBI taxonomy): domain Eukaryota; kingdom Metazoa; phylum Chordata; class Actinopteri; order Beloniformes; family Adrianichthyidae; genus Oryzias; species Oryzias curvinotus. The sequence continues at coordinate 10,623,533 of CM043719.1, read as the reverse complement.
TGCAGTTTTATCTGAAACATGAGTTGTTGAGTCGTGACTCTTGGGCCGTTTTCCTCTCCTTCACTCCTGCATCTCTGTCTTTTGTCTGCAGTCGTCATCAGCAGTACGAGTGCAAGTGGTACATTCCCCTCGCAGATTTAACTTTCCAGACTCCGGATGACTCAGATCCCTGCCCCAGCATCCAAGTCCTTCCTGAGCATGAGATTGAGGAGATGAAGATGAAAATCTCAGTCTTAAAGAATGAAATTCAAAAAGAAAAGGTAATCGTGCTTGGGTTTAGACTGCCTGAAAGGTTTCTGGATTTATCAATGTCAGACTTGACTTTGACCATTTTATATTTTTGTTTATTTTCCAAAGCTGCCCGATTAGAGCTCACTGAGGGGTTTTCATTAGGAGAAATGTGTTTGTTTGATGCTGATTTACCTCCCTGGCTTCTTGTGCTTGAATGGGACTTTCCAGTGGTTATTCATCACATCGGTTTCTATTATAGGAAAACATAAACACATAAAGGTAAATGTTAGAAGCAATCTGAGTCATTTCTTACTGATACCACCACAATTCTCTTTAAATCCAGTCTTTTACACCCACATCAGGATTTATATTGCCAAAGTTTTTTTTGTGTATTTCTTCTTATTTTTTTACTTTAACATTGGAGGCTTAAATGATTTGGTCATCTGCAAAGAAGGGATATTTGGTGATGAAAGAGAAGATGAGGGAGGTCAGGACACAGATGATTGAGCTCTATTAGGAAAAGCCACAGGAATCAGACTTTAGTGACTTTATAAACAGAAGTCAATCTGTCAAAACACAGATCTTACCCTGACAATCATCTGTTGTCTTCCTCATAGGGTTGCAACAAATCACATTTGATCCGTGATCTGCATGGATCACCAGCCACGGTTTAGCACACATGTGTACTGCGGACCCCCCCACACCCCCACGTGCATCTTTTAAATAAATTCTCTGGGGCTTTATCGCAGAAGGGGACAAAGTGAAAGACTGAAAAGTAGTCAATTCTAAATTCCACTGATTCTCTAGTTTTCTTCTTTTTATTCAGGATGCAATGTCTCAAAGCACATTTGTTTAATTGGGCATCTTTCATGTAAAGTAATATTATGAGTTCAAATATCTCATTAATGTTTTGTTTCTATAAATATGCCACACTGAGCAAATATTTTGATGTTATAATACAGTTGTGCCTATGTGTATATTTTTTTAAGTACGGATTATATGCTTTGTCAAATCTATTTTCAAGCTTTAAAAAATAATAATTGTAGACTTTTGTTATTTATTTATTTATTTTTTACCATTTTACTGATCCAAACCATGACCCTAAAACAGTGACACGCTCCGAACCGTGAGTTTTTGTGATCCCTACTTCCTCACATGCAGCTTAAGCACTTCATCACAAACGACACCTAATATAGTGTTTGTCAGCTGCTCCTGTGAATCTCTACCAAACCTTCCAGGAGCAGAGAGTTCCTGTGACTTCTCCCCTGCCGTGTCAAACTTGCCCTCTCTGGGTTCAGCGAGAACCGCACCTTATATTTACAATCACAGGGAGGTCATTAGTGACAGAGATGCAGTTGATTGCAGGCTCTGACTCACGGCTTCCTGGGGAAGTGTTTTTTTTTTTTTTCTCGAGGGCTAACAAGAAGCTCAGCGCTTTGAATTAAAAGTTCGCTTGAATTTGTCTCCAAACTGTGTCTTAAGTGCTCTTCCCCTATAAGGGACTTCATGGAAAGGATTGAAGGATTGACACCACATTTTCCTCACAGCTAAGACATGCGTCAATGTTAGCTGAAATCAAATTTTCTGCACATCATTTTTAAATATCAACTATATATAATGAAACCCTGATGTAAAATTTCATCATCTTCCCTCACAGTCATATCTTAGCGTCAAACTGATGCTGCGTCTAAAAATAAACATGTGGTTTGTGTGAGTCAGGTAATGACTCAGAAAAGGACATCATTTTTTTTTCCTTTAAGGTCTGAAAACATTACTTTAACCAGCTCTATTTGACCTTTTCCTCTGCTGTAACTCGCTGCCCTGAAATTCACTCGTCATGTTGTGTCTGTCTGTGTGTACAGAAAGCTCCAAAGGGTCAGAGCCGCGTTGAGCGCTTGAGGAAGAAGATGAACGAGCAGGAGTCTTGGTTGCTGCTGCACTCCCCCACCATCCCCTTCCGTGTCCACAATAAACATGGAAAGGTAGCCAGATTGACTGTAATGATGATGGTATGCCACTAGAGGGAGACAAGAACCTGTAAAATGGATGAGAGTTTAAATCAAGTCGCAGGAGACAGTTGTATACATTTATTTATGTATTCATTCATACATTCAAATTCTAAAAAAATGTTTGCATTTTATTTTTGCACAGACCTTTCTGTTTCTCCTTTCCTCCGACTATGAGAGATCAGAGTGGAGGGAAAGCATCCAGAAACTCCAGAAAAAAGGTACCACATTTTATTAGCTGCTGCTGAAAGGGGGAGACCGTTCTGTGTGCAATACTCCAAAAGTGCACCTAAACAACATTCATTGTTAGTCTGATCATCTTCTTTTCTCCTAGATCTGCAAGTATGTATATTAACCACTTACGAACTCCAAGTTCTGACCAACTCCTGTGTCAAACTCCGAACAGTCCACAACATTCCCGTCACCGGCAACAAAGACGGTAAGAAGACTTAACACAAAGAATCTCTTTGAATGCCGTATCTCCTATTGCCCTCTCCTACTTTAAACTTAATTTCACACAAAAGTTACTGTTTCCCTCTCACCGCACACTCAAAAAATACCCGTTCTTGATGACAGCTTGAGGCCCCCTGCATAAGATCAATTTAGGTTGGAGCATGTTTCTCATCTAGCTGCGTAGCGGTCAAAGCTGCCCATTGTGTCAGCGGTGAGCTGTTGGCTCACCGTGTTTGTTTTTGCTCCAGATCTTCACGTTCTAGGCGCTCTCAGAGGCCGCGGGTGACATTAAAGCCATCTGGCTGACCTATTCTGATCTCCTGAAATGCCTTGAGAGTCTCTCAAGGCATGGATTTTAGGATTGTTCTTGATTGTAAAGTGACAGCAATGGTTTTTGGTTATCTTTTTTTTTGGCTAAACTTTGAGAAAAACCCCAAAGACATGTGTTTTGTTTTCTTTATTCTCAGTTTGAGGTTCCCACAGGCCATCTGCCATTTAAAGGGAAACAAAGGCACCAATCTGACCTGTTCTTATGTATTTTTCTGTTTTTTAATGTCACAAGAGCCTTTCATGTTATTTTCCATGCTCGCACATGGAATAGACTTTATCCCTGTCATATTTACATATTTGCTGAGTCATAACTGATGGGGTTTTTTTTTTAGCACTTTTGGTGTTATTAATGCCACATTTGTTATTTAAGCTTATCTGCATGTTTTGACTTTTGCAGGACATTGTTGTGTCTAACTGATGGCTTTAAGAATTAAGGAGGAAAATCCCGGATGTCTCAAAAGAAAACAAAAAGACACTGTTTCCACTTTTACGTATCTGATCCTCCTTCTGCTAGCAATGTCTGGTTTTAAGTAAAACAATTAAGAGCCAGCCAAAATATTAACCCAAGGTTACAAAACAGTAATCCTTTGCCCACATCATCCATGCTTGAATTTAGTGTCTTTTAAAACTGAAAGTAAGTTAAAATATGTCTGATTTAGTACATTTACATGTTTGATTGATTGTTTCATTGTTGGTTCATTTCAAGCAATTTCATCAATAGCAAGGGAAAAGACAACAAAAATAATAATACATAGATGTATCAGATCTATTTACGATATTAATTCATAAATTGATTAGAAAATAAATAAAAGAACATGTTGCCATTTGTTTGACTTAAAAGTTGCTCTTAATAATTAATAGACAGATTTGCATTTATACAAACAGTACATGACACGTTGAATCCATGTTAAATATAAGAGTTTATATTGTTAAGGATTTGCTATTAATAAGAAATGTTTTCCTAAAGATGCTTAAGAATCTTTTCTGTTTTTCTAACTTAAAAGTCTCCTGTGAAGAAATCAAACTATTTCAAGTTCAGTGCTTGAGCTGACTGTCAAATCCCTTTTTTACTGTTAACAGACTTTATGTCCAGTTTTGTTTCCATCCATCTGTGCATCCTTTTTCTTAATCCACTATGTCCCTTTTCGGGTCACGGGGTTGCTGGAGCCTGTCCCGTTTACTGTTGGGTTAAGGCGGGGTACATCCTGGACAGGTCGCCAATCTGTCGCAGGGAACAAAATCACTCTCACACAATCCTTCCCACACACACAATCCCTCCCACACACACTCGCACATGCACTCTTAGAGCTGCCAGTTAACCTATGAATCCTGCCTTTGGACTGTGGGAGGAAGCCGGAGTGCACAGAGAAAATGCACACATGCACGGGAAGAACATGCAAACTCCACAGAGAAAGGTCCCAGCTGGGATTTAAACCAGGGTCTTCTTGCTGTGAGGCGAGAGTACTAATATCCACTGAACACTTATAGAAACACTTGTTCAATATTGTGGGTGTTTATCATCGGATCACAGTGGGTTCATAAATAGTCTTTGTAAAATGCCCGTATTGACTAGGTTTTCAATTTGTGAAATCAGTGACATTATATTTCCCACAAAAATAAATAAATAAATTGGTTTGAACATGGTGTCCAAATTTTTTTCAAAATCCAGATAACTAGATAGTCCCGCACTATAACGTTTGTTAGCAGTTAGGGCTTAGAGTGGGAATTCAGACATAGCCCAAAAGATTTCTTTTTTACTTACGTATAAACCCACACAGCAAACCCAGAGAACTTACTGTGCTCCTCACAACCATCCAACTGGCCCTCCCGCTGGCTTCTAGTTCTAGTTTTTTTTCCCAACCAAGAAACGACTTGCAAATGTGTCCTCCTTACCCAGCATTCAGCTCCGCTGCTGTAAAACAGTTTGTGCTGAATTTCTGTATTATATTCATTGAAGGTCCAGTCTTTTCTTAAAAATGTTAGAATTCAGCACTGGCTGCAGTTTCTTCTGAAATTAAGTTATGCTTTTCAAACCTTGCTTCAGAAATTAAAAGCGCGAAATTGGCAGAATAATCAGGAGAACAGTTAGAATATTTTGTGTTTAAAGTTAGGTTTTGGCATTTGTGATCATGGATGCACTGAATGTGTCACTGCAGCCGTGAACAAAAAGAAAAGTTGCTCTGAAAAACTTCTTGTTTTTCTCCAAACTCTGGAGGAAATGAAGAGGAAACACGACGCATGAAGCTTCAGCTGCTGACAAGCGCCGGTGCTGCCTGCAGAACTCTGACAGAATGAGATGAAACTGACAAACGGGAAAGCACTTAGTTATCTTTAAAATGTTAAAATTGAAAGTTGAATGTTCCTGTGCCGCAGTGTGCTCCTGAGAAATCAAAAGTCTCCATTTTCCCCCTCTTTTGTCACTTTAAGTATACAACCAAAGCGTTCTGAATGTCTGCAACAGCATGTAATTCCTGTTTTGTCTTTGAGCGTCACGGTGGGATCATTGCCCTCATTCCTTATTTCTGTTTTTCTCCCCATGAGTCATGATTTTATGCATAGAATAATAAGGCGCTGCTTTAAGCTGTTCAGAGAAAAAAAAGGGAAAATTCTGGCTTTAAGATGCAGTACCCCACAACATTTCTGCTTCATCTTTGATTGAATGCTTTTTGTGTTTTTCCAGATGAGGAGAGCTCTGGCCTGTACGGTTTTCTGCATGTGATTGTCCACTCAGCCAAAGGATTCAAGGAGTCAGCCAGTGAGTGTTCCAAGAAGCTTCTTTTCCTTTAAAGCCTGCTTGTGTGCACAGTCCAGTGGCTGTCCACGTATGAATCTGTCAGCAGAACACACGATCAGTCGCTACACATGGATTTTCAATCACAGCTCAGTGCCTACAGATACATAAAGGGAAAGGTGGGGGGGAGTAAAGAGCTGGAAGGAAAAAAAAATAAAATATGTTTTATTTACAACTAACATACAACCCTTCAGAACAACCCAACCTTTAACTTTAGAGCATTTATTTTCTGCAGAGCGGCTGTTTTAGACATGTCACTAGTGGACATGTGTTGGAATGTTAAGAAGCAGTTCCTATATCAAATATCAACGACAGACAGGATGATGTATGTGTTTTGGTTACCGGGACAACCTTAGGTTATGTGAGTGTATTAGTGAACTGGACCACGTGAGTGTGACGTGACACATAGAAAATGAGTTGCAGCTAAAACCAAATGAAGTCAATTCAATCTCCATGTTTTCACGATACGGACGTCACCATGCTGGAGCCAGATGACGTCAGGGAGCAGTGATTGATGGAGTTGGTGTGAGTCAATGTTTCTATGGGAACCACTCTCGATCAGGAGTGAGCTTCTCCACACCCCGACCATTTAAAGCGGGCTCAAGAGAATCTGTCAGACATTTTGAACGTTGGACGTGGGGGCCAGTGGGGTATCATCTACTTTTACTGAGGCATCCGATTGGTAAATTCATAACTTAAATAACTTTCACTACAGAAAAAGTGTAATGGAAAAAGAATTAGCTTGATAAGAACGTGTTTAAAAAAAAAAAGGAGCAGAGCAAGAATGTTTATTCTTATGAATTTAATGACAGAGTTATAGCTGTTTATTTCTCTACAGAAGTCTATTCCATAGCTTCTTGGAGCCTGCAGGTACTTCCTATTTGGAACACCAGGGGGGAGGGGTCACTCAGTCCACTTCTATACAGTCAATGATCTGTCCTGCTGAAACCTGCTTGATGCTGTCTGGAGCTGGCAGAAACTGACAGTTTAAAAATGAGGACAGAGTCTATTTTTGTTGTTTTCTGGAGCCTTCGTGGTCAGGTTGGGGCGTTGATGTCACTGAGGTAGACTGTGCCGGTCGCCGGGGCGTTTGCATCACCTCCTCCACGTAAACCTTTGCATGACTTCTGTCTTTAGAGAATTGTTTATGTTCCCTCTTTCAGAGGGATGTAGATGCACCAAGGGGTTTGTTTATTTCTTAAATCCCTGTGGAGTTCTACTTCATGAAACGGCTCCGACAATACGTTTTCAGGTTTTAGAGTTTTTAAAGTACCAGATTGAAAAATGTGCTCCAAATAAAGCTTTGTAGCTGCACCCAACTCATTTTTTATGTAAATAATATCTTCTGATAGTGATATAACTGCATAACCTAGCCTGTATTGCTCATTTCTGTGTCCCTCTTAAAGCCTGGATACGTAGTCTTTCCAAAACACTAATGTGGAAGAAAGAACTTCTCAGTTATGTATAAAACACTGCCTTTCTAATTTAAACAAATAAATTGAATTAGTCAATAAAAGTAAATCTTGTTATTTATTCCCTTCTTTGAAAAAGGAGCTTAAAAATGCAGCCCAGGGCAAACTTAGTCTAACTGGGTCACAGAGGGAGAAACTGGGAGTTGAGCATGTCCCAAAAATTGTTAGTCAAAAAAAAAGTAGTCTATGTAAATCATGACCTAATAAAGAGCTGAAAAACATATGTCACTTTCTTCTTAGTTTATTTTTGCGTGCATGGAGTGTCAGCGTGGGGGCTTTGTGCCTCCTGTAACAAACAGAACAGCCCAAGCTGCACGAAAAACAGGAGGTGTAGCTCAGCAGACAAAAAGAGGCTCCATCTTCTGCTGGATCACCTGAGGAAAGGTAAACATCTGCTTCAAAACAAGGTTAACAAAGTTAGTCAACTTCTGCGTTCCGCTTTACAGCGTTTAAGGAAGACATCTTTCAGATAGAGCAAATTGTAGAGACACTGATTAGTTCAATGCTTGTCTGGGAGTTGTAGGCGTGCACCGTTTGACCTGTTGTTCTGCACAGCCCAGAGCAGAGATTAGCTTCATGCAAAGGGAACATACACACGCACCCATTTGAGATGGAAAAGGATGGAATCCATTAACCTCAGCGTTTAGGGTCAGATCCCCCATACTGCCCGGTGTGTCCCGCTCATGCTGACCTGCCAGAAAAAAAGAAAACTGCAGAAATTCTGCCCTACTTTTTGGAGCGCTCCTAAATCCAGCGTGCTTTTCTGGTGTTCGTGTTTGAGTTTGGGGGTTAGAGGAAAACACCGAGACCTTCTCCGCATCACAAATAGGCTCTTTTTATCCACCCTGATCGTGGATAGGTATCTGTGTCTCTAATAGTTTATTTTCATACTACTAGCATCTGCTATTTCTGTGTATGTAAATACTTTATGTTAAAGACCCACTTTGATAAAAATCATGTTTTTCTGGGTTTTTTTTATTATTCTTGTGGCACTGTTCTAATAATAGAGGACATAGAAAAAGAGATGTAAGCTTAAAATTGGATTTCTGAGTATTTTTTTTATTCAAATTGTGAGTCAGATGCACAATTTGCCTCTTAAATGCAGTTAAAAAAAAAAAAAAAGAGCATATTTGTGACGTAGAAAATATGCTGGGCAGCCACCAGCTAGAGAACTAGATCTATGTACGACTTTGCTTTCCTCATCCAAGTTGGGATCTGAATCAAAACTGTACAGCTGGAAAGCTCCAACATTGCTCGCCATTTTTGTTGGTAATGTTAGGTTAGGGGTGTGAGGTGCTGTAAGCTAGTGGGAGAGAGTGTAAGCAAAGATCTCTGAGTAAGATTACAGAGTGGGACCTCAGTTTTGACACCTAATGTTTCACCTAAAGTAAACACACTTTATACCTTCACTTCTTTAAAAAGGAAAGAAATCTGTCAGTAGAATAATAAAAATGGTCTTACCAACAATTCTTATTTAGAGAAAAAAATTGTAGTGTCCAGGACATGTTTTCTCAAACTATGATATATTTTTAATATTGAAATTCTCTCTTGGTGCAATTACTTTTTCTGCAAGACCTGTTTTTTTTTTCTTGTATTGAATCTTAATGCTTAAAAGTCACTTTTGTGCAGTGTTGGTAAACCAGTGAAAACAGCCATAAACTGATATGCTTCTGAATGTTGTGGAAGCATCCAACAACTCCCTCATTATTGTGGTAAATATCCCCCAGATGGTCACACTGAATTCCCCTTTTCTGAACTTCCCTCAAACCTATTGCCACTAACCTCTTCCTCATTGGCAGTAATTGTGCCAGAACCTTTCAGGATGCTGAAAAAACAAACAATTCCCAAACAGAACCAGATGGAGAGCCGTTCCGGGATACTGTACAGTCCTGTCACTTTTATGGAGCTCACCCAGCAGTTGGTTGGCTTACTTGTAAGTGTGTGTTTGTTAGAAACAGGCATCCTTCAATCCCCCCACCCCATCCTCTGGCAACTGTCCAGGTGAGAGGTCAAACCGCACAGCCATCCATCAAACCATCAGGAGAAGGTAACCTTTTGGGCCCAGGTCCAGGCTGCAGGACATAGCAGAGACTCTTCACAGACAGCAGCAGCTTCAGCAGGACATTAGCAGATGTAATTGCTCTTTGGAAAAGGCGAGAGCGAGTCGATCCCAGCGGAGCGACAGCTCTGGAATGAGGATGTTGAGAGCAGAGGAGGGCCTGCGGTGCCGCTTGTGTACACAGGCAGGAGATTGATGGCCGTCAGCTGACGCACTACCACGTTCTGACAAAGTGAAGGCCGGTGTCACGACGGCGGAATGCAACCTTTTTCATTTTTGTTATGTTTTTGCTGCCAGAGGAGACTAGTTTCCCCTGGTACAAATGTTTTTATCCCAATTTGTCTTCATTTTTTTTTTTATTTAAAAGCATTTTTAAAGATGTTTATGTTTGCATTTTGGTGCAGATTTATGGCACGGAAACTTTGGATGAATCCCAGTTCTAATCTTAGACTTTTAAAAAAACTAAAGAGGCTGGGCCAGAGAAACAAGAGAGCACCTGAAGTACAAACAGACTGAGTGGTGTTTTAAAGAGCACTAATGTGTGTTAAATAAATGATAAATAAAACAACTGGTTAATCCAGAATTACTCTGTGTTCAGGAGATGTTGTCGTTTGTAAACCTGGAGCTCATCCATCCTTCATCCTGTAATCAAGTTTCATACATAATGTAAAAGACAGAGCAGTGATGCCGTCTGTTAATGAACTGTACAGTCCTTTAAAAGTGCTTTCCACAAGGAAATCAATCATAGGAAGAAGACTGAGTAACATTGAATAAATGCTGCTGAAATTAAAAATCTCTTCTTCTTCTCATAGCTTTACATTGTTAATTGGGTTTAACTTTATGCATTGACCCTGACCCTGACATTTAAAGTGGTAGAGATGAACCAACTCTTTTAGATGAGACCTTCAAAGCCTTTCAACCACTGACTGCACATGAGAACTGGACTGAGTAACCCCTCCTCTCTGGTGTTCCAAGCAGGAAGTGCCCACTACCTCCAAGAAGCCAAAATCCCATAGACTTCTATGGGGAAATAAACAGGTGTTACTCAGTCATTTTATAGTTGTCTTTAAATCATGTTTTTTTTAATATTTTTTCTTTACTGCAAGTTATTAAAGTTATAAACTGGCCAATCGGATGCCTTAATAAAAGTATGTGGTCTTGGGACGTTTAAAGTGTTTGACTGACAGACTCCAAAAGCTGCTTTCAAAAATTTAGACTGTATATGAGAGCATATTATGAGACTCATTAATTCTCAAGAAAGTCAATGATTTCAGCAGAAGTGCTAAAAATGACCACACTCCAAAAAAAAAGTAATTCAGATGTCTCCAGATGTCCCATTGTCTTTATTGGTAACGATCTAAAACATGAAAACATCCATTCTTCATTCTCTATTTAGTCCTGCACTAGTTTATGTAAAACATTTTTTAATAGATAAAGGTTGTTGAGGTTAATGCTGTTTTTTTTTAAATCAGGGGTGTAATCCAGAGATAAGATGCATCATTTCTTTTTAGGGGCTAAAGTAGATTTTAGATTCATCTCAATTGTATTTTGCTCTCCAGCTTTATATCAAATTTTTAATCTGATCGCTCTTTCTCCTTGACTTTCTTTCAGATTTATATTGCACTCTGGAAGTGGACTCTTTTGGCTACTTTGTCAGCAAAGCCAAGACTCGAGTCTTCAGAGACACCGCCGAGCCTTCATGGAACGAAGTCAGTCTCCAGCCCCTGGCCTTTGTGCCGAGCACGGTTTCAGGCTGCAGCCCAGCATCGGCTTCACTCACTGCCTTTGTGTTGTTGCACAGGAGTTTGAGATTGAACTGGAGGGCTCCCAGTACCTGAGAATCCTCTGCTATGAAAATTGTTACGACAAAAGCATGCTCAACAAGGACGACAATGAGATCGTGGACAAGATCATGGGCAAAGGCCAAGTCCAGGTAAGAACATCTTTCTCTATTGACTTTTCCTTTAGTATTTCGTCTTTTTGTACAGTTTTCCATGTTGTTAGTACATGTGGTGCTGCAGTGGAAGAGATTTGTCTGACTTATTCCTATTCAACAACACCACTGAGTGTTAACATAAGAGTCCATTGAGATTTTCGGTTTCCGTTTTCAGACGGAAATGAGTTTGGTCAAATGATGCTCGACTCCTGTCCTTTTCCTGTAATTCGTTCAAAGTTCTGTGATGAGGGTTTAATCGCTCCTGTGGCCTGTGATGGAGCTTGACTTTATGGTCAACTCTGATCTAAAGTGCTTTTATCCTCATTGTATTGTCTCTGTTGAACTGGAGGAGCGCATGTCGGCGGCACGGGCCTGCTTCCCGCTGGTTATAAATAAATCAACCTTTTTTTTTTTATTACTTAAAGGAAGACATGCAAGTAAAAATGTAGCAAGATTTGTCATGACGCTTGCAGAGAGAACATTTGAAGCTGACTCTTAAAAGAACCAAGTTTCCCTGAGAAAGGTTTTAGAAGTCGAAAAAGTTGCACAAAAGCGAATAACCCCGTACTGGTGCATTTGAAAGGGATGGATTCATCTCAAAAGCATCTTGGATTTTATCTTAGATGTACATTTTTTTTTTTGCTTTATATCTTTCAAATCTGCCCCTGTATGGAAAAATAACACGCATGACATGTTTCCGCTGGTTTTCTTTCCTTCTACCCTGTTCCAGGCGTTTGTTATTCAGTCAGATGATTTGTGCTGTTCGGTGTTGCGTTTGATTCCCTCCAAAAAGAGTGACAGTATATCAGACACTCATACGTTTTGGTGTGGGTGGATCCTGCTCTCAATCGCAATGTTGATGGCGTGACAGGCTTTAGCTTTTAAGGTGTCAAATATGTCATATTCATCCTGCTGCCTTCATCTGCCGTTGTTGCTTGTTTCAGTAAGTCGCAGTGTAAATATAAGAACCATATGGATGTATGTTTAGTGTGTGGAGGCACGTTTGAGCCCAAGCTGTTGTTTCTGCTCCAAACGTGGCTTAGTAGCTGGAATCTGAGTTCGCTTTGATTGATTGAAGGAGCCACCTCATCTTTTCACAGTTTGACAGACAAGGTCAGTATTGATTACTATTGACGAATGAGTCAAACAGAGCAGCTTCTGGGAACATCCGCTTCCAGCCAGAAAAAGGCACACCAAAAAAAAGTTGGGGAAAATAAATTGGCCACATCGTTTTTGGCTCACAGAGAAAAGTGGACAATGGCATGCACTGTGAGAGACTCACAAGGGGAGAGTGGAAACAGAAACCGCTGGAGCTGAGCTGCTAAAACAAATAGATGCAGAACTAGATGTCTGTCACTTTAGACTAAATGTTGTCTCCTCTTTTTATTCTATGAAGATAGTTAACAATTGGTAAATGCAACACAAAACTCTTCAACCAAAGAGCTTTAGGTTCTGGGGAGTTTGGATGTGTTTATTATCACAAACAAGATTTTATCCTGGATAAGTAGCTTGTTTTTGTTATCTGGTACAGTATGGATGCAGGAACCTCGGCGTCTTGTTAACCTACTGCTGGGACGTGAGCTGTTTGCTTTGCTGGTGAAGCTGAGTTTAGAAAGAGCCTTCAGTGTTTTGCTTTCCCCTCCAGAGACCCTCTGATTTATTTAACAAGCTCGTGGAACACTGACTGACCGTAAATGGGCATTTTGGGCTGAAAGTTTCCTTTTTTTTCATATTTGTCTCTGTTGCTGATGAGAAAGTTGTCATCTGTGATTTTACTGTCCTGGTCAGTGAGGCTACTTTTTGCTTCTTTTTTTCTGCACTGCAAAAACAGGTCCCCCTAAAAATAAGTCTAAAACTCTTAAAATTTGAGGAAAAAAAAGTAATTTCCTTTAAATGATCTTTTAAAAAATCTGTCAATCGGGAAGAAACATTGTCTTACCAAAAATTCCTCTTATGGGAACTAAATTCTAGTCACTAAAACATGTTTTCTTTAAGATTATTTTGTTATTGAAAAACCTTCTGGATAAGACTATTTTTCTTGCAAGACAAAAAATATGAGGCTTTTTCTCGAAACAAGGGTCTTAATGTTTTCGTTATAGTAGTGTGACTACAGCAGAAAAACTTGGGGGGGCTAACTCTGCACCAGGGGTCCCTGCCCGCAGCTAAGAGGTTAGTTTCTAATAAACTTGTGCCACTCTGCCGAAACTATGTCCTAGAAAACAACACAAGTTTTTCTGCTGCTGTCTCACTACCATTAAGAAAACATTAAGACCCTTGTTTCAAGAAAAACCGTCAGATTTTTTGTGTTGCAAGAAAAATAGTCTTAAATACTCACAAATGCAATTTTTAGCTTAATTTTGTTTACATATGTCCTCCATCCTCAGAAAAACGCTACAAAAACATGTAAAAAAAACAAACAAGAACACCGTTTTCGCTGGCGTGGGTTTTTAGGGGCACATTCTGAACTGATTGTGAGCGAAAAGAGCAAAGTTTGCACTAATGATGTGCGAGTTCTCCCAGGTGACCTTTATGTGCCGACTGTATCATGCATTAGTGAGACGGTTATGTAACTGTTTAGGTTAACACCAACAGCACATGTGCATCACATCACCTAGTTTTAGGTTTTAGTAATGCTCTGGTAACCCCAACCAAGCCTCTCCTGGTTCTGGTCCGAAAGCTTCTCTTCTCTGTGTTGGACAGAACCGGATGTTGCTCTTATGTCCACTGTCGCCTCTTTTTCCTCTGAAATGCTTCAGAAAGTTGATGGAAAAGATTGGATCCATCACACGAAATGCACTCTGCCGTCAGAGGAGCAGAAGTCACTGCTTCCACACAATCCCCTTGTCTTTAGTATCTACGATGTGGAGACTCTGAAGGCCTGATCTGAATGTTCTCCTCTGTGTGCGTTTTCAGGCTGAATGCTGCATGTTCTTCTCAGCCTCTTCCCTTGTCCCTTTTATGTTGCTGCAGTTCATCTTTCATTTTAATCTTATTTCTCGTAAACCCTGTCATTTCTCCAACAGACAGATGTACCCCGTAGAGACACCACCTCTGTTTCAATCACACCCCTACCACTACCATCTATTAGGCATTCTCAGTGCTTGGGGCAGTTTACATTGATGGGTGTTAGGGGTTGAGTATTTGCAGTATTGTTTCCAGCCTTAAAGAAAGCCTTAAGAAAGCAGAAACCTGAGATCTGTGAGCGACCTCCCACTCAGCATCGAGGACAAAGCAGGCAAAGGGAGCGTTGGAGTTGTTTGCTGTTTGGTGAAAAGCTTGTATTAGCGTGTCATCACTGAAATGCAACATCATGGATGCAGAGGGACTGTAAAGTTGGGGCGTCTGCTTGCTCTGTAAGCCCTCTTCAAGAGCAGAAACATTTTTACTGGCTGTAAAAGCTGCATTTTTACGTGAGATGTAAAGGATTTATGGGGGAACATGCAAACTCTTGGGGTTGATAGCAAACCAGGTCTTTATAAAGTCAAAATTACAAAAGCTGTGAAGCCTATGTTGATCTGTCAGATGCTTAAAATATCTATATTTATGTTGTCACTCATGTTGTGGTAACAGTTACCCCAAATATTTTCTTAAGAAACAAAAATGTAAAAAAGAATATTCAAGGCATTCCTGCTTCTTTATGCTTTAAAACATTTTATTTCCAATAATCAATCCCTTAAAAACAGTGTTTTGGGTGCTTTTAACATGTTCTTGTGGCATTCTTCTAAATATTGAGGACATATATTTAGAAAATAAAGCTTAAAATTGCATTTCTGGGTATTTCTTTATCCAAATCATTGCTAATCAGACGCAGACAATAAAACGCAGTTTGAAAAAATCGCATTTCCGACGTAGAAAATACGGCCACAAGGTCAAAAGCTCCCTGCTCTGCTCCATTCTCATGCATCCACTTGTAAACAAATAGATCCGTGTACAAATTCGTTTTCCAAGCTGGATCCAAATCAAAACGATGGTGAGCTCCTGCAGTGCTCGCCATCGTTGCTGCACCAGTAATGGTAGGTTGATGTTGTGGGGGGCTGTAAGGGAGAGTTCAAGCAAAGAGATGATGGAAAGTGGGGGCGGGCTTACTCTGTGCCAGCAGTCACTCCTCACAGGGGAATTTCTAATGAGCTCCTGCTGCTCTGCAGAAACTATGACTAGAAGACTACAGTTTTTTTATGTTGGCTAAAAACAGCATAATCCTAAAAAAAACAACAATTTAAAAATTGATCAAAGGGTGATCAAAGTAGGTCTTTAATGACATTAGCAGATTTCCCCTTTTTTTTAAAAGTCACTTCTGCTTGAAAGCCTGTCTTTCCTCTGTTGTGCGTGGTGGTCAGCATTTGATCTCATCATTTATCAGTATTTATTCTTTTCTCATGATGGCGTTACGTTTGTTGGATTTTGTGTCTACTTTCCCTATAAAATTTGCAGGAATATGTGGTGTCATCTATTTTGTTCCTGCTGCCTGTCATTTAGTGCGGTGATCAGTCATTCTTCCACATACACGCCCCCTGTGGCGACACACACACACACACAATCGCACAGCTGTCAACAACGCTAACAGATGGGGCTGTGCTCAGTGGGTTTTGCTGCCCTCGGGACAAACCACACACTCCCTCACAAATACAACTGGGTGATGGGGTAATATATTGTAAATGATATTAATAACCTTGGCCCACTACAGTGTATTACCTGGTGTTTATTATCCTCTGGTCTGGGCAGGTGTGAGTTTGGTTTTGTGTTTTTTTTTTGTCTCAAGCAGGCAACATTATGCTTAGTCCACATAGTTTTTCTTAACTCCTAAACCAGCTAATTTAGTTTTTTTGTGCCTTCTGCATGTTTTTAAAGGATGCTTTTTAATGAGTCTCATTTTTCTTCCTCTGTACAATTGAACATATGGGTTTTTTTTTATTGATGAGGAGTCCCAATTAAGCTGACTTCCTCATCAGACGCCTCCTGATCAGTGAAGCTGATAGCAGCGCTTTGATGGATGCATATTTTTTCTCTTGTAGACTTTCCACCAAGAGGCTTTTTTTTTACGCTGCCTTCACCGAGAGGGATTTTTTCCCCCCTCACTTAAAGCGCTCTGTCGCTGGCACTTTGGGTGCGCATGTCCATGATAACAACATGCAAACTCTTATTTATGAATTTATTTATTTCTGTAGGCATATAAAGAAAAATCTTTGACCTGACAGGGAAATCATCATTTTCTTCGGGCAATTTTTAATTTAAAAAATAAAAAAAATTATTATTATTCTTTCTCCTCAAATAGTTTGAAATAATATTTTATCAACCATTTTTTAAATGTTTAACTAGGATGATAACTGGAGGATGGTGCTCTAACTAACCCTGATTGTGCTCAAACTGAATTGTTTTGATCCGTTAAAATTTCAAAGATAGTATCTTAACACAAACGGTTTTGCAGGAGGCAAGAGATCATTCTTTAGCATGATAGTAATGAATTTGGGTAAAGATTTAAACCTCAGAGGTAAAGCAGTAAATATTTAAAGATTCTGCTAAATTTGTAGGCAATGGACGCTTTTTAATTTTTTTATTTATTATTTTCATAAAACAAGGCACAGAGCACAAACTATGAAACATAATGGTGTATTTTAACAAAGGGCTTTTTCAGAGCCTTCATAAAAACAAGCTCCTAGAAATATTCATGATTTAGTTCAATAAAGTTCATAGAGTCTGTATTGACAACTTACATCTTAGGTTTTTCTATCAGACTTGGTTGTTTTCCAACGTATGTACCGTGTCTGATAATAGAAGAACCTAAGATGTCATATTCATATATATATATATATATATATATATATATATATATATATATATATATATATACACTATATATATATATACACACAATATATATATACACAAAAGAAACACACACAATAGCTCTACTCCAGTAAATATCTGAGCTGTCAGGGAGCATTCAACTTCCTCATTCAGTCCTCATTATTGCATTACATAATATTTCAAGGAAGAATAAAGGATGGTCAGCAGATGCATGACTTCCTACATTGAGCATCCATATGTAGCACACATGCAGTACAGGGGGAGGAGGAAGGAGGACAAAAGGAATGAGAGCCCCAGATGGTGGCCAATTATCTGACGCTGGAAGTTAAAGAGAGAACAAAGGATCTCATCACAAACGCTCTCCTGAGGGAGGACGGCGGGAATCTCTCCGCACACTCATGCCACCCCCTTTGTCTAATGGAAGAGATCGGAGTTTAGGAATAATCGGTAACAGCTTGAAAGAGGGGGTTTCAATGCTTGAACTCTGAGCTGCCTCTTCCATGTCAGGAAGAAAGGAGAAGTTGCTACAATCAGAAGAACTTCACTGTTGTTTGAAAACATCCCATCAACAACTGCATCCCCCTCAATCAATTTTAAATGTATTGTTCATTTCTAGATTTAAAAATTAAGGTAGCAGGGACAAATCTTTGGATGAGTCCGGTTTGGTACAGACATTTTTCTAGAGCCAGGTCCGGGGACATAAAAGAATGTTATTCTGGTTCGAGTATTTTTTCCCGTTTTTTTCTCCTTTGTGATTTGGAAACCTCACGCGCTCACACACACACATACTCTCACGCACCTCCTCCAAGGGAAATTATTGACAACAGATGACTCTGGGTGGAAGGGATTCGTCTCATCCCTCTCGTCACAGCACCGCCTTCAGCGGCACAGAGCTGGATTCCTGCTCAGTTCAGCCTGCCAGCACGCTGCAAGGAGCTGCCTCCCAGTGAAGCCGCCTTGGCTGCATGTCTGTTAGAACCCTGTGTGGTCAGGGAACCAGTGTTCTGAGTGTTAACCGTCAGCTGGGAGGTCACTCTCTGATCCACAGCCATGTTTACTGGCTGTTTTCTGTATTTAAAGACCCGCTCTGAAGGCAGTCCTGTTTTTGGTGTTTTCAACATGTTCTTCTTTGCATCAATGGTCCCGCTCACGACTTAAAGGTGAATTTCTAATGAACTATGACAGCTCTGATAGGTTTGACAGGTTTTTTGATTTTGGCTAAAAACAGCATAATCAAAATTAAAAGACAGCTGGGAACGCTTCTACGATAGATCGAAGAGGATCGATCGCCGTGGGACTTTAAGGCTCTCCTCAGGTCACCTCAGTAGAACTTAAAGTAAAATGATTATGAGGTGAAAAAGTCAGGTGGTGTAAACTACATTGATTAGAAAAGATTAGCATTGACATACTGGTCTCCTGAGGCATCTCTGCTCTTTCTCTATCGTCTGATTGTTCTAAAATGGGTTCTCCCTTTTCCGCTTGGTGCGGTAGGCAGCTTTGAGGTAAACATGGAACCAAATGTCCCAGCAGGAACACACTGCATGTTGGCTTGGACGGTCTGTTCTGGCTTTAAAGTGGTCAGTCAGAAGGCCAGTTCTGGTCCTGCAGTGTATTTGTGTGATGAAGATTAAACAGAGGCTGACACTTTCTGTTGACTTGATGTCAAATACCACATTACTCTGGAGAGCAGTTAGACTGAAAATGTGATGAAATGCTCTCCTCGGGTGTTTAGATTTGATGATTGTGCTGCAGCGGAGGTGTTTTCAGCACAGCATTGGCTGGAGCCAGATTCTGCCACTGTGGTTCTACGCTCCATTAAGAAGAATGCTTGATCCTTTCTCCGGCTGACACAAGGTCTGCTTTCTTCAACAAATTTCCTGGCGGTCATCAGATTTGTAGGTCACTTCAAAAACTCAAAATTTGAGACGTTTAGTTAATTCATGTTAGTGGCTCATCTCTTGCTTACACATTACCTTTGGCTGAATTTCTTAATGCAAAATAGTGTTCTTAATTTAAATCAGCTGATTATTTTGTGGAGAATGCTGCTTTGCGCCAATATGCATTATCGATGTGTTGAATATTGGTGTTAAACTGCTATCGGGTTCTGCGTCAGAATCAGCTGATTTGACGGTGATTGTGTGAACGGTCCAACATTAACGGTATATTAACACAACGACCGTGTGTTATTTAGATGCCGTCAGCAACAGCGCAGATGTTAAAAGGGTTTTTTCTGGTTATGGAAAATGCAAAACTGAACTGCATCCTACATATTTCCTTACTCTTTTATTATGTGTTTTCCATCATTTATTATCCAAGAATTATTTTTTTCTCATGGTTTTGTTAGCTTGAGCAACAGCAAATAGGAAGTACATCATGGCCATTATCCAAGTAGATACTATGCATTTGTTCTTTCCAATCAGACTTGTTTTATTGTTCTCTAAAGTCCTGTTGAAGTTCCAGTGATTCTTGAGGAATGAGCTTCATCCCTGCTGAACGCCAACAACAGCAGGTGTGCCTCGAAGTGGCTGCAAAAATTCATTCCTAAGGTTTTTGTTGCGGTACCTTCAGTCCTTGTACCTTAATAAAAATCCCAGATGTGTGTTTAGTGTGCCACAATCAACGAGTAACTAGAGTGTGCTTATAATAGCTGTTACAGTGCTTTGGCTCGATGTGGCTTATTATCTTCGGTTGTTATGTCCGAACTTCCTTTTTTGTGCTTTTGAGAGCATTGTGACTCCTACAGGGATCCGTCTTCATACGCCCCTGGTTTTAGGCACACATCCAGGCTAGACCTTCAAGACGGAGGGGGGAAAAACAGAGCCGGAAATCTGTGGGCTGAGAAAAATACACTGATGATTAGTATTCTTCCCAGGCTTTTGGGAGTCCAAAGGCCTAAAATAATGGGTTTAGCCTGTGGACTTGTGCTACCTTTGACCTTAAACTACTCTTAGGATAAGTTGATGATACATCTGTAAATTCAGTTTGGATCTGTGTTCTGCTGAAAAACAAAACATTTTGAGAGTTTTTTGGGGGGCTTTGAACTAGATCAAGGGGCTGCTACTAGAGGCTCTGCAATATTTTGTGCTTTTCTCATCCTCATTTCCGCAGAAGCTCTTGTCCTTGTTAATGTAAAGGGAAACTTGGCTTTTTATGCCCCAGCTGACAACAAAACGATTGATTGCAAATGTTGGCTTTAAGCACGGACTCGCTGCAAAGTGACAGCAAACAGATGCGTTACGTTTTCACAACTGGCTGCTGTAATTGTTTTGACTTGCGCAGCCCACAGACTCCCATGACATTACACAGTTCGTATCGCAGGACGGAGCTGTGCCAGACGTTTGATCCTGCTTTATGACTTCCTGTCCCATGGCGAGGGAGGGATACTCCCTGTTTCCGGGTTGGACTGTGCAGACTTTGGTTGCTTTTGTGCTGATGTTTTCATCACAATGGCTTAAAAACAAGAAGCAGCATTAGACACCTGCTTGAGAGGCTTGAAAACAACAGGTGATTCACTTGTTGCTCCCTACAAGGGATTTTTTTGTAATCAAATAATGCGTCTTTATAAGTTTTTTTCTCAGGTTATGTAACCTGTGAGCATTTTTTGTCTTTTAAATGAGGCTTATAATGATGTTTACATGTATAGGAGGCATTTCTTAAGCCTCTCCAGAAGGTTTTTAGATTTTCCTCCATGTTAAACATTATGTTATAAAATGCATGCAATCTTAAAATTCAAACAAAGACGTTTATTACAGTAAACTACAGTTCACAGGTGTCAGGTTTTAAATGTTTAGCTCAAAAATACCTCCTTTAAATACACAATCCTCAAAACAGCCACATCACTGGGCTGTGATAACAGCTGAATTGAACCACTTTAGAGACCTTGAGCTTCAGCACTGTTATCTGCAGCTCTTTGAATTTCTCAGATGATGCATCGCTCCCCTTAAAGCGGCCCGTTGCATAACCAGTGTGTCGTGTACAGAGCCAGCAGTGTGCTTTTTAGAAAGTCTCACTGGCAAAATCATGAAAGGCATTAATCTGGCGGGGGCGCTGGCTCGAGTGCTCACCTGTTCCCCCAACTATCCCTGCTTTCAAAGGGATGAGGGGGCGTTTGTGAGCAAGGGCACCTTAAAAGTTTCACACAGTTACAAATTGTTTGAATTATGTAATGTGAGTTGTATAATACTGTATAGTTAGAGGGATGTGGACTGTAGTGTGTGTGTGTGTGTGTGTGTGTGTGTGTGTTCTGACGGCCGTGTAGGAGTTGCTTGGGTTGATTGCATCTCGTCTTACTTGTGTTGTCTCCTCTTCCATCAGTAGAACCCGAGGACTTGTTTTTGGTTTGTTTTTGTTTTGTCAGCGTGAAGGAAGCTGATCTATTTAAACGAAATCCATCCTTTCTCACTAATCCTTCTCTGGCTCCTTGCTCTCATTCGTTACAGAGAGTAAAAAAGTTGTCCTATATTCTAATTTAAATTCTTTATTTGGAGAAAAATCAACCACAAATCAATTCTCTATTGAGTAAGTGTACAGTTATTCTAGTGAACTGGTGAAACGCAAATCTGCAAATGCGATTTGATTAAATGTAAAGTTCTTTCAGGTTCTCTTGTCACCAGTTGCTGTAAAGAGAAAACTGGGGGTGGGGGGGTGTAGATGGATGTTTTCCTGACAGAATGGCTGACCCAGTTTTACTCAGACACAAAACCATCAGAGCTTGTAAAGCTGATAGTTGATGGGGATTGTACCACCTCATCTTAAATTCATAACAAATTAGGTCAGTTTGTTGCAGTTAATCAAAATTGATGTTCCTTGTTAGCGTTTACTGAAATTTTTATAAATGTGCCAGATGAGACTGTAGACCATGATATTCCTGCATGAAGTGAGAGATAAATATTTGATTTTTGTCTTTTTAACGCACGTACTAGAAGGAACCGTTACCACCTGAGGTGGTTTAAGCCACAGTCCTGGTGTTAAATGTATTCAGTCTAGTTCAGCGGTCTGCAGCCTTCAACAAGTAAAGAACCATGTGGGTCTATTTCTTACTGACAACAACCCAATAGGAGCTACAAAGTCTTACTTCACCCTTTAGTAAGAAAATAAGAAACTGATTTGTATTTATCTTATTATTACTATTATGATAAAAAATAACTATTATTTCTTTGGCATGAGAAAATAGCTTCTTCCCCCGTAAATATTATAATTTTTAACTTTTTTTTCTGGTTGTACTTCTTGTTTTTCGTGGTACACAACACTCCATAATCTGTCAAAAGGATTTTGTATGACTTTGATGAACTACCAAGCCGAACCGCTTGATAGATTGTCGGAGCATTTCGCCTTTTATTGGCAGGAAATCTACTGTGAATGAGTTGAAGAAGTTTGACTTATCTGACTATTTTGTTTCCCTATGAACTTTGTAGTTCGACAACCACTCTGTGGTCTTGGTCTCCATTTTATACATAATCATTTTCACTTTGACTCCGTCACTTTTTTCTCTATCTCTAATATTAGACTTAATCTCAAATACAAATGTCCTGAGGTGAAGCGTTGCCCATTTTTGCAATGGCAGAGATTGAATGATAGTGATAACCACAGAGAAAAAAACTGAGCTAAAACAGTAAGTGTTACACACTCTTTTCTACTTGTTGGCTCTCAAAACTATTTGATGACTATTTTAATTTACCATTGTCATTTATTTACACAGCACAGCTTTGCCCTTTACCCTAACCCTGTCGGCAAACATATTGTTCAGTAGTTTGACCAAAGGTATGACATGTGAGTGAGTAAGCCTGGAATCAAACCGTCCTAAAAGAACTTTTATCCACGGACGAGTTTGATACAAACCAGTGTGTGGCATATCCTAACTTTAAATATCTGTGTTTCACACCAGAGTTTGGGTGTTTCTAACATTTGTAAAACAAGACTGGAGAAACCAGCTCTGATGTGGACCGAACAGCAGTGTGAACGTGCCCAAAAAATGACAAGGTTCAGTTACATTCCTTAAGCATACTAACGTAATGCATGTGTTCAAAGAAACACACAATTGTAGCCATGCAGGCATGAGAGGACGGCATGAGCGGCCTCATGAATGCCTGTTTATTATTACCCGAGCATCATCTTCATCGCTGATGGGATTTCTTGAAATCCATGTTTCTTATCTGAGTCTGCAGCATCGTCACTTCTTCCTTTCCTAAGCCCACCTTTGTCTTCACATCATCTAAATGTAGACTTCCAGGTGCTTGCATCCAGTCAGCAGTGGGTGTACACTTGAGATAAATTATTCAAGCAGGTCAGCTGCTTGGTCTTCTTTGGATGCACCCCCTTCATCACTGGAATTGGGTCATACCACTCGGATGAAGCACAACATTGACCCAGTCAAGCAGAGATCACAGCATTAGCTTGTATGCACATCAAACCACAGCTATGATGAAAACATAAAAAAGTTTATGCTTTTAAGGAAAGAAAAGAACAGATTTACCTTTTAGGTGTAGCTTTATTCATTAGCTATGAAGTCGAGTAGTCGACCACCTCTGACTAGCAGACTAGCACCTTGTAATTTAACCATCTAAGATTTCCATTTGCATCATCATTTTTTTGACCTTTTTAGCTACAAGTTAATAATCAAACCATCACCCACACACAGTGCTCTTAGTAAGCACCTTCCTTTGCATGTCATATCTGACTCAACAAATTCAAAGTGCCGGTTTCTGAATGGCAGCAATAACAGCAGCAGACCACAGGGCAGTGGTGAAGCAACAGTACGTGCACCTTCTGTGTATTATAGGGATGCATTTTAAAAAACGGGGTGATTGAAAAAAAAGAGGTGAAGATTGCCGTGCATACAAAGTGTGACCTAGTTGTCTGCAGGAGGTCGTGCAGAACCTGCAGGATGACTGCCTTCGTGGGTTCTCTTGCATCAGTCTACCTGGATATCGTCTTCTTGCCCTCTTTGTTTCTCTGCTTGTGGATATAACTTGGTGAGGAGAACATTTCTAAATACTGATTGGTGAGCTGATCTACCTTAGCATTTCAAGGGTTTTGTGCATTTGGCAGCATTTTCTAAAAGAACATACACTTTCTTTCCATCTTTATACCAGCCACACCCATCTGTACACACCAAGCTACACACTAAAAAAAACCCCTCATGTTCTTTGTCTTTTCTTCCTTCCTTGTTCAACACCTTTGTTCCAGTGTGCTTAATAAGTGATGGAGCGGTTTACGGAGGAAGATGCCCCCAACGGCTCACATGAAAGAGAAGCAGGAATTATCTGCAGAGCACCCTGAGGCTGCGATTTCCCACCCTGCTAACCCCCACCCCCCCGTTTCTACTCTCCCATTTAGCACCCTCCCGTTGCCCTGAAGGACCCTCCCTCGAAAACTACTCGCACACGTTCACAAACCCCATTTTTTTTACCCCCTCCTTCCCTGCTCCTAAGCTCCAACGATAGCAGCAGAGAAGATCAAAGGAGAGCACTGGGTCATCCCATAAACACGCTTCCAGAGACCTGTCGACTTAAACCTGATTGAATTATCCACCCGCAGCCCCATCTGCAGTTGCAAGCCTCGCCCCGCTTGCAATGTGAGCCCATCAGCATAATCAGTGAGATACATGTGATTATCATGCACTGCTCTGTCATTTTTGATGAATAAGTCCAATAAGCTTACAGCTCCATGGCCTTATACTTCAATTTCATGAATCTTTCCTTTTTCTATAAGCGCTAAATGAAAATGTGTGTGCTGAATATTTCCGCTCTCTCTAACCCATTTAAGTGTGTGAGTTTGTTCATGAGTATTTTTTCTCCTCAGAGTTAATGCCAAAGCAGTTTATGCCAAGCTTCAGTTTCAAAGTTTACGCACAGTTTGGAGGAAAGTCTCCTCTTTTAATATCGTTCCAGTGTTTTCCCAGCTGTAAAAATAAACCACAGAACATATAAACTGTCAATTATCCAAAATTAGAGCAACAAGCTGGAGTGGTGCTTAGAACTCCCCAAAACCAAAGTAAAACTTTAATATTTCATTCATTAAATCGTATTGCTATATTAACACTTAGTCCATCTTTCACTTATGACTGGTTGCTGAATTCCCTTGTGGCATTAAAAGAACCAAACACTTGCATTCACATTAAATGAAGGACAGCCGTTTGATGTAAATGAGAACTGGACTGAGTGACTGATGGCTCCAAGAAGCTAAAATCCCCTAGACTTCTATGGGGAAATAAACAGCTTTTAGTCATTCATTCTGTTGTCAGAATGACAATTCTTGATCTGATACCTTTTTAACATATTCTTGATAATACCAATGTCTTTTTCAAGAATTTTTTTTGTGGTGCAAGTTGTTCTAGTTATAAACTAGCCAATCAGATACCTCAATAAAAGTATGTGCTCTGGTGTCAAGCCCTCTCCACCTTTGACAGGTTTACGTAGCCCGCTTTCAAGTGGTAAAGGTGTGGAGGTGTTTCCAACAAGCTCCCTCCTGATTGACGAGAGCAGTTGCCATAGAAACAATTACTCCGACCGACTCGGACCAGTTACTGAGTACTGACGTCATCTGGCGTCAACATGGTGGCATCCATATTGCAAAAAAATGGTGACTGATTTATTTTGTTGAAGGCAGAAAGAAGTATGTCATTATATATGGGTGACGTAACACTCACTCCAGTTTTCATATAAAGTCAATGGGAGAGGTTAAAGATTATCGTCAACAGATGTAAAATAAACTACTAAACTATGTGAGTAGCAGCCAGAACCCTCCATGTCCATCAGGAAAGCTTAGGTTTTAAACCTCAAAAGTTAGAACAAACAGATTTAACAGAATCTCAGGGAGCAGCTCCATACCCTGATGGTCCATGCTTTCCATCCCTCCCCCTGTTGGTGTGGTCATATGAAGCAGCTTTATGAGGGGCTGTGCCACCCAGCCCATCTATAATTAAGCACCAGGACTGCTCCTGATGTCACAGCCAAAGCACTCAGGACTAAACCAGCTGCTTTATCGCTATTTTATTTATTTATTTATTTATTGAATTTGAAATTTAACTCCTTACATTTTTATTAGAAAGTTTTTCACAGTAATGTAAAACAAGGTTGATTCATCGAAATCCCACTTGTTTGTTTTTTGGAAGATATTTAGTGTTTGTATTGAAAAGTACTCATTTTGACAAAAAGGTGACTTGGACGGATCAAGTTAATGTCAGTTTTGTTTATTTATTTTTTTCTTTTCCCCAACCGCCCCCCTAATTTTTGCTTTTACAGCTCTGAGGTTAAAATTTTGCGGCTGTGCCTCTTTAGAAGTCAGTGGTACATCCTTACATGGCATTTGTTTTAGCTGCAGTGAATTCAGTGATTTAAAGTTGGTTAGACATAAAGACTGGGGAGGTTGGATAATTTTACCCCTTTTGAAAAACTGTAAGCCCACCAGTGAGACTGTGTGTTGACCTAAAAAGTCTCTGTAACCCCATAGAAATGCCATAAAAAAGGAAGGTCTGTATGATCCATATTTTTACTTGTAATTTTTTTTTCTTTAAAATGGTTCACAGCTCTCAGCTAAATGAGTCTGGAAGGATTAATTGAGGAAGTGAAATGTTTTGCACTGTTTGTGTTTTCTATCCCACCATACGTCTCCCTGTCAGACGTATAGTTGGGTTTTTTTTCTTATATCTTCCAAGCTGAAGTTCCTGCACTTCGTCTCATCTCAGACTGTTGTTTTGTGTCCTTTTTAATCTACAGAGGATTTTCCAACCATGTGACTGAGACCTCAAACAGTTAACCTTTACCACTATTGAGCTGAACTATATTTTGTCATATCAGGATCCTGTAATCTTGAAAAGAATTGACATATTTGGGGTTCTCTTTGGTGTTTGGTGGTCAGGGTTCATACAGAACAGTTTCAATGTGTGCGAGCCCACAGAATGACAGGTTAACATGTCTGCATGAACAGCATTGCTATAAATGAAATATTAGCCAACACCACTGAGAGTGTTTCCCTGGGTATGTGGGTGTGCAGAGCGTGCTGGTGATCCGTGGGGGGAGTGCATACGTGAACGCGTGTCTGCTCAGTGATTTTGTTGATGTGATTTTCTGTGAAGCTGTGGACCCTGGTTGAACTCATGGCACAGACATCGCCTGCTCCTATACACTGGTGTCACTTCCACTTGGAGTTTGATCATTGCTGATTGCTGAGAACATCACAAATGAAATAAATCTGGGTTATGTGGAGGTTAATGCTGCACAGATTGAATTTTTGTGAAGTTTGGACTTTTGCGTCTGTTTGGGAGAAAAAAGCCCCCATCTAGTTCTAGTTGGAGTGAGCTTAAAGTTTAAAGACCCACTCCGATGAAAATTGTGTTAACTAGATGTTTTTGTGGTATTTTTCTGGTGTTGAATGACAAAAAAATTAAGCTCAAAATAACCTTTTTGAGTATTTATTTATTCAACTCATTGTGAATCAGGAGCAGAAGAAAAAATGCAGTTGGAAAAAGATTGAATTTGTGATGTAGAAAATACGCTGGGCAGGCCACAAGCTCCCTGCTCCCAGCTCTCCTCAACGGGAAGGGGGGCGGGCTTTCTCTGCACCAACAGTCCCACCCACAACTGAAAGGGGAATTTCTGATGAACTCCTGCAGTTCTGCAGAAACCATGTCCTAGAAAACAACAGTTTTTTTTTTAAATTGTGGCTAAAGATGTCATTATCATAGTTAAAAGACAACTGGGAACGTTTGTAAAATGGCTCAAAAGATTATCAGAATGGGATTTTAAAACTTTAAAGGTAGTGTGAATAATACTTCCTTTTCTCAGAAGGATCCAGATTTGTTTGTACAAGCATCTGACTCATCTGTCCAGAGATATTTGGACTTTTCCAGATTATTCAGTCTTCAGTGCTGTGGTAGGGACAGGCGCCATTTCAAATTCAGTTTTATTTTTCTCTCCCATCTTGCCCAAAAATATCTTCCATCTCCCAGTGGGTTTTGCCCTCCCCTCCCATTTTCAAATCCTGGTTTTCCCAGACATTTTTTTCCAGGTTGTGACGCATGTCTCAGTGTTACAAAGCCCCGCTCGTTAAAAATACTCTGCGGCGAGGGTTGGATGAGGTCTTCTTCAAACAAAAGCACCACCTCCCCTTCTCCACCAGCACACTCAGTCACAAAGTCAGACTTGCATGTGTCCCGCTCCCAGTTCCCATCTGCCCGCTGTGTTATCATGACCACAGAACACTCTCTAACCCACACGTCTGTGCACCGCGGTGACGCCCTGTCTGCTGATATCTGTAAGGACGTGGTGCCTGGAAGAGAAGATGACCACACATAGATTAAAAATAGTTTAGAAGACAAAATCAAGCTTTTTTTTTCTTACGAATACTAGGACTAATTCTGTTTAATCCAATTCAGGGAGTCAGGAAAACACTGACATTCTCTTCTCGTCAAATCGGGATTTCTCTAGGAATCACAACACAATCACCAGATTGAGATCGGCTTATTTGCCCACAAGAAAGAGTCTATTCACACTACATGCGGCCTCCCCTGAACTTTTATCGTGGCTGCACAGACCCAGGGGAAGGGCTAAGATTAGTATTATGGTTGCGGTTAGGGTTAAACCATCAAATGGTTCCTGAATGCAGCTGTTTCTGCAGCTCACCGCTACTCAAGGGTATGGATCTAGTAAGGGTTAATAGCCGACAAAATGTGCATTATCAAAAATTCACGCGTCACGGCAACGTGACAATGCGCCTCTCCGACCTCCGATCTCAACTGGAGCAGCAAAGGAAAGTCATATATATATATATATATATATATATATATATATATATATATATATGCTGATCGTAACGATAGGTTAAAGAAAGCATCCGTTCAGAGAGAAAGTTCACCTTTTACCGCTTGTTTTTGTCCAGATGATGAAGCACAAGTTTGTTTTTAAAAAGCCAGCACATAGGTATAGAACATTTAAGCTATGTGACCGAAACTTCTTTTTAGGCGTGCGGTTATCACTTTTTAATGCACACCCAGCAGCCAATCAGAATCGAGTATTCACCCGGACCATGGTATAAATGCATAGAACACATTTCACACACCTAGGAGCGTGACAGATAAACAGAATTTATCCTTAAGTTTAATTTAAAAAATGTGCAGCGTACAGCAAACTCCAACCTTGGATGCACTAATAATATGTGCGGGCAATGCACCAATGTGCATCTTGGCTGCACGTGTTATGTGTGGCCAACATGAATTTCCATCACTTTTTGTGCTGGTCGCACAGAAATACGTGTGAATAATATCAGCCTTTTAACAAACCTCTTCAAAATTCCTTCTACTTTTCCTAGCAGACCCCCCCCCCCCAGTCCAAATAGAGTGGGACATGGAGGATGGGGATGCACTTTGACAGGCATACACAGACTCCGTTGCCACCTATCGATTTATAATCCAGAGGAATCCATCTCCTAAGAGCAGCGCTCTCTGGCTGTCTTGGTGAATAAACACTGTGATTCGCTGCCCGTGTCTCCCAGGATGTGTGAGTGCGCGGATGTGTTCCTGTGATTTTCCAATGTCAACACGCAGGCTTTTGAAAGGGGTTATGCATTGTAGTGGAAAAGTGTGAGTGAGTGGATGGAAAATGGTGGAAGTCAGAGTTGTGAGGAAAGGAAGGCACAGCGACACACAGAAAAAGGCGGAGGAAGGGATGGAAGGAGCAGCAGAGTTTTGATGGAACCATCAAACACTGTTGGCTCTCACACTCATTTCAAAGTCTCACTCCAATCATCTTTTGGTTTTTTAATTATGCTGTTTTCAAAAGTTAAAAAAAGCTGTCGTTTTCTAGGATATAGTTTCTGAAGAGCAGCAGTAGTTCATTAGAAAGGACAGTTGCCATAGAGAAGCCTCAACCCCTTTGCTGAGAGCTCTCTGTTTACACTATGTCCCTCAAGCTTATAGCCCCTCACACCCCCAACCTAACATTACCGATGCAGAAAAAATGGCGTTTAATATTGGAGCTTTCCAGCCGTACAGTTTTGATCCAGATTCCAGCTCAGACGAGGAAAACAAAGACGTTCATGGAGTGGATACATCAGAATGGAGCAGAACAGGGAGTTCAAGGGTGTCCAGCGTATTTCTGGGCCACAAAAACGTTTTTATCCAAACCCCTTTTTTTTTGGACTTCTCCTGATTCACAACAATTTGAATAAAGAGTCATCATATCACAAGAACATGTTGAATACAACATTTTTATCAAAGTGGCCCTTAAAAAAAACCTATGTTGATTTTATTGCTGGATTTCATTATTATATTTTATGAGCAGCTCTGGGAAAGGTTGGTGGGAGGTCAGAATTTATAAATCACTCCATCTTTCTTTCTTTCAGCCTCCACATTTACTTCTCATTGACTCTTCTTTGCCGGCCCCCCCCCCCCCCTTATTCGGAGGTGTGTCCATCAACATGTGGAGGAGTAGGGCCGGTCTAGGGCTCATTCAGCCCTCCCTCCCTGCTCTGCCTCACTCAGCCTCTGCGTTTCTGCTGCCGTGGTGGAAGTCAGACTGCGCAGTGAGGAGATGCTGGCAGATGAATGTTGATCAATTCTCAAAAACAGGATCCTGTTTTGGATTACCGTTATCGGCCCGTTGAAGGAAGCAATGGCAGTCCCTTCTTCTCTCGTTGGACTCTTTTTTTGAAGTGAAGCTTCATCTTTCGTGCTTCTCTACATCAGCAGCTACAGTCGAGGCTTTCGAAGGAGTTTGTTCGTCCTCCTCTCCTCCTCCAACTCTTCTTTCAAAAATTTCCTTTCCAGCTTTGGGATGACAGAGGTCTTGGTTTCGGATATAAATTTGAACTCTGTTTGCGAGCGTTTGGAGCAGCACTGCTGCGTGGACAACAACCATCTGTCCAGCCAGCCGCAGACCCCTGTGCTCAAGAGGCACCCCAACACCGGGGCCAAGCTATGGGGGCGCGTGCGGAGCAAGCTGCTCAGACAAAAGGTCTCTGATTGACGATCTGACAAACACACACGCATGCATGTCACATCCATACCTGAGCTCTGCTCTCCCCCTTTCATCCTCTCTGCTGCATGTATCCGTGTGTCGCTTCCATCTGTTTGCTCTGCCTGTCTTTCACACTGTGGCCGTCTGCATGGACTCCATCTGCAAGTCTGTCTGTCAACACACTGTTGTCTGAATCTTCCATTTGATGTCTTTCATTTTAAAAAAATAATTTCACAATTTTGTGTTTCAAAGTGCAATTCTCAAAAGCTAATCACGATTATTAATATCTTGATAAATAATTCAGTTATTGGACTGTTTTGTTTTAAGGATTCTTTACTTTACAGCAGGCAAATGAATAATTTAAAATATATATTCTCAGTTGCATTTATATTTTCAAAATGCCTTGTTAGTAGTTCTTCAACTCCATTTTCAAAACCTGTCAGCTTGTTTGATGTGTTCTTCAAGTTTTATTGTAGGTTTATCTTCCGTCAGGATAGCTCCCTCTGCTGTTCATTTTACGCTCTTCTATTTGAACTTTCTTTTTTGGTCAAACTCTTCTTTTTTGTTTTGGGCTAAGTCATTGTCATAATATTCTTGTATAAAGCATGTATGCGACATGTAATTTAACCCCTTCATGCCTGAATTTTTTTTTCCATTATAAAAAAAAAAATTCTTGAACGGGTTCTTTTCTGTTCAAGGTGATGCTAAACTAAATGGATTCCTGGATTATATGGTAAATTGCAAATGAGCAACAAATGGCATGAAGGGGTTAAATAGAAATTCATGGTGTCTTTTTTGTGCATTTTTTTCTAAACAATGATTGAATACATTTTTAGATTGTGAAACTAACATAAAGTGCTGCTTTTTATATCAACACATGGAGATTTTAAGCCATTCATTCTACCGTATATTTATGCGTATCCATACATGCACAGCCCTGCAAGTCCACCTAAAGGTTTTCTTGACAGAGGGGTGTGTTGTTCATGCTGCTCTCTGCCATCTTTTTTATGAAGTGCTTCCTCTCGTCCCTGGCGCTCTGGGCTTTAATTTGTGTGTGTAATGAACCTTCAGAACAATGTATTCAGGTTGGGATCAGGATTGACCTTTTGTCCCTTTGCTTTTCATTATTCATTAGATGGTAGAAGGTAGTGAACCGACAACCAGACCAAGCAAAATAAAACCAGGATTACACTCTTAAAACCAGACTTTACTGAAATGACCTAAAGGTCCAGCATTGATTTTTTTTTCTCCTCCTTCTTCACAATCATGGTTTTTATCATCAATAATGTATTTATGGGGTGTAGCGGTGCTAAGAATCTCCAAATGGAGCTCCCGTTCATCCGACCTCTTTGCACAGACCTGAAATCCAGAGCGCATGAGTGCAGGCGCGTTGCTGTTTTGAGAGCCTGCCTCTAGATCCTATCAGGCCTCGTACAGTTCAGCCTTTCTTCCCTCCTTTGTTCTTATCGCTGTGCTGCTGGCAGTGATGGTTGATGGTGGAGATGAGACGACAGCAGATCGTCTTCTGTTGCCTGAAACCGTAACATGACAGAAGCCTGTGGGTCGAGATCTTCTTATAGATGAAAGGGCTTTGCTTTAATAACTTCTAACATTACTTTTTTATAGTCAATAAAATCCTCTTCTCTTTTAATTTCACTTAGAAATATTAACCTTCAGTACTCAACGATGTGTTTGCCAGTCACATCAGTCGTACACAAGGATGTCGGAATGAGACAGAAACGCCATCAGTGTTGTTTACATCTACGATTTAACGTAAAGAATTCAAAAAGGCTTTCAAATTTTCGGTTTGAGAAGACGTACAAGTTACGACACATAAACCTTTGGAGTAAATCCTTATAATATTTTATGTACTGTAGTTCAATAGAGGTTTGCCTGTGTGTAGACATTTTCACATAGTTCTGATCTTCTCTTTGCTTTGCTTTTGGATTTACACATTATAATTTTCTCTGTACATATTTTTTTCTTTCTTGTGAAACAAATCAGTTTTATCTCAATTTTTTGTGCTTTTTGCAGTGAAAAATAAAATTTGCAGTAGAAATTAACAAAAGTACTTGGAATTTAGTTTTTGGGATATTTCTAGATAGTTCATTGTGGAATTATAGTGTTTTATAATTTAAAAAAGCATCTGTAAAAATTAACATTGGCCCAAAAACAGTTTATAAATGATCATTATAAATGAGCAAATTGTAAAGAAGTAAAAAAAACAACAAAAAACACTGGAAAGGTCTCTGGACCACTAAGGGTTAAGTTCTGCCCCGTAAGGATGCGCGCATACTTGAGGAAACAGAACAGATTTGTGTTTGTTTCCTGCATCCTGAGGTGTTTTTTAGGAATCTGCATGTTAAAAGATGCGCGCGTGCACTGAAGCTCACCAGGGAAACATCGCCCCTCCTTCAGTCTACAGATGCATATGAGTAAGACCCGCTTTCTTGAGATAGGAGGCTGAATGGGGACACTAATTGGACTTGGACCAGACATAATCTATCTTGTGTGTCCCGGCATGAGAGCAAAGTGTGATTAAAGTGCAGCTTGGTAGTGGAGGTTGGTGTTTTTTTCTTTAATAATGTGTCTAGTGACCTGTTTTGCGGGTTGATTAGATTTTATTGTCTTCCTGGCCCTGTCACCCAGCTTAGCTAAAACAATAAAGCTGGCTTCAAAGGTTCATCACCTCGTCCCATTTGCCACTTCCGCTGCATTTTAGCCCACATTCCAAATCAGGCCATTATAATAGGTTGAAAAGTGCTGATTAGATATTAGCGTTTGGTCCCTCCCTCCAACCCGAAACACCAGTTAGTCTTTTAATGGGTCTTTTCAATTGGCCACATAAATCTGAGTGTCCCCACCGGCAGCCATAGCCCTTTTCTGACACTAAGCCATCCCCCTGAGTGCAGGGTTGGGATTGGTTAATGAGCTCCAGTGGGGGAAGCAGGGGGTCAGTAAAGTATTCTCAGGTTGACACCCTCAATGACCCCATTTGCCTCTGGCCAAACAGCTTTATATGCCCAGGATGGCTTCAATCTGTGTTTAGTGAAGAAGCCCTCCATCATCCAATTAGCTGCTGAAGGGTATCGGCCGTCCCTCTCCTGCGCTGACAGTGAACCGGGTCTAAGCTGGAACTGGAACGTTACAGATTTGATAAAGCTGAATTATTTAGAGCCACCTTTTTATGTGTGTTTTTTATTGTTAGAGTTTCACTGAGAGAACATTTACAGCGATGATCTCATCGCTTTGAAATGCTGTGTGCCCAAGTGCTGACCACAGTGTTCCACGAGTTATAGTGAGGAACATCTTTACATTCTGAGAATGTTTTGGGTTCTTCCGGTGATGCAAGAGGAAAGAAAATAACCTCAATGACCAGATTTGTTCCTATTGTAAGACACCTTCACTATACCAGAGTTTCTCTGACCTTCTCTCATATTGATTTAGCTGAAGGAAATCAACTGATTGACCGGTATCACCTAAACATTGATTATGTTAATGGGCATCACCATTTTTCTCAAATAATTCATATTTAGAATGTTCATATTTTGATTCTACGCATGGTTTTATTCAATTTGATAGATTTTTGCTTGCATTTTCATTTCAAAAGTGGTTTTTGTTTGATTTGATTTCACTTTATTTTAACATTAAAAATAAAATAGTTAAATGAACACAAAAAACAGAAAGTATGAGAGTGCTCGACAAAGGAGTGGGGGCAAAAATGTTATGCATAAATTAATAAGCATTAAATATAATAATTATTTACATAAACAGAATACAATTAACCTAAAAGCATCATAGTACTAAAATAAAATCATGACGTTCATTTTTTTTGAAACTGAGATTTTACATAAATGTTTCAAATTGAACAATGTTGAAGTTGCATTTATACAGGTTTTCACTTAATACAACCAACTTAATTATTTTCTTCATTTCATGAATTATTGTTATAGATTTGTTTTTGTCTCTCTAGTGCAGCATGACATAAAATCCTCTTTTGTGAGGCAAAAATCTCAAACCAGAGCGGGTAACAAATGCTTTACCCTTTTCCACTCTTATCAAAAGACACGGGTGCTTCTCGGCTCTTACTCGTGTGGGCTGCAGGCGGGGTCACGCCTCAAAAGAGCAGCACTCGTCAGCGTGTTCCCTGTGCCAGAATCCTCCGGTAGGAGGTGAAACGCTCATCTGCAAATCACAACTCTCTGTTCTTCAAAAAACTCTGTCTATTGGTTCAAACGGCCGGTGAGGTGAAAAGGCAACATGGCAACGGAGTTAAAGACTCCCTATGGCCATGGTGACTTCAGCAGCTGTGTGGTACAGACTCACAACTGATGAACATGTAAACATTGCCTTCATGTGATCGCCGTGTCTAAAAATAATCAGGCTGCCTATAGTCTGTAAAGCACCAATGCTTCAGTCAGTGTGATGCTTGAGCTTGGTATTGAAAAAGGCTTAGTGGCTAAAAAAAAACGTTCTTGTAATCTTGCTAAAATGAAGGAGCTCTGCCATTTGAGCTTCAATCTAATTAAAGGATTAATAAAAAGCTTTCTGCAGCTGAATGAACGCCTAATCGGCAGGAGAGGAAAACTGTTCAGACGCAGAGAGTCATTAATTTTTGTCTTATCAAACACACAGGATGTTCTTTTTGGGAGCTTGTCACCTGCATGCATTAATATTTTGGCGCAGCTTCAAAAGGTTAGTCGAGTTGTTCAGGGATTATACATGCCATTTTTTAAAGGACTGTTTAGTTTAAAGGAAATGTGCTGCCTCAGTAAGATCATATGTTTTATTATACTTCATTTACTCAAAGCAACAAAATGTGTGCAAAAGAAAAGGGTTTAAAACTTGAGATTAAAAATAAACTCCATGTTAATACATTTTTGACATATAATAGGAATTATTTTTCCATTTAGTTTCAAAGAAATAATTTTTATAAAACAACCAAATTCTAGTTTTTACATTTTATAAAGGTAAATAGTATTTGGGCTCATTTCAAGTATATTAATCTGTACTGCTTCCTATTTGAGCCTTTTAGAATAAAGGTAATCTGGTATTAAAATGTAGGATTTGAATTGTGCTATTTTCTTTATCCCCAGTGCAACTCACAAAGAAAAAATGGTGAAAAAGGGATGCAGCCGCATGTTTTTATCACTTACTTTGAGTTTTCCTGTACTTTATAGTTTTACATTTTTATTGCTCCCAATATAAAAAGGCTTCAATTGACCACAACCAGAAAATGTATCCTCATGCAACCTCTTTTTAAAATCATTTGTGTTAAAGACACGCTCTGATGAAAATTGAGTCATTGGTGTTTTTAACATGTTCATTTTTCTGACAGTGAGGGACATGTATGTAGATAATGAACCATAAAAAAGGCTTTTCTGAATATTTCTTCATTCAAATCTTGGTACATCAGGATCAGACGGAAAATGCCGTTTTGAAAAAGATCTTTTCTGTAATGTAGGAAATTTGCTGGTTGGGCCTTAACCTCCCTTCTCCGCTCCATTCTGATGCATCCACTTGTAGACAAATAGATCCATCTTTGTTTTTCTAATCTGAGCTGGAATCTATCTGGATCAAAACTACATGCAGATATCTTCAATACTGCTCGTCATTTTCTCTGCACTGTTTGGGCCTGTAAGCTAGCGGGAAAGTGTCAAGAGAGATATGTTGTTGTTTTTTACTTTGGCTAAAAACAGCATAATCATAATGAAAATACCACTAGGAACACTTAAAATAGATCAAAAGATGACCGGAGTTGGATTTGAAGTCTAACCATGCGTTGGCAAAAGAAGAATGACCTTTAGTAGTTGGTAGGGGCTGTTATTTGTCTCAGAATCCAATTATCTCATGAAAAAAGTCAGAAGTTAGTTTCTTTTTTGCATGTGGGCTGAAGGAAAACATAAATGTACAATTAGAAGCTTAAGAATGAAGGATGAAAATCGTTGTTTTGGGTTTGATGTGCTCCTGTCTGCGTGTTGACTAACCTGTTGGCAGTTGCTAGAACATTACATTGGTCCAAAAACACTCTCAGTCATATTAGTCCTGATCTTGTGGATCTCTAAAGCTGTTTTTACCTTCAGGTCGCGACTGTCTGACTCCTTTTAAGGTTGAACATGTTGACTGAGGTGTTTCTGCTTGTGATCTGCAGAACAGGAAGAAAGAAAATAGTGAAATCAGCCACGACTCTTCTGTAGGGTTTCTGAGCGGCCCAAAAACCTGGCAGCCACATGCCTTAAAGCAGTTGTCAAGCATAGTGGGCCATACTCTGGGTAATCTGCGGCTAACACACCTGCATAGCCGTTATGACAGAGGAGCGGCTGGCTTTCATGCACACATACACACACATATCATATATTTTGCATAAGGAAAGTGAAGTGAGCCCTCACTGGAATGCATACAAATCAATGCACACAAGTGACCACAAGATTGAAAGCGTGTCTTTGCTTTGCCTCAGGCCGCTCCTGCTTTTTATTATCTGTCCGTTTTAAGGATCACTTTCCCAACAAAGACACCTTTGACTTTGGGACGATGAGCGCTGAAGCCTCAGGATGTCTTAGAAAAGTTTCTAACTTTCACCCGGTCCTTCACATGAACACAAACGTGCACACTCGTGCTCAAAACGCCCTTCCAGCGTTTCTTGAAAAGGAAATTGTCCGTTGTATTTTTCCTCTGTCTGTAATGAAATGAAAAGTGAATAAGCTTCACTGGTCTTTGGAGGTCACAGTGTCGTTTTGTTTCCTCATAGCTGCATGAGTAGTATTTGTAACTTTCTGTTCATTTGTTATACTGGACTGTGGATTCTGTCCAGTTGTGACAACCAGATCAGACTTGATGTTGTTTGCAGGTGATTTACAATTCCACACCTCAGAGTCTTCCTGCTGACATCCACCAAGAAGTCCCAACTCATTTTTACCAAGCCTGTTTCATGTCATCCAGCTGTTCCCCTGACATTTCCTGTCTCATTGTCAAAACTATATCTAGTTTAAGTCTGACGGAGCGAGTATGAGCAACTTTGTTACTTATTCAGGTTTCTATCTCAAAGACCTTTATTTAAAGGGGGTGACTTCATGTCTGGGAGGGATCGATCGCTGCATGCAGAACCCCCATTTGAGCCCAGTTATGATAATAAATGATTAAGATTTGTCATAAACACTCACCTGGATCTTTGCCTTTCCTTCCCCTTTGAAAGTAGCTGTTTCACATTGTTGTGATCTTAAAGACTCCGATCGTCTTTTGATCTATTGTAAAAGTCTTCCCAGTCGTCCTTCCATTAGGATGATGCCATTTTTAAGCAAGATTAGAAAAACCTGTGTCGTTTCTAAAACAGTGTTTATGCAGAACTGCAGTAAGTATTTAGAAGCTGCTGGACTGCCCATCCCCACTTCCCGTCACACATCTGTTTACACTCTCTCCCGCCTAACATTGCTGGTACAACAAATATGGTGACGCAAAATTGGAGCTCTCCAGCCGAACAGTTTAGATCCAGGTGTCAGCTCAGACGGGGAAAACAAAGACGTACATGGATCTATTTGGATGCATCTGAATGGAGCGGAGCTTGTAACCTGCCAATTGTAGGTCCTACGTCACATCTACAAGCTTTTTCTTTTAAAGGATTTTTTCATCTGCTCTTGATTCGCAACACTGTAAAGAAATCTTTAGAAATGCAGTTTTGAGCTTACGTTTCTTCATACATGTCCTCCCTCATCAGAAAAATACCTTAAAAACATCATTTTCGTTGGAGTAGATCTTTAAGTCAGAAAGTGGTATCTTGCTGGAACAAACACAAAAAGAAAATGAGACTCTAACAAGCTTATGAGGAAAACTGGCTGAGATCTTCCAACATTTGCAGTTTAATGCAGACTGAGGACAGTTTGCCATTCTTGTGCTGGCCCAACTAACAATGTTTTATTTTTATGTGAGCACATCTGCACAGAAGGGGTCTAACGTTAGGCCAGCGTCTATAAAAAGAGTGGTTAGCATTTGTGGCTCCCACACCGTGTACTCAGACTCCAGCAGAATTAAACCAAACACAGGCTGCTGTCTCTGAGGTCTCAGACGGTTTCATGGGACCTGATCCAGACTGTGAGAATGTGTGCAGTTGATCCGGAGCCTCGGTCAGACCCCTGTGGGGCTGCCGGGGGCACATCCTGGAAGTCATCATCATTCTGTCCTCTGAGTAGACTTGGGGACTCTGTTGTGAATCAGCTTTATGGAGACACAGACCATCATGAGAGCCAGAGAGATCAAAGGTTAACCACTAGATGGATGTAGAGTTTGGAGGAAGCTTCATCACTGCTGATGTTAGGGTCAAATAAGCTCTTTTTTTTTTAAATGTCATTTTTTTTCCTTCTGCTCCTGATTCACAATGATTTAAATAAAGAAACACTCAGAAATGCAGTGTTACGCTTACTTTTTTTAATATATATATATATATATATACTCCTGATTGTCAGCTTGAGGACGGGTTCTGTGGATGGCCTGAGTCGTCTGCTTGGGTTACAGTGGAGGATTATGGTTAGAGCCTCCTCTGGTTCTCTTCGGTCCTTTTTAAGTGAGACAGAAAGCCACAGACAGATGTCAATGTCCTTTGAAGATATGTAGATAGACTTAAAACATTTTTTTTTTGTAACGCAATATCCCAACAACATTGATTTTTTAAATGTCTTTCTCCAAGTGTCTTGAATCTAACCACACAGACAGAAAGGGGTTTGAAACCAGACTCAAATCACATGAAAGTCTGTCTGTATTTAAGGTTGATTTGCCTGTGTAGCTGTCAGCCTAGTGGTCCTTTGTGAACTGATATAACTTGAATTTTCGAACAGGAAAAACGTTCCATATGACTTTGCATGTGTGTGTGTGTGTTGGAGTTGCACTCACACACTTAAGCTGTCAGTCCTGATGTTTCATCCAGTTTTTCAGCATCTCCTTAACGTCACTGCTTTGAGATCTACTTTAAATAAACTCCAGGAAGGAGAAAGCCTGCGACTCATTGTGTTGTCTCACTGTCTTCTACAGCTTGGCGATCGGATCAAGCAGTGTCCTGTGCCTGAACTGATAAACGTCTTCTCATTTGGTCACAGAACTGACGGATGTCTGCGTTTCTGTCTGGTTTGTCTTTCAGCTGGATCCACAGACAGTGCAGTCCAAGAACTGGCAGATGGACGTGATCGAGATGAACGGGGTAAGACACGAGCCTCTGACGACTCTTAGACTTAGTTTCTTTATCACACTCTGTCAGTGTGTGTGTCAGGGAGATGTATGGTGTCTGCAAAGATGGGTTCTGCGACGTATCAAACCCTAACACAGCTGCGCTCCTGCACCTCTCCATGGGAAGTGTTATGCTACGTTCACACCGGGGATGTGTCACGCGTTTAGTCCATGGTGTTCACACTGGACAAGCAGGGAGGGGCTTCTTCTTCTTTTTCTGCTCTTTACTACCTCACCATCTACAGTTGGAGGAGGCTTGGCGTGAAATGTTGAAGCGGTGCAAATCTCGCGAATCTTGCTTCAGGCATTTTCTTTCAAAGGTTTAAGTGGTTTATCTTTCAACGCGCGTTCAGTGTTTTGTACGTAGAGCACAGAAACAGTATTAAAATATGTGTAGCTACGCGTAAACGCAGGAGTTTGAAACGTGGAAGCCCAAAAACATGCCTTTACAGTAACTTTTCAGTGACAGTACTTGTTTGAACATCAAAGGTGGTGGGAGCGTCGCTTCAGTGGCATCTGGGCTCTGCTGTGGCTTCCAGTTCAAAGAAGAAATACATTTGAAAATCTAGTTTATTTTAACGACATAGCAGATCCGACTGAATATTTACCTCCAGTAATTTCAATATTTTTGATTAAACATAACGTCAAAACGTTAAGTGTTTCTGGGGATTGAACCCTCCTCTGAGGTCTGCCCTAGCCTCTGCCTGTTGTTCTCCTCCAGATAAAAGTGGAATTCTCCATGAAGTTTACAAGCCGAGACCTCAGCTTGAAGAGGACGCCGTCCAAGAAGCAAAGTGGGGTGTTTGGAGTCAAAATCAGTGTAGTGACAAAGTAAGCACACTCCTGCTGCACTGTAAAACACAACTGCCTGACTGCAAACCATCATGTTTACAAACTCCTCCTGTCTCTCAGGCGCGAGCGCTCCAAGGTGCCTTACATAGTCCGTCAGTGCATTGAGGAAGTTGAGAAGAGGGGGATCGACGAGGTGGGAATCTACAGGATCTCAGGGGTGGCCACTGACATCCAGGCTCTGAAGTTGGCATTTGACACAAGTAAGATCACTCTTTCAGTGTTTGATGCCGTCTGCCTCTCATTTCCTTCACCACAGCCCAAAGCATCAAAAGAGAACTCTGATCCTCAACATAAACCTTGACCTAGGACATTTTGTCATTGTGTGTTTCCATTCCAGTGGAATGAGCACGCTCATTAACACCACCCATGATCCAGTCATAGAAGAGGAAAAATGAAACGTTCCTCTTGTAACCACTCTGGTGGGAGGTTGGCTCCCGTGTTTGGCAGCCGAGCCGCCACCAGTGTGTGAATGTGTGTGTGACTGGGTGAATGGGTCTGTGACTGTAAAGCGCTTTGGGCCTTGTAGGTAGAAAAGCACTATATAAGTATTCGCCATTTACCAAGCAACAGGAGCTTTTATTGTCCCTTTATGGTCCCTTTTTAGCATCCAGTGGTTCCTCGAAATATCGCGGTTCACCTTTCGCTGTCTCGCTATTTTCCTGAGTTTCTGTAGTGAAAATGTTCCTGTTTTTTTTCTTTTAAACTGTGTGCTGTGTTCTGTGTCTGGATTGGCTGTAGACACTGCCAACCAATCTCCTCTGTTTCCTGTAGAGGCTGCATTCAATTTGCAAAAATGATTTCAGTCCAAAACACTGGACGTATTTTTCTATGAAGGTTTGAACTTTAAGAGTTTAAACAAGAGAGAAAAGTGGGAAAATGTTCATCTCTGTCTGAGAAAACTCTATAAAGTGTGTAGTGAGGAGTTTTACAGCCTTAAACATATGTAATTATTGTGAAAAATAAAGATTAATAGTTTGGGGATTTCACCTATTGCAGGTTTTGTTTAGAATGTAACTGCTGCACCTCAGGAATATATATATTTTTTACAATTCTCAACAAATGCTCTGAGGTCACGTCTTTATGCACCTCATCGTTTTCACACATATTTGATTTCAAAATCTGCACTTGAATGACCTCTAGGTGGTTTTAAAGCAGCCCTATAGAAGCAGTGGGTCACCTGACCTCACCCACCATCAATGTTCTACATTGAAGCTGTGCTGCAGACGAAACCCAAACCCGTTGAGATAAATCGCTAAATTGGTGAGAGGGCAAGAACATCAGCTGTAAAGTGAGGCTTTACTGCCCCAATTTAAGCTGCGTTTGCTCAACTATTGTCCTTCAAGGCAGAGTTCTCTTTGGTTTTGTTTGATCTTTTCCACATCTGAACTCTTCTCTGATTCTGCCCCGTAGATACCAAAGATATTCTCATGATGCTGAGTGACATGGACATCAACGCCATCGCAGGAACACTCAAGCTTTACTTCAGGGAGCTGCCGGAGCCTCTGCTCACCGACCGCCTCTACCCGGCTTTCATGGAAGGCATCGGTGAGACTTCAGCCCCAGCAACACCGTCTTCGTCATCATGTTGGCGTTTTTCCATCACCAGCTGATCTGAGGTTCAAGTGCTCCTTTTCCATAATTACATCTTTTCTCCCACAGCTCTCTCAGACCCCGCAGCTAAGGAGAACTGCATGATGCACCTCCTGCGCTCCCTGCCCGAGCCCAACATCATGACCTTCCTCACGCTGCTGGAGCACCTCAAACGGTACACACACTCCCACACAAATGAATGGAACTTATTCATTGTTCCCACGACAGGGAAATGGATGTATGTACTGTTCATGTCACCCAGACAAAAGCCAGCAAATCTTCTGCTGTGGACAGTTGTATCATCTTTCAGGCATGACTTGTTATTAGCATCAAATCTAACCAAAATCCTTTTTTTTTTAGGAGTTTCTCCTTACTGCGAAGGAGTGTCTAAGAGCAGGGATGCCCAGTGTAGTTTAGTATGCTTAGTTTAGAATTTTCCTATTTAATTCTATGCATTTATGATCCTTATGATTTTCTGTTTACTTTACAATTACCGGTACGAAGCCCACTGAGTTGTTGTGATTTTGGGCTATACAAATCAAATGGAATTGAATCAATAATCTTATGACAAAACCCTGCTATGTGACCAGAGCTAAGGACTAAATGTGCTACTGGAAGTAGTGCAGAGCATTAGGAAGAGTGATGTGGTGAGAGGCTGAAGAAATCTTTAAAGAAAAAAGCCGGTGATAGTGATAAACACAGTCACATCAATCTTTAGGGTTTCACTAACATTTGAAGCTTCAAGGCTTCAGTCTAACATAGAACACAAAAAAAATATATGGATGCCTACTGGCCAGTTGAGGTCATAGCATCCACTTGGACGACCGACTTGTGCCTTGGTCACAACTGCCCTTAGGGTTAACGTGCCTCCAAGGCACGTTAACCCTAAGGGCAGTTGTGACTAAGGCACAAGTCGGCGTGCCTTGGCGGCACGTTTACATTGCGAGTGGGGTCATCTAGACCCACTAGACAGTGCGCTGAACCTTTTTTCTTCAATGATTTGTGATCTTTACTGGTGTCCATGGATTACATGAACTCTTTCCACCTCTATCCACCTTTGTCATGGTAGGGAGAACACGTCAATGTAAGGGATGTGGGGTCATCTGGACCCTATAAGA
The DNA here is from genome assembly GCA_023969325.1 of Oryzias curvinotus. Classification (NCBI taxonomy): domain Eukaryota; kingdom Metazoa; phylum Chordata; class Actinopteri; order Beloniformes; family Adrianichthyidae; genus Oryzias; species Oryzias curvinotus. Next base: position 10,579,728 of record CM043719.1, on the reverse strand, counting down.
TAGCACAAGGGTTAAGACCAAGTCATCATAAGTGCATGTAACTTATCCTTACCTCATGATGTACTTACCACACACACACAACAATGGTACGTTCCATTTATATGACGCTCCTTAAGACGCTCTAGGGAAGACACACCTGTGTGGCCGCTCCTCTCTGTGAACCTTCACGGGTCTGGACATCCCAAAACCTCGCAGTAGCTTTATGGGTGCGGGTCGCTGGTGCATGTGACTGGGACTGAGAGCTTTGATGCTTACTGCTAATAAATTACAGGACATACACACTTGTTAAAGACACGTAAAGGCTGCAGACAAAGTACAGTTCAGAGGAGTGAGGCGTCTGATTACCTTTGACACAAACACACAGAAAAACATCTTTCCAGATAAAAAAAAAAGTCATGTTGATGACGGGATACTGTGTTGGTTCGTGTTCATTTCTAATGCTTATTCAAATCCTGGACCTTAAAGTCTGAAGGATGCTGTTTTAACAAAAACAGAAACATTGGGGTTTTTTTTTTTCCTTTGCACCAGAAAGGCTGAGCTGAAGCCGATGTTCTAACTACATTTGCAGCTCTGTCCGTCTTTGTAACATCGCTGTTTTCTGGTCAGGGTTGCCGAGAAGGAGCCGGTTAATAAGATGTCCCTCCATAACCTGGCCACGGTGTTCGGCCCCACCCTGCTCCGACCCTCTGAGTCTGAGAGCCTGAAGGGTCAGCACATCACCTCGGCCACCGACATCTGGTCACACGACGTCATGGCGCAGGTATGGGGATTCTCCTCATGTTGGGATTCTTTCCTGCCTTCACAGCAAACATTTCGTCTTCCCTGTTTGAATGTCTCTGTGTCTGTGTGCACGTTGTCTACATTCATTCTTCTCCCACGTCGCCCAGTGACCCAAACGGCCCCCCCTCCCTGCTGTATTTAGACTTCAGGCCATGCGGTGCCTCCTCCGATCGGTTTCCTGCTCGCCAACGTGTTTTTCAGCAGAGCAAACAGCAGTCAGTAAACATCAGAAATAGGTCGGCCTGCAGGAGATCCTGTCTGCACATAACGCTAAACAAGATTCATTATGAAGAGCATTCTTAACATGTTTTTCCATTTAATCTAATTATATAAAAAGATAAAGTTCCTAAACAATCACAGTGAGGTTAGAAACACAGCGGACAACGAAGAAACCTTCAGATTAAAAGAAATAAGGGATTCCATTGAATTTTTCAGATTTTTGATTTCTGATTTTGTTTTTGCCCCCAAAAGAAGTTCAACTTTTTTATGTTTAATCAAATCTTATTTAAACCCTGTGGTATTTTTAAGTATGGCGATGCTGTTTTTTGCCAAAATAAAAATAAAAAACAGTGTTTTCTAGGACATAGTTTCTGCAAAGTGGCAGAAGTTCATTAGAAATTCCCCTCTGAGTTGTGGGTGAGACTTTTGGCATGGAGCAACCCCGTCCCCACCTCCCCTCCCCGCTGCAGAGTGGAGCAGTGAGCTTATGGAATGCCCGGCACAATTTTTAAAAACATTTTCAACAAATAAACTTTGTTTCAAACTGTGTTTTTTGGTCTGCTTCTGATTCACAGCGATCTGAATAAAGAAATGTTTAGAAATGCAATTTTGAGCTGAATTTTTGTATTTATGTCCTCCATCATCAGAAAAAAAATGAGAGCGGGTCTTTAAAAAACTTCCAGTAAAAGTCGTTTTATTTTGAAAAGGTGCCGTAACTTGGTTGTTCTGTCTCATCATCGTCTCGTTTTCTCCTCCCTCAGGTTCAGGTGTTGCTCTACTACCTGCAGCACCCCCACATCACCTATGCTGAACTCAAACGCAACACGCTGTACTTTTCCACTGACGTCTAACCCCCCACCACCATCACCACCCCCCACACCTGAGCCACTGAGGGCTCCGAGCGGGATGAGACGGACCGGCTCCATTCAAACTGTGGACCCCGCCTCTCCAATCCCCACGGCCTGACCTACGCCCCCCACAGGCGGCTCGTCTCCACTGTACAGACCCCTCCCTCAGAAATCCATCCGGTTCCCCAACACCTGTTCTGTGTGGAGACGGGGGGGGAGGCCTCAAAGATCTGTTGCTGTTCCTGTTTTTATTGAGATGCTGGCCGCCTCCCACCCTCTCCGGGGGGCCTGGCTGGGTGAGGCGGGGGCTCTGAGGGCCACAGCCTGGTGCAGTGGCTCCTAACCCTGGTGTGCATGGTGGTAATCTGGTTTGATCGACACAGAAACTCAAACTCCGGCTTTTCTCCTGACAGAGGCATCCAGAACAGCGGCATTTATATGTTTTCTACCGAGCGTCAGTGTGTCGGTGTGTGCGTGACGGAGGCGGCCGGCCGTGGCGTGCGCACGGAGCCAGTGTGTTTGTGTGGGAGGGACTCAGAGACGTTGGGAAGCGGCAGGGACCGAGTCTGTGCTGATGAAGACCCATCCCTGTTCAGAGTTTTTGGCCAAATGATCCCTATTTATTTAAAGTACATAGAATATGTGTGCCTGTACAGTTTTGTGCGACTAGAGGAAACTTTAAGGAGTTTGTTTTTAACTTCATCCAGGTAGTGGTGTTTCTTTTTTTTTGTCTAAGTCTCTTCCTCGCCGTGTCCATGCTGGCTACGGCGTGCTGAAAGCCTGCTGGTTCCTTTGGGATCTCCTCTGTAGACGTTCATTCAGGCACTTGTGTTTGGGGAGGGGGGGCAAACAGAGCAGTTTTTTTCTTTTACCTTCTTGCATTTTCAGCCTGTTCCAAGTGACTCACTGCACCGGTATTACTTGTAGGATGGTTTGTATAGTTGCCCTCGTTGCATGTCCAGCTTGTGGAAGCCAGCCGGCGTCCGAACACAAAGACGGGTCCAAGACTCCGACTGTCAGAAAAACCAGCTCTGCTCAGTTCCAACCTGTTCTGCTGTCAAGCCTGCAACCTATTTTAGCCAAACTGCAAGCACTGCTAGATATTTTTAATATAAGATTAAAATTAAAATAAAAACTGTTGTATTTTACTTCCTTTGAGAAGAGTTTCATTATTCTGTAATATTGAGTCGATGTCAATGTGATCTGTTTTTTTCTGGTTTTTTAGTAAAATAAAAGTTTTGAAAACCATCACTTTGTCGTTGCTTGTCAGTTGAAACTTTTTTTAAAAAGACTTTTCATAAAGACTGTCTGCAGCATAAAGAACACACACCTGACATACACAGACAGATACAAAAAAATGCATTAAAAGCTAATTTGAGGGGGCAAAAAGAGAGAAAATACTGCAGCAATAGAAAATAACCTTTAAAAATAAAAATGTTGATATTAGAAAATGAAAAAAGAGATTCAGTGACTCCTCTGTGATTCATAATAAGATTCAATCTTGTTCAAATCTACTTAAAAATGCTTTTCTATAAAGTTAAAACAGCTCGTTATAAAAACTTTTGTAATTCTGAGGGTTTTATTTTTAAATAGGAGATTAAAAAAGAAACTCGAAGCAGAAACGTCCTTCAAGTTTTACATTTTTCTGTCAACTTTTTTCCCCAATGCTTACGTTCCTTAAATAGTTCATCAGGTCAACATCACAAAAGGTTTGGACTTTTATTCTAAAATGAATTTATACCAGCATGTATCTCTAGCCAAAATGCAAAGAAACTTGGGCTAAATGTTGAAGTAATTTAGTCCTAGTGGGTGGTGGGGTCATTTCCTGATGATCCTTGAATCATCACTGACCTTCATTCTGAGCTTTTTAGACATTTCCGTTCTCACAGCGCTCCCTTGTGGTCGGATTTGAGAACTGCATCCAAAGTTAAAGGTCGTTTCCAGAAATCCAGGCAGGGTTGGTGTTTTCTATTTAAATTTATCAGCCAGGACGTTTAAGTACATTTTATTTCTACAGAAGCTATTTTTATTATTTTAAAAAATGTAGCTCTAGGTTGATTTCAAAGCCAAAATGTCAACAACAAAAAATTAAAAAAAAAACAGCTGTGTGACTCCTTGAAGCAGGTGTAAAACTTTGGGAGACATTTTTGGTAATCGCCTTTTTTCTTCGTCTTATCTGAACCGAGTTCAGCACCTGTGTCCAAAACCATCAGGAACTAGAACAACTTAATATAAACAAAAGGTTGTTTTAAAGATATTTTATTTCCTGAACCAAAACCAGTTTGATGTCACAGGTTTAAACAGCATCCTGTCCACCTTCTTCTTTTCCTCAAATTCTATTTTAAACAAATCAAGTTCATGTGCATTTTCTGAAACTTAAAATTTGGCTATTAAAGTCTAATAGGTTCATTCTTTTTTCATTTACTTAAAAATGCTCTTAAGTTTAGAATCTGGATCTTTAGAAACTGAGATGCTCAACAAAGTTGACTGGAAACATTAAATTCAGTCACTTATTCTTGAAGTTGTATGCAGGGTAGTGTTGTCTAAATCACTATATCCAGTAATATGGCGGTGATGAAGAACAACACAAAATCTTTTGGTTATAGCTGGGTCACCATGTTTTAAGTTTTTCGAGGACGCATCTTTCTGCACAGGGGGGATTAGAGCGCCCTCTGGTGGTGAATCTGATACAGCAATTTGAAAAAAGATCATTTAGCATCTTTGATTTTTTCCTCAAGCAGATAAGAAAAACTTGGTAGGAAAAACTGATAAATCAAGTTTAATTTAAACCTTTTAACTATTAAAACCCAGAAATCATCACTTATGCGCTTTGAGATTTTTTTCAAAATGTAAAGCCCATTTCTTTCTAAATAAAATGTATTATTATTATTCTTACTTAAATACAATGGAACCATTTAATCCAGTGTTTCCCAAACCTGGTTCTTGGGAAACACTGCTGTATTTTCTCAATCCTCTTCTGTTCAAACACACCTGCCGTCATTTACAGGCTTCTGATGAGGCTGACAATGAGCTGAATCAGGTGACGTTGAGGAGAACAACACAGGAGACATGCAGGACAGTGTTCTCTGAGGACCAGGGTTGGGGAGCGCTGGTTTGATGAACCGATGCTCCACACCTGTCCTCTGGGAGCCGGAGGATCAACTGAGCATTAAAGTCCAGAAGACAAAATCCTCAGGAGGTCACAGCAAAAACAGAGCAGCAATCATGTAACCACACATACCTTTCCTGACAATATGTATAATTTAGAAAAAAGTATGTTTGTTGTGTAAGTACAGCACAGCCAGTGCAAACCAACTTGAATGTTTATTAAATGTATTTAACCGCTTTTCCGACCGTGAGGTTTTAATGCCATCTTTATAAATGACTTTGGTTTAAAAAAAAAAAAAAAAAAAAAATCACATTTTTTAAACAAATAGTTTATGAGCATATATTTGTAGTTTCCATGTGAAAACAATGAAATGTTTGTCTCCATCCAAACTGCTGGCCGATCCCCAGAAGAATCTGTCGGATGCTCCGTTGCGCATGGAAAGCCTCCCTTCAGTCCACATAACAGGAATCTAGAAGTCTCATTTCTCTCGGTGCGGCCCGACGTCTCAATCCCACTGTTCTCCGTGAGCGTCTACATGTGCAGCAGGGAAGTCCTCGTCTCCCAAAGCATGACTCAGCGTAAATAGTATTCGATGGCAGCAGAGAAAGCAGCAAATCCTCCACATCCAAGAACTCCAGCCTTCAGCCCGGCTGCAAAAACAAAACAACAGCAAAAACTTAACATCAGTGAGGAAAACAGAACAAAGAGGTCAGTAAAAAAAAAAAAAAAAAACAGATGCAGACTGCAAACCTCGAAATCCAATGACTCCTCCGGTTACACAGCCGCTGTAAACGGCGTTCTTCCAGTCTGATTTGCCTCTGTGCTGCAAAACAAACGCAACAAAAAAGTTCACATACATATTCATTTTAGGCCAAAGTCAAAAAGAAAAAAAAAGGAGTCAGAAACTATAGACAAAATAAAATAGGAAAATCCAGACTAGACCAGCAGAGGGCGCCAAAGAGCTGTAAAACCTCTGTTAGACCGCCTGTACAGAAACATCTGAACCCACACAGCCTGTGTGCATTTGAAACCTTTGGAATTGAATGCGTCACTGAAAGAAAAGTGCAGCTCCAGCAGCATTACCCATGTTTTGATTTTCTTCATTGCTGTTGGTTGGATTCAAGATTATCCAAATTCAGCTCAAACCAAAGTGAAGTGAAGAGTGTGGGAAGATTTTCCAAAGAACACTTCTCCTCTGATCTGGCACTTCCCTGGTGATGTTTAAGAGCCGACCTGAGAACCACACGAAGTTTGACCTCAGCGTCCTGTCCGTCTCCGTGTGTGTGTAGTGTGATGTCGGTTCTAATACCTCTGACAGTTAAGTGAGGAGCTTTTAGGGGCATTGAAATGTCCCAACTGGACTCTTTATGAGGAGCATCCCATCCCAGCACCGGCTGGAGCTCAGAGACCAGAACTCATAGAAGTATGGGAGGGAATGTGTCCGGGTAAAGGTGTGACCTACCGATTCTATGATGCATTCTGTACAGGAGAACATGGCTCCCACGATGGCAAAGTTCTTGGCATACGACATCCCTCTCTGACCCATGTCCTTCAGGACTTCTCGCGCTGTTGGGGTTCTTAAAGGATCTTTGGGGTCGAAGCCAACGTTGGTGTCGATGCCAGCTGTGAAAACACCAAACGCTCCTCCGAGGACAAACCCTGCAGCAGGAAATACACAACATCACTGATGATGGAACCATAAGTGGCTGCAGGAGCATCAGCAAGAAATGCATCCTGGTGGTTTGCAGGGAATTCAAAATAAATAACTCACTCAAAAGGAAATGTTTGCATCCAAGCACAACGTCAGTCTAGATTTTGGGGGACAGATGATGTTTGAGGTGCAATTACCTCCCACACAGGCCAGCACAGACTTGAAGGCGCAGCTCTCCATTCCTCTCTCGATCATCTTCTGCTCGTCGCTCTTAGCAGGAACCGGCAGGCCCCCCATCACGCCGGGGTTGAGGTCCTTCGCGGCCCTTTTGTCTCCTATGAGATGCTCCAGAACCATGCTGTACTGAATGGTGGAGCTGCCCATGCCAGAACCAACCGAATCTAGGTCTTTTAAGTCGGAGTCGGCAGCGCTTGGTGATCCCGAGGAGGCCGCCATGTTTCTCAATGACACTGGTAATGGTAAATGTACTTCAGTAAGATTGTAAGCAGATTCGCTCAGGTTTGCTGCCGACAATGCTCTTAAAAACAATTGTTATTTATTTATTTGCAAAATCATTGCTGAAAAAAATATTATTTTATAATAACTTATGAAGCAAAATAACATATTTAGCCAGGTGTAATAAATGTGTCGTTCTATTTCCGCACTTTCGACACGGGTTAACGTGCCTCAGCCGCTGAGGTTGCGTTCACAGCACTATCAGTGCTGTGATTTTATAAGACGTTGACTTTATAAATACGTCGCTGTGTGGCGGGAAAAAGTTTTTCTTTTTTATATAAATATATATATGTAACTAATAAATGAGAAATTAAATAAAGGCAAATGTTTGAGTTGGGGAAATTTGCCTAAAGAGAGGCATTAAACTATTAGATGGTTCATTAAAGAATCAGAGGAAATGGTCTCTCAAACATTCCTGATTATATCTTTTCACAATTTTCCTACCAATTACAACGAAATAACCGCCAGGTGATGCTTGTACACAGATGTAAATAAGCTTGTGGGATACAGACGGGATGTACTTGAACGCAGCACGGCTCCCGGACGGGCCAGCAGGATAACGGTGGGCAGACTCTCCGTGTGACACTGGTCTGCTTGCCGCAGATAAACAAACCCTTCCTTGCATGAACCCGTGGCGCTTTAACAACTAACTCTGCCAGCCTGGGTCACGCTGCACAGTATGTATCGACGTCCACAAAGGTTACGTTAATTAAATAACTAATTTAAATACATAAAATAAACATTTAGCGATAAAGAAAAAAAAAGTTTACAGTTAGTTGAGCACAAGTTAAGTTAATGTTCGTTCGTTGTAGCTAGAAAATAGAAAACGTAACGCGGTGAGCTGACATCGGCTAAGAATACGTATCACAGTAATTCATCATGACTCGAACCAGCTCAGTGTATAAAAATGTTAATGTTTTTATTATCTTAACGTTTTTACATCAGTTAAAACGGCAGTGTTGTGTTAGCGGAATTAAGCTAGGTAATTAGCCCCCGTTAGCTAACGGTTCATGCTCTGTATGGGAGCTGTCACTGTCACCGCGAACTTAAGCTAGTTTAGGGGAAAAGTCACTTGTTGCATCTTTAGGTGTTTGTTAGCTCACCTGTTAAAATGTTTTTAATTCATCAGGAAGTAGAAAATCCTACTAAGAATATTTTGTTAGTGTCTTGACCAGTCTTTCCACCTTTTTAACCCTTTCAACTTGGTATTATTTAATTATTGCTTATGCTGTCATTAACTAAGACACCTTATTACCCCATTAACCATTTTTATTTTTCTATTTCTCTTTTGCCTTGCCTTGCCTCTCCAGTGCATGCCTTGCATGTTAGTTGACTCTGCAGACATGTTCTTCCTCGCTTTGATGCATGACCTTTCTTAAGAAATGATGAACACAGCAGAAGCTGTCTTGCATGTTGTGCTGTGAGTGAAGCATCATGAGAGACGACAGGGATAACCCTCTGGCCCTGTCATTCAAGAGTTCCAGCTGCAACGATTACGGCCAAGAACTCCGGCGATTACGTGCTGATTTGGAGGCAGAGAAGAACCAAGCGGCGTGGGCCTGTGGGCGGCTCGCTGTGGAGCTTCGGCAACTCCGAGAAGAGGCGGAGAGGGAACATACGAGGGCTGTGAAGAAGCTGGCAGCCAGACGAGGGTCTAGAAAGAGTCAGAATGGATCTAGAAACCTTCTGGTTGAAGATTTAGGGAATGAAGATGATGGATATTATTGCAAAGGTGTACCCACAGAGGAAGAGGCTTTTCATTTCTGTAGCAGACAAACACAGCTCCTGCTTGATAAGATTAATGGAAAGGATGCACCTTTTAAATCACTGGATTTTGAGCTAGAAAAGGCCATCCTCCTCTGCCACCTGCTAGAGACTCATGGACAACTCCTAAGGGGAACTCAAAAAACCAAATCTCAACGCTGTGCAGCCAAATGTTCTTCAAGAAGCAAGCTAAGGAGGAGACCAGTAAACCCTACAAAACCAGCTCTTTCCCTAATTACCCAAGTGCCCCACAACTGAAACCTCAGGGTGACTCCCACTCATCCCAGAGGTCCAGACAAGAAGGGTGGAGGCAGTCATTGGAGTGTAATCTACCTGCAGGTGCTTCATGCTACTCCACTAAAACCTGCCAGAGCACCAGCCTGACAACGGGTCACCCTCATCCTCCTCCTACACATGCAGGTCAGGAGAACCGGGCATCAAACTGGACTGAATCCTCTGGAACAGATGAGTCCTCCATCTCCAAATGTATGGGGAGGAACATGGAGGTAAGCAGATTGTTTACCTGTTTTTTGTTGTTCAGTTCAGAAGCGATGAACCCAAAAGTCTCAAGAAATCTGTGTGCGTGTACCGATAGGTTCTTTGTTTAATTTGTTCTTTTAAACTAAGCATTGCCATAGTAACAGAGGCAGACATGCAGAGTGACTGAATCATCTTCCAAAATAAAATATATACAAACTCTTTTTTCAACAATAAGAATATACGCCTTCTTTGAGCGGGTTCTGTTAGTGTGTCTAGAGGTTTTAGGCTGAAGGATGAAGGCAGTGGATCCTTTAGGCCACTCCAGCATCTTTAACTCTTGATCATGTTAGGTCACAGGAGCCTAAGGGGGGTGGTCAGCAAGTTCTTTTATTTTTTTCAAGGATTTTTAGTAAAGTAGTGAAGCCCATTGTCTTACTGAGGATGTGCGGTGCAGCCCGGAAGTGCACTACCCATGTGGAGGATTGTTCTTTGTTTGGAAGAATGTCTATTCAGCCCGGTAACATCCACTGTGATAAATCAACTAAATCTTGAAGTAAGTTCTGTCCATTCTTGCCCATAGCATGAAAAAAAATAAGGTGCAGGTTTAAAACATTTTTTTTTTTTTGCTTGTTTCTGTAGGACCTTTTTTGTGATCATATTTTTGAAATGTATAAACTGCTGTAGAAACCAGAAATGGATCATAACAACTAAACAAATTCCTGATGCCAAGGAAATGTTCACATTTCGTTTTATGAAATCTACTTTGTTACTTTTAAAATGGCCCTGTTTCCCAACAGTACCAGATATCTGGGTGGTGTAACGTAACAGTTTCAATCTGTTCTTCAGGAAACGAGGTAGAGTGTTCTGCGTTTCCTCTCTCCTGAGGGTCGGAAGTGGGTCAATGTGTCCCTGCAACTCAAATTTTGGATCAGGTTCATACCGAGGAAAATTTAATAATTGAAGATTTAACTGCGTACAAACAAAATCCTTTATCCTCTCATATATTTCTGTGCAGCTCTGCATCTCGGAGGTTAAATCAGCTCACAGATTCCTGCAGTTTAAATGAGAGATGGGTTTTGTTTTTGTCCTTTTTCTCCGTTTTAGACCTGTTTTGCTTATATGACGTTATCATGCTATAGCAAAGCTTTAACATAGCAAACATGCTTGCTTTTGCTTTTTTTTATTATTGCCTGATTTATATTTATTGCTATAAGCATATTGTATTAACCAATCCTAAAGCAGAAGGTCTTGTCTTCAAACTACACGACTAAAACAAGTTTAATTCCCTCTTAGTATTATGGGATGTCAGGAGCTTCTGTTGAAACATGCTGTGAAATGAAACAGTCATTAAAACTGAGCCTTAATGGACACAGCAGTGAAATATGCCGCTGACCTTTCAGTTTTATGGTCAGTAACGAATGCATTTATAGTTTGCGTATCATATGTTTTGTCTTTTATTGTTTTGCTACAAGCAGAGCAGCCCTAAAATGATGACGAGCTGAAGCGGAGGAGAAAGTGTTCACAGCAGAGGTGGTGTCGGGCTTCAGGCTATTAAACACATGCTCTTGAATTGTATTAAATAATGCATTTGTCTGCAAACACAAGCGGCCTTTGTGTCAGACATGTAGAGCACCTAGGAAAGGAAATGGCTGTTTTCATCATTTAATAACATCAGATGTTGAGCTCTAGTCAAATGGCTCCCCTGTGTTTTCAGTTTGCTTCAAATACAGTTCGGAACTTATAGAGACCCCCCACCATGCGTGGGTTATTAATGCTTTTCATGTTTATTTGACGTGTGGCGCGCTCATTCTATTAACCAGCCAGCATTCAAATACACCAAACACAATTTTAGAAGCACATTATTTGCTAAAGAAATTAACAAAAAACCTCTTAAAAAGACTTGACCTATAGATAATCAATAAGGTTATCAAAATCACAGCAGGCAAAATCCCAAGGATTCTTAAAACTGATGTGGGAAACATTTTCTTTAGTTTCTAAAGAATAACTCATAAATATAGTCCTGTTCAAGTTGAAAGCAATCCACCCTCAGTGAGGATTTTGTTTAATTTGTAATTATTTTACTGTTGGGTTTTATGAGGCTTTGTTATAAATAATAATCAAAACACTTATGTAAGAAAAATCTAGTAATGAAGGATCATGTTGGTTAAAATCCGTTTCAAATTTTAAATTAAAGCCCACAGGCGCTACCCGCCCTGGCTGCCCCCCTTTGACCCGCTGATTATTAGCTGACTGGCCGTTATACTTCCATCACTCTCCCTATTTGCCCCTGCCTCTCTGGTCAGAGCTGCAGTGGCACATTCTTAAAAAAATAAATAAATAAAGCCCACTTTTTGTTGAAAATGGCAGCCTCTAAGTTTTAGAAGAATCTCCAAAAGTAAACTTTTGGATTTCTTTGGCACCAAGGGTTTTTGTTAACCACACACACACTCTTAATAATAATCATATTCGATGCTATATTGTTTAGATCAGCTTGAGCCAAAGATTCACATAATCAATTTTCACAATATTATAGTTAAAAACGGGGAAGCAGCTGTTAAAAATCTAGGACTTTTAAATCCATAACCTTTTCCCAAGTGGCTTCCCAATGATGCTCGAGGAGTTAGGAAGAGATAAATGGAAATCCGTAGAAGTTTAACTTTGTAGCTGGTACTTACTGTGATTTTTATTTTTTAATGTATTCATTTTGCAGGTGGGTTTGGTCAAACAGATGTTTTCGTTTCCCATATTGCCATATTGTAGGAAAATTGTGAAAATGAGAGTATTTTACACTTTACTACAATAAAGCTGTAGATCCTTTTTTTTATACTTAAACATTCCAGACCAAAAAGTTTTTTTTCTTTCTTTTTTTTTTAAATTTCCCTTTACTTCTTGTATACTAAGTTTGAACCAATTTAGCCTTTGTAGCTGCATGGAACATGAAATGTTCACAATTTGTACTTTGAAAGCTGACATTGAGGTGAACAAATCCAAGTCATTCTTTCTAAAATACTGCTCTGAAGCTTTGTTGCTAAAGCATCTTCTATCACCTGGAACTCAATAACATTTAAATACATGAATAAAAAATTCAGGGATTAGTCTGTACCGCACATATTTGATCTTTCGCCTGCCTCGTGCAGCCTCCCTCTCTTGCAGTGTTGACTGCCTCTTGAACAATCAGTAGCCGGACAGCATCATTCCAGCGTCATCTCCATGGAAACCAGCCTCAGCTGCTGTGATCATTGGGCCTGCCTGTTAGCCTGCCTTTTTGTGATAGGATGAGGGAAGCAGCAGTCCCAGCCTCCCCCCTCCTCTCAGCAACATTCCCTGTCTTACACACGTATTTTTCCTCGCATCCTCCTTCTTCACCTTTTTTCTGTTGGAGGAGGCGAGATGGGATTAAGCCACCCTGTCGAGTGTCTTTCTGCATCTGGATGGAACGCTTTTTTGCACGGCTGCGTCATAGTCAGGAGACTCGCAGCCGGAGAGTCATTGCGTCTGGTTCATCACAGCCTCGCTGAGAGAATGGAGACTAGAGCAAAGACCTGTTAGACCATTTTCAGTGAATTTTCTCTGGGGGATTTTTTTTTTTTCGGTATACTTTGGCCTACAAAAGCTGTGACAGTAATCTGGAGGGTAAGAAGAAAAGCACCGTGTCCTCCTCCTGTTTTTGACAAATCTCCTGGGATGACAGAGATGCAAGAAAACATGTAATGGCAATGTTGTGAGCAGGACTCTGAATGTAAATATCAATACCAATAGCTGCAAGCTGTTGGGACGTGCTGGGAATTGTCCGCACTAGCCAAGGCTGAAGATATGTAGCATCCCTTCAACTGGTTGTCCTCATTTTGACAAAATGCTACTGCGTAGCAGCAAAGGCACCTCACAGCTTCTGGTCCTCTGGAACTGCTTTATTCAAGCTCAGTTACCGTTGAAGCATTTACACAGAGAGGACACAGTTTGCTATCTGACAGCCATGGCAGGAACAGTACTTGGTTTGTTCTCCGCACTTTAAAGGAGCGCAAAAAGCCTTTCATCTCCTGAGCTGTCCTTTAGGTGTTTGTACCGCTCATCTGCATTGTTTCTGTCTAAGTGACTATGCTGTTGACGTTCCCAGTTGGCCACACAGATCTCATCTGCTCTGTGTGACTTTGACAGAAAGTGATGTACGACCTGTGCTCTCAGCCCGAGCAGCCTGAACCTGTACCCGAACACGCAGACATGGAAAGCAGCAACGGCATGGAGGCTCTTGGGAAACAGCAGCAGAAGCTCAACGAGTCGAAGAAGCACGGCAACAACAATGACGTCCCAAAATCTGCTAAGTTAGCCACAAAGTCTTTGCTGGGAAAGCGGCACCATTCGCTCTACGCAAACCTCAGTGGGTTTGAAGCTGAAGGAGTACAAAAGGTAAGTGTGAAACTTTTTATGACCGATGTAATATCCAGACTTTGTTTGTATTTTAGTTTGGATAAATACGACATTACTTGAATCCTCTAATCCTTTTAAGTTTCTCCTCTGTTGCATGGCGTCCCTCAGGGCTCAGTCCATCAGTTTTTTTTTTATAACTTTATTTATTGAACATTTTTTGTATTAAACAGACATACAGAGTGTATAATGAAATGTCAAAAAAAGGCAATGTGTAAAAATATACACTCGAATGTCAACCCGTCCCACCCACCCCCTTCAACAACCCCTAAGAGGCCAAGTCAAACACAGAGATAAAAAAATTAAAAAAAATAAAAACACAAACCACTTGGGCATTTAAAAATAAGAAATGCTCAAACCTATTTTGACCAAAGCTGGCAAAGGGGATTGATTTAATTCCCTGTGATGCCAGCTCTAACAGTAACCTCTGCAGCCTGCGGAACTCCGACAGCAGACCAAACGTGGATGTGACCGACACTGCAGTACAACAAAATAATATGACTTGCAGGAAAACTGTGGTATTTTCTAAACAAAACAATAAACACGAATTATGACATGAGCAACATCCTCTCTGCCTATAACACTTCCTGGTCACTATTATTATAACATTTAAACATGCCTTCAAAATTAGTGCATGGAAATCCAACCCACCACAATGCTGAATGGTTTGTGGGAATTGATCACCCATTGGGATAAATCCATATTTTAAGTAGGACTCCTGATACTGTCTATTAAATGTAGCTTTCTTTTTTTGGAACTGGAAGACTCCTCTTCTGTCTCCTGGCTGGGCCTTTTCCACTTGGCAAAGAAACTTTCCAAAGATGTTTGTTTTTTATTCATTTTGCTAGTTCCTGGGTTTTATTTTAGCGGTATCCTATCACGTGACCGAGACGAGCGAATTGGCCTGCGTCAAGAGTAACATAGACAAATGTAACAGAGAATCAGGCAATTTTTCAAACCAAAACATCTTTCAGATTCTGAAATACATAAAACTGAAGTCATGTAAGTTATTTTATTTTTTCTGTGCGGCCCGGTACCAAATGACCCACAGACCGGTACCGGCCCGCAGCCCTGGGTTTGGGGACCACTGTTTTAATTGGTTTTACTTGGAAAGCACTTTGTGATTTTATCTGTGAGAGGTGCTATAAAAATAAAGCTTACTTAGTTACTCACTAATGACAGCATGTTTGAACTAACGTTTCAACATTTGAAAACTAAAAGAAATGTAATTTGCATTAAAAAGGTTTATGTACAGTGGATATCCCTGTTAGGAGAATCTGTGTGTTGTATGGCACACTGCTTCACAACCCCTGCTGTTTTACTACTCAATTAAGATCTTCATTTGGAGAAACCTCTAATGAGCTATCAACTCTCATCCTGGGAAAAGATCTGTGGCCCTGAAGGAACATTAAGCAGCGTTATAAGTGAGGGTCAGCAGCTGTGCTTGTTACAGAAAAACAATCACATTGAAATTCCTCTGAGGGTTTTTCAGACAGTTCAGCGCGTTTGTCTTTTGTTTTCCAAAAATCAATTTTCACCATAACTAGAAACCAGGTTAGCTCTGTGTGCATGAATCTATGTAGCTGTCTGCAAATAATATGAAGACATCTCTTTCCAGATCGCCACAGCATCCTTTTAACCCTGTCCTCACTCATGCCAACCACCCTCGTTTAGGAGAAGGGGGGTGTTAATTTGATTTGGATGGATAAAGTGGCTTCAGCAGGAGCTGACTGTTGCTCCTGAAATTTTTCTGTGAAGCAACTGAGTTATTGACCGTTCCAGATAAATCTTAAAAAGTGTAAAAAAAAAAATGTGCGTGAACATTTTTGGTCAGACAGTTTAACTGGTATAAAATCCATATTTAGAATGGTCATGCCAACTAAAATAGCCAGGCTGTAGTGACTGCTGATCCAACTCATGTTTGAGCACACTCTTAGTTGTGAAGCCTCTGTGGATCAGTGTAAAACAGGAACCTTGGATGGGAAAAAAAAATAAAAAATTTCTAGAAGCGTCATCCAAAGTTTCAGGAAAGCACGTTTTCTCTTCACTCAGGTTTTTCCTTTAAGGAGCCATACCTTTCCAGATCCCACACCAATTATTATGAATTCATATACAACATATTTTTTGTATTTCTTAAAAGGAAAGTCCTAAGAAAGCTTAGAGAAATTGCTAAAAAATAAACATCTTGAGATTTTTAGTTTTCAGCTATATTTCTTGACACCTTTTAATATTCTTTTATTCATTGGTTGATTCTCCTGCATGGTGGTGATGTGGTAACATTGTCTTTAGTACTGGTACAACTTTTAGGCTGTGGCCTCTTTTTGTTTGAGGTTTGATTGTTCTTCCATCACCAGCACTGGTTCTCTTCAGATGCTTCCTTTCACTGTTCAGAAACATCTTTCATAAGAAATTGAGTCTTTCTTTATTGTAAAATTTTCTTTCTCTTTGTGTGGCTTTTTGATGGATTGGTCCTCCCTTATCAAGATGTGCTCTGCATTCACCCAAAGATAACTTAGCTAGGTTCCAGAAACCCCTGTGGCTCTACTCAGGATAAAACGGTTAATTGTCATTGACTGTTTTTTTTCTTTTTGTTGTCTGTGTGCAGTAAGATGATTTTTGGCTGATGAATGGAATTGTCCTTGTTTTAAGGAAAAAACACTTTTCCCATTGTTTTCTTTTGTTAAAATTCATGTGCTGAGGCCCCAAAACTATCCATCCATTTTTTGAACTCGCTGAATCCCTTTTGGGTGTTGCTAGAGCCTATCCCAGCTACTTTCGGCAAAGGCAGGGTGCATCCTGAACATTTTTTCAGTCAGTCATAGAGTGCCTCCAAACAACATTTTTTAAATGTTCATGTACTGGGAGGTACAGATGGACAACCAAAGCAACCGCTTGTTCTTAAGAATCCAACCCAGGCAAGCAGAAACGGTAGTGGTTCTGTCTACCTGCTTCTATGAATCCTGACAGATTGTCAGAATTTAGAATCAGAAGTACTTTAATGATCCCACACGTGGGAAATTTGTGCGTTACCATAGCAGTAAACATAAGAGTAAATAACCATAATATAAAATAAACAATAATATAAAAAACAAAAATGTAGCAGAAATGTAAACAAATAAGCAGGTATAATTTAAAGACTATTTACAAACAGGTAACAATGTGCAAACGTGCAAAAGTCATCTGTTACACTGTGAGTTATTGTAGAGTTTAATTGTGTTGGGTAGATTGTAGAGGTATAATGGTAAATGGTGTATACTTGTTTAGCGCTTGGGCCCACTGCACAGTATAACAGTCACAGTGCCATTCAACTATGTATACACATCTTCATAAACATGCACATCCGATCTTTTAACAAAGTTACTCCTATGTTGCATGGCATCCCTCAGGACTCAGTACTAGGTCCAATCCTATTTCTTTTGTACATAGAGACTCTTGGAAAAATTACGAGTGCTTTTAAGAATGTGTCCTACCATTTCTATGCTGATGACATCCAATTGTACTGCTCTTTTAGTGACTGACTTTTAAAGGATTATTAAATTATTAAATTGCCCATCATGTATTAAAGACTGGCTTATACAAAATTACCTTCAACTAAATGAAAAGGAAATGGAAAGTTTGGACCTGGAACTTTTTATCAGCATTCCTTTAAACATAGAATAAAGCCACATCGCTCTGTTAGCAGTGAATATTGGTATATTAGATGCGACAATACAGCAATGTGTCGATCTCTTACAAACAGAAAATATAATCGCCCTCTTTCATCCAGGTTTTCTTGGTTGATGATGCTAATGTGTGTCCCTTGGTTTTGTCAGTTCTGCCCACATAGACAGTAAATATGGAATCTAGTCTGTTGTCTGCTGCTTTGGATAAAATGACATTACTAAACTCAGCAGAAAGCCAGGACTGGAGGGTTGTACTGGCTTTATTCACAGCGTTTTTTCACATGGTTTCACCAACCAGTACAGTTTTAAGCTTCATTTTGATGAATCCTTCAAGCTTATTAGGAATTTAGTCATCTATTGATCTATGTAATGAGAATTTGCTCTTTTCTGTGTAGGAGCGACTATTATCATTAAATAAATGCTTCCTGTTTTGTGCTTTCTAATACAGACATTATTACCTTCTGTCTAAAGTGTATCAGTGATGTTTGCTCTCTGTGTCGCTGAATAGTGCTGTTATTGGGCTATGTTCATACACATATTAGCTAAGCATGTTAATTTTAGTAAATAATTAATGGAGCTAAAACCTCTGGAGAACCAGATCGTGGCCGTCTAGGAGCTGAAACCTCAATGTGTCTGTCAGCTGTCTGGCTGCTCTTGAGACCGAGGTTAATGAACACTTACTTGTATTGTTTTTGCTATCACATTTACTGTGTTTACAGTTAGTGGAATTTATAAAAATTATGGATAATTAAGCCCATAGACACCCTCTTTACCCCTGCAATCACTCTGTAATTACAGTCATTTTTATTTGTCTATTGTGCTCTAGTCTATACAGTAGAAAAATAATACATTGTTTATTTGACTTAGATTTATCTTAACTTAAATCTAAATCACATGAATTGCACAGATATTGAAAACCTTTTTATTTATCATTCGCTGGGACAAACATTGCAGTGTTTTATACGTATAGCTAAAGTTATGTGCTTAAAATGCGTGGATGCCTTTTTAAGCCAAACATTTGGGACATTAAAGTGACTAGTCTCTCTGTCTAAAGCTGAGTAGTGTGTGTGTTACATAAGAAACACTTGTCCAGCCTTCATCCATGACTCAAATCACTCTTCTTTTTTTGTGGCTGAAAAGTGGGAGTTGAAACACTCCTGCTGTCTTATTTGCAGCAAATTTTACCTTTTTTTTAGGGTTAAGAAAAAATTTGAATAGGCCATGTTAGATATTTTGTCTTCCTCTTCTTTTTCCTTCGACTTTTCCTTCAGGGGTTGCCACGATGAATACTTTTATTGGTTCCTTCCCCCAAGAGTACTAGGATAGGCTCCACGATTCTCCTGGTGGTCTTGTTTATACCCTGCATGACAGCTCTGCCAGCTTCCGTGTGTGCGTAAGTGAATGGGACTATGACTGTGTACCACCTTTTGTTCTTAATGAACCCAGAACATTTCCAAATTGTATAAACTATTCAGCATAGATACCCCAACTGCAAGGCAGGAAATTGACACAGTTCCAAAAAAAAAAACCTCAAAAACCTGTGAAACCTTCCCACTAATATGAAGTAACGGCAGTTCCTTTTTGAAGCTTTTCAAACTACAGGGAAAAATATGGACACACTCAGGGGTTTTCTTGAAACCCCAAAGCCTAAATTATATTAATTTAAAGCCTTTAAATTAAGACTGTGAGCATGGAACTTGGATCTAAAGCAGAGTGTTTCATATATTCCTAATTACTTGACAAAAAAATAACATATTCATAAGGGTAATTTCATTTGTGTTAAGCTAATACTTCTGCAAATGTATTTTTGATTTTAAAATGGTCATTGGTGAACAGTGTCAAATTATTACACACCTTCCACTGTGCTTTACATGTCCAAAGACCCCATCAAAAGTGGAGTTCAAGCTCAGATTCTTGGTATATATTCATGTTAAAGTAACTGGAAATAAAGACTGTAGAAATAGAGATAATAGCAATAGACATGATTGCTATTCTTTTTGCCTGGATGCTGATGGGGAGGCTTGTTTTGTTGGTCCAGTGCTTTTTACCAAAGGTCACTATTGTTGCTGGAGTTCCTCTGCTCAACGTGCATTTTCCCAGCAGCTAAAGAGGCTGTATGTCATTTTAGATTGTATGTGTGGCCTGAGGAAGCTGACCTTTACCTGTCCTGGATATTGTTTGTTTTTAAGTTTCCATTTTCATTAAACTCTGTTGCACGTCTATTTGAATTCTTAAATAATGTTGAAATCAGATCCTGATGCTGCAGCATTACCCTAATACGTTTGTGTGTGTATTTATTTCCGCAGCTGCTTTAAAAAGAAACTCTGATCCCTTTCCTTTGATGTTCTGAAGTGTTATGTTCTGTCAGCACTCAGCGTGAAGGGCAGATCAGTCAATATTTTGGGATGTTGCCATCAGAGAGACCAGGTTTCACGCGTACAGTGTTTAAGTTGTTGGCAGCTGACGGTTTGAACAACGGTGGGAGTTCTGTTCTCCCAAATAAACCCCAAGGGATTCTTTTTTTAATTCAGCAAATGTTGGGTGATGATTCTGGAGGAGAGAAGATGTTTCAGCCGAACTCCCTGTGGGGCTGACTAGAACTGCTTTGCAATTGCATTGATGCATCTGGATATGTGCACTGCAGCTTGTGTGGGTTCAGACTAATCACCAGAGTGAATCCAGGTGAAGGATGGGCGCCATTCTTGTCACTCAGAGTAGTTTCATTAAACGGCCTGTTGACAAAGATGAGTTGACCTCAGTCATTTATGCTTTTTTTTAAAAGTATAAATCAATTTCTTTGTTCTTGACACGTTTTGTAAACGTGCAACAACTAAAGAAAAATATCAGTATCAATAAACTATGAATTTAAAGGGGTGAAAAAAATAATCATTTGGGTCTAAATACATCAGCAGAACAGTTTTGCTGCAAACCTGATGCTGTGGTGTTAATTGTATAGTCATATAGTACAGAGAGCTATAAAGCACCACATCTGTATATATCAATATATATATCGATATATATATCGTAAAATGAAAAATGTACAATCGTGACAAAACATTATATTTATTGTATTGAAAAATACAGCTGGATGATACATTTATAAGTTAAGCCAGTGTGAAATAAGAGGACAGACGGACATTAATACATATGCAAATTTCTCAGACATGATAAAGGATATTTTTTGAGCGGCTCTTCATGCTGAGGGTCAGCAGAGAAACAAATCATCTCTATTGTGTCTCCATTCTCCACGCTTTTTGCTGAAGCAGCATCAAACGGCGCAATAGTGGGACTTCTCCTTCTGGTCATCTTTTGTTCTTTTAAAACGCCAAAGCTTCTGTGCATTTCTGACACTTAATTAAGATTTTTTTGGAGGATTTTTAGGTATTGTATATTTTAGTTCATGTATAATATGAGGCAGGGAAGCAGCCTTGCTTGAAAGGGTTGTATACCAAAGCAGCAGACTAAGAATGACACGAAGACGGTGAAATGTTATTGTAGCTGTTGTTGTTTTTTTGCCTTAATGTCCTACTCCGATCATCTTTTGATCTGTTGTAAAAACGTTCCCAGTGGTCTTTTAACTATGAGTATGCTGTAGTTTCTGCAGAGTGGCAGTAGGTGGGACTGTTGGCAGGCCCGCCCCCACTTCCCATCATCCATCTGTTTACATGCTCTCCCGCTAGCTTACAGCCCCTCACACCCCCAGCCTAAAATTATTGGTGCAGCAAAAATGGTGAGCAATATTGGAGCTATCCACCGAATAGTTTTGATCCAGATTCCAGCTCAGACCAGGAAAGCAAAGACGTACATGAACCTAGTCGTCTACAAGAGGATGCATCAGAATGGAGCGGGGCGGGGAGCATGCTGCCCGCTCAAAGTAATTACTGTTACAAATACTCTCTTTTTCAAACTGCATTTTTTCATTTGCTTTTGATTAACAACAACTTTAACAATGAAATACAGAAATATAATTTCGAGCTTAGCTTTATTTTCATAATATACATCCTCTATCATGAGAAAAATGCTACAAGAAAAAAACTTGAAAAAAAAAAAACATGATTTTCATCGGCGTGGCTCTTTAAACCAGTTGTGACCCCAGTCTATTAGAACAGAATTATTCAGAATTATCAGAATCATTGCAACAACTTTCTATAGAAAGCATTTCAAAATACTCACAATAGTTTGAAATGCTCTATGTACTCGCTCTAATGCCCGGCATGCAGAACAGGGCCGGCTTGTGTTGGTTCTTTGTTCTCGCCATATGAGAACCAGCATACTCTGTCACTGTCAAGTACCCCCGGAGATAAGTCCTGATAAACACGAGGGGGGGGGTCCAAGAGGACACTTAAGAGATCTCCCTCATGACTTATAGATGAGTACATGCTGGGGGGCCCTAGTAATGAATCGGCCCTCGAAGTGCTTTTGGTAATATTTTTAAAGCCAGCCCTCTGCTTACTATCTCCACCATAGCAACATTTTAGAATAAATATTTCTTTGTTTTATAAGTGTTGTCATCAAAACGGTTGATGTATCATAACATCAAGAATATTAGAATGACGCTATTATCATGTAAAATAAATGTTGCACGTGTTAATATTTATAAAAGCAAAGAAATTTAAAATAGATTTAAATAGACAGCTGCTGTCTGCAGATTTTGCCGGTTGACAAGATGTGTTCAGGAGCCCCATTTCTTTCTATGAGGGGCCCTTAGAGCCTGACAAATCCTTCTTACTTTCCATTGCTATTGGAACTGCAAGAAGCTTCCTGAATGCAAGGAAAATGTATCTGATTCTTTAGTTTATTTAAAAAATAAATAAAAGCACAACTTCTTCATGTGGGCTGTACGTACTATGTATTACTAACTACAAGCACAGCTGATCAGAGATAGATTTAATGACTACATAAATTCTACCACACTTTCATATATTTTACAGACATGTTCGGGACTCTTTTTGTTATTTTACGCTGCTTTCACGTATCAGGTCACACAAAGAGAGCCACTGAGCGAGCAGAAGCCTCTCTTTTCTGTCTGTGTCTTTGTCTTGTAGTCATGTCCTCGGGGGGCATATCATGGGGGATTTTGATCCGTCTGCAAAAAACGCTGATGCGGCTGTTCCTATGAAAGCAGACATTTCCATAGGACTTAAAAAAGCTCAGACAAAAGAACGGTCTGGTATGAATATTTAAAAACACATCTCTGAAATGTTAATAATGTGCCTTACATTTTGTTGCCCCTCACTTTGTCATTGTGTACTTTTAGTTTTACATTTAGTGCTAACATTTCTGCTTTATTTGACACCTTTGTATGAGCTTTTCTGTGGTATAGCTTTATTTCCTACTGATATCCCACAATTCATCTGTGCAACATTTGTGCAATTCAACATTTATTCACTCACGTATTTTTAAGGGAAATGCCTAAATGTATCCCATGATGTTTGAACTGCTGATCTGAAATGACCATGTGAACACATAAGCTTATTCCCTGAACCAGATCAAATTAAAAACATATCCAACTCAAGTTGAATCAAGCAAACTAATTTCACACGATGTGTGAGGGAAATATCAGATATGTCAAATTAAATGATTTAAACGGCATCATAGTGAGACACTGAAGCATAAATATTTTATTTAGTGGTTTGATTTGAAAAACCCAGCCTCAGATCAAGGCTTTCTTTTTATATTCATGTTGTCCTAGGTCCCTTTTTTTGGTTTAAGATCAACATATGTTCCAAAAGTTTAATTTTACCACGTCAGCATTAAAGACGCACTCCAACGAAAATGGTGTTTTTAACGTGTTCTTGTGGTCATTTCCTAATGATGGAGGACTTTAATAAAGAAAATTAAGCTTTAAATCCCATTTCTGAGTATCTCTTTATTCAAATTGGCGAAAAATGCTGCTGGAGAAAGATCGTATTTGTCACGTAGAAAATAGTCTTGGCAAGCCACACGCTTACTCCTGCAAATGGTCTTAAAAGCAGTCATCACTGAAACGACTGTGTGATAATGAGTGCTCCGTTCAGTAATGACTTGTTTTGATTGTTGAGGCAGACAGACTGGAGCATTCAGGGTAGATGAACAGACATCTGTGTGGACGACCCCCTGCGTTGCCTTCCTTCACTGATCCAGGTCTGTGTGAGAGCAGTACTAGTGGAGGAGAGGAGGATTGGCTCCATGCTAATGTGTGCACTGGCCTGAGGTAGAACTCACCACCTGCAGGCCTCTTCTATGGCAAAGAGAGCCGATGGGTGTTGGAAAAGTCCCACTGTCCCTCATATCTGTGTCCGGTGCAGTTATTAGTCTGTCTGGACCTCAGAATTCAAATGAGAATTGAATCATGGGAGTCAGAGCGGAGTCAGGCTGGCTTGATGAGACTAACAGTTTTTAAATGTATTCCCAAGAGACAGACAATGTGGATCATTGTCTGTCATGATGACATGTGTACAAGTCATGAGGGGCTTTTCTGCTGCTCCACAGCAAAAACCACTTTTTTAATTGTTTACTTTATTTTGTATCTGTTGTAGTTGATATTTCCCTTGTTTAATTAGACATTTGTAAATAAAATATTCTTTTTAACAAAATAACAAAAATGATCTGAATCTAATTGTTTTATTTACAGCAATTCTTTATTTATTTATTTTACTTTTGCAAGCATAGTTTAATGACCATTGTGTTTTTTTACTTTCAATAACAGAGAGATACCAGCTATTTTGTGCATACATATAGCTGATTTTTCATTTGGTTATTTGATGTATCGTAAGTTGTTATCTTATATTTTCAGATTTTACTTTTAAAAGTAAGCAGGTGGGAGAATTGAGCACATCTGACAGGTCACAGTTTATGGAGTAACACTGGCTCTGTAACGCTACAAAGATGCTGCTGAAACACAGTTATTATATTTATGAAATACAGTTTTTATTTATGCCTCATGAATTAATTTTGTTTTATTTGTCCTCCACATCTTAAGTTAACGTCTAGCAACAGTTCTGTCTCTAAATCAACACGTCATTCCTCTGTCTGTTGCTGCTGTAAGTGAAGCAACTTTATCCTCCAGTTTTGACTGGATACTGTGAAAAATCGCTGCATGTTCCGCTGTTTCATCAGGTTAAACTGAGCGCTACACACAGCTGAAGTGACTGCGGGGATGAGGAGCATCTTGCGTGCGTTTGTTTCACTCGCGTGCAAACGTAGATGAGGAGAGGACAAAAGAAATTCACCACATTTTAATTTACATGACTAACGTTTATTCGCCATGTGGCGACTAACCCTCTAACTTTGGACCCTTTAAAAATAAAAGTCTCCTTTCCCAAAAACGTTATAGTGCGATATATTTAATTATCGTTTTCTTGCCCAGGCCTACTTCATTATTGACCATTTTTGGCTGCTGCGACTTATAGTCGAATAAAACAATAGTCAACAGTGGTGTTTTCCCTGGCAAAGAGATTCTTTCTGTGGCTGTTTTCTTTAACCGGTTCAATCATCACATCGAGTGTTTCTGGTGATTTCCAGCATTACAAGCAAAAGCAAAAACAGGCCTAGTTTGACCTGCTGGTCATCTTTTATGAAGCAAAGCAATATTTTCGGTCCTAATAGAGAAAAATGCACTTTTTTTTTCAGCACACCTGACTTGATCTGCCGTCATGGCGTGGATTCATGTGTGGCAGGTGTTTAAGCAGCCTCTCCCACTGAGTCTCAGGCTTCATTACTGAACTCCTGGAGCTGAAGGGTCGTCTCCTCACATCTGTCTTTCTGAGGCTCTGTCCACTCAGCCACTTCACACCAATTACAACCCTGAATGCTTCATGGACAATCTGCCACAGTGATTTCTGCTCTGTTTAGAAGAGAGGTCTTTCTCCTACCAGCTACAAAATAACAGGTTCACCTGTGCGACACTAAGGTACCGTTACTTACAGATATGCAGATAGGCATAGTTTACATTGATTCCTGCAAGAATGTGGTCACAGTAGAAGCGTGTCAGCATGTTTAGAGCATTAGGGATTAAAGTTTGAGGCTGACACCTTGGTGGTCTAATCCATTGCTGCTCAAACTGGCTCTGAATGCAGCAAGCTGCAGTGCATGAGAGTTGACAGCTCCAGCGGGGAGTTTTGATGGCCAAACAGACTCACATTTCTGAAAACGTTTTGGATTTCTTGGGTGTTTGATGATATAAGTCTCTTCCTGTGAGACCAAACTCCCGTGTGAGTGGAAACCGGGAAAGGTTATGGGTTAAAGCAGAGACGATGTACTCTCAAATGTAGACTGAGGGTTTAGTTATTGCACTTCTGTAGTAGTTACAATTTTACCATAGCAAACACTGTTCCAGATGGTAGGACTACTGTCAAAACCGTTTTATCAGACCTGCAAATGCTTAACCAGGGGTCTGTAACCTGTGGGGGTCTGTGGAGCAGCATCCGGCTCTTTTATCCTTGCATTGAGGCCCTTTGGCTGTAAAGAAAAATACTAATGCTTTGAATAAATAATAGGTTAGTTAAGTTAAGTAAATATTCCTATCTTCTACTGCACAACAGTAGTGTTCAGTTGCTGTTCAGACCAGTTCTTCAATTAAATATTTGTCTAGCATGTACACATATTTTAGTTGGATTTTACACTAATGTTGTTATGTTCATATTTAGTAGTAAAAGGAGAAAACTGATGATGTCATGATGACAAAAAATTCCATGTTTGCCATTCTGGCATTTTAATTTTAATTCATCTGCTGCAGCAGGAGGAGGACACAGGGCGTATTTTATTTTGAAAGTACTTGAATGTGCTCCTGTCAAAAGCAAACATTCATTCATTTTCATTTTCATTTTCTTGTCCCTTTCTGGGTCATGGGTCTGCCGGAGCCTATCCCAGCCACTTGTGGACATCCTGGACTGTTAGCCAGTCTGTCGCAGGGCCACAATCACACACCCATTTACACTCACACTCACACCTAGGGACAATTTAGAGTTGCCAATTGACCTATGAAGCATGGTTTTGAATGGTGGGAGGAAGCCGGAGACCCCGGAGAGAACCCACGCATGCACAGGGAGAACTCCACACAGAACAGGCCCCCCACACATTGATGTTCTGTTGCAGGTCCCTCAGCCATGACTTGAACCGGGGGCCTTCTTGCTGTGAGGCAAGAGCGCTGACCACTGCAGCCACCGTTCAGCCTGTCAAAAGCAAACAAAATGTAAAATGTATCTAGAAAAAAAATGTGACGTTATAATTCAGTTATTGTAAACAATTAAAAATGACAATTCAAAAATAAATGGCTACAAAAACATCAGTAAAGTTTATTTTTCTAAACAGTGAGCTGGAACGTTGTGTTTCTCGCTGGTTTTTGGTCTGTACCAAATGGCTGTTTTAGCGTTAAAGGTTGAGGAGCCCTGCACTAAACGAACATGTGATTGAAAAGATTTTACTGCTGGATGTTATGGGAGCTGCAGATGCAAAAAATGGTTTATTGATTAAATGGGGAACATTTGCAGAGACCTCTGTCAAACAAATCTTTGTCATGTTCAGCAGAGCTTGTCTTATGGTCTCAGTTTGACCACGAGTCAGAACATTATGGTTTTTCTTCTGGTTGCAGAGCAAAAATATTTTCCTTTACCTTGTCAAGAGGATTCAATGAGGTTTGCTTTAGAGGTTGGACCACAATGACTTTCCTTTTGTCCTTTGGTTTTTCCATATGTCATAATTTGAGAAGAAAAAAAATGCAGAAATAAAAAAAAAAAGTCCCTTTGTTCCCCTTAGTTTCAAATAACTTTGAATGTTGTAGATTTTTTTTAGTCTCAGAAATGATCAGAACTTCTTGCTGTGCTTTCTTCTCAGAATGGTACAGACTATGGGTTTTTGGTGCGGCAGAACTCAGAACTTCTGCGAGCCCTGGACGATCTAGAAAAAACCTGCAGCACACTGAAGGAGGAGAATGGCCTGCTGGTAAGACTAAAAATAACTGTGTTCTGCTCACAAAAGGCTTTGTGGAAAGTAGGTCAGAACACCTCAGAAAAAAGATGTTATACAGTTCTTCTCTATTCTGACGTTCCTGTCCATTCGTTTAGCGGAAGAGCAGTGCTCCAGGGACGGAGGAGAAGGTCAGGAGGTTAAGGAAGAAGAACACAGAGCTGGCAGTTCTTGCTAAAAGGCTGGAGGAGAGGGCACGAAAACTACAGGAGGCCAACTTAAGAGTGGTGGGCCACGCAAGTCAAATATTTCAAATGACTCAACACCAGTCTGTCTTATGTAGTTTGGGTTTGAACACACTTGGGACTAAATGCTGCGAGTAACATTTCCACTATGCAACCCATTGCATTTGATCACTTTGTCACTTGTGAGATCACAAGGTGTAAAGAGAGGAAATATTATGATGCTGAACACTGCCCGAATAACCTAATCCAGCACAAAAAAGGTGAAAATTAAAGACACACTGATAAAAATGGTGTTTTTAACATGTTCTTGTAACATTTTTCTGATGATGGAGAACATATATGATGAAAATTTGACTAATATTTGGCTAGTAGTTCTTTATTCAAATCATGAATCAGGAGCAGACTAAAAAATGCTTTTTGAAAAAGATTATATCCTCGGTAGGTCACAAGCTTTCTCCTCCGAGCTGTCATATACAGTCAGAGGCAGCAGAAGGGGAAAGGGGGCGGGACCATAACTCAGAGGTCAATTTCTACCATGCTACTGCTCTGCAAAAACTATGTCCTAATAACAACACAGGGTTTAGAATTTTCTAAAACGGCATAATCATAATTACAAGACCACTGGGAACATTTTAAAAAAAAAAATCAAAACATGAGCAAAGTGGGAAATTAAGCGTTTAATAAGATTGAAAATGGCCTAATAAACCTGAGCCTCTTTATTGTACATTTTTGTGTCAGGGTAGAAGGGTCTAATTCTCTTCTAGAAAAGGGGTTTAAGTCAAGGTAAGAAGCCAGGTAGCTTTTCTAATGAAGGTCTTTAGGGAAATGAAAAGTTCTCATCATTTAGGAGAGAGATTCAGTCTATGGTTTACATTACTCATTCAGTTTATAAAACTTTGTTTCAACATTTTTTACATTGCATCTTCCGGCCAAACATTAAGTGGAAAATCAAGTTTAAATCACATTTTTTGCTTCATTTGTACAAATGCTCAATATGCTAACAAATATGGATTACCATAAAATTGGAATTAAGGGTTGTGTTGAGATTGAGCCAAAAACTGCTAAGGATAAACTCCTAAAATAATTACATAAATCCTCATAAAATGGTTTCAGTTCGAAAAATAAGTTAGGTAGCAGCACATACAGAAGTTTGATTTGTAGTGTTTACATCTTCATAACCTTACTATTTCTGTTTTCAGGTGAACTCCCCGTCATTGATGAGACCTGGATCTGCAGAACACTACAAGAGAGCGTTTGCCCGTCAGAGAGCCCGCGATCTAGCTCATCATGCTGATGCACTGCTGTCCAAGGACAAGGAGATTGCTGCTCTGCAGCAGGAGTGCAGGGAGCTGGAAGCTCAGCTGGGCCACTCCAAGGTAAAAAAAAGAAAAAAAGAGATAATAAATAAACTTAAATCAATATGAAGCTGAGTGAGTTTATTTAGCCTAGAGGAAGGTGGATGTGCAGAAGTTTGAGAGGCCAAATCTGGACACTTACCGGTACCTTAGTGTTCTATCCTGATTTATCTGGGCCAACATAATGCTACAAGTTTGCCCTCTGCTGGACAGTGCGAGTAGTGTTCATCCTCCTTAGCATGTATTAGAAAGGCTGTGTCACACTGCTGATGTGACGACAGATGACGGTGCATAAAAAGGCTGCCTTCCTCTGTTCCTGCCATTAATGACAAGCTTCAATCATTATTCTTAACATAAACATTGACTGATTTTAATGATAAATGCTTGATATTTATGTTGTTTATCAGAAGATAAACAACAGTTTAATTGGATGGTTCAAACAGAAAGACTCTGATATCTAACATTTGCCAAACAGACAACAGTTTTATGTTTTAAAATAAATGTTTTTGCTTTAACATTAGAGGGTTTTCTGAAATAGTCTTTCAAATAAATCTCTAAATTTAAATGTGCATAGAGTGCGAATGTGCATACAGTCAGAATGTGCATACAGTCAGAATGTGCATACAGTCAGAATGTGCATACAGTCAGAATGTGCATACAGTCTCAAAATGTGCTGAATTTACGACCCATCTGCAGGGGTTTCCTCTTCAGTCAAGCAGAGGAGAATTTGAGAACCTCCTCAGGGAGTCTCAGAAGGAAGTTCTGCGTCTCCAGAGGCAGCTGTCGGTCACGTCATCCAGACATCAGGATGACACTGAACTCATCATCAAAACATGTGGGGAAAATACCAAAGACAAGGGACAAGAGAAGGTAAACGCTTCCTACTGACTGCTCTGGCTCGAAACTGTACGGCTCGATAGCTCCAAAATGACTCGCCATTTTTCCTGCACTGCTTGTGTTAGGTTGGGGGTGCAAGGGGCTCTAAGCTAGTGGGAGAGACTGTAAACAGAGAGCTCTCAGCAACAGGGAGAGAAAGGGGGATGGGTTTGCTCCATGATAACAGTCCGGTTCACAACTCAGAGGTGAATTTCAAATAAGCTCCTGCTGCCCTGCCAAAGTTTTTTTTTTTAAATTTTGGTTTAACAAAAAACAGCATAATCATAATTAAAAGACAACAGGGAACACTTCCACAATAGATCAAAAAAATAATTCAGGAGGGTCTTCAAAGCCCCACACAATTATACTTCCACACCAGGATTCATGGAGAGTCTTTTGTCATTGAGGGCTTCT
The DNA here is from genome assembly GCA_023969325.1 of Oryzias curvinotus. Taxonomy (NCBI): domain Eukaryota; kingdom Metazoa; phylum Chordata; class Actinopteri; order Beloniformes; family Adrianichthyidae; genus Oryzias; species Oryzias curvinotus. The sequence continues at coordinate 10,549,502 of CM043719.1, read as the reverse complement.
CTCCTACTTTCCTCAGAATAAACACCATTCACTCACAGCTCTAGTTAAAGTGTGGGTGACATGGCCTATTTTAATAAGCCAAAGTATAGTAAATAGTCTCTATTTCCTGTTGCGATTGTTTTTAATATTTTTCGAAAAAGAATAAATAGCGAAAAACGCGGTATAAACAACGAGGACGGCCGCCGGCTTCACGCATTCCGCCGAATTCGCGCCGCCCTGTTTGTGACGTAACGAAAGGCGACAACATGGCTAGCACCGATAGCGAAGCACAGAGTGATGCTACCGTCTTCCAGCCAAGACCACTTAAATTTGTTTTTTTTTATCGTCTTCTCACAACTGAGGTCGTGACCACGCTCAATAATGACGATGCCCGCATTATTGATCGCAAACTCTTCAGATTTGTTTGTGAAAGTTTAGCGTGTGTCCGCCAGCTTTGGTCTCTAGGGGATCCGTCACGCTGACCACGTGGTACAGACAGAGCCAATCAGAGCCGTCGACGCATCCGAAAGCAACTAAAACGTCCCGTCATTGGTCAATTAGGCCGGGTAGACGAGAGATAGCCGCGACCATAGAGGAAGCGATCCGCAGAGAAATATAGAAAATAAAGCTAAAATTCGCCGATTTCAGACAATTTTTTCATCCGGAAAGCGATTTGTCCATAGAGATCAGCGGAAAGCGATTTGTCCATAGAGATCAGGTCTTTATTTCCAGGAAAGTACGTTCGGTTTGCTCAAAAACCCGGATTTCCGGGAATTCCCGGAGGACTTTCATCACTGAACGTTAAACTCACTCTCTTAGCTTGTCCCCACCCGTTGCTATGTTTCTTTGGTGTGACTGCGGTTGTCAGGGAGATGACGCAGCGACGGAAGGGGGCGTCGCCTTGGGGTGCAGGCTTACGAGAGGGGAAGACGCGCGGGAGAGCAAAAGGGGAGGGGCTGTTTGGCTGCATGTTTTCAGTTTGAATGAGAATAAGTTCGTAGACGTTGTGCTGTAAGAGTTGATCTGACCAAAGAAATAAACGGCTAAAAGGCCTGTTCTAAAGCAACGGTGTCCCGCTAAATCTGTTACCATTAAAGTCCCGTCCGGACTGGAGATCATAACAGCGGTTTCCGACTACGGTCCGAAGCCACACGCTGAAGGTAATAGGGAATTTATACACAGATACACTTTCACTTGATGTATTGCTACATCCAGCTGCCACACAACGACTTGGCATGTTGATGATTAACAGAGAATTAACGAATTAACGATGATTAACGAGAGAAACGAAGACTACCTGCTTTGTTTACCTGCTGTCCGAAGCGGAACTACGGAAGTCAATGCCTTTCGTGACGTCACAGGTCATATCGGGGTCACTTCCAGCCTGCGCTCTTAGCGGCAAATTCAAATCTCTGATTCCTTCGAAAGATGTCTATTATTCATATGCTTCGGATTTTTTTCGACGCGAACTATTGGTATCAATAGAATCAGCGTTTAAAGGGCTTTTTTATTTGACAAAGTTGTTCAAAGCATGGCATCCACACTTTAAGTTTGTTCAAGCCAGGATTTCACTGCTAAATTCCAGTCCAGTATTGTTATACCACTGTGGGTGTCCTTCTTGGCTCTAAAAGGAGAGAGAGCCCTTACAGAGCTCTGTGACTGTGGGAACAGTTCATTTTTAAATGTAAGAACTTTTGATCAGAAGCTGATTCAGGGACCAAAGGCCACTGGCTCACCTTGATGTGCTGTAAGTACAGGAAAGACACAGTAGCTCAGAAACACTGCAGGAGCCACTATTAGACAAAAACCCAGTGTATTTGACTGCATTAAGGGCAGTTTTCTTCAGCCCTGGGACTTGATTCTAGTCCCTGTGTCTTTTCTAGCTATTGCTCCTCTACTCAGTGATGATTACTGGGATCAAGTGTGTTTAGTCAAACAGAATCGGGAATCACCTGATCCTGCTAATCAACACTGAGTAGGGCAGGGCAAGCAGGACAAGGTTTAAAAACCAGTGCAGGAACAGGGCCCAGTGCATCATGGGAACAGTATACTGGACTTTCAGCAGATTAGATGGCTCAGGAAAAAAATCAGGTATCTCAACAAAACTGATTAAACTTAAAAAAAAAAACTCCCATTCATTCCAATCATAAATTCTGTTCATAAACTGAACTTATTGATTCTACAGGAAAAGCAGGTTGAATACTTTCACATAGAGGACAGTTGGAAAAGTTTAGAGTTCTGAAACACTGTTCTGTACAGTAAAGTCAAAGTCTTTTTCTAAACCCTGCTTTTGTGTGTTATTCTGTTGGCATTTAAACTGTTTCTCTCCATATACCGGCTTGCTGCTGGACTCAGTACTAATCTGCCGCAAGCTGTAATGAGGCGATTCCCTGTCTTTAACTTGTGCCCAGTCAAAGCTATCAAAGTAATACACCATGATCCTCTCTGCATTTAATGCTGATCTTCTCTGTGTTCAGTGCTTTCATGCTCGGCTTTCTGATACATCATGCACTTTGCAGAAAACGGACACAAAATGTGGACTTTGTGAATCAGTAATATGTGTTGCATAACGCAGCGTTGCTCCTGTTTAAAACAATTTTGTGTGTTTGAAGCTGCGGATCAATGCATTAAGGGAAAATGCAATTTCCTGATTTTAGTTTCAGAGATGGATTTTTAAAGGCGCTGCCTCTGCACGGTGACCTCGGTTTACATAATATTTAAGACATGCTCCTCATGTGTAAACTGTGTGAGACTTTCTTGCACTAATGATGAAGTGCAGAAAATTCTGTGCTTGTGAAAAATGCTGCTTGCGGTAATCTCTCATCTGTGGGATGTCCACACACACACACACCCTGTGCCACTCGCACACCCAGAAAGGGGCCATGTTGTGTGAACTCTAATCCCCTCCAACAACAGAATGGTACAGTCCAGTAATCCGCTCTCTGTTGCTGTAGCAGCGGTGAGAGGGTTTTGGATGGTAGGTAAGACCACAGCCGCACTAAACACTTTTCGTCCTGCTCTGGATAGCTAGCAGGCCAGGGAAATCCTTGACGTTGCCACAGATCACGCAAAAGGGGTAGGTCATCATTCTCGTCTTGTGTGTGTAAGTGTCAGCAGGACTTTATGTTCTATTCGGCTAACATATTTTAATAGGAACCTGTGTAGAACTCAAAGTGGAAAACTAATGTCCAATCAGAGGTGGGGGATGACAGGTGCCAAGTAGCAACACTTGCATTTGTGTTTGATATTTTATTGTCAGTAAATGGCGTGTCCAAGCATCTCAATATTGCAATGTTACCTACAGCCAAAGGAGCTCTTAGATCTAGTGGCTGTTTTTTAAATATTCTCTTCAGTAAATCCTGCGGTAAATCCCAGCCTCATAAGTAACGGACTGCTGCTTTACATTAGACCTGGAAGGTGGGACAGACACAGGGCCTAGTCAGGGACGGGTTGTCACAATCTTTGGTTTTGTAACGGCTGTATTTCAGAGCTTCCAGATGTAGAGTTTAAATGCAGGGAATTGGAGACAAATACGGCGGAGCTTTTGATATCTGGACATCGATGTGCTCCGCATTAAACAGAAAATCAACGGCCAGGCCAATCCATTAAGGTGCTTTTAAAAGAAGTGATCCAGTTACCCGTTCCAGTAGTCTGCAGGGATTACACCAATGTGCTTATGGCATCCAGGGCCTGCTGAATGGGATCCGGCCCTGCTTTAGTACGCATGGGCTCAGGGCGCGCCACATCCTCTAGCATAGGTGGAGCACATCAGTGTGACGGAGCACAGCTGCATCTTACTGAGTAAAGCAGGCAAAAGTAAACTTCAGAGGCGTTTATTTGAGTTTGATGAGCGATAAAGCTGTAACTTTTATTTACTGTTACTACATTTTTATGGCTTATTGAAAGCACTACTCAGTTTTCTAAGAAGCATTTCCGTTTTTTTGTGTTATCTCACTTTTTTTGTGCTGGTAAAAGTTCAGGATTTTAACTAAAGGATGCATTGTTTACTGTTCATCTCTCAGCTTCAGGTTTACTGTCGCTTTTTAAATGAGTCAAATGAGCTGCTGTTTGTCCTTCTAAGAATTCCAAAGTGAAACCATATTTTATCTTCACCAGGAGTCTCTTCTGAACATTTATTGCTTCTCCTGATCTTTTGTGTTGATAACAATTTAGTAACTTCTTTTTCTCTTCCACTTCACTCTCGCTACAATAGTTTTTCTAACCAACCATATAAAAAGATCCTTTTTTTCTCTAACATCCCTCTCTCTTCTTCCCTCTTTTTCTTTTCTGTCTGATCCAACAAAAAACAGATACAAATATAATCAATATAAATGAAGTTTAGCCTATTCATAATTCCCTGTTGTGATCAAATATGTCCAATACAAGAGGCCTTCAACTCTGTTTGCTCAGCTGCTGGACAGGACAAGTAAAAAAAAAAAAAAGTTTTATGTGTTAAAGTGATTTTATAAAATTATTCCTACATTTTATTGTATATTTTCTTAAACATCACTCAGACACTGATATTCTAAGTAAAAAGAAAGGAAAGTCTTTACAGTTGCTGATGTGGTGATGGATTATGGGAAATTAGCTTGAACCAGCTGTGGATTTACCTCATGTGTTAGAAAACAGATGTGTCAAAATGTCAGCACATTTTTAGAGAAACGCTGCCACCATCTGTAGCAAGACAATATTTAGCAAGTATTGAATTTATTTAAATTATTGACATAAAAAAATGCCTTTTGGGAGATGGATCAGGATTATGTTTTTTGGATTCTAAATTGTGTTATTTAAGTGAAACTGCTTTTCTTTGTGTTTTGATTTTTTCTTAATTTTGTTTTTCATTTAGCTGTGCAATTGTGTTTTATTGTATTTAAGACGGACCCTTTTAAAAATGATATTATATAAGATTCACTCTTAACATTCACTCTTTAAAACATATTCTCAATTTTGCATCACATTTAGTGATAATGCAAAATTGTCTTTTTTTTACGATTTGGACATTTTTGTCTTTAAGGAAATAATGAATGTTTTGGTAAAACATGGATCCTCATGGATTCACATGGATCCTAGATTTGAAGAAAATTAATAACATTTTGATTGTTTTAACCTGCACTATTGTATATTGCAGCTGACACGTTTTAGACATTTTGTTTGTAAAGCACTGAAAGTTTTTGTCATTTTCTATGTGGTTCGTCAACATGAGGCACCCTTTCCGACAGTGTGAGCTTTGCTATGTGTTTCTGAAATTACACCTATCAGGTTTTTCCCTCTAGTTATAATGAATGATGCTAAAACGCTCAGCTGCATCTGAAGTAAGTTTTATGAAGTGTTGACACATAAAGACATTGTCATTGTTGAAGCTCTTTGGGCTCTCTGTGCCAGCCTAATTCCCCACAACACTGTATAAATGAGGCTTTATGTAATATTCCTCCCTTTGATTTCATTTCATGTCAGAATTATATCACATGCTGACAGAAGCCTGATTATAGCTGCTTTTAGCTCATCGTTTAAATGTTTTTTTTTAAAGCTCTCAGATTGTATGAAGAAGTCACGATTGCTGACAGAAAAAAAGCAGAAAACCACAGGAGCTGCTGATGTGAGACGATGTCCGCCCGCTCTGTGTGTGTACACCTTCAAGACCCACAAGCTAGTTAAGAGTCATTACAGGATTGGCTGGTTTAACTGCAACTAAAACAAATACAGGGGTTTTGCCAGGAGGCAAAGGAGGCGGTTTCTCTATTGATCTCTGAAAGACGTCTGGGGCAGAAAAATGAGCAGCAGCCGCTTAAAAACCCTCCTTTCTCTCCAGTGTTCTTGACCATAGGCCAATAGTATTACTGTAGTCCCCTCCTGCTTGCCTTTCGTCACCACCTCTAATGCCATCTGGTCTGGTGTCCAAAAGATAAACCTGGGATAGCCTCACTTAACAGACAGGTCACCGAACTGCTGTTTAGCACTCGACGTGACTGTCTCAGAAAGAGCCCGGCAATTTTTTTATTGTCACAACATTTAAAGCAAAGCAACAACCAATCACCTACGATGAATCCTACCGTGTTTTATGAGTATATTTGGCTGCTATCTGAGAAAACGTTATCCAAAAGCTATAAACACCTGAACAGTTGCTAATAAGTCTGGCTTTCTGTTTTTAAAGACCCACTCTGAAAACATGTGGAGGACATATATAAAGAAAATTAAGCTTAAAAGTGTTTTGAGAGTATTTCTTTATTCAAATCAATGTAAATCAAGAGCAGACGAATAAAAATCCATTTTTTAAAAATCACTTATTTCGCCAATGTTTGGGGGAAGGGGGGTGGGGTTGCTACACACCAACGGTCACGCCCACAACTCAGAGGTGAATTTCTAATGAACTCCTGCCTCTCTGTAGAAACCATGTTCTAGAAAACAGGTTTTTTGATTTTGGTTAAAAACACTTAAAATACCTCTGGGAGTGCTTGTACAATAGAAGTGATCAAAGTGGGACTTTAACTTTGTTTGATATCTGATCCAACTCAGTAATATTTTTTTGTCCACCTTCATACTTTTGTAGTTCCCATTTGGAAGAATCATCATCATCATTTCTATCTGCTGTCCTAATAGTTGCAGTAAGGTTGAATAGAATTATGTAAACGCACAGATCTTCTTTTTCTGTTTTTTTTTTTTTTTTACTTTTTCTTCTCTCCTTTTCTTTGAACCGTGGCGTTTGCCAACAGCGTCCAGAGAAGGTTTTATTTTTGAGAGTTCAGACAGGCCTAAAAGTGGAAGAACGCTGAGAGGAGACTGCACTGTTGGGACTGAAGGTTCCTCTTTAGAGTTAAACTTTGAGTAGTATCAGTCTCCAGTAGTATCAGTCTACATTTGTGTAAAGTGTGATAGCCTCAGGACTTAACTAGGTTGTCAAATTCAAGGCATATTTTAGTCAAGACCTTTTCGGGTTAAGCATTTGCTGAAGATGGTAGTCAAAGCAGCTTTTTCACTGATTTCCTTTATTAATAAAAGAAAAAGTTGTTCTACTATTTCAAAATTGTACAAAATCTAAAACGTGTTTACAGTTAAAAAGTTCTCAAAGGGCGGAAGAAATTGATTAAAAGCTGAAAGTATGCTGATACTTTATAGATTCTAAAGGAAAAAAAATCACTGTTCAGAAAAATGTGTGTAGGGTATTACACCTTATTTGCTCCAACATTGTGCATTTAATCATGAATAGGAATATTCCTCATATTATCTGATTCTTTTATCACCTAGAATGTAATAGACTGTATACTCAGCATTATACAGTTAAACATTTCACATTTTTATTTGAAAAAGGTTTAAATCTGGAAAAGAGCTCAGTGCAACATAAAGTTGTTGACTGCTGTCCTTGTTTTTTTTATTTTTTTTATTTTGTCCTTGTTTTTTTTTAGAGTTTGTACCATAACATGTTTAGAACCCCAGCCAGAACTTGATCTAAATTTTGTTTCTGAGTTTTTGCTACATGATGATTACTAAGGATTTATGTTTTCATATGTTTTGATGATAATCAGAAGCTTTCCGCTTTTGTTACGTGTGATGTGCAATTATGATTTCTGCAGTAGCGTATTATTATGTTTTGATGATAACCAATAAGAAGAATAGAATAGAATAGAATAAAACCTTGGCTCTGTTAAAATCAGCAGATAGATAATAAACAGCACTGAAAATATTATTATTTATTACTGATATTATTATAGTTATTTATATTTGTTACTTGATAAATATTCTGCACTTGAACTGAAAAAATATTAATAACTTTAAATAAATGTTAAAAACCCGATTATGGTAACTATATATATATTAATTAAAACACAATAGAGATGGGATTATACACATAGCTTCTTCCCACTCCCTTTCCAGGAAATAATCAAACTTTGTTTGATTTATCAAACTCTTATTTAGAAAATATGATATTTTATGGATTCTATGTGTTATGTATGTATAAATGCAAATGTGTTTATATATGATTAGGAGCAATTATAATGTCAAGAACATTTTTCTTTAATGCAGTTTCTAGTTAATATATGGATTCATATCTCAAATGGATTTGATATATCTATGTATTTTTTTAAATTTTATTTTCCTCTCGTTGTAATAAAACAATTAATCAAATAAATGATATGCATTAAAACTGCTTTGTGTTTAAAAAAAACTACATCAAGCAGAAAAAACAAGAGTTTTACTGAATCCTAAAGTGTTTTTCAAACATTTGCTTCATAGAGAATAAAGCAGTGGATTATTTTCCTAAATTTCATTTTCTTATTAATGAATGTACTGCTGTAGTTCTTTTTTGCAGTAATTGTGAGATAGCAGCTCTTAAATTCAGTTTTTGTTTGGTGCTGTTACAATCACACCGAAAACCGTCTGGTTGATGCAGATTAATGCTGCTGGGGGAGCCTGTGCGGCCCGGGGAGGGCTGTGGAGGATCGACCCTCCTCTCTGCACGAGGTAGAGCACCTCTTATCCTGTTATAGGGTCATGACCTCACCAACACTAGCACAGTTTTACCTTGGGTATTATGAGGTCTGGACTAAGTTTAAGAGGTGCTTCCCTTTTTTCAATCCTTCCTCGCCCATTCTAACCTATATTTGGGGTAATTGTCATAGACAGCCGCTAAAGCAATTAAGAAAAGCAAACTGTCACTCCACCCCTACTGGTTTGAAATGGTAGATGCTCTTGGATAATTTATTAGCGTCATTTGTTTTTGTGGGATTGTCAACGTAAAGTGAAATAAACCTACCAATTTTGTTTCTGCCCTCTTTAGGTTGAAGGAGAAACCCCATCTGTGGGGTTAGATGAAGCTCCATCCAGGTGTGCGAAGACTCCTACAGAGGAGGGGGAGTCGTGGCTACGAGTGACGCCCCCATCGGGCCTTAGCCCGAGCCCCTCCAGCCAGGAGGATCCCCAACAACGCATTCAGTTTCTGGTGAGGGCTGTTTTATTCCACGCCTACAAATGCAAATATTCATCAAACCACATAGAGTCCAAAATTACTTTCAGGCGTCAAGGGGTTGACATTTTCATGAGTTAGAGAGCAGCTTTTGGATGCTGAACCTTTCCACTACATGTTTGTTTCCATTACTGAACACAAAGTAGTTCAGTTTGATCTCCACTGATGCTCCACCAGTGTAACCAGGCTGATCTGTCCCCTGGAGTCGATCATTTAGTCACTCAGCAGCAAAAACAAACAAAAAAAAACCTTACTGTGCCAAATAGCAGGGATCTAGTTTTGCAATCCACTTTGCATCTGATATAAATCTGAAGCTTGAGTGTCATTGCTGTAACTGCAGTGACTGCTGCTGCTGCAGCAAAAACCGCCATCAGATTTGTTACGCAATCCTGGGATGATCTTTCCTCTTGGATGCAGGAAAGCAGCACACTGGCCTCGCGGATCCTACAGCTAGCTTTCATGCTTTTTATAGACCTTGTTGTAAGCTGTTTGCTGACCTTCCTGGTCAGGATGGAAAACCAAGCAAAGGAGATGCACACTAAGCAAAAGAGAAGGAACCACATCACCAAAGAGAAAAGCAGTGAAAAAGAGATTCAGTCAAGAAGAGTAATGCTGTCTAAGTGGGGACGGTGTGTTAGTTAGTGGACACCTGTGTCTCTGTTTATTGCCTTTAAAAATGGCTCTTAGTGCGAGCTTTTTTATGATGGATGGTTTTCATTGAGGATGCTCATTTTGTGCCTAAAAGTTGAAGGTTTGTCACAAGAGAAGAAGCCGCCTCCCACTGTTAACCAAAAAGTGATGCTTAACTTTAAGTGTCAAATATTGTCTTTACCTACGGATTTACTTATTTTGAAGTTTAGCCTAAAAACCTGGGAAATACATTTTTTTACAGAGATTTTTTTTACCCTAGGTAACACCAATAACAGTGAAATTGAATATTTCAGTGTTTTGGTTCACCATTTTTCTCTAAATAGGAATATTTCTACAATGGCATGTGTACATGTAGAGTTATAAATACAAAGTGCTAATTTACCAAAGAATGAAGTTAAACTATGTGGTCTAGAGATATCGTCCCGTTACTTATTTACAATATAAGTGAGAGCTCTGTTCCTGCTGAAAACTATGTTCTTTTAAAGACCCACTCTGATCATCTTTGATCTATTGTAAAAGCGTTCCCAGAGGTCTTTGAGTTAGGGTTAGGCCATTTTTTGGTAAAATGAAAAACCTGAGTTGTTTTCTAGGATATAGTTTCTGCAGAGTGGCAGGAGTTCATTAGAAATTCACCTCTGACAGGATAAATTTTGACTTTTTTAGCTGCTTTTTTTACTCCATATGTAAACCTCCATGTCTGAACGATCATATCCTGTCTGTAAAAGATCCAACTGACATGTTTATTTACCAAAGATAGAACCTGACAGGTTCCTAATCTAATCCAATGATCTACTGATTTTATGTTTTGCTTAAAGCAGAAACCTTTTAGGATTTAAAAAACAATAAACTACAAAATAATGGGTTTTAGACATCTTTCATGTCTTTCCCTGTCAGGAAACTTTTGATCTAGATTAAAAGCTACCATAGCTTTCAGAACGACAATTAAAACATTTCAAAGTGCTTTTTCTTTATTTCAATGTTGCACATTTGCTCCAAGTTGTCATCTTGAGAAAAAATACGTTTTACAACTAAAAAGAAAAAATGCATTTGAAAGTCTTAGTATCATCCCTATAATCATTTTTCTAGTCTGCCTTATAAAAAACAAAAATCTAGATCCTCAAAAAGAACGCACTGCATAAGAAGCTAGAGGTTCCTAAACCTTTTGCACACCACCTTTGTTTAGCACAAATATTTGTTTATCTGCTTTTAGCAATTTCCCTCCGATTCCTAAAGTAAATGTTCCATCCCACTGTCCTCTGCAGTGTTGCATCCTCGCAGTCAGTCTGAGGTCTTGGTTTGCGGCCAGGTCTCCCTAGCCCTTGTGCTGTCTTGTGGGGTCAAAATGACCCCACCCTTACATTGACGTGTTTTCCCAACCATGACAAAGGTGGATAAAGGTGGAGAGGATTTCATGTAATCCATGGAAACCAGTGAAGATCACAAATCATTGAAGAAAAAAGGTTCAGAGCACTGTCTAGTGGGTCTAGAAGACCCCACTCCCAATGTTAACGTGCCTAGGATAGCACAAGGGTTAGGGCTGCAACAATTCACTCTCCTTACACGGTTTTGTTTTAGTTCGATATGTGATTTGTGAATGACAAGACGACAATAACAACAAAAACAAAAATCATTAAAAAAAAAGTTTAATTTGCTAATAAGCAAGTGAAGTAAAATGTGGTTAAAAAAAAGTGGTAATGAAGAAAACTCTTTGAGTGGGTGTTTTATTACATTGCACTAAGCTGGGTGCAATGAAATAAAACAACAAATAATAACCCCTTTCAAATTTGAAACAACCGGTTTGTTTGACACTGCAGTGATTCACTTTCTGGACGACACGGTTCTATGGTGTAACATTCGGTTTGGTTTTACACCCAGAATTGTGGAATCACTAGATGTCACCAAGAAAATATTCTCTTGTTCTTGATTTTGCCCAGATTTATGCTTTCAGTGCTGTTGGTTCTGGACCATTAACCATATAAGAGAATTGTACAGAGCGAATGTGAAATGAAATGAAGCCAATTCAGTCGCCACTTTTTTCTCAATATGGACGCCGCCATGTGGAAGCCAGATGATGTCAGAAAGCAGTGATTGGTTGGAGTTGTTCTGAGTCATTGTTTTTATGGCAACAACTCTTGCCAATCAGGAGTGAGCTTGTTGGAATTCCACATCCCTATCACTGAAAATGGGTTTGGGAGAATCATTAATTAATTATTCAAATGTTTTGAACTTTTGAAGTGAGGCCACCTACTTTTTACTGAGGCATCTGATTGGTCAGTCTGTAACTTGAATAACTTGCAACAAAGAAGGTTATTAAAACATGAGAAGGAACATGTTAAAAAGGTATCAGAGTAAGAACGGTTATTCCTGACCAATAGAATGACTGAGTAATGGTTGTTAGTTTTTCTATTAAAGTCTATGAGATTTTGGCTTCTTGGAACCAGCAGGTACTTCCTGTTTGAAATGCTAGGGAGGAGGGGTCACTCAGTCCAGTTCTCATATACAGTGAATTTTCTCAGTATGAGCACAGTTCACAGTTGAATAATGTTCAGGTTGTGTACTTCTGGCTTTTTTATTATTCAAGTGTATATAGGTGGAGAACTGCACAAATAGAATCCTGACTATAACTCTGTTCCACCATTGAAATCACAAGGAAAAAGCATGTTAAATTGGGTCGTTGAGTTGCCAGGTCTCATGTCAGTCGCCTGTTTCCCTGGAAGAGTTTTTTTTTTTACCTTTCTTCTCTGCCTCTGGCACATATGCAGAGACATATTTCCTCATAACTCTAAAGCTAAAACATGAAAAAGTTGTTTGAACACACTTACTAAAGGTCCTCCGCACCAGGCCCCGGTCGGCACATCTATATATCCAGAAACAGCAGGTCATGGCAACAACTGGAAGTCAGGCTGACCTGTACATGTTTTTCTTCAGTTGTGTGACAAACCTTCGAATTGTTGTATTAGTTAAACCTCGCAGTTGTGTTGTACCAACCCAGCAGAACATCCTTACATCACATACATGGCTCCACAAAGCTGTGACAGCAACACAGTCATCCAAATCAGGCCACAGATTGCATTTTAATTATCTTTATTGTCTTGCTGTGTCATCACTGGTAAGTGTCAGGGTATCTCTTCCTGTCAGCTGCTGGTGGTCTGCAATTAGCCAGTCTGCAGCTTCCCTCCTCTCAGTGGCTGTGGTAATACTTTTTGCAGGCCCTGCGGTCATGGTGAAATAAGCTGATTTCTCCTGCACTGCTCCTGCATGTAAGCTGCATTTAGAATAATTAGAGGATGCTAAGCTTTGTAATACCTCAGTGCTGCTCTGTCTAAGGTCAAATATGGAACTGAAGTCAATTAATTCCGTTTGCAAAGTAAATACAAATAATTTGGCTCGATGCCCTTTACCTGTGTGCACAGTTTGTTCTGATTGGAGATCAGGGTTGAGTCTTTTTTGTCCCTGCAGGAACGTGAGCTGAGCAACAAGAGAAAAGAATGTGAAGATTTTGAGCATGAAGTAAAGAAGCGACAGAGAAGATGTCTGGATTTGGTAAGCAATCCAGGTTTCTTTCCTTGTTTTCCTTCTTGGTGACCTAAAAGCTTTCCGATGATCTCCGATCAGAAGATTGATTTATGTTTGTCAAACAGGAGAGCCAGCTTGAAAATGAGCGAGGCAAAAATGAACACTTGAAGGAGGAGGCAGATCTCCTCAGGAGGAAGGCACTGCTGCTCGACCAGGTCAGTACCTGCTGCTTTGCTCAACACTGGTCCTATTTTGATAGCTTCAGCCTTCGCAGTGGTCATATGTCATGTGAGGCTGCAGTGATGTGACTCATTTCACCCTACTGCTGTTTCTCAGTCTCGGGCTGAGAATGAGGAGTTGAGGGAAGAACTCTCTGAAGTGACCGCTCAGCGTAATTCAGTTCTTGAGGAGAACCAGAGACTCCGTGCCAAACTGGAGAACCTAGAGCAGGTCCTAAAGGTACTGCAAGAGTCAAACCTGTCATCGTTCCTCCTGAATCCTCTCCTCTGCACACATCCTCTCTGACCTTCAAATTTCTCTCTGAGCAGCACATGCGAGAGGTCGCCGAGCGAAGGCAGCAGCTGGAATTGGAACATGAGCAGGCTCTGGCTATCCTAAAGTTCAAACAGGATGAGATCAAACGGTTACAACGGGTAAGAAACACTTCTGTGGAACAATTCATAAATTAGAATACTTTTCTAGCTAAAATATTGGGAAAATATTGGGCTGGGCGATATGGGCTCAAAATAAAATCACAGATTTTTTTTACGGCACGGTGGATGCCAGTGGTTAGCCCCCCTGCCTCACAAGTCCCAGCTGGGACTTGAAGCTATCTGTGTGGGGTTTGTATGTTCGCCCAGTGCATGCGTGGGTTCTCTCCGGGATCACCGGCTTCCTCCCACCGTCCAAAAACATGCTTCATAGGTTAATTGATTACTCTATATTGTCCCTAGGTGTGAATGTGAGAGTGTGTGGGTGTGTGATTGTGGACACTCTACCCTGCGACAGACTGGCGATCTGTCCAGGGCATCCCCTGCCTTTGCCCACAAGTAGCCGGGATAGGCTCTGGCAGCCCCGTGCCATGACCCCGAAAGGGATTAACAGAAGAAGATGAATGATGAATGACAGATTCTTTTCTTACCAAATTTAATTTCCTGTTTGAATTGATTTTTTATTTCTTTCCGTTACTGTCTTTAACAAAAAATACAAATGAAAGAATACATTTAACAAACCCTTTTTTTCACATTTCCTTTGTGATTGATCTGAATTCAAAGTTCAACTAAATATAAGTTGTAAAAATTAGGGATGTCCTGATCTGATCCTGTGATCGGAAATCCCCCCCCGATCAAGTGGTTGATGACTCGATCGATATCTGATGTTTCCTGCCAATCAGTATCGGACGTTTCATTTATTGCTATTATGACCAGGGGTTTATATTTCAAGCTTATTATTTTGGATAAATACTCCACTAGAAGTTTGCATGTCATGAACGAATCAGGACATTTTATAGATCTAAAGCGCAGCAGAATATGGCAACAGTTCAAGTAGGAGGCTAACAAAAACAGTCAAGCTAGTGAGATATTCATAGATCAATAACTCTTTTACAAACATTTTAAACTGACAAGTGTCTTATCGCAAACAACAACCCTACAAATACATTAAAACAGAAAAAAACATAGGCTTTTTGTTTCTTATTAATGTTAACCTCTCCGTGCTGCCCACAGAGAGCACAGCAGCTGCTAACTGTGCTAAGTGCTAGCACCAGGATTTTTGTATTTTATTTCTGTCAGAGCCCCAGTTAAGTAAATTAATTACTGTCGTAAGAAAAATGTGAAGTCTTAAGAGGTTAAAAGAGAATCCCATAATCTTAAAAAATAATAATAAACAACAAATGGTTCTAATGATATCAGCTTGTCATGAATACTCATCATATTCATGCTACAACAGTTATTATTACTTTTTAAGAATTTTAAATGAAGATATGAATAGCTTTTGGTTAAAATGTTCAAAAGTTCTGAAGATATTAAAGCTAAAGCTACTAAACCTTCTCGCATGACTAATTATCACCTATATTTAGTAGGTAATAGATGATATTTTTCCTGGTTAATAGTTGCTCTGTTTTTACTTGATTGTTCAAGTTACTTCACAGAAGTGCTCTGTTTAAGTGTTCAATAATATAATGATGTTAATGAAATAAAAATGTGAGACAACCTGAATATGTTTATTAAATGTTTTCATTTTTTAAACGTGTTACAAAAGTATTGGATTGGGACTGTGTATCGGCAGATACTCAAAATCAATTCAATGGGATCGGGCCTAAAAAAATCTGATCAGGACTTTCCCAGTAAAGATGCTTGTAAATCAATGCGACAGGTGTTTTGTGAGCTGCTGCTAGCTTAAACATCTCATCTGGGATGGCCGTGGTGCAGTGGTAGGGCGGTCGATCTCCGATCAGAAGATGTGTTGAGTGTCCTGGGCAAGACATTGAACCCCACCTTGGCGCCAGTGTACGGCAGTGGAGCCACCATCAGTGTGTGAATGTGTGTGTGAATGGGTGACTGGGACTGTGACTGTAACTGTAAAGCGCTTTGAGCCTTCGAGGAGGAAAGTAGAAAAGTGCTATACAAGTATAGAAAGCAGCACTTCTCACACTTGAGGGTCTGTTTCAGGTGTTAAAACAAATTTGTCAGTACACCCATTTTAGGTAGCAACAGCCTTCAAGTGAATTTGGCAGAGTGCCGTTTGTTGCTCTCAGTCTGAAGTCACAAAACTGAACCAGTTCCATAGAACTGAAGAGGCTGTTCTTTTTGGGAACAAGCTCTTCTGTGCTTTACGTTACGAGAGATGGCCAGGCTGACCTTACTCCAAACAACTGAAGCCCGAGAGAGCAGAATCCTGGAAAAATAAAAGTCACAGTTTTCCCCAAAAGAAATCTTTTTAAAGATCAATAAAATCGATGTGACACTCAGCCCTACTTGCATGGTTGCTTTCGGTGTAATAAAATGAAAATTGGCTTCTTTGCCCAGCAGGAGGCAACCTTTGAACACCAATAACATTGAGCCAGTGGAGCTCCCTGGGCTGCAAATTAGATTTTTATGAGCAAACAATCACCATTGCAGTGATTTTTCATCTCTTTGTCATCTTTAGGCTCAGTTATTTGCCAAGAGGGAGCATGAAGGAGTGGTTCAGATGCTGGAGGTGAGTTTCTGCAAACCCAGACGGACTTACAGAGTACAGAAGCACTGACGTTACTTAGAATGTGTTTATGATCATAATGCAAATCCCCAAAACTAGAATAGAATTCTACTTATATATGCATGTTTCTATTATTTAGTGTAAAACAAGGGAGATGAGCGGAAAGCCTCTACTGAATCTCTCCTACTTCTTGTTTGATGAGCAACAATTTCAACCCATTATTTACCACATTTCTGTGCAAAAAGAATCAAAATGTTACATTTTCGTTCTGTTCTCATCAAGCATAAAAAAGTGCATTGCGTTTCACTTTCCTGTCTTACTTTTTATTCAGTTGCTACGTTTTTCAAGCATTTTGCAGAGATGCTGCTAAAGAAAGCAGACAGAGCTTTGAAGCTCAGAGCCGTCTGAACAGATGGCCGCTCGGTGACATTCAGGCTTGCTTTCAGTGTGAGTGTAACAACCTCTGAAGTCAAAGTGAATCCAGGCAGCAGATGACTGTAGAAATCCCCGTCTGTCTGCGTGATTGGCCTCTGATTTTGAATGATTGAAAAGGAAAAGAATCCTCTTGTCTAATTTCAGTACTTATCACACGTTTCAGTTGTTTTTTTTAAAAAGTTTGTGTTGTGTTTTAGGAGTTGACTCAGCTTGTGTTGCGGCGGGAGCTGGTAGAGTATAGTTACACCTGCCTTAAAGTCTTTTTACTTCTGGCTAGTTTATGCCATTTGCTTTCAGCCTCGTCTTTATAACTTTAACTATAACAGCAGACATTTCCTCCTAAGAGCTTGAGTTTGCTGCCTGGTTAACACACGGCCTTTCCCGGTCTGTTAAACAAATGTTGCATTTGTTTTCATGTGAAAGGCTGCTGTGGCAGGAAACAAACTATTTCTCATTTAGACAGCAGCTTTTCAACTGGATTGATATGTTTCTTTTTTCACAAGCATGCATGTGTTTTTTGTCACTCTTTGTGTTATCTCTTTGCTAACCAGAGTACACTGGACTGCATGCAGGTACTTCACGGCCTCTTTATCCTTACAGTTTACCTTTAAAGCACCAAACCTCTTCCTGTCTCCTGTTTTTTGAAATGTCAGACCTCCATGACCTGTTTCTCCACACTGACGCTCAGAGTTCTCCATCCAATGATGTGTTACCAGCATGTGTGTAAGAGAATCAGGTCATTCAACAAATGCCAAATAACTAATCTTTGACAGTTATCACTCTAAACCACATAGAGAACATTTAGCACGTCAGTCATGTTTTATGCATCATGCTTTCAAGAACAGCCAAATTCAGCAGATTTTCCCACTGAAAAGATGAGTTTGGTCTGTAATTTCCATCATAGAAACACTTCAGCTGTGAGACAAAATCCAGGAAATCCCATTGTTTGATTTTTAAAGAATTATTATAATTGTGCAGAAATTAAGTATTTCCTCAATACTTTGTAAGGTCAAGGACAGAGGTCATCGGTTTCCTGTAGGTCTTCACATGTTTGCACTGTAGCTGCTGTTTTGGTCCATTCTGTCATGCAGATCTCCTCAAGAGCTGTGACGTTTTGGTTCTGTTGCTGGAAAACGCAGTGTTTCAAATCCCTCCACAGATTCTCCATTGGACTGTTGTCCAGAGATTGACTAGACCACTTCAGAACCTTGAAATGTTTTTATGTAGCCACTCCTTTGTTGCCTGGGCGATTTGTTTGGGATCATTGTCATACTGGTAGATCCAATCATGTTTCATCCTCAATGCAATGATGAAAGGAGGTTTTTTCTTTGCAGAAAAACAAACCCAAATCATTATGTTTCCACCCCCATGCTTCCCAGTGGGATTTCTTTTATTTTTATGAACCTCAGCATTCTTCCTCCTCCAAACATTTTGGTTTCATCCGACCACATGACATTCTCCCAGTCCTCCTCTGGGTCATCCAAATTGTGTCTGGAGAACTTTAGACTGTGCTGGTTTAAGCAGGAGGACCTTTGGAGAACTGCAGGATTTGAATCCATGACAACCGTTGTTACTGTGGTTCCAGCTCTTTCCACGTCATTGACCAGTTCCCCCGTATAGTTCTGGGCTGTTTCCTCATCCTTTGTAAGAGTTTTCGTTTTCTAAGAGGGTTAGATCTTGTATGGAGCTCTAGGTGAAGGAAGATTGTCAGTGATCTTTTGTTTCTTTCGTTTTCTAATAAATGTTTCAACAGTTGTTTCTTCTCATGGAGCTGCTTGTTTATTGTAGATTGGTTCAGGTCTACAATCCTGTCTCTGGTGTCCTGTGACAGCTCTTGCAGTCGGACAGTTTAAGGGAGTGGACTTTTATACAGATAACCAGTTCAAACAGGTGACGTTAATACAGGTAATGAGTGGAGGATAAAATAACTTATTTAAAGCTCAAACAATGTGATTTCCTAGATTATTTTTTTCTGTCAAAAACTGATATCCCATAACAAAGAATCACTTCTGATTAGTGCTTAAAGTTACTTAGGTATCTACTAAACTTGGTGAAGACCTGTGGATGTTTTATTACATCCTAAAGTGAAAATTGAAGAAAGGTTTTCATTGTTTTTCATATGACTGGTAGTAAATTTTGTGAGTGTTTCACATGACGACCGACTGTAAGAATAGATGAGAGCTGACAGGAAATGTTGCTCAGACAGTTTAATGCACAGGCTTCTGTCAGATCAGCCTGCCAGGAAACTCCCACCACAGCCGGAAGTGAAATCAGCCACATATAGAAACCGAGGGGAGCTGCAGCAAACTCCTGCACGTTTTTTTTGCAAACAACCCCATTTTGGTGGCTTTGTCTCAAAAAGAAACAGGCAAAGAAGTAAGAAAAAAAAAGTACCTTGGCATCATTTATGTTTCCTTACCCTTCATGTTACTAAACCTTTCCAACCTGTTTCCATTTATGTCTTGTTTTGTCCCCTGAACCTTAAACTGTATGTTTATAGCCTGTGAGGATATTTAAGTTGCAGTTTGTCTGTCTTGCTAAAACCTGTCTTTACTTTAAGATGTGTTCTTTTCTCCTCTAAAGTGTGAAGTTTCTTTATGAAAGAAAAAACTCACGTCAGTGGTCATGTTCACAGAAAGCTTCAAGTTGTCTCCAAGATCTTCAGTCTAACATGAGTTCCAGATTAAAAAGAGAATGGCAGACTTCGAGTAATTTAAATGACAAAATAAAAAAATAAAAAGAGTTGAAGTGATTATCATAGTTGATTGGTCAAAAACTATTTATTCTTAGCAGTTTGTTACCTTGGGACCTTTGTACAAAACAAATTTCAAATAAAAATGTTTAACTTTGTCTTGATTTGAATTATTACCAAAAAAAAATAGGGGAATTTTTGTTTAATTTTATTGCTGGGAGCAGCTTTTGGAATTTTAATGAATGTGACTGCTGAAGTGATGATCGGGATAGAAAGAGTCAAAGGTTTTTGCATGACTCTTGCTTCTGCTTGCCTGAGACGCAGCATTAGCTTCTGTACACGTAGAGGCAGCTTAAAAGACTCTGATGCAATCGCACCAAAACAAAGCTTTGCTTCCTTAGCATAACTATGAAATATTTGAAGCCCTAGTCACACGCTCTCGTACGGGGATAGACCTGTATGGGGGCTGTGGGTGGTTGGGTTGTCCGGGAGGGGTTGTATCTTCTTGCAGTTCTCTTGAGGCACGTATCTTAAGGGGTGTCATAAAAATGGAACGTATCACTGCTATACATGTTGTAAATGTATCATGAAGTATTTCTAAGGGTAATGTGCGCTACAAGCGTTTATGACTCACAGGTAATGCTATCGTACAGTGCCCTTATGCTGCAGTCTAGTCGTTAGTTGGCTCTTTACTGACTGTGTGCGATATATGGTATGGATATGGTAACGATATGGGTATCGTTCCTTTCATTTCACAGCAGTGCCAACCGTTTCAAAATTGATCATGAAGAAAAAATAAGCTATGTGTCCATTACACATACGTGCAAAACTTTATTGAAATTCTAGATATGTCCAAAAAAACCACAATTTCACCATTACAGTGTTTCCATTAAATCACAATTACCGGTATGTAAATAAATGCAAACTAACTCATGCAATAAGTCATTCATGTCTCCTGACAACGCATGCAGGACATGGAGAAATTTTAAAAAAAAATTTAGTTTAAAAAGCTCTACAAAAGCATCGGTAATCACGCCTCAGTGTCTGGGTTCATGAGATCATTCAGTCTCTTCTAGCATAGTTAGCTTCACTCCTGCTGCAAAAGCCGCTTTCTGTTGCTGCTTCTGTGTTTCTGTGACCCACATTAGTTTGAAAACTGCGATCCTAAGCTCTTGTGCAGGCCTGCCAGCTTGCCCCGTACTGGTTTGTCCACTTTTTACCCGCAGACAGCCCGTATCCACCCGTGAGGGCAGTTGTGACTAAGGCTTCAAACAAAAAACAAATAAGTCCTCTCATCACAGAAATATCAAACATAGTTTGTTTTGTCTGCCATCTTCCCTGTGGTTTTTTTGTAAATTTCATTTAGTCAAAGGTACGAGAGCTTGAGGAGAAATGCCGCAACCAGAGCGAACAGTTTGGCCTGCTCTCCCAGGAGCTGGAGAAGTTTCGACTGCAGGCCTCCAAGGTGGACCTGGCCAGCTCCACCCTCCTCAACAACCCCAGCCTCTCTGTTCTGACCAATGGAGTGGGCCTGACTACAGAACGAGGTGAGCCACAGAGAGGTTTACCCTGGTGCTCTATAGTTTGGTTTTTCCACCATCAAATCTTAACTCCAGTTATTATTTTAAATCCATTTTCTCAGGCTTTCAAAGGTTGAACTTTTTACACTCCTTACATCTCATAGATGCTTCTCCTCTGCTTATGAAAATAGCAACTTTGTTAATCAATGTCAAGATAGACTCTGCTGAAATGAACTCCTGCCATGTTTTCTTCAAATGTAGCAACAACAAGTAAAAGTCAAGTCATGCCTTTGAGCTCCCACAGCAGCCAACCTCTTTCTTCTGCGCTCTTGCTGTGTTTTAGACGGCACTGCTGGCACATGGGATGAAATAGCCTTCTGGAGTGTGGAGGGAGGGGACACTCTGTCCTGCCCTGAGGATATTGATTGTCTTGGTACTCTTTGTTTTCTTCTGTCGCTGTTACTCATAACGTGCACGGCATGCTCTCACCTGCATCATCATTGTAAGAGTCTGGTGCCGCAGCAGAGCTTGTCTGTAATTCCCATCATCACGAAGGGTCAGTGCTCTGGGATGAAGAGCAGTGTCTGTTGAGGGTGGAACCAGTTAAGCCCCTTAACCGTTGTGGTGTGACACACGTTGACATAAGATACTGTGACCTCTGGCATGAGACAGATGGAGACAGGATTTTTTTTGTCCTTCACCGTTCTAATCAGCCATGTTCAATCTCGCACCTCCTGCATGCCAACCAGCTATTTCAACCAGTCAGCAGGTTAACCAGGTTAACCAGAGGGCTTTGTTGTTCTCCAAGGACACGGATTATTCTCTTTCTGTCTTTCCCGATAGATGTGGCGGCTGCTCTGCGCATGGGGCCCACCCCCCACCCTGCTGGACTCACCAGGGTGGAGCGCTCACCAGTCACCAAGCATCGAGAACTGCCCACCATCAGTGTCAGCAAGTCAGCCTCCTCCTCCAACAAGTCGGAGACCACACACCTCACCCCCAAGTCTGACACCCACCTTAGTCCACACAAATCCAGCCCGACACATGAGGTACTACAGCTACGTCCTCTGAAAACGAACACTTCTGGAGATTTGTCTTTGAAGCAGCGACAGTGGCTCAGGTGGTTGAGCGGGTCGTCCAATGGTCGGCGGTTCGATCCCCGCTCCCACCAGCCAAATGTCGTTGTGTCCTTGGGCAAGACACTTCACCCTCCTTGCCTCAAGTGTGGCTCCACTGGTGTGTGAATGTGCATGGATGATCCCGGTGATGGTCAGAGGGGCCGTAGGCGCGAAATGGCAGCCACGCCTCTGTCAGTCTGCCCCAGGGCAGCTGTGGCTACATCAGTAGCTACCATCACCAAGTATGAATGAGGAGTGAATGAATAATGTAAGCGCTTTGAGCGTCTGAAAAAGCGCAGAAAAATCCAATCCATTATTATTATTATTGAAGCGGGCTGTCATTGAATTATCCAGATTACGATTCACATTTCACTCGTGTTAACAGAGGAAGCCATCAATGTTTGGCTAAAAGTTACCCCAAACAGTGCTTTTAATTCCTGCCAAAGTAGTAGTACAAGTCTTTTAATACAGTATTATTACTTTTCAGAAATAATAAACTTTTACTCAATGATTTACCATTACTTTACTTAAACACTGTATTTTTGCAGCTTTTTGAATACAAAAACAAGTTTGGGGTTGAGTAATCTTTATTCCCTAAAACCAGAGTGTAAATGAGAACTGGACTGAGTGTGACATCACCCATAGAAATTGACTTGCTCCTGGTCCAAACGAAATTAAGTCAATTCAGTCGCCATTTTTTCACAGTACAGACAACGCTATGTTGGAACCAGACACTGTTGGTAGGCCCCATTTTAGTCTGAGTCAACATTGCTATGGCAACCACTCTTGCCAGTCATTCAGGTGTGACCTTGTTGTCCACACCCCTACTAAAGCAGGCTACACAAAATCTGTCAACCAAGCATTTTGAAGGTTCAAAGTGAGAGGGGGTCACTCGGTCCAGTTCTCATATACAGTCAATGGCTTGAACACATCAGTGGAGTGGAGGAAATACAATCACTAACAGTTATTTAACAGCTGAAGTCAATAGAACAAAGGTATGATTAAACATTACATTTTTTAGCTTAATTAAATTTTCTTTAGCCTTTTTTTAAGCAAACATTTTGTAATAATTGCATTGGATTAAAGAGCCTTCCTCAACCTTCCTTTTAACTCATGCAGGTATAGAATTAAGCAAATAAGATAAACCTTTGCGCTTGGACTTTTATTCTGCCATGTCTACAAAATGTTCATTGTTTCGTCTTGTTTTTGTTATCTATTGTCACTCGCGTTCGACAAAGCTCATATTTAGCGAGATAATCCACTCTCCGCTGTGGATTATGATGGTTATGGTGTAGTAGTTTTAGGTGATTATGTTTAAAAATGTTTGTCCAGAGAGCTATAAATAATCAAGCTCCTCTATTGTGTTATGTGCTGTTGTTTAAGGAAAAGCTCTATGGAATTGAAATTCTCTGTTCAATATAACAGGTGTGTTGTGGTTTTATTTTAGGCTTAAACCCATTGAGATTCAGCATTTAGAAATAAATGATGCAGATTAAATTTTATCTAGTGATAGATCCATAATTACAGACTAACAATATTTCACTTGCAAGCATTCCTTACAGACATGACCTGTGGAAGCTATTTTAAAATGTAGATTTTTGTACTCTAGGGTTCATGTTACTGGTGTTTTATAGTTAAAAAAAAAAAACGTTTATAGATCCTGTAAAAGAGTTTTGCACAAAAAGTCAACAACTTCAAAAGTGATCGGTTTTGGCTATTCTTTATGGAATTTAGTACAGAAAAATCAAAGGTAAAGGTTCCTTTAATGTTATGTTTACCAGAAATTGTGAGAATTTGTTTCAGGATTGTATCATGGGTCTTTTTTTTTTTTTCTTTCAGGGAAACCATAAACACAGACTTAACCCAGATATGTATAAAAGCAAACATTTTTTACCGTCCAAATTAATCCAGGGTGATTTTCTGGTCCTCTAGGTTTCAAAAGATCCCTTTATTGTTAAAATAGGTTATTATTACCTGTAATGAACGTGTTTTTTATGATTCATTTGTTATTGTGAGTGGTCCGGAGAAGGGTTCGGACCGCAGTCCGTTCGGCTGCAAATGCACTTAATAATAATCATAATAATCATAAAAGCGCGTTTAGAAGATAATCTCACTCTTTGTCGGAGCTCTGTTTGTTTACAACGGACAGCATAATATCTTCTTCTATGGTAGTATCATAATTTGTCCAGACCAATCACTATCTGACACGTTATCGGACCAACGGACAGCCAATCGCATAATGTGACGTCAGCACTAACCGGACCCCAAACGATTGTTGCAGGCCGAATGGTTATGGTACCTACACCGGCCTGGGTATAGGGTCGAAAGACTAATAGGCGGCAGTGGCTCAGGCAGTTGAGCAGGCCAGCCAATGATCGGAGGTTCGATCCCCACTCCCCTCAGTCAACTGTCGTTGTATCCTTGGGCAAGACACTTCACCCTTCCTGCCTCCAGTGATGCTCCACTGGTGTGTGAATGTCTATGAATGATCCCGGTGATGGTCAGAGCTGCCGTAGGCATGAACTGGCAGCTACGCCTCTGTCAGTCTGCCCCAGGGCAGCTGAGGCTACAACTGTAGCTACCATCACCAAGTATGAATGAGTAGTGAATGAATAATGGACACATTGTAAGCGCTTTGAGCATTTGGAAAAATGCAAAAATTCTAATTCACTTTTTTTGGCAGCATGTAATGATCAATATTTGAAATATTTTGAATGCTTGAGTAAATCTGCTGCACTTTTTATTGGTAGTTTCCATTTCTTGTCATTTGGGCTTCATCATGTACATCTAAAGTCAAGTTCAGTCAATCTCAATTTAAAAGACTGAATGGAAAACTTGGTTTAACAAGGGAAGATGACGGTTTGAAGAATTTTGTGTTTTTGTGAACAAAGAGAGAGGTGGAAGCCCTTTGCACAGGAGTGTAATACTACACGCTACAAGCATAATTGGTTCAAAGAATTGGGCTCCAGCCAATGTCAGATATCTGACAATGCACTATGAGAAAAGGAAGAAGAAGCTTGGCCAACCTGAAAATAAAGAGAGCAGTCCAATACGGGATTGAAATTGTGCCCAAGTCTGTAGATTTTATCGCAAAAGAGTCTAAACGTAAAGCTGGGAGTCAGACGGCTAAGCTGGAATCAAAATCAAATGCACTGCGGTGGTTTGGAAGGAAAAAACTAGCTGAACTGAAGAGATTAGGATCAAGAGTAAAGAAGTGAGATTAAAGTAGTTTAAGATGCTGTCCTCCACAGACCCACATGCAAACAAATGAAATGGTTTGTAAATCTCTTTACTTGTTAGAAAGTATCATAGAAACTATGAAGAAAAAATCCACCTCTATGAAATGCCTAATCTTCTTTATGTTTTCAGGTTTTTCAAAATATATTATTAATGTAATGTCTTTTTTGTCTTTCCCCTTATAGATAAAATGTCAGATTTAGGACCTTTAAAATAACAAAATCATATTTTTAGAGCTCTGTTGTTCTTCAGTGACTGTTTTTGCTAAAAAATACTGATGCTGGTTCTTGAAGACTTTTTTTTTAATTATTATTTAGGTTTGCTTTCCTCTTTTTAAAGAGATACTCCGATCAACTTATGTTCTATTGTAAAAACGTTCCCTGTGGTCTTTTAATTAAGATTATGACATTTTTAGCCAAAATGAACAAAAACGTCATTTTGTAACACATAGTTTCTGGAGAGCAGCAGTAGTTTATTGGAAATTCACCACTGACTTGTGAGTGGGACCACTAGTGTGCAGCAACCCCGCCTTCCCTTTCCGTCACCCATAACCAAGAGCTGTTTACAGGCTCTCTTGCTTGTACAGTTTAGATCCAGATTCCAGCTCAGATGAGGAAACCAAAGATGTACATGGATGTAGTCGTCTACAAGTGCATTCATCAGAATGGAGTGGCGCAGGGAGCTTGTGGTCCAACCAGTGTATTATCTACGTAGCAAATACAATCTTTTTCAAATAGCATTTTTTCATCTGCTCCTGATTCACAACGATGTGAATAAAGAAATACTCTGAAATTCAATTTTTAGCTTAATTTTCTTTATATGTGTCTTTGATCATCAGAAAAATGTTAAGAACGCCATTTTCAGCAGACTGAGTCCTTTAAGCTTTCCGTCCAGCACAAGTTAAAACGTTCACTCTTTCTTCTCAGGTGGACACCGCAAGCGAAGTGGAAGAGTTGGACATCGATGTGGCTCCGGCTCCTTACACAGCCAGCACGGGGGCAGCAAAACTCCAGGTTTTCATTGCCAGATACAGGTTAATGTTTAACCAATTCCATAACTGACTTGTGACAACAATTTATTTCATTGATGAGCCAAAAAAAAAAAAAAAAAATTTTTTTTTCACAGCTATAATCCATATGACGGCCCCAATGACAACCCTGAGGTGGAGCTGCCTCTCACAGCTGGAGAATACATCTATGTGTATGGAGACATGGATGATGACGGCTTCTATGAAGGTAATTCTGGAATTGTGTTTGTTTTGAGTTTTTACGCTTTTTATTTATCTATTTGTGACTCTTTTTAGGTGAGTTGATGGACGGGCGGAGAGGGCTGGTCCCCTCCAACTTTGTGGAGCGAGTATCAGACGACGACTTCATGAGCGTTCATCAGCCAGACACAGGGGACGCGTCCCATAATTCCCTTCTCGTCAGCAGCCTGCACAGTGCCAGCCACCAGCATCACCTCCACTCGGGCGTCAGCGCCTCTGCCCCCGCCTCAGCCCCTTCAGATTCGAGAACGGCCTCAACTGTCCCACCCCCTCTCACCAACGGCCTGGACTTGGACTTGGAGGAGGTGGGAGTGGACCTCGTGCCTTACCCACGTAAACTCACCCTCATCAAGCAACTTGCCAAGAGCATCATCATTGGCTGGGATCCTCCGCTGGTGCCAGCTGGGTGGGGCAATGTATTCAGCTATAATGTGTTTGTGGACCAGGAGCTGCGGCTCAACGTGCCCTTCGGCGCCCAGACCAAAGCGGTGCTGGAGCGGCTGGACATCAACCTCAAAGCCTACCGCGTGTCGGTGCAAAGCCTGACAGAGAAAGGCGTCTCGGACCAGCTGCGCTGCAGCATGCTGGTGGGCCGGGATGTTTGTGTGGCGCCCACGCAGCTGTGTGTGGACAGGGTTACTGCCACCTCTGCCAACCTGACCTGGCTGCCCAGCAACAGTAACTATGTGCACATTGTGTCCTTGAACGATGAGGAGTGTGAGCTGGTGAAGGCTGGCTGCTACTCGCTGTGCCTCAACAACCTCCTGCCCAGCCTGCAGTACACCGTGAAGGTGGAAGCACGGCCGCACCGCATCCCATGGGAGCTCCCTGTGGAGCGGCGTGAACACAGAAGCGCTACCATCACCTTCAGCACACTGATGGCAGGTCGGGACTTTGAACATTCTTCATCACATCACTGTGCATGTCTAATTTTGGGCTTTCCATTCAGCAGTTTTAATATTGGGAAGACGTTAGTGGAATTTTCTTAAATAAGTATACTAGTTCAACTGTCTAGTCCTAAGCAGATTCACATCAGTAAAGCTGCGTTTCTAAGGAATAATCATTCGGGGTTTTTCTATTATTATTGTAGTTTTTGTTAGAAAAGCATATAGAGAAAGTGCAAGATGAACTACAATGTTTAAAACTTTTTTTTATAAAAACATCTTCACTTTCATCTTGAAGTTTTTTAAATGTCTTAGCAAATATTTAATAAATATGTCCAATTTATTCCTTACAACTTAATACGAACTCATGTAAAATCTTTTAAAAGTCCCACTCCGATCCTCTTTTGATCTACTGTAAAAGCATTTCCAGAGGTCTTTTATTTATGACTATACTGTGTTTAGCCAAAATTTAAAAAACCTGTCGTTTTCTAGGACATGGTTGCTTCACAGTTAGTTTATTAGAAATTCACCTCTGAATTGTGGACGGCAACCCTGCCCTCACTTCCCCTCTCTGTTACTGGGAGCTGGAAGCAGGGAACTCGTGGCCTGTCCAGAATATTTTCTACACAACAAATAAGCTCTTTTTCAAACAGCATTTTTTTCGTCTGCTCCTGATTCAGAACGAATTGAATAAAGAAATATTCAGAAATGCAATTTTGAGCTTAAGTTTCTCAGTATGTCTTCCATCATCAGAAAAATGCCAGAACTTGTTAAAAACACAAAAAACACAATTTTCCAAGTATGTCTTTAAATAAATTAGCAATGGCGAAATGACTCAAACTTAATATTTTTTCTAAAGAAGAGAAAACTTCACACATAGATGACAAGAAAATGAGTGTGGCATCATTTATCACGTGGAGTTTCAGACTTTGAAGAAAAACTAAAAAGCTCAAATAAAGCACAAAAAATGTCTTTTTCAAATTTTATTTCTCATCTATCATGTTCATAGTTTTATTTTTATTAAGGATCAAGTTTTTAAGACATATATGGAAACCATAAAGATTGTAGGCCACTTTAAATTATTTTTCTAAACACACTGAGAAGATTTACAGATAGAGTGAGTCGGTTTATTTCACAGGACTCATGCAGTTTTCCCTTAAGCCTATTTTTGTAGAATTTGGTGAAGAAAAGTCTATTTTAAAGGGTAAATATTGTACTGTGTGTGTGAGTCACTGTGCTATAACCTCTGGATTTAAATTGGTTTTAATTTGAGAAAAACCTTTATTTTGCATTTTTTTTAGTGTTAAACAGAGTTCAGATGCACTATGAATGTCATTTGAGTTTTTAAATAAATCAATCATTCAAATTTTGTTTTAGTTTCATGCCAACAATCTGGAAATGCAGGTATATTTAAGATTTTTAAGTCCTTTGGAGTTCTAGCTGACAGCTTTCTTAGTAGGAGCACACGTGCAGTGAAATGGTCTCCCTCCCAGCCCTGTGTCAGTAAAGAAACTCCTCTGTGTTTTGTCTGCTGATGGCTGTGATTTCATGCTTTCTAATGGCTTCAGGCCCCCCGGATGCTCCCCTGGATGTACAGCTGGAGCAGGGCCCCTCTCCAGGGATTGCTCTGATCAGCTGGCTGCCAGTCACCATAGACGCTGCAGGGACCTCCAACGGAGTCCGTGTCACTGGATACAGTATTTACGTTGACAGGAAAAAAGTAGGAGCTCTCATCTATTGTGAAATGATGATTGGCTGGTTTGGCTTGTTACATGATAAAAAGTTTGATTGACTTGTTTTCTTTTCCAAGGTCCTGGAGGTATCGTCCCCCACGGCGGGGAGTGCCCTGCTGGGCCCCTCTCAGATGCAGTGCCTGCAGGCCGCTCAGGAGCTCACTCTCCGCACCATGTCCGCTCACGGGGAGTCCTGTGACTCTTTGCCAGTTAAGGTGCCCTCCAAGCTGGCTGCCATCATGGCAGGCCCGGCTTTCTCCTCCCCCGTAGTGCCAGCTGCTCTCTGCGCCTCGCCAGCTTCCAGTATTGTGCCCCCTCGTCCATCCTACGGAAACTGTGCTGCAAACGTCTCCACCAGCCCTTTGCCATTAGATACACACGTCCCCGGCCTAAGGGTGGAACCCACCACCAAAACGCCTAGCACTCTTCATTCAGATCATCACCCAACGACTGCCTCATATGTGATGGCCTGGGCCA
Source organism: Oryzias curvinotus (assembly GCA_023969325.1). NCBI lineage: Eukaryota > Metazoa > Chordata > Actinopteri > Beloniformes > Adrianichthyidae > Oryzias > Oryzias curvinotus. The sequence continues at coordinate 10,519,839 of CM043719.1, read as the reverse complement.
ACCCCTCCGCTGCTGCTGCCTTCTCTGTGTGTGAGGCCCCACTACCAGCACCCTCTGCCATTACTCCACCGGTAAGCCACGTTTTCCCATCCTTCTGTGGCCTCACATGCAGATGAGACGATTTCAAAAAGTGACACAAAGCCTCTTGGTGTAAACATACATGAGATTAAAGTTTATTCTACATACTAATGGGCAGCTGCTCATTAATAATTGGACTACAAAGGTGAGGGTCAGTGTGTGGAGGTAAATACGAAACCCTAAACAAGCCTGGTTTATGTTCAAACCTGGCTCGGAAACGTGCCTTTGCCAACGAGTCACCGCTTTCAGTGAAAAGCCCATGTAAGCGCACATATATATATATATGCACATTTCAGACTTCTTGGGGGGAGCCACAGATGGAGGGAAATTATCAGTGGTCTTGTATGTCTTCCGTTTCCTAATAATTGTTCCCACAGTTGATTTCTTCACACCAAGCTGTTTACCTTTTGCAGATTCATTCTTCCCAGCCTGATGCAGGTCAACTATTTGGTTTCTGGTGTCCTTAGACAGCTCTGTGGTCTTGAACCATAGTGGAGTGTGACTGTTTGAGATTGTGGACAGGTGTCTTTTCTATAGATAACCAGTTCAAACAGGTACCATTGATACAGGTAAAGAGTGGAGGATCCTCTTAGAGAAGAAGTTACAGGTCTGTGAGAGCCAGAAATCTGGCTTGTTTGTGGGTGACCAAAAATGAATAATTTTTCACCATAATTTACAAATAAAGTCTTTAAAAATCAGACAATATGATTGTCTGGATTTTTTTTTCTTATTTTCGCTCTCATAGTTGAGGTTCACCTATGATGAAAATGAAAGGCCTCTGTCATCTTCTTAGATGGGAGAACTTGAACAATGGATGGCTGACTAAACACTTTTTTACCCCACTGTTAATAAATTTACCTTAAGAATGCATTTCTGAGTATTTTCTATATTCCAAAAGTTATGAATCAGAAGCTGACGAAAAAATGACATTTGCAAAAGAGCTTATTTTAATGTAGAAAATACACTGGGCTGCTACAAGCTCCCTGCTCAACTCCATTCTGATGCATCCACTTATAGAGGAATAGATCCGTGTACATCGTTGTTCTCCTTGTCTGAGCTGGAATCTAGATCAAGACTGTACGGCTGGATGGCTCCAACATGGCTCACTATTTTGTTAGTTTGGGGGTGAGATAGGCTGTAAGCTAGTAGGAAAGTGGGTAAACAAAGAGTAGCATGAATGCTTAGGGGAGGCGGGTTGCTCTGTTCCACCAACAATTTAGAGATGTATCTCTAATAACTCTTGCTCCTCTGCAGAAACTATGTCCTAGAAAACGACAGGTTTTCTTTTAATTTGGCCAAAAGCTGCTTAGTTATAATTGAAAGACCAGTGGGAACGCTTTGAAAATAGATCAAAAGATGATCTGAATGGGTCTTTAACATTATAATGGAATTTGTCTGCCATGTAGGTCAACGTGACCACCTCCATCATCAGCACACCACCTCAGGCCTGTCCAGCAGCAGCACCATCGCCCACCCCAGCACCAACAGCAGCACCAGCGCCGGGGTTAGAGCCTCACAGAGATGCTGACAGTCCCGGAACGATCCGCCCTTTCCCGTCCATCACAGAGTTTATGGAGGACCCCAGCGACCCCAAGTTTGCAACGCCCGAGCGCATCCCTACCCCACCCAAAGCCCCGATCACCGACCTCCTGAACCCTCAGTGCAGTAACATCCACCGGCCACCTAGTACTTCTCCACTGGAGTCGGAAGTAGAGGAGGAGCTGGAGAACACTCGCCTTGTGTCCATCGAGGAGTTTCTGAGGCAGGACCAAGATCCAGCTTACTGCAGGAGACAACAGGTTAGCCTACTGACGTCATTTTTACAGAAAGTCATTAATCCTGTAGATCAACAGTTCTACAAGCTTTTTTGAGACACGTTGGCTTCTTTTTTTATTTCTAATGTTTTAGTCTTTTATTTTTACATTTGTAAAGTTTTAAATGTTTAAAAATTTAACTTTGTGGATGACACTACAGGTAAATCAGGTAATGTCCTTTTTTTCCTTTGTTGATTCAATGTTTAGCTGCCAAAACGGAACAAAGAATTCCTTTTGAAATGGTCGAGTAAAAACAAAGAGTGGACTTATAATCATCAAAGAGTTTAAAGTCATTCAGTCTAAAAGATTTATTCTTTGCACTTTGAAAGGCCAGAGAAAGTGTTGTTTTACTAGAAACAGTTTAGAAAGGCCCGTTGAACTATTTAATCTGGCCTGCCAAACTGGAATAATTTATACTAATAATCCTTATTATTAATGTTTTGTTTTCCCTGTAATTCTGGTTTCCACCATAGGTCTTAAATAAAAAAGAAACTGACCTTTGTTTAAGGGGAGGAAGTTATTCTGCATTCATGTGTTGTTGGATGAGTTGTCGTTTTTCTGATGTTGATGTGTGCTTTTTTCGAGTTGGACAGTCATTTTTTCTATCATTGTTGGCCCACAAGTCAAAAGGTTTGTCCATTCCTGGTCTAAACCAGCAGGGCTCGACATAGCCATTTGTCCGCTGGCCCGGTCCTGTTTTTCGAGCAGTGCGGACCACAAGACTTTATTTTTCACTTGTCCGCTCGGGCCACTAAAATATCTAACGGTTAATATATTTTTCACCTTTTTCAATAAAGTATATTTTGCGAAAACGTGTAGATTTACCTCGTGTTCATAATTTATTTTTTCTGCTGGTCCTGTGTTCAGACTTCAAGGGTTTCTATGGGAAACCTTTTATCATTCTTCTCCTTCTCTCCCGCCTGCGCGCGGGGCTTTCACTGCAGAGCACCACGCGGCACGCGCTCACTACTTTTTTTTTTTTCAAACTTTATTGAATGTAACAATTCAATACAAAACAATATTAAACAGCAACAACGAAGGCACTACCCAGTGGGTTATTATTACATTTGATTATAAATCCGACGCCGTCACTGAAGAGAGACTGAAGCATGTCAGAGATGTGGAAGACATGGCAGGAATAGATAGGAATATGTTAGATGGAGTAATGGGTGGAATTAGTAGTATGGACAGCAAGATATTGAATGAATGCATTGAAGATGAAACTGTATGCACTAAGCTTTAAGCTGAAAAACAAAGAATCAAAGGCAACTCCAAATTCCTGAATCTCAGACTCAAATGCAGTATAATGTCAAACTACTTCATTTTGTTTTTCTTTACAACACTGTAAGCAGTAAGTATTTCTAGTTAGCTGAATGATCTCAGTTAGACCTGCACGATATGAGGAAAACTTGCGATATGCGATATCAGAGATTAAAATTGCGATAATGATATAATTTGCGGTATATAAACAAACAGCAAAATAACCAAATAACCATTCCTACTTCATTGCAACAGTTTAAAAATTATACTCCAAATGACCCTCATTGACATAGGTGACTAACATCTAACATAATAGGGTTCCACCTGATTGGTCAACAACGTGAAGGTGTCCATTTGATTGGTCAAATGCATAAAGGGATTTATTTGATTTGTTAAATGGTTCAAGCTGCCATTAGATTGTTATAACACATTTAAGGTTTATGATTTATTGCGATATTTGCCGTCTTTTGCGATATGCATATTGCAGAGCTGGATTTTGCGATAACGATAAATTTGCGGTATATTGTGCAGGCCTAATCTCAGTAATTTATTTTTATTTAATTTTTCAATTATTTAATTTAATTAAGTAACTAAAGTAACTAAAAAGTAAATGTAACTTTGCAACAGTAACAAAAAGCAGAACGTAAAGGCAGTCAGAGCAAAAAAGTAAATAAAACTTCTTAACTATTGATTACAAACAAATGTGAAATAGCAGTGATTAGAAGCAGCATGAAAACGTCTTAACTAGTGTTACCTACTACACTGCAGTGCTCTCTTCAAAAAATCTGAAACAGACTAGAGCAGATTATAGTTTGATATGCTCTATTTTCAGTTATTGAAAAGTGTATAAATAAGTGCTAGATGTCACCAGAATGCACCAAATTGCACCATATTAAAATTTTCCGGGGGGGCATGCCCCGGGACCCCCCTAAAGTTGCAAGCACCCGCGGAGCGGTGGGTCGCGCTGTGCGCGGTGTCGGGCCAGTAACTTTCAGGCAGGGCCAGTAACTTTCAAAAACTACTGGCCCTGTGGGCCAGTGCAAATTTCTGGGCTATGTCAACCCCTGAACCATATTTGAAGTTTCATGATAAACTTTTTTAGTTGCATTGTTTTTAAAACATTCATCGTCTAATTATTATCATTATTATTATTATTATTATTATTATTATTATTATTATTATTATTATTATCGTTTAATTGTCCTGTTTGAGGGTATAAATGACAGACAACCAGACTTTTTCATAGTGTCTAGTTGCTTTTCTCTGGTAATACTTTGGTTTGTTTGTAATCTGAAAGCTCTTTAGAGCCCACTGCAAAGAAAATTGTGTTTTGGTATTTTTACCATGTTCTTGTCACAGTTTTCTACATGAAGGACTTATAGAAAGAAAATAATTTCCCAAACTGCATTTCTTAGTATTTCTTTATTGAAATCATTGTTAATCAGGAGCAGACAAAAAAGGCAGCTTGAAAAAGATTGTAACAGTGACATGAAAGCTACAATCGGCAGGGGCTGTAAAATAGCAGTAGAGAGCAAAAGCAAAAGGGATGATGGGAAGTCCAGGTGGGCTTACTCTGCACCAACAGTCAAATTTCTGATGAGCTTCTGCCGCTTTGCAGAAACTATGTCCTAGAAAACGACAGATTTTTGGATTTTGGCTAAAAATCCACTGAGAATGTTTTGGGAAAAGACCAAAGACTTTTTGTCTTTTGGGGTGGTCTTTCCCATATGTTAATTATACTCTTTGTTTTAAATAATAGTCCCCTTCAGCTGTGGTGCAGGGGCACTGGACTCTGAGATTAAGGGTTTGAGTAGAGCCACAGTCTGTTGCATCAAGAAGTGCAAAGTTAAGAAAAGATTTTGGAAGCTCTTTTAATGATAATTAGAGCAACACGAACCAAAAAATATTACTATATTTTTTAAGTTTCAATGGAAAACCTTTATATTCATGTTGTCAAAACTCTTAAATATGACATGTTATAAAGACATTTTTTTTTCTCAAATGTTGATGTGCTTGTTCTGCAGAGTTATAGCAGAGGCTTTGAGGAGCCTCCCAGTGATTATAATGCAGACAACAGCCGCTCAGACCTGTCGGACATCCTGGAGGAAGAAGAGGAGGACCTTTACTCTGACCACCTCCTAGAAGGACAACCTAGGGGATACTCAGTGGGAGCAAACAGGGTAAAGATGTTTGCGTCTTAAAAATCTCTTTTTCCATGAGTTTATTTTGAGTTTGGTGCTTGCAGTTGAACTCCCGTTTGTCTCTGTGTTTGTTTCATTTGGCTCTTTCTTTCTCTTTGCATGACCGGATTCCCTTCCTTTGTTTGCGATGTTTACCATTTTCCACCATTACCTATTCACCCTTGCATGCTTTAATCTGTGGCCACGGCAGCCTTGCAAGTTTGGAACACCAGACAGTGAAGAGGAGACGAGAGAAAGGATCCTCAAGTTGCCTCCTCAGGTTTGCCAGAACAAGCAGCTCTTTAGCATTGCTGAGGTGACAGAAGAGGAAGACAGCAGTCAGGAGGAGGCTTTGGCTCACCGCAGAAAGGCTAGACCTGGACACAGCCACCTTCATCACAGCGGTCATCATCATGCCCCCCAGCACCATGCTAACCCTCACAACCCTTCTCACCACCATCACTTCAACAGGGACTTGAGATCCCTCGCCATAAGACAGGAACCGCTGCAGGTCAAGCCCAAGACGCAGCACAGGGTGCACTATACCGACACAGTCAGTTACCCTGAAGATGAAAACTCAAGTTTGTATGAGGGCCACACCAGCCGGCGGGTTTCAGCCCACCCTCCTCCCAAACCCACCCCCATTGGCAAAGAGAGAAGTCTGCTAAGAGGGCTAGGGGACCGCCTTAGAAGGGAGGCCTTGCTCAGGAGTCAGATGGCCGTCGCTGCAACTGTTCCTCCAGACCCCGGCCCAACTCCCCCAAGATCCTATCCCGTCAGCAAAACCGTACGAAGTGTGAAGTCACCTGTTGGCCGAAGGATGGAGATTGATGTGGAATATGGAACAGACACAGAGGAGCCAACGGATTACAACCCCGGGGAGGTGGTTCTGGAGCAGATGAGCTCTGAGTGGTGGGTAGAAGGGTCTCCAGTGGAGCACTGCAGACCTTCTCATCGTAGAGGACCCAGAGCTGAACCAACGGTAAACTTCACTGCAGAATAGCTGCATTGGCTGTGTTGTTCCTTCCCCTGTGGCTGTGTGGATTTACCTCTGAGAGTTGTTTGTTAGATAGTGCCCCACCTACTAACCGTTCCATCAGTCACCATGGCCTCTGTGGACAGAGGAAGACTGTCTGGAAGACTTGGCAGCATATTTGGCTGAAATATTTCTTCTCCTTTGACCTTTATACACTCCTGCTGCTTTAAGATTGTCCTCAAAATCAGAAACTGCACATCTTTTGTCCCAACCTGATGAAGTTGTGTCGCATGAATGTGCTTGCTAACAGCCTAAATGTCAGAGTCGTGAATTAGCGTAGAGGATGAATGCCTTAGCCACATGCATCCTTATGGGGGTTGACCCGTATGGATGCTGTGAGTTTTAGGGGTTGTACTGGCCCGTGGACAGGTGCTGCCCTATCCCAAAGGGAACACAGGTGTGCCTTGCAGTTCTTGGAGCTCGTGCTGCCACCTCAAGTCATGACAATAGACCATTTGATTGTTGTGTGTGTGTGGTGTTTGTGAAGCTACATACACACCGGGCATTTGACTCATGTTCAAGAATGCAGTGCAAATTTGGTCACTCTTGCTCCAGGCTTTTTTCTTTCGCAGCTTCATTCAGATGTATGAAATACACAAACCACAATTATTATTGTTTTCCATGATCAATTTTCAAACAGTTGGCACTCCCGTGAATTATGAGTGACACTATCCATTCGTCACTTCCAAATCCCCCGAAATGTGCATTTTCACATGTTTACATAGAGTCTTCATTGGAAGTGGCCACTTGAACACGCGTTGACGAGGACGATGTGAACGTAGCTTTAGAATTATTCGGTCCCACGCACTGTCGTATGATGTCCCTATGCACAATTTAGCCATTAGTAAGATGCGTTCACTCGCTTCTTATTGACTCCGGCCAAATACTACATGCATGTAAAATTGTAAGTGCCCATAGGACGCACATAGATGGCCTACACAAACTACGCTCTGATTGTCTAATTTCCTCAGTTCTAATAGTTAGGCTGCATGCACAGTGCACCCAAGATCGCAGTTGTATTAATTGAATGGCACCAACGAGTTCCTTGTGCAGTGTACAGGTTTGAGGGGGTTGAAAATTTATTACAAAATCCAAACAAGGTGCCTGGCTCTCACCTATTTCACCCTTACTTACCTTTATATGTTCTTTGAGTGTTCGCTTAGACCTGTCGTCCTTAAAAGTGATACAGGCTCACCTAGTGCTCTACGACCCTTGATATTTTGTGTCCTGTAAAAGTTTGCCCATTGTTCCCCCCAAAGACGACCTGTATCCACCCATAAGGGCAGTCGTGACTAAGGCATAAATCTAGTTTTAAAAAACAACTAAAGCTTCATATCGCACTCCCTCCTCATCCTCACTCTGATTTGCATATTGTTCCTTCTTCTGGTTTTCACAGGATCCCAGCCTGATCCCTCCAGCTGTGGCAGGTCCACCGTGGACCACCCAGGCAGAGCTGTCCGGTAAAGCCACCAAACAACCCAAAGGTCAAAACCTCCCCCCCCCCCCATCTTTCTTTTTATCACCTCTCCATCTGGGTACTTTCCCTTTTCCAAGCCAAAAGCTGCAGTGGAACTGCATGAGGAGATGCTGACACAGTTTCATTTGGCAAGCCTTCCCCGCTCACATGGAGGCAGCAAGATTAGCACGTTGTGCACTAAGAGGGGAGGGGGTTGTCAGGCAGGAGGAGGTGCTCTAGCTTCAGTGGAGAAGTGGGAGAGAGGCTGCTAAGCTGAGAACCGGCTTAACCCAAAGTGGCTTGTCATGACAGGAGGAAGTGACAGACATTAAAATAGTAACCTCGTTTAGCCAGCAAAGACGCAGCAGCCCGAGCCAGCCTCCCCACCTTCCCCCATTAGAGTAACTTTATACTCATGTAACTCTGCAGTCATTCACAGTGTTGACTACACGCCGAAATGCACACACACACACACACACACACGTGCACAAAGACAGAAGGTTTTTTGCGTCTCCTTGAAACCGTAGAGGATGTGAAAGTGTGTGGGTGGCGTTAATGTGACTCTTGTCACAGATGGGCTGAGTCCAGCTAATCAGATTTTCAGATCCAGAGTTTGGCCTACTAGAGCCGACCATAGACCCTCCAATTCGCCTTCATCATAATTTACTGTCTGTGAACCGACATGAAGCTACAAGCCCAAGTTCCAGCCTTGCTTTTATGTAATCTATGGCGAGGAAGAGATTTCCCCTCTTCTTTCCTGGGCGTGCTGTGAATGACCGTCCTGGCGTTGAGTTTTAAGCATTGATCAAACACTGTTTGCCGTGCTGCAGATCATCGGAGCCCACGTTTGTCAAACGGCTCACGCAGCTTAGGATCAGTGGTTGAGCTTGATTACCTCTTTTAAGGGCAGGTGCTCAGTGAACACTGCTAATAGCAGTGGCACAGTTAGCAATGTGTGGGGGAGGTGTAAGCAGTATCTGCAGTAGCAAAGTATGCCCTTCCTGTTTTTTTATATTGGAATAAAAATTACTGTTTGCCTAAAATATTAGTACCAGTAATATAAATAGTTGAATCAAGATATACTAAAAATGTGGAACTTTCTCAAGTGGCAGTCTCCTAACCAGAACCATGTGGCTTAGGGGAACCTTAAATTCCCCCCTGTGAGAACCTGACGGTGAGCTGTCACACAGTCTGAACTTCAGCAGGTCATTCGACTGTTCACTTTCCTTAAATGCTCTTAGCTGCCTTCACACGACTGACTGACTGATTGGAGCAGCTAAAAGTGTGCAACATTAGTGTGAACACGCTCATGCAAAGATTGGATTCATGCCAAAAGGAAAATAAACATTTTAAAGACGATCGATCAACACTGAAGTCTATAGACCAGTTCACAGATATGCCAGTGCACATGGATTCTGGGAAAAGTCGAAGGGTTAAGACCGCAAAAAGCGTGCAAAAATCAAAAGTGGCAGAAGGCAAGAGCTTGTTTTGGGTCACTGTTGTGTTTAAATGCTACAACGGGTGTTGACATCATGTAGAATGGATGGGGAAAGATTGCATTCAGGTGAACCTTTTCGCCAGCATTTGCAATGGAATATTAAAAAGTAACAATTATAGTAAAGAACAGACATCATCAATGAGTAAACAGAGAGCTCTCATTAATGGGTGATGGAAAGGGGGAGCAGGGTTGCTCCGCATCAACTCCAACAACTCGGAGCTGAATTTTTAATGAACTACTGCCGCTCTGCAAAAACTATGTTATAGAATAGTTGGGGTTTTTTTTGGCTAAAAACAGCATCACCATAATTAAAAGACCACCGGGATTCTCATAAGAGGATCAGAGTGGGTCTGTAAATCTGTGAGAGGATGTGGTCGTTGTTTTCCATCAATACGGAGACATTTCCTCTCGCCTTCTAATCTGTAAAGAAATAGAAGAATACTGTATACCTTTATTGAATAAAACAAATATAAGATACTTATGATGGCATATTTTGCCTTCTACCTGGAATATAGATCTGTAATATACTAAAGTAATGTATAATGTATGCCTAATATTAAAGAGACAACTGTCATGTAGTTAAAATCCTGACGTATCAGTATGAATTCTAAAGTTCAGTCATTGAGCTGTCAAATCTTTGCATCCATACTTCACGTTCTCTTTGTCTCCCTTGGTTGGGATTAGACATATTTGCATCACACCTGTTGCATAAGCAAGCGTTAATTTGTTAACTGACCCACCAACGGGTAGACCGCGCCTTCACAGGTGTTCCTGTACTTTTGCATTTTAAAACGTGTCATCATCACTAAGTTTTGACGTAGCGGTCGCCATGTTTGCCAACTGATGAGGTCTCAACCTTTGAACTTGAACTGGTCTATTTATTGTTTTAAACAGGAATATGTGGTACTGGGATCACAACTAGATACTTATTCAGTTTGGCTTCGTGTTTCAATTAAATATTGTTTTTTGTATTTTTTATTTTTTGTTCCAATTTTGTTTGGTTAAGAAAAACTGTGTTCACACAGTTAGTAAATGAGACTGGACAAAAGTGGAACTTTCATCAATAAAACATGGAGTTCTTACTTTGAAAACGAACTAATAACTGTTTTTACCCAAGAGATAATACATAAGGTATTAATCAAATTTGACAGAGAAATCCCTTAATGGATTTAAAAGAATTGTGTCATGAGCCAAGTTGGATTCAATTTTATTAATCAATTCATAGACAGTTAACGAGTCAGTCTCCAGTCTCCCTCTCTGGCCATCAGCGAGAACTATCAGTCTCCTAACTGGAACCATGTGGCTTAGGGGAACCTTAAATTCCCCCCTGTGAGAACCTGACGGTGAGCTGTCACACAGTCTGAACTTTGAAATGCACTTTTAAATTTGAAAAACCGTTTCAAAGCAGTTTAGTATTTTTGATGAGCTTGGAAGCTGGAAGTATCCGTGAAAACTAGAACAGTCGCTTATTCATCAATCTTTAGGACGCTACTTCTTGGTTTCACATAACTTTCTTTAAACAAACTGCTTAGTATCAGCGGATACTGAATTCAAGTAGAATTTGAATAGAAATATGAAATGCCGGAATCGAGCATTAGAACCTGCAGAATAACCGTTGACGATATTTTGAGCATGGGGTAGAGTGAGTGTGACGTCACCCAATGAAAATGGTTTACTTTCAGCTCAAACCAAATGGAGCCAATTCATTCATCATTTTTTTTGCAATACAGACACCGCCATGTTGGAACCAGAAATCGTCAGTAAGCAATGATTATTCCGAGTTGGCCCAAGTCATTGTTTCTATAGCAACCACTCTTGCCAATCAGGAAGAGTGGATGCAGGACTATTGTTGGAAGTCCACTACTTGAAAGCGGCCTCGAGAGAATCTGTCAATCAAAAGTTTAGAACATTTGATGTAAGACCACATACTTTTATTGACTGGACAGTTTATGAAATAAAGTAGGATTAGCAAGAACGTGTTTTAAAGAGAAATGTATCAGAGCAAGAATGGTTATTCTGATAAAGAGAATGGCTGAGGAACAGCTGTTCATTTCTCTACAGAACTATGGGATTTCTGCGTTTTGGACCCTGCAGGTTCCTAACTGGTTGGAATGCTGGGGGGGGGGTTACTCAGTCCAGTTCTCATATACAGTCACTAGTAATGAATTAAGCCTTTGGCTGCTACTTGGTTGTGTAGATTGAGGTGAAAAATACCAGCAGATCACCAGTCCAAGAGTTACATTAATCCAATGGAGCAAAAAAGGACATTTGAAGTTGGACAGTGAATTGCTGTGTTTCTATGTCCTTTATGAAAAAAATGCAAGAAATTGAATTAATTATAATCTTTTTGGGGTTCATTTGTATAAATGTCTGTTTGTGTTTGTTCAAACAGGTGAATTACCAAAGATAAAAGGAGACGGTGATGTTCGCATCTTTGTGGCACTCTTCCCGTACGATCCTGCCACCATGTCCCCTAACCCTGATGCTGCTGAGGAGGAGCTGCCCTTCAGTGAGGGACAGATCATTAAAGTATGCCCTGAGCCTGCCGTGCGCCTCCTTTTGTGTTTATGGTTCAGCTCAGCAGCTGAACTCTCGCCCTCCCTTTTTGCAGGTTCATGGAGATAAGGACGCAGACGGCTTCTACCGCGGGGAGTCGGCCGGCCACGTGGGCTTTGTGCCGTGTAACATGGTGTCTGAGATCCAGGTGGAGGACGAGGAGACCCGGCAGCAGCTGCTTCAGCAGGGATTCCTGTCCACGGCCACTTCCATGGAGAAAATCGGTGTGTGATGATTGGTTGAGGTGTAACAGTCTTTTCTGTTTCTGTTTTCACTTCAAAGGTGTTGCACTGTTGTCTGTAAAATGTGATGCTTTACCCATAAGTCACTGCTTTTTGTGTTTAAGTGGTAAGTGAAATTAGCTTTTTTGTTCACAATAAAATAATCTTAACCGATAAAACAAAATTGATTGTTTTAGGAACAGTGGGAGGTCTTCCTGACATTTATTTACATGATAAAAGCAAATATTTGAAAATATTTTTTTTTATTAATGAAATTAGTCCCTGGAGGCTTAAAATATTCCATTATATAGAGTTAAAAGCATTAATTTTGGCTTCATTTTTAGTGTATTTTTGCTTCCTGTGTAACGTAGGTGTGGAGTTTTCATTTATTAGCCATTGACTTTTGTCTTCCAGTGAAAAACTGAACCTTAATCCAAATGTGCATCTGGATGGCAACAATCCCAGCTAACACTCTGCTTCTGTTTCCTGCTTTTACCCAGAGCAGCCCTTTCAGATGCTTTAACCTTTTCACTTCCACTTTTCTCGCTGCTGTCGCCTCTCATTGTCAACTGTGTCTGGTCTACTTCTCTCAAAAAGAAGTTACTCCTGTCTTTTTTTGGTTTGGTTTCTTTTGTCGTCTTTGTTGGTGTCTATAAACTCCATTAAGGCACTCGTACACATGCTCAGCTTCCACGCCGCCCTGTTCCACCGCCGAAACCGAGACGATCAAAGAAAGGTGTGTCATGCTGCAGAATGCGGCTTCCCTCCTCTCCTTTCTTCTCCTCTCTGGTTTGCTTCTTTTTTTTTACTTTTATTATTAAAAATAATGTTTTTACTAAACTAAACATTTTCCATGCACTGTGGGCAAATATGAACGAAATGAGTAAATCCTCTGGGGAAAGTAGACTTTTATAAAGTACATCTGTTTTTAGACTTACGCCTTAACAACAGTTCTTTCTACATTAAAATTTGACAAAAGCTTCCCAAATGTTAGAAGCTGCACAAAATATAAACCCAACAAGAGCTTTTCTGATGAATTCCTGGTTGTTCCACTGCCCTGCCTCTGTGCCACACCTGCCCTTCCTGATCTTCACCCATGACTTTGTGTTGTTCTTCCACTGTCATAACAGGGTTTTGCCCTCATGTCATTCTGCTGTGTTGCTCATGCTCTTTCCCCCCTCACCTCCTCTCTTTCAGTGGAGTCTGCAGCGCTCCAGGAGGAGAGCGTAGACTCCTGCAGTCCAGGTTTGTAGCAAACCTCTTCTGTTTGTTTCTGCATGAAGACGCCACCTCTTCAGGACTGCATGCCTTCGCCGGAGACTTTCTGCCTTCATCTTCTACTCCGTCTTTTTCTCCCACAGATTTGTTTTCTTTTCAAAATCAGCATTCTCATCTTCATCCATACATGTTAGAGTTTGAATGTTTGGAGAAAAGAAAGCAAAGCACTGATGAAGTCTTTATTTCTAACTTTATTTTTTTTATTTTCTTTGTTTCTAACTCTTTTTCATGTCACAGTTCCAGAGGCATCAATAACTAAACGGTGGTTCACAACCGCTTTGCTTCCATTTCTATCACGAGACCAAAAAGTGAACTTTCACCTCTAATCTCTTCCATTCAGGCCTAACTGAGTGCAGGTTTTAGTACGATGCTGGAGGCCAGCCTCTCATGCTGATAAGCGTTATAGCTGTAAGAATTGACCTCGTCTGTTTGACCCGCAGAGCCCTGCCAGACTGCCCCTCCCACAGTCACAGGGAAACCAGCCTCCGGGGCCCGCAGGATGATCGCCATCTTTGATTATGATCCCCGCGAAAGCTCACCCAACACTGACATTGAGGTCCTGCTCACACATGAGTTTGGGTCATTGGCTGTAAATGAGAACTGGACTGAGTGACCCCTCCCTCCTCGTGTTCCAAACAGGAAGTACCCGCTGGTTCCAAGAAGGACTTCCAACAAGCTCACTCCTGTTTGGAGAAGGTGGTTGTCATAGAAACACTGACTCGGAGCAACTCGAATCATAGTTCCTTATAGGGCTGCACGAAGGAAAACTCGCGATATGCAATATTTATGATCAATATTGCGATGACGATAGAACTTGCAGTATATGAACAAATAGCAAAACAACCAAAAACATAGTTTCCATTTCACTGCAACAGTTTAAAAATTATACTCCAAATGAGTCTAGTCTATATAGGCGGCGATCATCTAACATAGAAGAGCTCCCTTAGATTGGATCAAGGAGTCCATCTGATTGGTTAAAGGCATGAATGGATTTATTTGATTCATTAAATACCTCAAGCTGCCATAAGATTGTTTTAGCACATTTAAGATAACCATTTCAGTCAGACAACTTTTGCCATCTTTTGACGATTCATGCTTAGTTGGCATCACAGCTTGATCTTGCGATAAGCGATAAATTCCATGAGAGTTTCCATAAAACTTTCGGGTAACAAAAACCCCCTTTACGGAGCCCACAGGTGGAAGCCGGGGAGGAGGGTGGGGCGAAGATGAGCGCTGAAGGTAAGAAAGAGAATGAACGCATGCGCACCTGGGTTAAATAGGACGCTGAGCAGGTGCGTTAATTGACTGAACCGCCCTAGGGTAAGCTGTAAACACTGCTACGAGTTATCGCCCGAAATACGATTAGAATCGTCATTTATTGCAATTTTTGAGTGACATCACACTCAGTCCAGTTCTCATTTGCAGTCAAGGGTAGGGGTTTTTGCTGTTTTGGGGTCTCTGTTGTGCACTCATTCTCTTTTTGTTGGGACGCAGGCCGAACTGACTTTCAGTGCAGGAGACGTCATTCATGTGTTTGGCGATATGGATGAAGATGGCTTCTTCTATGTGAGAACTTAAACAGCCTTTAATTTGTTTAAAACATGTCAAATAAAATGATGTTTAATCAAATGAATGGTTGCGTCCATCAGGGAGACTTGAATGGACACAAAGGATTAGTGCCCTCCAACTTCCTGCAGGCTTTTCCAGATGAAGCTCCAGCAGAAGCAGCCTGTGCTCCGCCCGCTCCAGACCCCAAGAAAGAGTCACAGGTGGAGTAGCCTTTCTCTTTGTCGCCATGAAAAATTTGAAGTTTTCATATTTTTATGCATGTTTTTTTCTGAGTTTTAATTATTCTGTCATTGTTTTTCTACTTCCTGCATGCCTTTTGTATGTTTTTGCAGAAGCAAAAACGATCCGTACACTTTGAGACATGATTGTAAGTGTTTTTAGATGTTAGTGAACTTCCCCCTCCACCACCACCCGCGCCCACATAGCTCTAGTTCCACACTAGACCCTCCGCTGGCTCCTGCACCTGTGTTGTGGAGGAAAAAAATTCCCTGCAGTGGCACAATCCAAGAGCATTCTAAAGCTGTTTTTCTGCTGTAGGACACCTCAACAGAACCACAAGGTTCTGGTCTCCTATCACTAGAAGAGACTCCGGATCCACAGAGTGAAGCTCCACATCCGCCCAGGAGTGAGGCCACACCACTGAATCCCACCACGAGCACTTCGTCAGACCCAGACCCTCCAGCAGGTCCAGCCAATGCGGCAGTCTGCTGCTCTTCTCCAACTGCCCTTCCATCAGACAGCCTGGCACCAGCCGACTGCTCTGCACAAGCAAAGAAGAAGAAAGGCTTTTTCTCCAAAGGCAAGAAGCTGTTCAGAAAGCTGGGATCCAGTAAGAAAGAATGAATCAGGACTGTGAATTAATGGAGAACACTGGAAGCACTTTTCCTCTCTGCACTCCCAGCGGGGATAGCAGCTATCAGATGCGATGTCTGATGCGTAAGCCGTCTGTAAAAATACACTTGCCTTAGAGCGCTGCTTGACGAGCTGTTTAACGAGTTTTATGAAACATTAGCATCATGTGAGCATGCAGAGCTGCATGTCCAATGTACTGAATACCTAACAAATGTGGGAACAGTCTAATGGAGAGCAGAGATCTTCCTTCGCGATTCACTTCTCCGTTCGGACCCTCAGACTCTCCAATGTGGGGTTAATAAAAGAACCAGTCTCCGTTCTTTTAGAGGAAACCGTTTTTATTTCTGTTCCGGCGAACTGAGCAGCACACCCTGAACGCGCGCTCACACACACACTCTTGTGCTGCGGGCGGCCTGGCTCTGCCCCCCCTCCTTCCCAAACGCGTGCATGCGCAGACACCATTGAACGTCTCAGCGAAAACTCGCTTTTAACATTAGTTCCGCCTCGGCGCAAAGTTAACACATTTGAGGGAAAAAATAAACAAAAAAATCGAAAAACCGAAACGGTATAAAAGTGATCGGAACCGAAATTGTGCATTCTGAAATGGTTCGGTCCAAGTACATGTACCTTTACACCCCTAGCCAGTACTGTTCACTACTTTTCCCATGCTGCAGACTGCTAGGTCCCTGTTAGACACAGTTTCTTGGTCTGTTTGTTTGTTTGTGTACTAGCTTTGAAAGCCAGAACCTCAAGTCCAACTGAACGTGCTGGATCAGGCAGGTTTGGGTTTAGGTTTGTGCACGTGCGCCTGTGTGTGTCTACAGATAATTGTGCAGTCCAACTGTTTTTGGTTCACAAAAATGACTTTCTGCTCTCCAAGGAGGGTAATTCAAAGCTAGGATCCTCTAAACTAGATATGGTTAGGTTTGTCGTTCTGCATTGATGCTTTCACACTAAAGACAGCCAGACCAACTCTGTTAAAATATGTGGGAAATAGTTTCACGCTGTACTTTGAAGAGTGAACCAAACCTGCTGGAAACGCCTTGCATTTACAACAGCCGCTTCTTTGGTGGAATATTTTACAAATGAGATCTCTCATGAAAGGAAAAAAACGCAGGAAAACGTGTCATCTGTTTGATATATTTTTAAAATCCCACTCCGATCATCTTTCGATCTATTTTAAAAGGATTTGCGGTTTTCTTTTAATTATGTTTTTTTAGGACAGTTTCTGCAGAGCGGCAGTGGTGGGGGGCGGGACTGTTGGCACAAACAAGTCCTCTTCCTTTCCTATGGAGAGCTCTCTGTTTACATGCTCTTCCGCTAACTTACAATGTGAGGGGGCAGGAGGAGCAGGGAGCTTGTGGCCCGCCCCCGTCAGAGAAAAGAAACTGGTATGGACACCGGCCCAGTGTGAACGCACCCGTAGCTTTTACTTTCCGTTTGTGTTGTTCCCAGGTGTGCACCATTGTACAAATATACCTGCATGTTGAGACATTTCAAATGTGAAAAACTTTCCTAGCAAACTACTACAGTACCAAACTTGATTCTGATGCATAGAATATGTATTATTACCCAGCTCTCTAAAGAGACTGTCCCGGTTGATGTGTGAGTGTTTTTCCTCAAATCTTCTGAGTTGATTGACACATGGAGGGAGCGTTAGCTTTATGCTGCGGTGGTGGCTATGAAACGATGCATAAACTAGCAGAAAGTGCAGGTTCGGATGTAAACTCTGGGAGGCGTACCCGCTGCATGAGCTTTGTGCAGAACCTTTTGATACAAACATACAGTTGTGTCTGTGGTCAGCAGGCAGCTCTAGCGACAATAGAAATATTATTTGGTCTTAGAATAGAAACAATAAATCAATATAGTTTTACAAATTGTGACTTCAGGTGAGGCCATCCAAGTAAATTTCCTGAATTCATCTGAGGATTTCTGAACTGTGACCATTGACGGTATATGAGAACTGGACAGAGTGACCCCGCCCCCTGGTGTCCAAACAGGAAGTACCCACTGGTTCCAAGAAGCCAAAATTCTATAGACTTCTATAGAGAAACAGACAGCTGTCATTCTATTGGTCAGAATAACCATTCTTGCTCTGAAACCTAATGTATTTCATGGACATGTTTTGTAGTGTGAGTTATTCAAATTATAAACTAACTAATCAGATAAAAGTAGGTGGTCTCACATTGATTGACAGATTTTGTGTTGCCTGCTTTCAGATGGTAGGGATGTGGACTTCCAACAAGCTCACTCCTGGTTAGCTAGAGTGTGGTTGCCATAGCAATGGCAACTAAATTGAATTCATTTGGTTTGGGCTTAAAATAAGTCATTTCCTACTGATGGCGGCACACTCACTCAGTCCAGTTCTCTTATACAGTCAACGGCTGTGACACAAGAACATGAAATGGAAGTTTAGAGATTACATGTTCTTTTTCTACATGTAGTATTGATTGAAGAAAGATATCTTTAGTGGGTTTTTTTTTGTTTTAACATTTTTGTAATTCTTATGATTAAAATTACACCAGCAGTTTTTTTTTAATTATTGACATTAAACTTGGTAGTTTTTTTTTTGTATTTGCTAATTTGCGTTCGTTCCAAAGATGGCCCACAATAGGATGTGTGCTTTATTTGCGGTGAAATTTGGAGGTGGAGACATATTCGTGACTAAATTGTTGAAGAACCGTTAAAGGAAAAAAAAAATCCCACTCTCCTTTTTGGAAACCACTTAAAAGGTTCTTGTTTTCATCTTTATTTTTTTATTTTAGACTGAAACCATTTCCTCTGTACCTGAACAGATGTGACACATTTCACTTGTGGGAAAATCCACCCAATCTAAGGAGGTTTGGTTCTTTGCACTTTTGCAACTCTTCTGTCAGGCTCCTCGTTGACGTTTCTTCTCTTTCGTCTGGTGAGGTGGAGCTGGGAGATGAAGTTGCAGTACAGACGCACTGGAGCAGGCACAACGGTGTTACCACCATGCATCTGAATTCATGCATTGTTGTGTTTATCATGCACACATTTGCACTAAACAAGTGGAATGTTTTAAACAGTAAAACTTCAGCAATACTTCATGTAGTGGATAAACTGCCAGAGGACAACAGCAGAGCAGTACTTCACCACCTCCAGAGCGTTTGCTCAAACGCAGCAGGTGTGGTGAAGGTGGATGCAGATGTGTAATGTAGGCCTTTTAGCTTCTTGTAACCGTCGTGTCATTCTTTTTTTAAACGTGGCTGATGGGGAACTTCTCAGGTCTTAACTTCGTGGTTCCCCGTCAGTGCTGAACCACCTGTTGACTCCAGCTGGCCATCAGCAGCAGAATATGCCAAAATGTTTGGTGCTTTGCTTGTTACCATAGCGATAAGAGTCCATTTTCACAGGTTTGTGGGAGATTTTCTGGATTTTGGATTTTGTAATTAGGTTGACGTTGGAAGCCGATGGTTGTCATGTTTTAATTTCTGATCTAAACCTAAAGGGAGCACAATGATGCCAAGAAAGGTTGGGCTTTTTGAAGACACTTTAGACCGAATTAGCCGGGATAGAGGCAAGTCAAAGGCAGTACTGTATATTGTATTTATGTTTTCTTTCTATTTATTTATTTTTTTTTACTTTCCAAGAAGGGACAGATGCTCCAAAATTGCCGAAATGTACAGCAAATATGTGTAATGATCTTGTATTCAACGGCCTTTAACGCACACGTAGTTGTGTAGCTGCTGTGTAGCTGCTCTGTGGAGCCGATAGCAGCATGTAGGAAGTGTTTTAGCCTAGCTGATCATATTTAGCCTTACATCACAAACTTTATTAGTCGTAACATGTTTACAGGAAGTTTGCTGACTGCATGCATACACATCTTATACCCATATTTGGCCTTATTTGTGTTGCTGTCAGACTTGTCTACAATATTTAGGTTGTGACTGGTCGATGCAGATGACAAGGACTTGTGTGTGATTGTGTGCGGTGTGTGTGTGTGTGTGTGTACTGTAATGAACGTCGACAGCACTGATCGCAGAGCTGTTTCCTTGTTTGCTTTTCTGCATTCGTTATGGAAAACCACTGTAATATGAGGCTTTCTATAAATTACCTGAATGTTTTTATTACTGTTTTTGGAATCTGTAAATATTTTTGTTCATACTCTTTTCAGATTTGATGGGCTTTTATTTTGCATGTCTGATCAGTGTTGACGGAGGACTAGCATCGGAATCTGTGACGAACTCTGCCGAGACTTTGTGATGGTTTCTTTGGATACTGACCTTTTTACCAAAATAAAGAATGTATATTTTCACAGAAAATGATTGTGTTGAATATTTCTCTCGGTAAAGAACACAAGAAACAGGATTTATTTTCTTCACAGGTTTTGTCTTTATTACATGGACTGCCAATAACACACGATCATCAGTATATTTTCAGGACAGATGAAGACGACGTGTTTGTAAAAATAGGAGAAAGAGCAGCAAGCTTCGCTCAGCGCCACACTCCACCCATGTGAACTGATGTCTTCAACACTCTGGGAGATGTGTGGCTCGCTAAGACAAAGCAGCTTCCTCTTTTTGGACTTCCTGTGCCGCCGCCATGCCGGGCCGCCGTTCTCCCTGAAGCCAACAGTACACTCATCCATAAAGTAGGAAACACTACACTTTGGCAAGGAGTTTAGTAGTGCTTTCTACTTTATGGATGACTGCACTGTACATCCACCACTCCTCTTCCGTCGTCTTCGGCACCTGCATCGTTCCTGCAGCTGCATGCATGCACCACCCCCACCAGACCAACCCCCACCCAAAACTTTGAATTTACCAACTTCACATTTCAACTGCTCCAGCGTGAAACTAGAAAACGTCCACTTCCGGATTTAACTAAATAAGTATTCTTGTTTTTTTAAGGAACTTCTGAAAGAATTAATAAAGTCGACGTACATTTTTTTTTAAACTAGAAAAAAAAGGAGACTTTAAGACTTCAGAGTGGCATGATGACTTTCTGATGCAAAGCATCAGAGGAAGCGCTATCTCAGGGACGCCATTTTGTCAGGCATGAGTAAGCTTTTCTGTCTGAGTTATTTTGCCAGTTTTATATCATTTTAAAAGCTGAAAAAATTCTGTTAATAGTTTAAAAAAGGATAAAACATTTAGAACCTGAAAAAAATATTCAACATTTCATTGATAGTCATTTCACAGAACAAAAACCTTTTTAAAAACTTGACATGTTCAAGCAATTTTTAACTAAATCTGGTTAAACTTTGCCATTCAGAACACTTTACATAAAATAAACAGATGAAAAAAAAGTACAACAGAAAAAAAAAGCAACACATTTACATTTTTATTATTTCTTCACACAAAAGTTTTGCAATGATCAGGCGAGATTCTTCATACATTACCTAGACCGGTTCCGTGTTCCTCTGCGCTCTGGCTGAAGGTTGTCCGCTGGCCTCACAGGTGTCTTCGCTCCGTCCAAGAAGTGGATGAAAAAGAAGAAGCCGTCTCCTTTTGAACCCTCCACAACCACGTGACGCAACCACAGGAAGAGGTTCAACAGTTACAGCAGCTCTCTCGCTGCTCTTCCGTCCGTTTCTGCCTCCTGCAGACGTCTTTTTTTTCCATGAAGCTCAAACTCGCTCAGATGACACCAGAATTTGCCCACTGTATCCCACCGTCACCAAAATGACTGGCGTCTCTGCTGTGAGCGCATGGTGGTGAAAACCTTGTGGAGCTCTCATCGTCTGACATGAGAGAGCATGCACTGAAGGTTCAGAATGGACCGAAAACGAGGCTGTTAGGTTTCTGGTGGAGGCGCTTCCTGTGAGAAGATGGTGTTGCAGATAAACCCTCACTATCTCTTCGTCAAGTTTTACACTGAAGGCCTCATTTGAGAACACGGTCAGCCTTTATTGCTCTGACCCGTTTTTTTTTTTATTTTTTTATTGCCTGTCCCTTCACAAATATCTGTGACCTTTGGGGAACCAAAGGGCAGCTTTATCATCAAACTTTGAGTGAGGAGGAGGCGGCCTCACACACTCCTTCAAAAAAAGACTTGCTCCACCACCCATTGACAAATTTGTCGCTATGACTACCATTGTCACTCTGTGGGTTTTCAAAAGTGAAAAGGGTTTCAATTCCCCCATAGATGTAAATGTCCAACTGTCACTGTGTTTTCTGATCATGTGGATCCCCGAGGGAAATGATTCAAATAAGAACTGATGAGCTGGATCCAATGTGTTAGACCAGAGCAAGTAGGTCAACATGCAGGGAAAGGTTACAAGAAGACTAAGGTGTCCATCCTTTAAGCTACACACACACCAGGCTTGTGACACGTGTTCAAGAACACGCTAAAGGTTCTTGAACTCACATTTATCCTGTGGTGTTTACATTGGACAAATAGGAAGGGGCTTCTTTTTCGACGGTGTACTAGCCCATGTCTCTCACCTACAGAGGGAAAAATCTCATAAATTTTGCTTTCTCTATCAGCTCTATTCCGATATATGAAAAAACTTGGTGTCATTTCCAATTCTTACCAGGCACGATCCTCAATTAGTAATGTCGCCTCCATAATTAATATTCATACGGTAGGATCTTCAGTGAATTAAAAGGATAGTGGTTTCCAAGTCTGATTTGGTTGACCAAATCTGAGTCCCTGCTTGGTCAAAGATTGACCTGGTGTAACTATCAATGCACGTTCAGTGGCTGTGTGATTTGTATGTAGAGGCCGAAAATGGTTGACGAAACTTGCTTAATAATGCGTTAAGCAAGAGTTTTGAATGCAGAAGTCCAAAACATGCGTGTTTACATAGACTTTTTATTGAGTGGACGCTTAAACGTGCATTACCGATGGTTGTGTGAATGCGCGCTTCAGGACACATACATTATTGATTTAAATGTACACCTGGACCTCGTCTAGACATACTTCCCACCATGGAGGCTCCTGTTCGCTAATTTACACTATTTGCTGTTTTCTTCCACACAAGATTCTCCGCATTTTTTAGTAAAACCAAACAGTGTACGGCCTAACACTGAAAGAAACAAAACCTCTACTTTTCATAATACTTGTATAAAATAAAAATGTCTCTTGCATTACACGTCTGCAGGTTTGTCTTTACACTACCATGAACATTTCAGCAGTAAAACTTTCTCACAATTTCAAAACTGTGAGGAAGTGAGTCATGACTCTGACCCTCAGCAGTGCTTCTTACTACTGAGAGTCTATTAGTGGAGATGCTGTTTTCCTAAATCAGCCTGAAAGAAATGCTAACAAGTCACCATTTATCAATTAAATCTCTGGTTACTTTTATTCATTGCAGAAGCTGCTCTAGATGTCTCCAGACTGCGTGTCCAGACTGACATTTTTCCTCATCGTGTTGAGAAACAACATCTCAGGACCAGTTTCTGCAGTTTATTCGTACTGAAAAGACAAAGGACATTGAAGACCAAAATGTACAGATTCTTGACAGAGAAGACAGATGCTTTGAAAATGGAGTCAGAGATGGAATGTGTATAACCCTTCCCTCAAAAGAGATGGAGGCCGCATACACAAATTGTCTCCTATTGACCATGCTGTCCTTTCATTAGTTCCAAAGAAGACTAAAACTCCAGCGCAACCACACCCAAAGACCGTATGAATGTGGCTATGGGCATTAGAAGGGTTCTCTTCTTTTTTCATAGTCACTTGCATACAGGGGTTGACAGGTATGGGTGCTATGGGTTTGGGGTTTTTCCGAGGAGGGTCGTATGTGTCTGGCCACCTTAAGGGTCATCATGAAAATGGAACGTACCATTCTTATGCATTTGTTAAGTTCAATGTGAAGTATTGTAAGGATAATGTAAGTCACACACACTTGGTACGGTGTCCTCCTTACACCAAACTAGTTGTAAGTAAGGTGTGCATATCACGCGCAAATGCTGCTCGCATGCAGCTGTGGTGCAGCGGTAGGGCAGTCGATTGGAAGACTTCAGGTTCGATTCCTGCCTTGCCCTTGGAACCTTGCCTCTGGTGGAAGGTTGGCGCCGGTGTTCGGCAGTGGAGTGTGTGAGTGTGAATGTGTGAACAGGAAAATGGGTTTGTGACTGTAAAAGCGCTTTAGGCCTTTGAGGAAGGTAGAAAAGCGCTATATAAGTTACCGTAGGATCTCAGCACAAACTGCACTGATTGGGAATTTCCTCAGTTTTAACAGCCAGGCTGTTAAAACGAGGACCGCTCACCATATACTTGAACAGCACTAACGACTCCTTGGGTGGTGCGCTGGATTTGAGGGAGTTATAAAAATGAAAGCTCTGCGTCTCACTAACTTAGCTACTCTTATGCGTTGGATGAGTGTTTTCTTCAACCTGATGCCCACAGCATGCCTGTAGAAAAACATGTGCAAACATTTTTGACAAAAGGGCTCACTGAGTGGTCTGTGGCATACGGGCCACCGGCGTGTCCAGACCATAACCATGCCTTCTCCATATTTTATAAAGGAAACTCACGTTTCTTTGTTTGCTTCCTTTTTGTGTCTGTAAACTCATGTCACCAACAAACTCCAGTTTTGTTGAGTCTGTCCACAGACATTCTCCCAGAAGCTACGTGGTTTATCAGCATGCATGCTGTTGTACACCTTGATCATTTCCCTGGAAGTTCACTTCACTGGTTCAAACTTCACTTAATTGGTTCTGGGCTCCTTAGTAACCCTTGGGATCAGTTTTCCTTTTGCAGCGTCGTCCACAGAGGCTACCTTCAGTCCTCTAGACCTTCTGAATCAAATGTGCAGCTGTCGTCATGGAAACTTCAGGCTGCTGGGAGAGGCTCCCACGGGCTTTATGTTGATGTTAGGGTTGGTGATATTCATGTTCAGTGTGATCCACACCATATTAGCAACAACACAGTGACTATTGTCACTGGGATTTATCTAAGCAAAGGTTTGAAGAAACCTATGATGCTGATTAGAAAACAGCACCCCAGTGTCACATGTCCCTGGACATCATTTGAGTCCATTCTATTCAACAGCAGTTCAAACCAGAATCTGACATACTGTACATATTTATTCATTTGTACTTTGGTTAGTTTCACTTTATTTCAGTGATGATTGTGATTTTTTTTCTTAATAACAGAAGGATGCTAACCATTTTGTCAGAAGCTACATTCACACCAGCCTCAGTGCTGCACATTCAATAAGTTCATGAAAACGCACTTAAATGCTCCTTATGGGCTTCTGTGTTCAAAACTCTCAGGTTCAAGTGTACATATGAACATTTCTACGACCATTTTCAGTCTCAAAATGCACAGCCATTGAAAGCGCATTGCAATTTAAACTTAAGTTGAACTCTGACCAATCAGGGACTCCGATTTGGTAGTGACGTATGGATGGCGTCCCTTTTAATTCATGAAAATGCTAACCGTTCGACAATTGATCATTAAGGAGAAATTAATAATCGCGGTTTGTGCTCAACTGGAATTATACAACCCAAGTCTTTCAAATGTCGGAATAGAGCTGTAAAAGAAAAAGTCTGGAACAAGATTTGCACCACTTGGAGATTTTGCACCAAGACTCGGACATGCACTAGTAAACAGTAAAAAAAGAAGACGAAGAAGAAGAAGCAGAAGCCTTTTCCTCTAGTAAAAACTTTTCTTTCTCAACCAGTTAATCTGTAAAAATTCTGGGTTTTTTTTGTTTTATCTGAATTTGTTTACATACTGATTTCATGTCAAACGTTTCTACATTTGTTGACAGACAAATTAAAGCACTGTAAGCTCACTTCTTCTCCTCCCCAGCCCATTACAGGAGGTCTTCCATGTCACAGGTCTGTTTTCCTGGATCCATGTCAGGGTCCGCTCAGCAGAGATTGAGCCACAGGACAAAAAAGATCTTCAAATCAGAGGTTTTATTTCAGCCAACACCAAAATGCCATGGGCCTAGAAAAAAATGGGGTCAACTTCACAAAAATGAAACAGAGAGAATCAGGAACAAAAGCTCAAACCAACTGAATCAAAGTGACCCCCCCAACAGGAAACATTAGGGAGACTTTATACTGGCCGATCAGACCAATGACACAATAGGCAGGGAACCACAAATACAAAACATTCAAAACCTAAATACTACCTAAAGAAGTAAATTACTAGTAATTTAAAGCTTTAACAGACAAACTTAACTTATACTTCAAAACAAGTTTAAAACATTTTAAAAATACAAACAGTACTCCAGCTTAAGAATAAACGTTGTCTTCCCCCTCCAACATCTCCAAATGGAAGTGTTCAGGAAGTTGTCCAGCTCCTCCCTCTGCCCCATCAGGCCTCAGAGAGAACTCAGAAAAATAGAATTACTCAAACCAGAATGCAATAAACTAAATGTTTGCACAAGTCATTGAGTCCATTTTGTTATGTAATGTGTAAAATAAAATAAATGGTTTACGGAACAGTAAAGAAATATAAGAAATGAACCCAACTGTGGGGCAGTGGGTTGTGCCCTCACAATCCACCCCTCCCTTAACAGTGGCTTTCAGTTTTTTTCTGATCACTTATAAAGCAGCGGAGCTTGAAATTCAAGTGAAATCTGCACCAGAATAAAAATGTAACAAGAACTTAAAAGACAAAAATGACTGAACCTTGCTTTTTTTAAATAGCCCTGCTCTGTATTTGCTCATCTCTGCCCACTTCCAGCTTTGGTGCTGATGGCCTCCAAGCAGGATTTAGCCTTACAGTACAGCATTCTCGTTTCTGCTTTTGGGAAACTGATCCCAAATTCCTGTGTGTGGAGCAACACACGGGCCTTCCCAAGCCCACTCTGGCCCTCCAGATAGACCTTATCTGGACCGTCAGCCATTTCCCCTCCCTGCAAACCCCCCAGAAAAGGCTGGGGCCGGGTATCGACAGTCCACCCTGCTCACAAATGGACTCTTCATATTTTAAATAAATGTATCCCTGATTGTAAGCATACACACATCGGCCCACATTTGAATGTAGTGAACTGATTGTTTGAAACTATCCGGCATGTGCTTGTTGTCTGAGCAGTCTTCTGTGGGCTCAGGCTAGCGTGTACCTGACGTGTAGGGAGTAAAAGCTGTGCTGACTGCCTGCAACCCCCCCCCCTCCTTTTAAAAGGAATTGAAAGCCTCAGATGGGATGAGCTGCTCTCGCTTCTGTAGCTGCTTTTCTGTCTGCCAAAGACAGGAAGTCCTGACAGCCTTGTGAAACATACGCTGACACACATTTGGACGTGAGCCTCGTTTGCAGTTCTCCATGTTAAGCCCTTCTTCTTAATTCCCCTTTACTCCAGCACTAACCCCCGTCAGACGGCACCTTTGGAGGCCGAGCCAAAGGCTCTGCTTTAACCTTTGTCTGCAGGAAGTCAACACCTTTGTGACTCATCTTTGCGTTCAGCGCAACGATTCAACCTTCCCATATAAGGGCACAAGTGGTTGCTGCAGACACCAAAGAGACCTGTGTGTGTTTGTGTGCGAGTGTGTGACAGCAGAGGGGTGCTTCTGCAGAACGGAGCACAGAGTCTTCCTGACAACGCCTGTGGTCGCATGAGTTCTCAGTTTGGTTTTCAGCTTGCAGCTCGTGAAATGACTTAACGCAAATGCAGCAGCTCACAATGAGGGGGTACAGAAAGACACGCTTAAGGGAAAGTTACCTTTTGTATTTTTAACTACTTCAAATATGAAATCTGTGTAACATATACCCACATGCCGTCAAGTAGACTGAAGCCTTTCCCTGTTTGGTCTTTCACTGTCTTGAACTACTTTCAAAACAGAATCTTAAAACAGTAAAAATACATTTTTGTTTGAGAAAAAAATGTCTTCTCTGTCTTGCAAGAAAAAATAATCTAATCAAGCAAGTTTTCAACAGCAAAATAATCTTATTTTGAGAAAACATGTCTTAGTGGCGAGAAGGTTTTTCTTAAAATACGAAAACATTTTTTCTAACTTTATTGGCAGATTTGTTGCTTATTTAAAGAAAATCTTCCAACAGGGTGATACTTTTTGACCTATTTCTAAGGGGCCTGCATGTGCAGTGCAATAAAGACAGCTTTGAGAATAAGCTTATGTTGTTGCTTTGGAGAAAAAAACATTTAAATAATACTAGAAATGTGTTTTTTTCTACAAAAGATCAAACAGCAGAATTCTCATGTCTGTGAAATTTTCAGAATAAAAAATAATTTTGGGAAATAATATGACCTCTGAAAGATTGCAGGTTCGGTTCAACATCAGCATCTTTGAGTAAAAGCAAACAGTGTGTGACTTTTTCTGGTAACAACAGATGGAAAACCTCTATTTTAGAGGAAGTGGGTCCTAACACTGACCCTGACCTTAAGCATTGCACTCACACTGAGTGTCAAAGTGCCTTTGAGCCAAACACAAAATCCTGCCTGGCTCCTAGTGGCCTTGACGCGGGAGCATGGCGGCTTTACCATCAATCGGTGTGTGAGTTGCAGTGTAACTGAACAACACACTACTCACAAACTGAAGATCTTTCAAACATTTTACAGTCATTTGTTTTTCTTATTTGTTTTAATCCATACTTTTTATTTTTGCAAAATGGCACAAAAATCAATCGTGCTCCATTTTCAAAGGTGCATTTCAACCTTCAGTTGCAGCTGAAGCTGAAGCAGAAGTAAGAGCCTTTTTAAGGTCTTTTTAACGCTGCTGTCTACTGCTTTTTTTTTTTTTTTGTGCGGTGGTGTCTAGAACTGAAAAGGTAAGCGACATTTCAACCCACAGCAGGAAATGGAGATAAAAGCAGCTGAAAAGCGAGGGGGTGGAGGGGGGAGTGGAAGAACAGACTAAGTAGTCGAATCAGTCAACAGAAAAGAAAAAAAAAGACGACAGTTAAAACAATGAACGGTGAGGAAGATGAAGATCTGTTTCTGTCAGCAGTTGCCTTGACTCTGAAGAGGCAGAGCTGCAGGTGCAGCTCGGGAGTTGACCTCCGACCTCAATGTGGGTAAAAAAAGGATGATGATGCCAGAAACTGTTCCCTAATGTACATCTTCAACTAAATCTGATCATGTAAATAAACCTTTATTCTTATTTTCTGCTGTACTTGCTGTTCAGAGGCAAAGATCTTCAAGTATTTGCATCCTAAAATCTCTTGTTTCTTTCATATTTCCCAAAGGAAATTCAATGATAGATATATAGATTAAAAACAATCCTACACCAGTGGTGTCATGTATATATTTGATAACGTTACATCATAATGATAGAAAATGCCACATCTGTCTTGCATATTTAATGTAAGTAAATTTAAGAGGATCTGATTTGACACAATGTCTTTTCTTTTATTTTGAAAGTACTTTGTGTTTCCTGCTATCACAAGTAAAAAATTTGAAATTGTTTTATACAGAAAAATATTACACTGGCATAATTGAAGTATTGTTAAAATCACAAATCACAAATCATTGAAAAAAAAAGGTTCAGCGCACTGTCTAGTGGGTCTAGATGACCCCACTCCCAATGTTAAAGTGCCTAGGATAGCACAAAGGTTAACATTGGGAGTTGGGTCATCTAGACCCACTAGACAGTGTGCTGAACCTTTTTTCTTCAATGATTTGTGATCTTCACTGGTGTCCATGGATTACATGAAATCCTCTCCACCTTTGTTGTGGTAGGAATGACATGTCAATGTAAGGGTGGGGTCAAAGGATAGCAGAAGGGTTAAAAGATACACATTATGGCTAAATTGGCCCCAGAAACCTGGGTAAAGTGTATTTTGGGGGGACTTGGTCGCTCTGTGTGGGCTCTGGACCAAACGGCCCCTTTAGAGCTAAGGGTTGCAGACCCATGGCCCTGCTGGACACTTCACTTTGCTGCCAAAACACCATGTTGTGGTGGAGTTTGCATGATCTCCTCATGCATGTGTGGATTTTCTCTGGCGTCCTGTGCAGGATGCCCTCACCCAACAGTAGCTGGGATAGGCTATACTTTAAAGCACTATTGACTTCATTGTTCAGAACTTTAGGTCTTCACAAGACTTTCTTGTTCAAAGTTGATGCCACTTCCTGCTGCTGCCTTCAACTTTAGAAGAAGGTTGTCACATTTCACTGAACTTTTCCATTTTTTGGTGTAGTTTTAGTTTAAATTAAATGATTTTTTGCTGCTGAATTCTGCTCAACCATCAAAGTTTGATTAAATGTTAAATCAGGTCCCCTCCTGATAAAAACCGACCCATCGGCAAACACGAACGGTTCCTCCATTCATCATCTCACTGCTTCAGTTTCTGAAACCTCTTTTTAAAGATTGAAGTGAGAAAACGAGCAGCTTTTCTGTTTGATCTATTTATGTCTCTTACTGCTTGTGATTCCAAAAAAAAAAAAATGGTGAAAAAGCGCCACCTTGTGTTTGAATCGAGTAAGAAAGGTTTGTTTACTTCTCTGAGAATAGTTTGAACAAAACAAGAATTTTAAAAAAATATGCAAAGAATTCTTCTACGGAAAAATACAAATAAAATAAGGATAAAATCCTGTTGAATTGGAACAAGAATCAGAAAGTTCTTTAAAAGTCACAACTGGATCTTCTAATGCGCTACGCGTTTTGCTATCTGGAGGACATTTAAGGTCATTAAAGTTGGTCTCAATGATAAGAACCTAAAAATAATCTAAAAATAACAGTTCACCAATTCATTTATTTTGAGGAAAAATGGATGATTGTTTAGGAGTTTGTTTTCAGTATAAAATCCCCTTGGAATTGATTTATGAACTGAACTAAATGTTGAGGCTTCCTGATGTTTTCTTCTTAAGCAGCAAAAGAAAACAGCTGTTGGAATACATATTTTATTGAAAAATATCAACATCACAGACTCATGAGCAAATCCTTCCCTCAAACGGGAAATGGGTGGAAACAGATTATGACTTTACTGCTGTGTCTCTGGATTTGTAGTTCACTCCTCTGCTTTTCAGCTCTCTGACCACACCTGAGACAAAGACAAAACACAATCATGTCAAAGGAAAAGCCCCTCTTTGCCTGTGCGAGTGTGCGTGTGTGTGTACCTGGAGGAAGTCTGCCTGTGACTGACACCGCATACACACCTGGCTTGAAGTTACCTTGGGGAAAAAAGAACAAGAAATAAACACATTAAAGTGAAAAACACTCCCTCTTTGGTCCTCCTACTGACCACCTGCAGAGGTCTGAAGGCATTAGTCAGCGTCATGCATAAATGCATTACCTATTCTTTGCCATTTAGCCACCCAGCTGTCTTCAGGACTCATCATGGCTATGACTCTGTGGATGTGCAGACAATGTTAGTAAAGAAATCTAAATAAATGATCAAAATACACATTTAGTGTTGAGTGAGAGCTTACCCATCAAAGGAGGAGCTGGTGCATTCATAAACCATCTCTCTGTTCCCTTTCATCTGCAGGTACGCCTCACAGTTGTCACAGCCGTCATATTCAAACTGGTCAATGGTCTGAAGAGGTTCAGGGTTAATCAGTGAAACCGTTAAGACATCATTAACAGCTTCTGTTCACTAAACACAGAATGGAATCAAAGGCCTCGTGAGACACTTTAAAATGATGAGTTTGAAACTGAAAGAAGGAAAGAAACGGGAAAGTCCACATTAGCTTTTTCCACTGACTAAAAAACCTACACATAATATTTGACGTAAACAAGAAAACATGTTGGTAAAAATGGACGAAATGTTTAGGTTTAATTGAAGGAATGACTCAGTAGCCGTTTAGATGACGTTATAGTGATTTTCTTTTCCTTCTTTTTTCCATTTGTAGGCTAGGACTGAGAAAGAGTTTCTTGCATCACAGGGCTTTGGAAATGTGTTTTAAAACCCTGTAAGATTGATAGATTTGTTGTCTTTGAAGCTTGACTTTCGTTTGTTTCAGGATTTCTATGATTAGTCTAATCACAACTAAACACGACTATGTTTATGATCTGTGTCATTAGGAGATGCTTGGTTGGTATAAAACGTTAATGCATAAAACTCTTAGAAGGTCGAGGGTAGTTACTTTGTGTATACTTCTATAATCTTTTATATTACATTCTGCAGATGTAACATTAAAAAAAAACTGCGCTGTACAAGCAGCTACATTGCACGTCGCTAGCTCCCGTTTCTTTTACTAGTAAAATTTAAATTTACCTTTACGAGTGAACAAAGAAGACAAGCCCTCAGATGACGCAGGTCTTTAGGAACAGTTTCCAGCGCCATAATTCGTATACCACAAAGGAAAAGTCCCGAAATAAATAATTAAATTGTGATAATCTGTCGAGTACTTGCTATTATTGTCTGTAGGAAATGACGTCACAACAAACAGCTAGCTGTAGGACCCTGAGAGCTCCCCGTTTTCTGCCTGAATAAAATCCTATAATATAACCACTGAGTTATATCGCGTTATAATTCTATGAATATAACCATGCAGTTTTTTTTATATTTAACATAATTTATGCCTTTTTTTGGTAAAAACCAAATTCAAGCCCAGAAACGTATTTTTTAATTATTGTAATTGGGTTAAAGTTTTCAGTAGGATTTATACAATTGGCCTTAAAAAAAAAAAAACAACTATTCCTTTATCATCTGATTGCTGTCTGAAAGCAAACAGAGCAGGTTATCCTATAAATTGAGTACAACAGGATTTTGGACGCGCTTCTACTCCTAGGTGAAAGCAGCTACCAAGATGCAATAAAAAATGTGCTTTCTAGAGCTCCATTGAGAGAAGTGTGCTACTTTTTGTTCCAAAAGCCAATATGTATAGTTAACAAAACGTGTCCACAGGGACAAATGCAGAAGTTTTACAAAATGGGCTATAAATTCTGGGATGGATACGTTTAATTTTCTTATTCATTTTATACAAGCCTTCTTTTCTTAGGATTACGTGACTTTTGATTTTCTGACTGGCGAAAACATGACGGATATTCGCTATTTTTTTGCTTCAAAATCCCACAAAATGATTTTTTGTGGACTAATATTTATTTCAGTAAAATTTCTAGAGAGAAATACACCCTTTACTTGTATAATTTGCATTCATTTTGGAAACAGAGTTTGTAGTACCTTTGTTTCATTCAACTTTTTCTCAAAAATATTCTGAAATCATAGAATAACAATGTTTTTATAAGTCATATCTGACGACTTACACTGGGGTCTCGTGACTAGTATTTTTCTCTTTTCTGTGGAGAATGCTCTAAAATACGATAGATTAATTCATTCATTCATCTTCTTCCGTTTATTCCCTTTCGGGGTCATGGGGCTGCCGGAGCCTATCCTGGCCACTTGTTGGCGAAGGCAGGCGACATGCTGGACAGGTTGCCAGTCTGTCTCAGGGTAGAATGTCCACAATCACACACCCACGCACTCTCACATTCACACCAAGGGACAATTTAGATGAACCAATTAACGCTCAACCATAACGTCGGATTTTGGATGGTAAAGCTGTGGTACAGGTCTGCTTTATTCCCACTGACACTGACTCACCTCAGCCTCAAATGGTCACCCTTGAAGAACCTCTGGTATTCCAGCACATAGTCCTAAAAACAAACAATGAGCCACAGTCTGGTTGGGCAGAGCATAGAGATTCACAAATTTTTATGAAATAATCCTCCACCACCAAAACATTGTTGTCCCTAGAGGTCACCAGAAGCTCTAAGATGGCCCATTTTCTGAAATGGGTCAGGAGAATTATTGAGACCCATGGGCATGGCACGCCACTGATAAAGTTTCCTGCCTGTTGTGAAAGCTGTTTTCTCATGATCTTCCTCAGCCACTTCAACCTGTAACCATTAGAAAAATCCACCATGCTGAACCACATGGAACCAGATAGCACATCCAGGCTGTCATCCACTCTTGGCAGCAGGTGCAGGTCTTTGATCGTGATGGAATTTAAGCGACGGTAATCTATGCAAACATGCCACTGGCCTCCCTTTTTCCTTGACTAGCACCACAGGAGAAGCAGGGACTGCAGCTCTCCTCAACCAACCCATCGGCTAGTAGGTTTGACACTTTCCATTCAATTTCAGCTTATTTGCTAGGAGTCCTGTGTGCACGCTGTTTAGCCTGTATGAATATGACGTTTGACCATCATGAGGCGTCCCAGATCTCTGTCAGAACCAAATCTCCCCGAAATGACAGAAATTTTAGCTCTCTGCTCTTCAGTTAGTGGGGAGTCTTCCAGAGTGAACAGCATTTTTTTTTATAAGTTAATTGGATGTACAAATTAGACTTAAATAAAAAATGTCAAAATGTGTTTCTACTTAAATTTGAAAAGTAATTTTACTTAAAACATTGAGATTGTAATTGCTTTTAAACAAATGACATTGTCACAAGATCAGGCAGACGGCTGGATCCAAGTGCAGCAGGTTTATTAGCTCAGCTCAGCCCATCCTTGACCCATTTTAAGCCTCCTGGTGGAGGAAAAGAAGTCCTCACTCAGGATTTGATGGTACATGGTTCTGCCAATCCTCTCATCCACACAATGGAGTAGCCCTGTACAGAAAAATACCCCATAGCATGATGTTTCCACCTCCATGCTTGACAGTGGGTAAGGTGTTCTTGGTGTAACAGGAAGCATTTCTCTTTTCCAAACATGTCAGGTTGAGTTGACGTCAAAGAGCTCCATGTTGGTCTAATCTGAACACGGCTCCTTCTACCATTCAAAGAAGGTGTTCAGTGGTAAACTTAGAGCAGATCTGCACATGTGCCTTCTCAAACAGGATGACATTGTAAGCACAGATGTTAAGATGTTGAAGCATTGTGGTATACAGTATTACCAATGGTTTTCTTGATGACTGTGGTCCCAAACAAGTAAGATCTTGATTGGGACCACAGACCTAAAGGTGGATTGATGGTCACGTTCTGTATTTTGTCCCAATTGCACCAACAGTTGTGACCTTAACCTCCAGCTTCTTGCTGATGGTTTTGTCGTCCATTCTGGTCTTGAGCAGGTCTATAGTCATCTCCCTTAAATCCACTGAAAGCCTTTTAGTCTTTTCCATGTTGGAGAGTTTGGACTCTGACTGATGGACTGATTCTATGGACAGGTGTATTTTTGTACAGGTGATTAGTTCACTCAAGTATCTTCAGTTAATGTGTCAGGCTGATTAGGAGAGTCTAGCTGGTCTGTGTGAACTGGAACTCTTAAGTTAGTAGGGGATAAAATACTTAAAGTATTTTCCTCAGTGAAATGCAAATGCATTTATATACATTATTTAAAGTGAATTGTTTGACCTTATATCTCTAGCTATTCAAATGAAACTACCATTAGGTAGTAGGGGTGTAATGATATGCTAAAATCTCATTTTGGTTCGATTCAGAGTTTCTTAGGGCTCGGTTCGATACGTTTCGGTTCGTTACGGCTGTTTAACAAATCTGCCTGATATGACCTGCTATTTTATGAACTATTATTTTATTGTTATTTATTGTGTGTGTTTTGATGCCGGACACCTAAATTTTTCCTTTGGGAGGAGAAACACTCCTATTGTGTATAAATTATTCATATAAAATCAAATCGATTTGATTTGAAATGATTCATATGTAATGTAAACAAATTAATGTATTCAGATGTGTTCAGCACACATTTGACCCTAAGTAACTATTTCTAGTATTTTTCCAACTTCAATTCTGGTGCTTATCAGTGTTACTAAACGTTGTCTCTAAAAATGATCATAAAAAATAAAATACATTATTTTACTTAAATTTTTAACCACTTACTCCCATGTTATTTTTAAAAAACAAACATTGAAAAACGTGTTTGGCCTTACTTATTGACTCCATGTGTTGATCCTTCTCCACAAAAATCTCTATGATCTGTTGGAAAAGTTTTCATTATTTTTCTTTAGTTTATACAAAGAAAATTTAGGATTAAAATTGCATTTCTGAGCTTTTCTTTGTTCAAATTGTGGTGAATCGGAGCAGCCAAAATTGCCTGTATCTGTGATGTAGGTGCTATTAGTGGGTGAGCCAACACGCCCTGGTCTGCTCCATTCTGATGCATCCATTTGCAGGCGACTAGATCCATGTAGGTCTATGTTTTCCTCGTCTGAGCTGGTATGTAGATCAAACCTATACAGCAGGATAGCTCTGACATTTCTCAATATTGTTGTTGCACCGATAATGCTAAGTTGGGACTGTAAGTTAATGTAAGGGACTGGAAGTTAACGGGAGTATGTTTAAACAAGGAGATGATGGGAAATGAGGGTGGGCTTACTGCCCCCAACTCAGAGGTGAATTTCTAATGAACTGCTGCCACTCTCCAGAAACTTTGTCCTAAAAAAAACGACAAACGATTTTGGCTAAGAATGTCATAATCATCGTTAAAAGATTTCACAAAAATCAGATAATAATTACAATATTACAGTCATAATAAAAATAGTAATGAGACCGGTATGTCCTAATTTTGAATCCTAGAAGTGTAGAAGGGGACATTTATAGATGTTTAAAAATACAAGTAAAAGGAAAAAAGATTTTTCAGAAATAGATTATGGGAGACATTTTATGTTTAGTGATTAAAAAAAGCTTTTTTTGAAACGGCTTTTTCACGGCATGTGTAGATGTTTAATTCTGACTCTAATAAATACATGATAATTTATCTGAAACGTTTGGTGTAGTTTTATGAGGAATCAAACCCATCAGCCAGTGAATTAGTGACAAAATCCGTAAAAATAACAGCAGCATGATCATGATGCGGTAACTAACTAACAGTCCTGCAGGAAAACGTTGGAACAGTTAGACGGTTTCCAGAGCAGCGATCCACAGGTGATTCTTTTTCACTCCGTTTACATTTATTTTTTGTCAAATATTCTCCTACCATAGATAGATTCATCTATAGTAATATTTATATTTGTTTTTAAAATAGCAGCGGGTTCAATATGTGTGCTAGCTAAAAATGCTAACCGCTAAGTGCACATGTTAGCACCGTCGGGAGGGATTTCAAATGTTTTAAAGTTAACATTTAAAAATTTTCTTTTGCTTAGATCGTGTTTTAATTTAGTCTCTTAAGTATCAGCACTTAATTGAAGCCATATGCGGTATCTGTGCGTTATTTTAGCCGCATGCTAACGCGTGTTTTTCTTCTCTGAAGACTACAAACATGGACGAACACCGTTCCCTCCCTGATTCCATCAACCCCAATTATTTCCCAGCGAAACTCTGGAGTCTGGTGAACGACCCGGTTAATGAAGCCGTCTGCTGGGACAGCAGCGGCCAGATAATCATCATCAACCAGCAGCTCCTGGAGAGCCAGGTCCTGGCGTCCGGAGCCGCCCCCTACGCCGGCGCCTTCAAGACCACCAACTTCTCCAGCTTCGTCCGCCAGCTCAACCTGTACGGCTTCAAGAAGGTGGATCCGATGAACCACGTGAAGCAGGAGAGCGCTTCCTGTCATTATTTTTACAGCGCAAACTTTCAGCAAAACCGACCGGACCTGGTTGCGAGTCTCAGGAGGTTCACTGTGGGGAATAAAGCCAAGCTCCACGCCGGCCTGGAAGTGAAGACCCGGCTTCCCAGTCGACCTGGAG
Organism: Oryzias curvinotus; assembly: GCA_023969325.1. Lineage (NCBI taxonomy): Eukaryota > Metazoa > Chordata > Actinopteri > Beloniformes > Adrianichthyidae > Oryzias > Oryzias curvinotus. The sequence goes on along the minus strand of CM043719.1, from coordinate 10,482,634 downwards.
TGCAGGGAGGAGGTCAGCACGTGACCAAAGGTCAGAGAGCTCCATGAGTCATTCAGAAAAGAAACACCTACAGACTCCTGATGGTCATTGTTGTTTTGTTTGTAGAAAGCCTCTCCCTGCTCAGATCTGCCCAGCAGCTCCTGATCTCCTCACACCTTTCTAGTCCAAGCCCGCCGCCCAAACCACACAGCGGAACGCCAATGCCACCAAAGTGCCTGAAAAGGGTTTACTCTGCAGGTCTCACCTCACCAGCTGACGCTGCAGGGACCTTGAAGCCCTCATGCACAGGTGTGCCTTCACCTGGCAAACTCCTGCACCATCATCAGGGTTTACTGACTCCTGCAAACCATGCTGGGAAAGGCCTTTACCAACCTGGTTACTATCGGCCAGGTAAGGATGACACGCCAAAGACAGAAAAACCACAGACAGTCCCTCTCGGATCATCATTTGATCTATTGTCAAAGCGTTCCCAGAGGTATTTTAATTATGATTATGCCATTTTTAGCCAAAACCCAAAAACCTGTGTCGTTTTCTATAACATAGTATCTGCAGAGCAGCAGCAGTAGTTTATTAGAAATTCGCCTTTGAGTCGTGGCCGGGACAGTTGACACAGAGCAAGCCCACCCCCACTTCCTGTCCCCCATCTGTTTACATGCACTAGCTTTCAGTCTCTAACAACCCCAACCTAACACTACTGGGGCAACAGAAATGGTGAGCAATATTGCCGCTATCCAGTCGTACAGTTTCGATCCAGATTCCAGGTCAGACGAAGGAAAACAAAGACGTACATGGATCTATTCGTCTGTAAGTGGATGCATCAGAATGGAGCAGAGCAGAGAGACTGTGGCCTGCCGATTGTAGCGTCCATGTCACTGCTACGATCATTTTTCTTTTACGTCTGCTCCTGATTCACAATCACTTGAATAAAGAAATACTCAGAAATGTAATAATAAACTTAATTTTATTTATATATGTCCTACATGATCAGAAAAATGCCATAAGAACATGGTCAAAACACTATTTTTATCAGAGTGGAACTGTTAATAATGTAAAGACTTTTAATTTGACTTTTTCTTCTTTTTTCTTCAGTTTGCTGCTGCTGCCACCCAGTCACCACACCCCAAATACTGGGTCTTCAAACTGGGTTGTATTCCCCAAAGAACTACTACCAGGTACTGGAGGTCTAAACCCAAAAACCTGTTGGATTCTGTGCATTGGTGACTCTGAACCAGCTTGTGCTCTAATAAAAATTATTTATTTCCCTATTTTTAGGCTGGGTTTCCTGTAAATAAATCAAACACCAAAGGTTTACAAGAAAAGGAGAACCAGGACGCAAAGATCTGTGACGTTAACTTAGACAAAGTTTTCCAAATCGCAGATGAGGTGATGCAGTCTTTCCCCAGCCCTCGTCTGGCTCCGGTTAAGACCCCCGTTGTTGTCTTGGCCCCTTCCGCCACCACAACAGCTGCTTTAGCAGCAAATGCATCCAGCAGCTCTGTGTTCAAACAGGAGGAAGCGTCTCCGCCTTCCGGCCTTCAGCAAACACCCAAGAGCGAGGAGATTTTTCAGGTACGGAACTGCAGCATCATCAGAAAGAAAAAGGCTTACAGTAAATCTCCTTGTAATGTTACATCTGCTTAATGTGTGTTTATACAGTTTTAATGTACTGAACAGTCACAACATTATGTTTTTACTCTAAATTGATCTTTTTGTGTTTCTCTGAAAGGCTCTCACTGCTCCTGCACCAGAAGATGAAACCATAAACGTTGAGGTTTGCGACTCTTGAAGTAACTGCTTTTCTTTGGTGACATCCTATCCCATCTTCTGTTTAGACCACAGCTCATTGATTAATTTTGGCTTCACAATTTAATTGGAGTTTTCCGATGACTTCACTGTTATGCATCATTACATCAGTCTGTTTCTACATTTTAATTATTTGTTTATTTCTCTACCAAAGTTGTTACAATCTGTTCCAAATGCACATTAATAGTTGTGTAAATTCATCTCAATTGTACATTTTTAAACTGTATTTTCTCATTTTTATCTTCTTGCAGTTTAAAAATGAATTGTAATTAGTATCAAAAAGTGATTTGTTGGATGTTATAGTTTGTTAAATTATTTTTCCTCTACGAATTGTTTTCTTTGAGGTTTATCATTTCACCTCTTGATTTGATAACTATTATATAACATGTTGAAATGACTTGAAAATAAATTGTAAATACATATTTCTGTTTATGTGTGACCGTTGCATGTGCATGTTTGGCCGCTAGGCGGAGCCTCTCAACCGCTTTCGGACGCACAGCCTCTTCACAGCTCCGCCCTGCCTGCCTCAAAGTGTTGCGTTTGAGTGTACTCGGAAGCGGCCAACTTTTACCACATTTGGTTAATTATTCGGTCCTTAGACAAAAACAACAGCCTTGCTTTGAAATTTATTTACAGTGAAAACTATAGAAATGGGAAAAGTGAAAGTATTGTAAAGGTGAAATAAAGGTTCCAAGTACTTAAAAGCACATTTGCAACATTTTTATACTGTATACGCGTGTTTATGCATTGTGATTTATTTATTATGTTTGGTCTTGCGTGTCTCTATACAAATAGTTAACCAGATTTTTGTCATATTCAGTCGTTGGATTTGCAGCGAAGTTTCCAAGTGAAGCGGGATGTCCGTTTGTACCTGAAGGCACCGGGACGGCGAGCAGGTAGAGTGACAATGAGATCCCAGGGGAGCGACAGAGTCCTGGAGATAAACTTTTAAGGCGGTGTCATAACTGTACAAGCCGTCTGTCCACGCTCTCGGCTTCAAACGGGAACTAAATGGAGGCTGGGGAACTTTTACGTGAAACCTTCTGCAGGCTTTCGTCCTCGAGCTCGTGCGCATTTTTCAATAACTTAGCGATTCATTTTCCGTCGGGGTTCCTTGAAGACTCGGATCTAAGTGTTTTCTTCAAAGCTGCACATCTTCTGATAAAGCAGGAAGGTCTTTATTTGATATAGTTTTCTATTAAAGGTGTTTACGCGGGGATTGAGCGCAGTTGACAGAGTCAACAGGCAGTCGCGACTCTGTCTTATTACAAAGTAATACGTGAAGCTGCGCTCGGTTTTTATTTTAAAAAGAGGAGGATAGAGTTGGAGAGGATATGCTTTGGTTGTTCTTCGTGAAAAAGCTCTTACACAACCATCGCATGTGTCCGCCCGCGCGCCTCTGATCTGACCGGCGGCAACCTGTGGCCCGGCCTTTGAAGTTGAAGTCATCGCTCCCACCGAGGATTTACCGCCGGTCTGCGGCGACCCGGAGCCGGCCTCTGTCGACGCCTGATGCGGGAAGGGTCACGCAGCAGCACGGAGACAAACACGGTCCACAGACCCGCGTGGACTCGGAGGTCCTGAACTCCTCGCTGCGCCTCGGTTCGGGTCCACCAGCCCTCACTAATCACACTGGATCGTAGCTCATTAGAGACCGTCTTATCACGGAACATCTCCTCTTCCGAGCATTAACTCTGGCGCTGGATGGAAGTTCTGGGACTTTGGTGTTCTTCTGGAGGTTCTCCGGTCCTGAGGATTTGGATTATATCAGTAAAGTAGTCCATTCGAGGGGAAACTGAAGTGCGTGCACCTGCACGCACGCGTCCTCGCCCCCCCCCCTCCCCACTTTTTTTTTTCTTTTTCTTCTTCCTTTTTTTTTTTTTTTTTTTTTTCCACCCGCAGTGCTCGCCTGCTTTGAAGTCCACCATGTGCGGCCGGGCACCGCCGCCACAGCCGAGGCCATGACCGTCCACCCGCGGCGCCTGGCCGGGCTCTGGCCGTGGCTGCTCATGGCGGCCCTGCAGGTGGTGCTGGGCCAGCCGGGCCTGGAGTCCGAGCACCCGCTCCTCCGAGCGCTCATCAAGGTGACTCTGCTGAAGCACGAGGCCACGGGGAAGCCCATCGTCGTGGAGGGACTATTCGTGGGAGGTAGCGCCGGGAAAGCGGAGGGCAGACTGATGCAGGTAAGACTCACCTGGATCAGACCTGACAGAGTCACGCGCCCAACAAATGTGACCAAAACGCTTACAGCTTAAATAAATAGTTTATTTATTTTAATAAAAACACGTGGGTTCTTGGAGCAGTCTGTGTTTTGGCGCCATGTGTTTCTTTAGAAACGGAGGACCTTTACCTGCAAATCTGGAAGCCTTGAGCTGTGACTGAGTTATGGTGCAGAGTAACCTGATATCACACCTCTGGCTGGGCATGTGATGACAGAATGTCTAAATTCCTTCAACAATAGTGATGACAAATGCCTTATTAAGCCTACTTTGTTTTAGATCTGAACTTTGGAAAACATGTCAGGCGGAGGAGGTTTTCCAGGGCCACACAGCTTTGTTTTGCAGCAACTTTTTTCGCGTTCCCCTAACATCTAGGTGGGGTCGTGGGTGTTTTTTTGCACCTGCAAACTGACATATAAACCCACAGTTTTTCAGAATGTAGTGGATTAAAGTTCTGGGGCCACAAAGATGGCCTTGTGTGGATTTGTTTGCCGTCTCCAAAGAAACGAGGCCCCAGATACGAGAGGCTCTGAGATCTCGTCTCCCTTCACTCATCAGGTGTGGCTGGGTTTGTGAATGGTAAGCCTGCTGCTTTAGCTCCCCATAACCGATAAGGCTTTATGCGTCTTCGTGGAGGAGAAAGCCCAGCTTTGGGGATGGTGAAAAGCCTCTGCCGCCACCGCCGCCGTGCTCCCCTCCAGGTTCAAGCTGTTTGTGTGTGGGATGTTGACAACATGATACACATCGCAGTTCTGCTGAGATCAAAGGCACCCTCTAGTTCACCGGGATTTCCAACTTTCTTTCAGAAAAGTCCTTCCCCCCGCTTGCTTAAATCCTCTCACAGTTTTGCAGATTGATGGGGCTTAGGACCCAATGGAGGATAAAGACAGGCTGCTGTTTCCCTAAAGGTGTGAAGGAAGGTTCAGCATAATATTCCCATCTGCGGCCCAGTCAGCACGGCGGCAGTGTCAATCCCTCCTTTTTTTTCTTATTTTTGTTGCCTCCTACACGGCTGCTATCCTCTGTTTTCTTGTAAGTCAGATCGCTGATTGTGGTTCGGTCCTGGACAAGGAGGGCCTAGTTTTTTGGCAAACTCTCTTTTCCAAGGCTGTTCTCACAAACCCGGTGTTATGCTGCAGGATTCTCTTTGTTGCAGCACAGGCCTGTTCAAACAGGTTTTTTTCTTTCTTTTTTGCTGCTAAAGGCAGCTTTATGGTTCAGCTTTACGTCCCCGTCTTAGCGGATGAAGCTGATTAAAGATGGGAACTGTCAGGGTTTCCTGACCGAGTGCGCTTCTGATTCCGCTCCAGACTGGTATCAATCAGGTTAAGGACCCACCCCAATGAAAATGGTGTTTTTGGTGTTTTTAACATGTTCTGGTAGCCTTTTTCTCATGATGGAGGTCGTATAGAAACAAAATTATAATTAAAGTTGCATTTCCAAGTATTTCTTAATTCAAATCATGGTGAATCGGGAGCAGAGGAAAAAAATTGGGTTGAAAAAGAACACATTTGTGACGTAAAATCTACACAAACACCACTGGGAACGCTTTTTACATCTGACTAAGACATGATCGGAGTGGGACTTAAAGCTTCCTGCTCCGCTCCATTCTGATGCATGTAGTTGCAGACAAATAGATCCATGAACGTCTTTGTTTTCCTCGTCTGAGCTGGAATCTGGATCAAAACTGTACGACTGGATACCTCCAATATTCTCACCAGTGTTGTTGCAGTGGTAATATAATTTTGGGGAATGGGAGGGGCTGTAAGCTAGCTGGGGAGAGTGCAAACAGAGATATGATGTCAACAGTCTGTGCCAACAGTCCCATCCACATCTTAGAGGCGATTTTCTGATAAACTAGTGCCGCTCTGCAGAAACGATGTCCTAGAAAACGACACAGGTTTTTTGATCTTTCATAAAAATGGCATTATCATAATTAAAAGACCACTGAGAACGCTTGTAAAATAGTTCAAAAGGTGATGGGAGTGGGTCTGTCAGCAAGTAGCAGAACCTAACTGGAAGCGACAGAGGTCACAGTTTTCTTCAACATATCCAGGTCATGAGACTTTGGTCCTCCTCTCCCTCTGATCTATTAAACGGTGATCTCCCTGGACGTGTGCCCTGTCCTCTGAATGAACGCGTTCTTTGGAACACTGGCTGGGGTCTGGCCAGCACTGTTTGGACAAATACAAGTGCAGAGGAATTTTGACTCTGTCTCTTCCAACGCGAAGCTCAGCAGCCAGAGGAGTCCAAACACTTGCTGGACCATGGAGGATTGTTGATGGATGTTCTTCAGGTCTCTGTTGAGAGAAGGAGATGAAGCTTATCCTCTTTGCAGACACAGAGTCCAATTAGAGCCTAAATAGACTGTGATTAAAGCTCCACCTATTTCCACTTAAAGTCATCTTGACTTCCTTTTTTTTTTCCTCCCAGCGTTGTAGTTTTGGCTCTTTGTATTTTGTTTTAATTGACCTGTGAGAGCCTCTTCAGGAACATCAGCTGTAATTAAGGCCATTTACTGAACGCCAGTTAACTCTGCACCACTTCACATTCCTTCGTCTCCCTCCACGCTGTCCCCAAAGGTATGGAAGGCCTCCCGACTCCCCTCTCTCTCCGTCCCAGAGTGGTGTCTGCGTGCCCCCCCCCCCCATTCTCCTTCAGCCCTCAGCACCACCGTTTGGGAACCAAGGATGGGAGGGCGGAGGGGGCGCTGGGGGAAAAACATCAAAGTGGGTCCAGTTCCGAACGTGAGCTGGGATGATTAAAAGCTGAGATTGTTTACACTGCACTTCCCATATGGGCTCTCTCCCCCCCCCCTCCCTCTAGATTTCCTGTCCATACTTCCTATCTCCACGGACGAGATAACAGCCTGTCCAAGGCTCCTCGGGGCTCCTGGCTGCTTTCAGATTTGCTCATCGCATGTTGAGGAAGGTGCAAGAAAAAGTGACACAAAGCTGGAGGAGTTTCATTCAAAAGTCTTAAGTTCTTCCTTTTTCTTATCATTTTCTTTTCAAACAGTCTTTCTGATGGACTTTGAAAGGTTTTCTTTAGACAGACTTTCTTGTACCTAATGGACTTCAGAGGGTTTCAAATGGAGTTTTGTGTCTTTTTTTAAGAGAAGACCCACTCTGATGAAAATTGTGTTGTTGCTGTTCTCAACATGTTCTCGTGATATCTTTCTCTAAAACTTTGTAAAACTCGTGAAGTCTTCCTGTGAGAATGAAAACAGAAGTGGACTTCTACAAATCCGCTGCAAAAATTTGGGATAAAGTTGTTGAGATGAACAGTATGGGGCGCTGGACAATGGGGCACACTTGTGGGAGTGAAGGAAACATCCGATCCATCCTACGAATCGTCTTTCCTTAAGCTGGTGGATCCACTAAAGCAAGAAATCCTTTTAAATAGGGAACGTCAGACACAACATGGAGCTCCTGTGTAAACTGTCTTCATCTGAAACCAGTTCATGATTTTTTTTTCTGTAATCCTGATTACTTTTGGAAGTATTTGAAGTGTGGGTTTGGATTCGCCATCATTAGTCCAAAAGTAGGGCTGCAGGGTGATGTAGTGTTAAGTGCTCTGGCCTCACTTCCGGCTGGCTCTTTTCCTTTATGTGTCCTCATGCATGTATGGGTTGTTCTCTTGGTGCTCAGTTTTCCTCCAACAATCCAAAAACATGCTTCATAGATTAAATGGGGACTCTAAATTGCCTCTAAGTGTGCATGTGAGTTTGTGGCCCTGCAACAGACTGGCGGTATGTTCAGGGTGAACCCCAGCCCTCTGTGACCCTGAAAGGGAATCAGCTGGCTCTGAAGATGGATGGATAGTCCAAAAGCCAGGTTCTGTGGTGGCTCAGTCAGTGTCATGTCATTTCCCCTTTTGTGATGGCAGCATCCATCCATGCCGAAATATTACAGTTTGTTTCAAAGATGGGAGGTTTTTTCCAAATGTATGTTTTGCACATGCTACAGTCACAGCTGCAGGGGATGAGCAGGTCAGATCCCATCATCGGCGTGTGGAGGAAACAGGCTCTGTCCTATTGCAAGGCTTCGTACATGTTTGTAGGGGGAATGAAACCAAATCCTCCTTTGGAAGCAATCGGTACCTCCACATTCTCAGAGCCAGGATGTTTGACTTTCTGTCAAGAATGTCAACATCAGCCTCAACTCTTTCTGAATTTCACTGCCTTGTACAAAGGACGTCATGTTAGGAAATGAATGAAATCAGAATCAAACTACATGCTGCCGTTGTTGTTGGATTCATCTAGTTTGCAAGTTAAAAAACAACAAAGTCGGTGTGTAACTTCTGGTTTAAACTTCAAACCAAAATCCTCCGTATTGGACCAACAGATTCTCGTTGCTCATGTCTGGCATGCAGTCAGGGACAGTATGGATGCCATACGAGGAGACCCTCAAGCACGTTGAAAAGAATACTGACCTTTTTCTGGTTAAGTACCGCCTTTTGTTGTTTTTTTTTCTGTACAGTATGTGGTCACCTGCTCCGCCTGCCTGTGGTTACTTTCTTAAAACGACAATGTTTTGTTGCCTTGTAGGGCCCCTAGGTGTGTCCAGGCGGAGAGACAAGCTGCAGACTAATGGTTTCTCCTGACAAAGCTGAGGCCTGCAACACAGGAAGCAGGGGCTCACGCTGTCCTGTTCAGCATCCTCCACAAGAGATAGCCGTCAGGCTGTATCTTAGGGCACTGCAAAGAAGTGAAAGGCAGGTAGGGGAAGCGGGGCTGATCTCTTAATCCTGCTGGGCCCCCTTCTTTTTTAGTCATTAGACCAGGTCTGGAATTCTTGAAGGTTACACAACGCATTCTTGTCTCCCCTCCATGGCTTTCCCCATTCAAATAGTCGGGAATGATCTCCTTTTTGCAGGGTGTCGTCTTCAGTGTCATCCATACTTTATAAAAAAAAAAAAAAAAAAAATAATGATTTTGAGTTTTAAAAGGACCGAGATGATGAAACAGGTTCACAACAAAGCAAAGGTTTGTTTGAGTGCTTTGTCATTAGATAAAACCTTATAAAAACCTGAAAAGCACACACGCGGAAATTGATGGTAAAGCACTAAGTCTCTGTGTTTGCTGTGAGCAGCTTGATTGTCTGGCTCTTTGGGAAACCACCAGCAGGAGTGAATGCACTTAGCTCTTTTAGCTTGTGTCAATACGTTGCTGTGCATCCATTACAATGGAAAGCGGTGACTCACTGAGGGCCATAAATGTGCACACAAACATACATTTATCCTCCTTTCATGCCGCTGCACCTGAGCCAGGCGGGTCGGGGGTGCTTTCAAGGTCAGAATTTCAACGTATTTTTCTGCTCTCAGCCAGAAAGCCTTCTCGGACGACCTTTCCGGTTTCGCCCCGACAGCTCAGGTCATGTAAAGCACCCGTCTCATTCCATTTGGAAACCGGTCCACAGGGAGTACGGTTAACAGTCGCCCGTTCACTCTCGAGGAATCAGTGCCACGTTTGGCAGAGGCTGACCGCCGTTCCATATGGCAAGGAGAATTCCTGCTTTGCTCCTGGGAACGTCGGTACTTTCTGTTTTGTATCATCCCTTACATGAAGGGCTGTGATTACAGGGTTGGGCTGACTAGTTACATACCTGCCCTAAGGTTTCATCATTATTATATTTTATAAATAAAACTCCTGTTATTGTGTCTGTACAGCCATGCATGGGGCTGCAAGACGCAACACGTTTGTTGGGATGTTATATAGCCGTCGTTCTGAGCGTTTTATCTTCAAAGACTGATTTTTCTTACAGATACACATATGCCGGATCGGATTGAAGGTGCACTCTTTGTTAAAGGCCCATTATTGCTAATATTTATTTCAGCCCCAAAGTCAGCCTCTAATAACTTTTCCTGTGCCTGCAATGGCAAAAGCTGACTCATCTCCTGGGGCCAACATCAGAGGCTGCAAAGTTTTTCATTTCACTGCATCTCTTGTTCTTCCCGACCCAGCAGCGCAGCTTTAAATTCTTTCTCCTCACCTCCTCTGCTCCCTTCTTCAGCCCTCTCTCCCTTCTTGGCGGTTCTTTAAAAAAGGCTGAAGTTCAGCGTGCGTGCGTCAGTGTCAAGGACAAAAATGACGGAGTGCACTCCATCTGCGGGAAGCGCTCGGCTCGCTGTGAGCTTGGAAGAAAAGAGTCATCGCCATGCCACAGATAGATGCGGTTTGACAAACTACCGCCCTCTCCCCAGCTCCCTGTGGGTCCTAAAGACACAGATATAAATGTATAGGCATTAAAATCCCACTCCGATCATCTTTTGATCTACTTCAAAAGCATTCCCAGGGGTCTTTTAATTATGATTATGCTGTTTTTCCCAAAATCAAAAAGCCTGTGTCATTTTCTAGGCTATGGTTAATTAGAAATTCACCTCGGACATGGAATAAGCCTGCCTCCTTCCCATCATCCATCTGTTTCCACGCTCTCCCGCTAGCTTACACCCCCAGCTAACATCCCTGGTGCCATAAAAATCCAATATTAGAGCTATCCAGCCGTAGAGTTTTAAGCCCAGATTCTAGCTCAGAGTCATGGATCTATTTAGATTTGTCTATATAGTTTTTGACTGTTTCTGATACTCAATAATTTGAGTAGAGAAATGCTCACAAATGGAATTTTAAGATTACATGTCTCTATAGATGTCCTCCATCATGAGAAACATGCCACAGGAACATGTTGAAATCCATTTCTTTGGACTCGGTCTTTAAAAGATGAGTGTAACTGCTCCATTCTGGTGAATTTTAAAGCCGCTTGAGTTTTCTCAGCTCAAAACCATTTATTTTTTAATTGGCAGATGTGCACCCGCGGAGCAAAAGTGTTGAAAAGTATCTTCCTTAAAGAGACGACAGAAACACATTTACTACTTTTCTGCCTGAACGCTTTAATCGACGAGCCGCGAGAGGAAGAGGCTTTACCTGCAGGACGTCGGGTTTTTGTGTGCGTTTGTGTTTGACTCCTGTGAGTCCGGGATGTGTGTTTGTGAGCGGGCACACTGGAGGCCGAGCGCCCACACTGAGATCATTTACCAAACTCTATTAGGCTAGATCAAAGTGACTTAGATCTTTTAGTGCTGCATGACTACAAGAGCCACATTGTAACCTCAGATTAAGGGGAGATAACGCTGCTTACAAAAAATGCTTTATGTCTCTGCGAGTCACATGGTCATTTTTAAACAGCATGTCCTGCTTTTGACCCTTTTCCTGTTTTTCAGAAGTGCTTCAGTATGGCGGTCCTCATGCTATCGCTTTCACCAACAGTGTAATTCATTAAATTAGCAGCACAGAGCAGATTATATGATGATTAACAATGATTTAGTGCTGTGATAAACAACGAGCAGAAAAGAGGGTTCATCAAAGTTTGCTGCTTTTAATTGTGTCCTTGCAGTACCGTAATGTACACGAGACCACCCATCATGCTTTGTTAGTCCATGCATAAGTGGTGTCAGGTGGACGTGTGAGCGACTGGCATATCTGTTCACAGCGGCGCCGAACAAAGACATTTTGAGGGCTATGCGGTGCCAACCTAGGTGATTGTGTTTCTTGCGGCTGCTTCACAATAAAAGTCACCGTCTTTTAAGCCGCTTGAATGGTTTCACGTAAACCAGTGGCAGTGCTGTGAGAGAAAACACAGAGGAGAATATCAAGCAGATAGAATTACAGTCAAATCCTTTGCCTCAAGGTTGGACGGATAAGTATTTTAAGGTCTTTATCGATGCATAATTACTTTTGCTTCTTTTTTTGCTGCTAAATTCATTCAAACATGAAACCCAAAGTGCTCAGAGTGATACTGTATGTTGGTAAGTTTACATATTTTTAGTAGATTTTTTGAAATCAGACACAAAAGTAAGCAAAATAAAAACATAAATTAAGATTAGCAAAAGTTCAGATAAAAACTATTTTTGCCAAGATTAAAAATGTTAAAAAGGCATTGCTATTAAAATTTTAAAGATTTAGTAGATAGGGAGAGGAGCAAAGAACAGCCCTACTAAAACATCTTCTGCAAAGAAAACGGCCGAAAACCTTCTGTTGGGGAAAATGTCTGGGAAGTTATCTAAATGTGGGTGGAGTCAGTTTCATTGAATGAATCTGGGTTTATTCCGTTAAACTCCAAAAATTCTCATGTGTTTAAATTCAAACAAGATTAAAAAAGAATCACAGCAGGCTGTGGTGATCACTTATACAGCATGTGATGTTAGCTTCAGCCACAGCGAATAACCTCCACCTTACCTCATATTGGGGCCGTATTATTTCAGTTATGTCTACATGAAAAGCTGCGGAGGTCAAACCTGAACTCATAAGAACCCAGAACTTTAAATATTGTGACTGTTTTAAATTGTGGCTGATTTGTTCTCTTAAGATCTAATGGAAAAAAATCATTCTCTTTTAGTTACAATTTAGAAAGTAACACAAATGTTTCGCCAATTCTTTGCACACACCTCAAAAACAATTTGGGACTTGCTGTGACAAACTGGTTTTACTTTGGGAATGTTTTGTGTCTCAAGGACTATGTCCAGCCTTGGTCCAAACTGGTGGTGTCTTTTTTTAATCCTGCAATGCATGCTGGCTCTAGTAAGAAAAATAGAATTTTCCTGGCCATTGTTGATAGATCTGTCATATTTAGACCAAAATATTTACTCAAAGAATTAGAAAGTGCCCTTTCTAGACCCTCATGAGTGTTGACTGAGGCAACATCAATGGTTCAGAATTAAACGGTGACCATTTCACCCATTTTGAAGTGGTTGAACCTAAAGTTAACTTTGCATCAAGGATATTTCAGTGGGAGAGAAGAATGTTTTTGTCTCGGATCCTCATCCTGATACAGTCCTTTGAGGGTACAGACCCTTGAAAAACCAACCAGTGTTGCTGAGACCCTGCTGTTGAGAATGCATCAGGACAAGCCTCCAGTCCTTCTTGTTTTTCAGAAAACCTTCTCTTGCCTACTGCTGATTACCTGAATCAGGTGTGTTCTACCAATGAGAGGCAGCAATGGCACGGGTAGATGGAAGAAAAGTTGCATGATGGCGCCTGTCGAAACCCCTGCTCTAGGACTAATGGACCATCACTGAGCACCCCTTAAGAGTTACTTTATTAGGGACAAACAACAGACTGTTGGACACTAGAGATGCCACAATTCTTGTTTTAAAGCCAATCTCAATGTTACACCAGTGAACTGAATCAGGGGAAGAGTGAATCGTTGCATCCTTACTGCATATCAGTGTGTTTACGGTAAAAGTTTCAAACACATGTGTAAGGAAGATTTATTATTTATTGTTGTATTTCATCACACCAGTTTTAACATGAGCCAACTGAACAGGTTTTGTTCATTGTTACTTGCTTATTGGCAAAATAAAATAAAAAAAATATTTTTTCAGATTTTTTTTTTTGTGCTACACAAATCATGGATCTAACAAAAAAAAAACCTTGATCCAAACATTGAGGTTTGAACCAATCAGTGAATCGCTGCATCCTTATTTTGCTATATTGTAATTTTTTCTTTATTTTTCGTGCCAGCATTCTCATGTGGTACACGTTCAAATATTATCTCCAACCTGGAAAATGCAGGAATGTGATACAAGCAGATGTATTTATGCAGACTATGAGCATTGATTCCAGTTTTAAGCTAATACATTTAAGCTTATAGTTTTAAGCTTGTACACAAACTTTCTACAGGTTGCTCTTGTTTAGTGTTGTTTAGCAGATCAAAAAAGGTCGTTTGTATTGAGGGAACCGGGTCGTCATTTTTTTATGATCACTTCCTGGTAGGAGCTGCTCCAAGACTGTTCAAACCAGTACCTGACAGTTCTCAAGACAATATAAAGCTGAAAAAAGCTATATGTACTCTTCTTTAAGATAGCCTGTATGTGAATCCAACTCCCAGGCTTCGTTGCCTCAAAGTCTGTTATTTAAACCCCCAGATTGCAGTGCGGGAGTGAAGTAGAGCATGGCGACGTGCTTTGTTCTGGGTTCTAGGTTAAGGTTAGCACAGCATTACACCGCAGCAGCCCTGAGCGCCACTCTTGAAGACTAAAGCAGAGTTGCGTGTGGTTTGCTGTTTGGTCTGCTCACTCTGAGATTAGCAGCAGGTTGGCAGGGGATCGGGTAATGACATGTCTACCGCTTTCCGAGTCCTTGGACTGTCTGAGGCGGCACGGCGACTTGAAAAGAAAGGCGCACACACACATACTCGCAAAAGTGTGGCCCCACTTCTTCTACCAGACAAAATCTGGCCATGAAGAATACTTAAGAAACAGCCTGAGACAGATATAACACATTTCGTTAAACGGCTCAATTTTAGTCCCACACATATCTGAACCAAAACATCATTTTTACTCTTAAATGTAACTTTAATAAATCAGTTTAGTAAGCCATAGGAGGAAGTGTGCTGTTTGTTTTTGTAAAATTTGACTCAATAATAGGCATTCATCGTTCTCTTCACTTTCTTATATCATCAATCCCCTAAAAAAAGCAAAATATTACATTTTCTTGTGCTTCAAAGTCTTTGTAATAAAGAGTTTTTTATTGCATTGACTTTTTAATATTGACTTAATAAGAAAACAAAAAAAAATCGGCACTTTTAATGTATATTGTATTCAATTTATATAGTAGAGGATCTTGTTTTTGGAAGGAACGAGTTTGTTTACACCCTTCTGTGCTTATGAAGAAAACGCTGCGCTGTGGACATCACTTCAGTGTGTCCTGTGTGACTCAGCTTCATGTTTATAAAGCTCAAGTCCCGATCTGAGAGCCAGGAGCCGAGCCAAGTGTTGCAGTGCAATGCCAGACTTATCTGAGAGGGAGGGCGGGAGCAGAGGGGAGGCAGGCGGGGGAAGAAACCCATCCACTGCAGTTCTCTGACCTACCTCTATGCTCCCAACGTGCACTGTTTGCCTACACAGTTAACTATTACCAAAAGACTGTGTACCTTGGCTTCAGCCCAGCACTCTTACACATACTGTGGGTCATTATCAAAGGAGCCCTGCATTACAAGCCCTGGAGTCCTTCCAAAAAGGCCACCGCTGCAGTTTGTGCTGGTAGACCTATCGCAGCACGAAGCTCTATCTAAGCGCTCTCTGTCTACTGTCTCCCTCATACTCCTCTTTTCCTTGCTTCAACACGCTCACCGTGTTCCTGAGCAGGTACCTCACCCACTCAGGCTTCTTTTTATAAACCCCTCTGTGTTTGCATTTATTTTCTCTGGTGCGGTTACAAAGTACAAAACAAGTGGAGGAGCCGATGCCCAAGTGCTGATGTAATAACGTCCCCTCTGTAATGTAACGCACAGACTTTAAGGCAGTCATAATAGAAACAGACATATATACAGTACAGACCAAAAGTTTAGACACACCTTCTCATTCAAATGAATGAAACATTTGGTTTGATTGAAGAGGTTGTTCTTAAGCTTCTTGAAAGACCCGCTCCAGTCATCTTTTAAGCTATTTTAACGACTAAAGTAGTCTTTTAATTATGATTATACCATTTTAGCCAAAATGAAAAACTTGTGTCATTTTCTAGGACATAGTTTCTGCAGAGTGGCGGTAGTTCATTAGAAATTCACCTCTGAATTGTGATGGCATGAAACAACCCCAACTGCCCTTCCCCTTCTTGCTGATCTCTCTGTTTACAGTCTCTCCCGCTAGCTTACAGCCTCTCACACCTGTAACCTAACATTACTAGTGCAACAAAAATGGCAAGCAATATAGGAGCTATCCAGCTCAGACGAGGAAGACAAGGACATACATGGATCTAGTCGTCTACAAGTGGATGCATCAGAATGGAGCAGAGCAGGGAACTTGAGACTTGCCCATTATATTTTCTATTTAACAGATATGATTTTTTTTCAAACAACATTTTTTTTCTTCTGCTCCTGATTTTAATAAAGAAATACTGTACTCAGAAATCCAATATTAAGCTAAATTTTCTTTGTATACACAAAAAAATGATACAAGAACATGTTACAAAAAACAAAAATACAATTTTAATCGCATCCGGACTTTAAAAGGGTGTAAAATCAAGGCTGAAACAGGCTGAAGGAAAATTTTCCATGTCTTAGCTAAATACACTTAACCTAAAATATGATGAGACTTTGTTTATGCTTCATCTGATTCATCAGTTTCATTTTTATTAAAGTTCTAATACATCAAAACAATTCAGATAGGAATAGGGCTGGGTGATATAGAATTTTTTAGACCACAATATGTTTTTTTCCATATCGGACGATAATAAATACCACGATATAATTCAACGACTAACACTAACTTTTACTAGCCAAAGAGGAGATAATGCTCGCAACTTGCGAGTGTTGATTTCAGACCCTTCAAAATAAAGGTCTATTGCAATAGACTCATTCTACTATTGAGAAAAATTTATATCGGGATATATTTAACTAACGTTTTAGTTTTCCATTTTGTCCAAATGAATGTTAAAAGAAACATTTTAGAAGCTTTATTTATCCCCCATCATTATCACAACACTCAGGTTGTGTCCGAATTTCTTCACTACTTGCTACATAGTGCACTATATAGTGCATTTGACAGTTTGTAGTGCTGTCAGAATCAAGTGCCCTAGAAATTCCCCAGAAGTCTCTGAGATATACCAGTGTCCGATTTTAAAAGCAATATCGGACACTGGTATATCTCAGAGACTTCTGGGATATACCAGTGTCCGATTTTAAAAGCAATATCGGACACTGGTATATCCCAGAAGTCTCTGAGATATACCAGTGTCCGATATTGCTTTTAAAATCCAGGGCACTATATAGCACTATATAGTGTCTTAGTAGTTAGGGGTTAGGGTGGGAATTTGGGCATAGGATCAGTTTTTAAGCTGTAGAGTAGAAACATATTATTTCTGTTAATTACAGACCTTTATTATGAGAAACTAGTCCACTCTCTGACAATGTAGATGTGAAAAACATTTTTATCTTATCCGACGTTGACAAGTCATGGTTTTGCCAAAACAGTAAAAAGACACATTGATCTTTAAACACTATCCACTATTAAACTTGTTTTAACCTGTTATTAAGTAAAAAATCTGAAAACCACCCACAAAAACAATCTATGTTTAAGTTGCATTATCAGACTTGATTTATTTTCCCTTTAACAGATAGTTAAATACATAGATTGCAAGAAAACATTTCTATATTGGGGCTCTTATGTAACTGTGTCTGGCGAGCCTTGTGAGAACCAGAAAATCACAATTACTTATTTAAAGATAAGAACACAGAATCTAAGTTGAGTGTGAAATATGAGAAACCAGAGCTTGTTGATAACTGGGTCATAATTATATAACAGGAATAAATGGTGGCGCTTATCTTTGTGTTCTGGTCTTTCATGGCCGGTGACACGTTCACTAACTACAAGCTGTGCTTTGTCTCTGCATTTTCTATTTTTTGTTTTTTACGTAGTTCTGTTAACACACCACATATAAAAGTCATGCCACGCAACATAATATCTCATCAAAATGGAAGTTCAGCCTTTTATTTTTATGCCGTTTTTGTCACAAGGAAATCATTAAGCTCCAGATGTTTTGAACTTGTGACCACATGTGAGCCAGATGTCAGTGTGGTCACCTCCACTTAGAAATCACTTGAATGCATTTTGATGCCCCCTGTTGGTTGATGCTGATAGATGGTTGGTATAATGTTGCTCTAATTTTAGATGCTGCAGAGACAGTGTGTCTGTGACTCCACTGTATGTCTGTTGATCTTTTGGTTGTGTTTTCCACACAACAGAAGTCTGCAAATGTGTTTAGTGTTTTATGTCACTCATTTGATCAGGTGGCAGCTGTGTTTCGCCTGAGCTGGCTGCGTCAGCTCGCGTAAACAATTTAATTGTGTATTTTCAGTTTTGGATTATGGCTTCGGAAACAGCGTGTCAACAGAAAGCTCTTTGAAGCGGGCGTGTGGCTCTGAAATACTCCACAGTGTTGTGAGATATGACACATTCCTGTCCTGGTTAATTGGAGCAGGTAAATCTGGAGAAACCACCTTTCCCTCTCACTGACACTCATGTGATTTTTCTTTTTCTAAATCATGAAGACGTGCTTTTAACTGAACTGACAAAAAGCGCTTCAAATTTTAAACATTTGCAGATTTTTTCATTCTCCATCAGGAAGTCCTGCTTTTTTTTATGAAGTAAAGCAAAGTAAGGCAATATCTTAAAAATGTTTTTCTTTAACTCTTAGGCTTGTGGTTCCTTCTTGGTCATTCTACTTTTTGAACCCAAGGCACTTACAATAAGACTTAAAAGACTTATGTTAGTGGCACTGAAACTTAAATCCTAGACTGAAGTGTTCCCTGTGGTATTTTTAATTATGGTTATGCCGTTTTTAACCAAAATTAAAAAAACCTGTGTCGTTTTCTAGGACATAGTTTCTGCAGAATAAAAGTAGTTCATTAGAAATTCACCTCTGTGTTGTGTCTGAGCAGTATTGGAGCTATCCAGGACAACGAGGACGTAGATGGATCAAGTCGTCTACAAGTGGATACATCAGAATGGAGCGTAGCAGGGAGCTTCTGGCCTGCCAGTTCCAAAGGCATTTTTTCTCTGCTCCTTATTCTCACAATATGGATAAAGAAATAGTCGGAAATGCAATTTTAACATTTTCTTAATCTATAACCTCCATCATTAGAGATATGCCACAGGAGCATGTGTTAAAAAACACACCAAAAACACAATTGGAACACATGGTTTCTAATGTTAAAAATAACAATAAGTAGCTATGAAATAAATAATTCAAATGATTAATTCCCTCAAATTGTAGAATTGCTAATTAGTAATGTATAATACTTTCCCATAAATCTCTGTTTACTGAAAATATTTTTATGTTAGGTACACATAACAATGTTTGTTCAGGCATGATATTGGAAAGCTAGGTTTATGAAGCCACTGTAAAGTTGAATCCAGGTCGTTTTTAACATAAAAGTGAATCACTCTTTATTTAAAAAAAAGCCAGATTTTTAGGAAATAAGGAAATTAGACAATCAGAGTCCAGTTATTGTGGGCATCCCAAGGGCACTTACATATCACCTGTACACTCCGTGCAAGCACCATTCACACGGAGTCAGTAACGCCTTAGTCACATAAACACATATGGTGATTGATTGGTCTTGCAGGGTTTTGGATTGTCCAGGCCAGAAGAGGGCTGTAGATATGAGGGGCTGCATCTTAGGCTATGAACACACCGGCCATGTGAAAGCCAATCTAGAAAGCTTTTAATGCGGGTTCTTAAAGGCACACTTAGCCCATGGTGTTCCCACTGGACAAGCAGGGATGGGCTTCTCCTTCTTTTTCTACTGTTTACTAGTGTATGTCCCCCAGCTACAGTTGGAAGAGGCTTGGAGTAAAATGTCAGAGTGGTGTAAATCTTGCAAATCTTGCTCCAGGCTTTTTCTTTCACAGCTCTTTTTCGATAAATGAAAGACATGGTGTCATATAATTCTGGCCGGGCACAAACTGCATTATTAATTTCTCCTCCATGATCAATTTTCAAACAGTTGGCAGTTCCGTCAATTAAAAGGGAAGCCATCCATATGTCACTACCAAATCTGAATTCCTGATTGGTCAAAGTTCTACCTAAAGTTCTACCCGGTTTAACTTTCAACTTGCGGTCAGTGGATGTGCCTCTTGTAGGTAGAGCCCAAAAACGATTGCATAAACTGATTCTTGAATGCAGAAGCCTGAAATACGCATTTACACACGTTTACATAGACGTTTCATTAGAAGTGGCTGCTTGAATGCACATTGATTGTGTATTAAACGTAGCTTCAAAGGGAGCCCAGGTGTGTATTGCAGTTCCCTTGAGGCTCGTGCGACCACCTTAAGGAAGTCATAAAAAATGGTTAAAGTGTATCCTGAAGTATTTTAAGAATAATGTCATTTGCACTCACTTGTGACGTACACGTGATACTGTTGTATGGTGTCCTGATGCTAAACTACAGTTGCTAGTAAGGTTCCTTACTGACCATACACAAATGCTTGACACACAGGGTGTACAGGTGATACTTCAGTGCCTGTAGGAACCTTCAGTGCCTGCTTGTTCACACAAGCTACACTCTGATTTTCAGGCTGCAAGCAAGGGATGTGCGACAAGTTTTTAAATGTTGGCAATGACCTGCCTGTAGAAACAAAAAGTGCATGAACATTATTTCTCTGCAGGTTCAGCGAGTGGTCTACGGCCTTGCTATTATGTTATGGCTCCCTGTGAGCTTTGTACAGATTTGCCCATTTTTTGCATCCAGACAGCCCATATCCAGGCATATAGGCAGTTGGGATTAAGGTTTAAAGATGGATTTATGGTCATTTCTCAAGCTGAGAAAGAGTCCAATCCACTTAGAGGATCTTCAGCACTGTTGTCAATGCCTTCTTTTTAAGGGTGGGTTTCTGCTTGACCTTCACTTGCGAATATCACACACTCAACACATATACTGGAACCTGATGTCCATCATCTTAGTTAAACTGATTTGCTTGCTAACATACTCATTAACGCTAAGAGGCGGCACAGTGGTGCATTGCCCGAACTGACAGATCCCCATAGCCACAGAGCCATAATGTGAGTATGGCTAATAACAGGACCCTTCAACAGGCTTCAATGTGTGGGTGAAAGTTGTAACAGGTGTTAAATGACGCCAGCGGCACTTCATAGCTGAGAGTCACTGAGAACTTCAGAGCAATAACACACTGGCCCCAATAGGGATTAATGACATCTCTGTGCTTCGAGTGTGCACAAGTCTTATAGTTACTCAGCACTTTCTGACCATGAAATTGCTGCACTAAAGAGCATCATTTTGCTCTATTTGAGAAGGTGCTTCCTTCACACACCTGCTGATTAAGTGCAGGCGTAGACATTTTGTGGCCTGCGGCAGCACCGAGGGTGAAGGTTCGATGGAGAGCAAGGAAGAGAGAGTTTTTTCCTCCACACCTACCCAGTCTTTGTGCTCTCGCATAATGATTTCCTTTCGGGTCACCTCTCCAGCCTTTCAGGGCAGTGAAAGTGGATACGTCCAAGGCCTCTCTATTACATAGCCAGCCAGATAGGGAGTGCTAGATAAGTCCCCCTTGTATAATAAATGTTTCATATTTGATCTTCACAGGTGGGGCCGATCTCACAACAGCCAAAGCCAGGACGCCTCTCCTGGGACAGCTTGCACAAACACTTGATATTTAAGAGGAGAGGGATGTGGCTATGTGCCTTTTCACTCACCCCGCGTCATCATTTAAAAAAAGACACCCCCATGGTTGTGTTTCCTCTGACTGACCATGTGGTGTAGGGGGGATTAAAGGTTAACATACCCCCGCTGGTTCAGGCTTTATGGTGCGAATCGTGCCTATAACCCTCACTTCATGCTTTGTATTCCTCCAGTTCTGCTCACGGGTTCAAAGTTCAGATTTGGGTCCAGACAATCATTGACATCGTAAGTCAAGAGTATTTTATTGAAAAAAACCTGACCTGGAAATCACGAGGGAGTACATGAATGCTGGCTCCAAAATATTTATATACTGAAGGAAATCAAATGTAAAGGTTGGATGTCAGCCCCCTTGTTAGCAGGTGTAGGGTTTCATGGCTGCGGTCTGAGTACGAGGCAAGTGAGACTTGGGAGGGAACCCACTATATGAGTTATGTTCCTCTGACTGCACGGGTCTGCAGTACCTGTTTCCCCTTCAGTGTTCCAAAGCAGTTAGTGCCCGTCGCTCGTCATAGTCAGGGTGAGGATTTCTTCCAAGATTATTGGCTGCCCAATTCAGGGGAGCGTTCCACTACCCGCCCACCAATGTCCTCTTCACACCATCCATCTCTTGGCTTGACGCTCTGACACTTTCCTCGTTGGTATGGTGGTATGGTTGGAATACAGTGACCTGTTTTTATCTCTAGCGCCTACATCTGTTTCAGTTGTCATTTCTAATGAGTCTAATGGCTTTCATGGGACTACATAGGCTGATAAACTGTAAATAGTTTTTTTTTTGAACACACTTTATTTAAGTATGCAGATCAATTATTGACTTTTACAGCATAATGAAATGAACTAAGAACAAGTGGCATCTCAGCAAAAATGAAGGAATCAACAGGAGTCTTTCAAAAACAGTTTCCCAGGTCTCAGAAAACGTTACCATAAAAATAAATAATTAATGAAACAATAATTGACAAAGAAATATTACATTGTACACCAATTATGAGTGGAAAAGCTGCGCATAAAGGTAAACAAAACTGTCCCCTTGCAAAAAAAACCTTAAGCAAAAATTTATCCATCTGGCCAACCAAAGTGTTCCGTCACAGGAGTCCATAAATCATAAAACATCTCTGACCTCAGATGAAGTTTAGCTGTTATTTTTTCCATCAGTTAAACTTTCCTCAAAGCCTCCAGCCACTGTTCAAGAGTCGGGGGTGAGGTTTTAAGCCAAGATCTGGTAATCATCTTTTTTGCCACCAGTAGAAGAATTTGTATAAGTTTAACTTTTTTCTTCTCTATGCCTTCTTCAGGAAGGATGCCTATTATATAGTAAAGTGGATTTAATGGCAAGTTGACCTGTGTTATAACTTTAATAATGTTTTGAATTCCTTGCCAATATGGTATCAGAACAGGGCAGTCCCAAAAAATATGTGTGTGATCCCCAATTTTATTGCATTTCCTCCAACATAAATTAGATTTATTTTTGTCATATTTAGCTATGGTATTAGGCGTCTTGAAAAATCTCATCAAAATCTTCCAGTTGAACTCATTCCATGTAGGACTGCTTGAAATTTTATGAACCCCCTCACAGATTGCTTCCCACTTTTCATCCTCAATGACAATGTTTGCCTCCAATTCCCATTTTCCTTTCAGATCTAATGAATTATCTGACAAGTGTGCCTGCAGACATTGGTACATATTTGATACTATCTTCTGTCTTGATTTATCAACAATGCTTTTGATCATTAACTGTTCTATTTGAGTTGGTGGTTGTCTCAAAGCCTCCCATTCCCCACACGTCCTTAAGTAGTCCCTTATTTGCAAGTATCTGTAACTGTAAATAGTTGATATAAAAAAGGTAAATATCAAAACAAAATGAAAAATTTAAATCATTTGCTAGTTAACACGTTTAGACTTAAAACTGAACTTATGCAACAAACATGACAACTATTCAATAAAATGTTGGATAAATCTACAATGCAGTAGTTACCATTCTTAATATACACACACTAAATGGTAAAAACCTTATAATATTTAGTTCTTCTTTTAACTGTAAAAAAAAAGATTTGAAAGGAAAATCTTTACAAGATATGACATCATATTTTCAAGATATTTGTTGCCAGATATGTCAAATCTGATACAAATCCAAGTACTTTTTGGCCAAATTTACATCATTTACAACTGTTAAAGCCATGTAAATGTCAGATTAAGAGATTTTTTTTCCTGTCATTATTTTAAACTACAAACAAAAAAAATTCACCACATTCACACTTGGGCTGCTAGGATCAGTTTGATATTTGATGTTCTCATGGTAAAAGCCTCTTTAAACTTGGTCTGTGTGTTAGTGTGTGTATTGTATGTGTTTGTCCCTAAAAGACTTGGGTCTCGATTTGCTTGCAGGCGAACCCTAGTATGAGTTGTCAGCAGGTGCAAGGGATTGTCATTCAAAGGTCACAGAAGGAGGAACTAGCACTATGTATTTACTAGTTTTTTTTCTATCATATTAATTACAGAGGATACGAAAAGCACATAAATTGACACACAGTTAATCAATACTTCTAAGCTAATACTATTTTTATTTTGTTTTTTAATGCTTTTAATTTTTTTGTGAGTATCAACATGACTTTGTGTTTCTTCTCCGAATCCACCAGATTGTGAGGGCATCTCTGGTCCAGCTGGGTCCTGCTGGGTCCCGCAGGACCCAATCCAAATCTCACGGGCGGTTTGAATCTTGCTGTTTGCGGGAGCGGGCGGCTAAATAAAAACACTGTGGGCTATAGGGAGGTTGCCTTGCTGCATGATGGAGAAGATGTCAATATGATGTAGAAAAGAACCTCAAACGAGGTATTTACAGCAGCGGTCCAACCCCTGGGCCGCGGGACGGTACCGGTCCGTTGGTCATTTGGTACCGGGCTGCACAGAAAAAATAAAATAACTTACATGACTTCTGTTTTATTTATTTCAGAATCTGAAAGATGTTTTGGTTTGAAAAATTGCCAGATTCTCTGTTACTTCCGTCTATGTTACTCTTGACGCAGGCCAATTAGCTCGTCTTGGTCACGGGATAGGATACCGCTAAAATAAAACCCAGGAACTAGCAAAATGATTAAAAAACAAACATCTTTGGAAAGTTTTTTTGCCAAGTGGAAAAGGCCCAGCCAGGAGACAGAAGAGGAACCCTCGACTTCCAAAAAAAGAAAGCTACATTTAATAGACAGTATCAGGAGTCCTACTTAAAATACGGATTTATCCCAACGGGAGATTCCCACAAACCATTCAGCACTGTGGTGAGTTGGATTTCCATGCACTTATTTTGAAGGCATGTTTAAATGTTATAATAATAGCGATTAGCGACCAGAGTGTTGCCGGCAGAGAAGACGTTGCTCATGTCATAATTTGTGTTTATTGTTATGTTTAGAAAATACTACAGTTTTCATGCAGGTCATATGATATCACTTTGTTGGATTGTTGTGTCGGTCACGTGCACGTTTGGTCTGCTGTCGGAGTTCCACAGGCTGAGGAACTCAGCTCAAATAGGCTTGAGCATGGGTGTTTCTTTTTGCCTACGGGTCCTTTCATCTGGCAGTTATGTGGTTTCCCCCTTAGTTATTTTTTCCTGTTGTGTTTACTTCTTTTTAGCACCATGAGTGTGGGAAGGGGGAAGGATGATGACACCTGTGCAATGTATAATGTTTTACGTGTCAAAATAAAAGTGCAGTGTACGTCTTTTCATGTGTCTCTGCCTCTATAGCGTTGCTGCAGTGTTTGTCCGCCACACATAATATCCCGCTCCGTGAGGATTTTGCCAATCAAACCGGTCCGTGACGCAATAAAGGTTGGGGACCGCTGATTTACAGCACAAATAAGCAAGGAAAGTCTGACATTTGGAGAAGTTTCTCAATTGTTTTTTTTTTTTTAAACATGCAGGCCAGGAAAATGAAACAAACAACCCCATGAATCTCTTTATTAATATCAATACAAATCCGTGTTTTTTTCCCTGCGGGACGGGAGAAGACACAAAATCTATGCACCTCTATTATGGTGCGGGAATAAATTCTCAGAGTTTTGCGGGTGCGGGCGGGAGTGTAACGCATACATTGCGGGAGCGGCTGCCCCGTGCAGCGGGCGGTAATAGTCAGAAATTTGGCGGGCGGGATGAAGTAAACAGTCCAGCGCACGGCTGCCTTTCTTTCTTTGTTGTTGATTTGAATGTATGTTAGCGTTTTTTATCATGTTGAAAAATGAAGCACAATCCTGAAGATTCTGTGTAACACCGGAGCTGCTTTTAATTCCCTTAACTGTGACTTAGACCCATGTTACAGCTGAAAAAAACAACAAAGCATGATGTTGCCACCACCATGCTTTTCAATGGGTTTGATCTTTTGGTGAAGGACTGTTGCTTTTAAGCTGAATTGAACAACTCAATTCTCCTCATGGTACATGAAGAGCCTGATGTGGCGCTCTAAACTACTTCTTTTAAATGGACATTGCTGGAGTTTACTGTTTCACAGCGTTGGGATTTGTCAAAATGTCACACGGGAGAAATGCTTTTGTTTTTTATATCGGGCTGCTCATATGCTCGTGAATTGTCTGATGAACCGTATATTTTAACTGAAAGCACAAATTCTCAGAAATCATTTCAGATTTGACAAGGAAAGACAGATTTGTAAATAAACTACTTGATAGAGAACAAGCAGCTTGTTACTTTGGAGTAGGTAAAGGACATGTGACATTGTAAATAAGAATTTGTTCTCAATTGACTAATCTGGTTTAAGTAAAGGTTAAATAAATGAAATAGGATGCAATGTGTGGCATTTGTGTATGATGTTGGAGCATTCTCTCCTGTCAATGGCAAAGTCCACTGAGAAGCTCGGGTTTGTGTTTTTGTTGTTGGTGTTTGTAACCAGCAGGGATGGAAACAGCCATTTCCTCTTTTATCTACCTCGGTTTCCTTCTCTATACAGGTCTAGTCATTGCAACCTGCATGTTTGGCTTTGGCATGATCTGCCTGCTTTTGAGTCCCAGATATTTTTAGATCTCTTATCTGATACTGTTATGGCAATGCAGAATAAACAAACCATTTGGATAGCTGCAGGCTTTTTGGTTGGAATCTAGCTGCCGGCTCTTTGATCACAGAGGCCTTTTAAGGCTGCCAAGACGCTTGAGAACCTGGGCTGGGCTGCAGAATCTGGAAGAACAGAAGCAGGGAGAAACCTGATGTGTAAAATAGTGTAAATCCGTTCGGTTGGTTTGTTGGTTGGTGCCCTTGCTGGCTTAGCAGTAATATGACCATGATGTCAAGCTTTTGCACTTACACTGTGTCTTAGGGTTAGGTTAACCTTTTGAAGATTTCTTATTACTTCTTTTTTTTAGATATGCTGTTTATTATACCGTTTATTGTATTTTAATTATCTAGTAAGTGTTTTTAGTTTGAAATTACAGGATTATAAAATTGATTGATCAGTAACTGTTCCTTTGGTTCAGGAGACTGATGTTAGAACTAGATTTTACTTTCAGTTTTGATTTAATTGAAGACTTAGGTCTTTCCTGGGTTAGTTTCCTTTTGAATATGTGCCATGAAGCAAGTAATGCAAAGTGTTATCTTTTGATGTTTAATTAAAAGAGAACCTTTACTAACCTTTTCACATTAAGCTGGTTTGTGTGTTGCTAAGTAGGCCTGCACAATATACCACAAAATTTATCGTAATCGCAATATCCAGCTCTGCAATATGCATATCCCAAAAGATGGCGAAATATGCAATAAATTGTAAACCTTAAATGTGTTAAAACAATCTTATGGCAGCTGAAAGCATTTAACGAATCAAATAAATCCCTTTATGCATTTGACCAATTGAATAGACCCCTTCACGTTGTTGACCAATCAGATGGAGGCCTATTATGTTAGATGTTTGTCACCTATGTCGACGAAGGTCATTTGGAGTATAACTGTCAACTGTTGCAGTGAAATGGAAATTATGTTTTTAGTTATTTTGCTATTTGTTTTTATACTGCAAATTATACCGTTATTGCAATATTAATCTCCAATATCGCATATCGGAAGTTTTCCTCATATCGTGCAGCCGTATTGCCAAATCTAATAAAGTTTAAAAATACAGATATAATAAACTTTATGAAAAACAAATATTTAAACATTTGATAGTGCAGAGTCTCTGATTAATGCATTAACACCAAAGATGTTGCCGTCGATGCTTAAATGCAGCATGCTCTTTGACGCTGAACAGGTGAGTTGATTAGACTGAACCGCCTGCAGGGAGGAGTAACCAGGTAAATGCACTGCTTTAGTTGCCTGCCTAAAATACTCCCAAGGTCGTTCAGTATTGCAAAGCTTCTTTTCCCCACCTCATAATCTGATGGTGTTAATTGCATAAACCGAATAGACTGTATCACAGAACTGGACCGAGTGTGAAGTCAGTCATAGAAAATGGCTTACTTCTGTCACCATGTTGGAATCAGACGACATCCGTAAGCAGTGATTGGTTCTAGTTGGTCAAATCAACATTTCTACGGCAACCACTCTCGCCAATCAGGAGTGAGTTTGTGGAAATCCACACCCTTACCTCTTGAAAATAGCCTCAGTAGGATCAAAAAAATGTTTCAAATGTTAGACGTGAGACTACATAGTTTTATTGAGGCATCTTATTGGTCAGTTTAGAACTGGAATAACTGGCACTTCAGAAAAAATATCATGAAAAAAATTAGGATAAGCAAGAACATGTTTAAAAAATGGTAGACAAAAAATGGTTATTTTGACAAATAGAATGACTGAGTAATAGCTGCTTATGTCTCTATAGACGTCTATGGGAATTTGGCATCTGCCAGCGGGTACTTCTTGTCTGGAACACGAGAGGGGCGAGGTCCCTCAGTCCACTTCCCAGTTGAACAGTTAAGGTAGTTGAAACAATGTAAACACTGGAGCTAAAGCTGCAATGTTATAGGGTTAACGAATGATCCCTAATTTTTCCCCAAATTAGGGATTAACAAAAATATCTTTCTCAAAGAAATGTTTGAAATTACAGTTGATCTGAATGCTTGTCATTTAGAGAAGAGAAGCTAAATGTTTTCTGTCAGGACTTGACCCACCCTGACTTATGGATGTACAAACATCATGAGCCTCATGAGCGACAGCATGTTTTTCAGGTCTTTCTCAACTATCAAATGTAAAACTGGAATTAGTTAAAAACACAACATTTCGTTAGTTGGGAGGGAACTTAGGTTTCTTTAATGGACTTAGGCAGTATGTTATGGGGGGGCGCCACATATAGAGTAGCTGTGTGTGGTTGCTTCCATTTATTGTGCAAACATGTAGACTTTTGCTGACAATATGTGCATGTGAAGCTGTGCACGAGCGCTGTGTGGTGAGGTCACTGCTCATTGGCCTGTTTCTGGGGGTAAGGTTGGGGAGCAGTGATGCTTGCTAGAGAAGGGGAGTGTGGGAACCAAGCGGTCAGTGGGCAGGGGGGTGGGGGCAGGGGTAAAAAGATGAGGTAAATGTTCTGGAGCCCAACAATCAGCATGCTGATGTCTTCATTGGCTGGCCTATTTCTACGGGGGCTGCCGGATCCAGCAGGTCGTCGGGTCTCAGGGGGCCTTAGGAGCACAATACCATCACATCGGATGACGGATGGACTGCGCCGCTATAAATAACATGGAATCAGCCTATGGTATAGAAGCACGTACATCCCATGATAAAGATGTATGTCAAATGTACTACCCTGCAGCCATTCATGTTCAGTTTCCCTTTGTGCCGGTGTTTACTTGAACGTTATCAAAATACATACCTGTCTTTGTGCTTTCATCACGTTGGTCAAGGTTTAACCAGTTAAAACCCACTCCAATAAAAAATTGTGATTTCTGTGTTTTGAACATGTTCTTGCAGCATTTATAATGGAGGACATATATAACAGAAATTAAGCTCAAACTTGCATTTCTGTATATTTCTTTATTCAATTTGTTGATCAGGAGCAAGCGGAAAAATGCTGTTAAAAAAGAGATTATTTGTGAAGTAGTAAATGCACTGAGTGGGCACAAGCTCCCTCCCCGCTCCATTCTGATTCATCCACTTGTAGACGACTAGAGTCATGTACGTCTTTGTTTTCCTCGTCCGAGCTGGTATCTGGCTTAAAAATGTACGGCTGGATAGCTCCAGTATTGCTCGCCCTTTTTGTTTCACCACTAATGTTAGGTTGGGGGTGTGAGGGGTTGTAAGCTAGCAGGAGAGACTGCAAACAGAGAAATGGGGCGGGCTTACTCGGTGCTAATAGTCCCGCCCACAACTCAGAAGTAAATTTCTGATAAACTATTCCCGCTCTGCAGAAACTGTCCGTGAGAAGGACACAGTTTTTATTTCTTTTATTTTGGCTATAAATGGCATAGTTATAATTAAAACACCAAATGAAATTTGTAAAGCGCCATTTTCATTCTTGCTTAATGTAGCTGTTTTTTCTAATGGTTATTTTAAAATAAACCTGTACAAATAAATAAGTGCTCATTAGTTGAGAAATTAACTTTATAGTCTCGTAAATTTTCACAGTTCTTGAATTTTTATAATAAAATGTAGTACTATTTTATAATTCTAATGTTAATTATTTAAATTTTTTATAATTTCATTACAAAAGTGTATCTATTCAACAATGAGCAGGAAGCAGTCAAAGCATGCCAGTCAGCTCCAGGTATTCAGATTCAGAACATCAACCCCCCTGTTTGCTGAGCTCGTTCAGATGCCTAATGAAACAGCCACCTGTACCGTTCATACATATTTGGGAGGAAATCAGACTCAAAACTGGAGTTGCAACTTTGAATATTTGTTGATGTTTTGAATCAGGGTTAAGTGATATCAGACTGTGCTCAACCGTCTGAATCAAAAACATGCTGCAGATAAAAGTAGAGCTGGTAGCATTTTTTGGTACTTATCAAAAGAAGCAAGAAGGTCTAAAAATAGCTTCTGTTTGGCTTTCTGTAACTTAGTTGTTTTTACATTTTTCTGCATTTTTGTGCGTGTTCCAGGGATGCTTGTTTGGGCCCCACACCACTAGCAGCCTGCTATTTCTTTGAACTTATTTTATGCTTCAAACGCCTAAAAAAGGATTTTCCAATGATTTCTTTCCCTGAATCCTGGCGTTTCTTTGTTAGGTAGATTAACAAAACCTTGTTCAAATGTTTTTATCACTTAATTTATTGAAATAATAATATATTTTGTTTTTTATATTTTCCTGATAAAGTATTGGGGATTTTATTGTAAAGTTATGATTGAAACATCTCCAACTTTCACTCCTGACTCTTGTTGAGATCATTGACTGTATAAGAGAACTGGACTGAGTTAGTGTGACGTCACCCAGAGAAAAGGACTTACTTCTGGTTCCAAACAAATTAATTCAATCCAGTGACCATTTTTACGCAATATAGACTTAGACTTGATTGCTCCGTAGTGAGCCTGTTGGAATTTTACATCCTTACCACTTGAAAGCAGGCTTGGGAGAATTTGTCAATCAAACGTTTTGAACTTGAGGTGACCAGATACTTTTATTACGGCATCTGATTGGTCAGTTTATAACTTGAATAACTTTCTCTACAGAGAAAACATTGTGGAAAAAATAGGATTAGCAAGAACATGTAAAAAAAAAAAAAGTAACAGTGTAAGAATGGTTATTCTGACCAATAGAATGACTGAGTAATAGCTGTATATTGTGGTATTTTCTATGGTATTTTGGCTTGTTGGACCCTGCAGGTTCTTCCTATTTGGAATTCCAGGGGAAGGAGACTCAGTCTAGTTCTCAATTACAGTCAATGGTTGGGACAGCATGAATACCCATCTTAACCCCACCCCTTAAAGTTTAAAACAAAAAATGCTCAGTATTGTCCGTGAAGGTCCCTGACCTCTGCTGGCTAACCAAGTCTCTGACTTTAGCCCCCCCTCAACTGCCTCTGCTCTCTTAAAAACACTCACAGCAGGAAGCTAGTGTGAAAGCATGATGCGCCGTCACCAGCAGGCGTCAGATTACGCGGGCACAGAACCAAGCTATGTCCCCTCACTAACCATGGATTTGCTGAGAAACCGTTGCCTCTATGCAACTGTTCCCTCAGCAGACACACACACGCACAAACTGCTGCTGGTCCTCACATCACAATTCTGCAGAAGTTAACCATGTGATAGAAATAGAACACAGCAGCCTTTAATGTTAGAGGCTCTTCGAGAAAACACAGGCTGCTGGTGGGACTCCTTGGAATAAATTAGGGCTTGTGTGGCCAGCTCATATGCTACTATAAGAGAGCAGATCTTTTACTATTTTGAAGCTGTGGCTAATCAAACACAGTGTGGAGGAATGTCCCTGCGGGTAGCATCGTCTTTGAAACGCGATGTAATTACAGCTGAAGATTGTATTTTCTCCCTTTTTAGCTGCGATGGCGGTGTATTTGCAAAGCAGACTCGTGGAGTTTCAAGACCAAAGACAATCGCTTTGGAGTCGTCACCTACACTAACGCTTCAGCGAGCATGAGCGTCCTAAAGAATAGAGCTATAAAAGTTATAAAGGGACACTGGAATACAACAAACTCCTCAATTTAACTCTATTGGGGTAAATAATAATATTGATGCGTCAGCGTTTGAAAAAGAGACGGATCCTCTTTGTGGAACCTGAGCACAGTAAAGACAAAGCACCAGCACATAGTTCTGTTGTGCTGTACACATTGATTTGAGTTCCATTGAGCAAGACAGTAAAAGAGCATCTGGAAGATGGATAACACGCTGCTGCAGATAGCAGTAATTGTGTTATTGAAACTTGAGAGAGCCTGGATTCCGTTTTGCACGTGGGAAGCATACTCCGCATAACCCGAGGACACAAAACTAGATATCTTCTGCATCAGATATGATCTACTATCAGCTCTGCAGTCTCATCTGTGACAGGCCACATATACTGCTCTCACTGTGACTCTGTGTGGTTCCTCTGGTCAACGATTCCACAATTAGTTTAAGATTTTTGATCCATTTCCTTCTGCCAGAGTCTTTAATGAGAGCGCTTCATTGTTAGTGGGCCTGCTTGCAGCTGTTGATGGAACTATCTGGTGTGTTTGGCTTGGCGCCTGAATTTGCTTCAGTTTCTTACAGGAGAAAAGGGGCGGGGGGTGGGGGTGGCAAGGGCGCATTGGATGTGCTTGTTGTAAACTGATGGACAGAGCTTGCTATGTCTCCATGAAAACAGGAACACTTTTTTCCTCCAAGTGGCGGCGGCGGGGGGCAGGGTGGGAGGGAGGCTTGAAGTGAAAGTAACTCCCTGTTGCTTTTTCCTTTCCAGCTCAGTTGACATAAAGACCTCATCCATTTTTCATCTCAGTGTTTTCCCTGTTTCCATAGAGTATAATCTTCTTGTAGGCTTGTCATGCTGGAGTGTGTGACAACATCAAATAGCAACGTAAACTCTGCATAACTCGCTGCCTCCTCTGTCCCCTCTGTCATTATCATCGCCCATCAAGCGGTGCTGACAGACAAAACACTCTTATCTGTTTCTCCCTGTGTGTTTTCCTCATGTGCTTTAAACTTTATAAATCCAACCAAGGCAGACAAAGCAAGTCTCAAATTACATTCTGCAGAAATGACTTTTGTGATCTTATTTCCAATGTTAAAAAAATTCCAGAAGTTGACGTGGAAACATGAAATTCCAGGTGCTGGGAGTGAGGCAATGGTCAACTGAGTGCAGCCAAAATACCGGAACACCTATAGAAAAGAACATCATAAAGATCATGTTGGGTTGTTTGGCTGCCTGAGGAGATGTTGGCCCTGTTAGCGGCCCTTTTGTGCGCTTTGTGTGCACGCACAATGTGCCGGCGTGGTTTCTATGCCGCCAACAGCACAGCAGAGTTACTGTAAGTGCCCGGCGGAAAGAAAAGGGACCGGGATGAAAGAAGTCAGATTGCACATTCAGCCGGCCCATTTAAAGGAAGCGAAGCCTACACAGATTACTGTTGGAGCGCACTCACGACCCCGAGATTACTCACAGGTGCAACTGTGCACCCCCCATACACACCCATGATGCACCTCTCCACTCACCTCCCATTCTACTGTTCTTTTTCCCTGTCACCCTGTTTCAGATGTTTCGCCACCTTCAGCTTCGCTTCCTATCAGTGGTCTTCATCTCCCTGGCTCTGGCTCGTTTCAGCACGTACAGCTTTTGTCTCTTATCACCGACCTGCACTGCTTATCAGCCCCCCCCCCCTTCTGCTCAGGGTTTTTCTGTTTCCTTTGTCTGCTGTCGGCAGGCTTTTATGATTCTGCTGCTGATCACAACAGGTTCTGTCCATGTCCATGAGAGATGGAGGCAGAGGAAGACCAGTGCAGTTGGTGAAGTCATGCTGCATGCTCCCATAGATAGATAAGGAAAAGGATGGTTGTAGAGAAATCTTTCTCTTTTTTTGCACTTTTTTTGCACTTTGCACCCTCTCACTTTAGTATTTTCTCTTGATTTTTTGATTTACAGTTTTTGAATACTATTAACGGTCAAACTGTTGTGTCAGGACAATCAACTGGACATGAGGACAGGTACTTCCTGGCGTTTCAAACAGGTAGTACCTGCTGGCTCCCTGACACCAAGATCCCATAGACTTCTATTGAGAAATGATCAGCTGTTACACAGTCATTCATTCTATGTGTCAGAATAACCATTCTTGCTCTGATGCCTTTTTTTAACATGTTCTTGCTAATCCAATTTTTTTTCATTTTGTTTTCATCAGATGGCTCAATAAAAGTATGTGATTGGACCAACCCAGACCAATCACTGCTTACTGACTATTTATGGTTGCATCTACCGTAAATTGCGAAAAAATGGCGGCTGAATTATTTCTTTAGAGCCAGAAGTAAACCATTTTCTTTGGGTGACGTCACACTTACTTGTACCCTTAGTTGTCTCATACAGTCAATGGTTAGGACAGTCTTTCCTTCTATTCACTGGAGATGCACACATGAGGAGAGGGTGCGGTGCATAGGTAGAGCGGTCGACTTCTGATCAGAAGATTGTTGGTTTGGTTCCTACCACGGTTCCTACCATGTGTCGAAGCGTCCCTGAGCAAAACACTGAACCATTACATTCCTCCTGTAGGTTGGCACCAGTGTTGGATAGTCTTACATCCCTTCACTTTTAATAGTTTTTACATTGAAAGACTTCCTATTTTCAGGCACTGTATCTGAGTTTTCCACCATACAGAGGGCTGTATTTTAGTTGCTGTATGTTAGTGACCAAAGGTCACAAGCTACGTCACATGCTAGTCAGGTAGTTTTCCTCACATGATTGCAGAATATAGATGTAGCAGAGTCAGTTGGTGCCGTTTTAGGAGCTGTTCCTGCTGCAGCTGGTAAAGGCTGTGATTTTCTACATGAAAATTAAAGCTGTAGATTGATGCAGATTTTATTCCCTATCTTGGAATTGCGTTATGGAGTTGACCAATTTATTGATTAGTGGAAATCAGCATGCTTCCTAAAGTGTTTTGCTATCACCATAGACCTAATATGGTTTTCTGACATTAAAATATCTGTAAATATGGTTTTCTACCCTCAATTATCATGAATAATCTTATATTCCCAATGAAACTGTGCCATATAAACGAGCTCCTTCAAACATTGTCTCATATTCCAGACAAAACCATTTTCTGCATTAATCCCATGGGATATGGTAGTTCTTTTCGTACTATTCAGGCTTGTAATTATCTTATTACCAACAGTAACTAGACAGCTTATGAATAGTAGAAATTTCATGCAATAAAGTCAATGAAAAACCAGGACAGTTCTCATTTTTTGATCATGGTGTGAATTTTTGACAATAATACGTAATTTAGTCTGAATTGGGGTCACGGGGTCGCTAAAATCTACCCAGCTCTTGTTTGACCAAATGTTCGGTACACGCTTTGCAGGTTGCCTACCCATCACAGGGCCTGCATGCTACACTGGTTGACCAAGTTATGAATTTGACCTGTTAAACACTTGTGGTTGTGTAAAACCTTTCCAAGAGCTAGTTCATCGTTTTGGCATCTACTGTGTGACTCCAAGTGAAATGTTGTGGGGGTTTTGTATTATTTATCGCAAAGGCAGCGTTACTTAGTTGTTGTTGTTTACCTTTCGTCATATCCACTTAGCTGCTAGGCTGCGTTACTTAGTTGGCTGTCAAATTTAATTCACAAATCAATTCACAGATCAAACCAAAATTCTTACTTTTTCTATTGCTTTATAGCAATAATGACAATGACTGAAGTGTATTTTTAAAATAGCAAATCTCGGACATCTCAAATATTCTTAGTTGTTTTATCTGGAACAGATCGCAAATATTTGAGTATTCAGATATTCGTTAAAGCCCTATTTCTGACAGCTTTGTGTCTCAACCCAATGTGATGCTAGTCTATGTAAATAGGCTCAAACACTCAAAGAATTAACTTAACCAAGTTAAGTTAATTCTTTCAGCCTGCAACAATTTTGTCCTGGTTTTGTCCAACTTGACCGCTTGTTTACCAGCGGCCAGCTGGCTGTGCATCACATCACTGATGAGAAATGTTCTCTTTTAGTAAAATTTTAAAGAAAGAAGAAACATTCACTCGTGACTTGTTTGATTGACCATAGACTTTCCTTCTTCCCACTTGTGGAGTGGTAGAGAAGCAGTTTGCAAACCACCACCGGTCTGGTTTGGTGCAAAAATAAAAAATGTGTTGGATTATGGTCCAAAGACAGGTCTAAAGCTCTGGACAGGCTGACACAATTTTAGCTGCAGACTTTGGATGTTTTACTTTTGACCACAGACATTTTTTATAAATGACTTCCTGGGATCTTTTATAGGCCGCATGATTACAAGGTCGTCTCTGGAACTGCATCAATCAGGACATTATCAGCCTGATATACCTTCTCCCCAGGGCAGAGATTTTGCGCTGGTGTTTTCTTGTTGACTTTGTGTGGAGGAGTGGACCTTTGAGAACATCATGCAGGGCATGACCAGTCACTACATTGTGGGGATCTTATGATGGTCCTTCTGAATCACCAGGATTAGCTTTTTGTGCAACTATCTTCACACGTTGATCTGAAGCTGCGTGTTTTGCTCAACTTGGAGGGAAAAAAACTGTTAAACAAAATTTTACAGGTTTTTGAGGAACAGGTTTGTCAGCAGAAATGTCTAAGTGCTTGAGGCAGGGTTTTCTTGAGGGTTTCTCAGCTTGACTGGCACGCTAATGGCTCCTATCTGATCTCCTTCTTCTTCCCACCTTTGGCCCGATTGGCTTGAAGGACCGAATAGACGGCATGCTTTTGACCGGCACCACACCAAATGGGTGCAGCAGCTCAGTTGTCAAGGCTCTGTGCTGAGGGCCAGATGTACTGCTTGCAACCTTAGCCCCTAATTAAACTTCTAAGAGGAGCGACCGCCTTTATTAAGAGCACAGTGAACTATGTGCTTCGTTCACCTGCCTTTCTACTCCATGTTGAGAGCTTGTAGCCCCTGGAAGGGGATCTCTCCTCCAGATGATCCAGTGTAAAAAAGCAGAAGCGATGCAGCTGGAATTGTTATCTCCTTTGATATTAGGGCCCATGTAATGTGGAAAACACCCAGGGCTAGCTCCACTTCCTGCTCAGATGATAGGGCTTTCACATGCCAGTTGGTTTTTATAATCCCCTCAAGATTTGTAGCTTATTGCAATGATTTCAACCTTAACTATTATAGATATTTCCCATTGCTGTTTAGCTGAAAGGAAAAAAATGGGGATTAGATGATGTTTTCCTGTTTCCACATCGTGGAATTAGATAATACTCCACTTAGGGAGGGAAAAACTGTACCTTTAAAATAACATGCAGCTGTTTTTTGACCTTGGTCAAACTGGAAGGGCAGATAGAGCTGCTATAACAATAAGTGTTTGTCTATTTTGACTTGTGTAGAGCTTAGTGATGAATCTCGGCCGATCTGTCTCCAAACTTTTCTTTTTTTTTTTTTGCTTAGTATCTTCCTTTGGTGAGGGTGGGGGAGGAAGGTAGGAAGTGCTTTGAATGTCATTGCCTGTCTACCCAGAGGGGCTGCATGTTGGGACACCCCTCTTCCACCAACCCCGCCTCCTCCTCACACCCCTTCTACTGATCTCCCAGCCTCTCCTCAGGCAGGAGCTCTGCCTCCTCTGCTGGAGCTGTCTGGCCCGGAAGGGTCCACGTAATTTGACAAACACACCCTCTCCATAAAACCCTGCCAACATCACTTCAGCACTCGGGAGTAATGAAAGCTTTCTCATGCTCGTTTAGCTGTAACTGTCTGTGAAGTGTGCATGTGAGTGGATATCCAAAGTAAACCATGAAGACAGTGAGGTTTAGCAGTTTGTTTTTCTTTTTGTCATGCATCACTTTCCTTCTGAGGTTAGGACAGAATGGATGGAGCGTAAAGTCTTAATGGCTCATTTTACCCCATTTTACCCAGCTCACCCTAAACCATCTCGATTGAGTTCAGGTCCTGTGACTGTGGAGGCCAAGTCATCTGGCACAGCACCCCATCACTATCCTTCTTGATCAAATAGCCCTTACACAGCCTGGAGGTGTGTTTGGGGTCATTGTCCTGTTGAAAAATAAATGATGGTCCAACTAAACGTAAACCGGATGGAATAGCATGCCGCTGCAAGATGCTGTGGTAGCCATGCTGGTTCAGTATCCTTCAATTTGGAATAAATTCCCTAATGCACCCCCTCACCATCACATCTCCTCCTCCATGCTTCACGGTGGGAACCAGGCATGTAGAGTCCATCTGTTCACCTGTTCTGCGTCGCACAAAGAGACGGTGGTTGGAACCAAAAGTCTCAAATTTGCACTCATCAGACCAAAGCCTAGATTTCCACTGGTCTAATGTCCATTCATTGTGTTCTTTAGTCCAAACAAGTCTCTTCTGCTTGTTGCCTTTCTTTAGCAGTGGTTTCCTAGCAGATATTCTACCATGAAGGCCTGATTCATAGTCTCCTTTGAACAGTTGTAGAGATGTGTCTGCTGCTAGAACTCTGTGTGCCATTGACCTGCTCTCTAATCTGAGCTGCTGTTTTCTGAGGCTGGTGACTCGGATGAACTTATCCTCCGCAGCAAAGGTGACTCTGGGTCTTCCTTTTTCTGGGGCGGTCCGCATGTGAGCCAATTTCTTTGTAGTGCTTTATGGTTTTGTGACTGCACTTGGGGACAGTTTCAAAGTCTTCCCAATTTGTTGGACTGACTGACCTTCATTTCTTAAAGTACTGATGGCCACTCGTTTTTCTGTACTTAGCTGCTTTTTTCTTGCCATAATACAAATTTTAACAGTCTATTCAGTAGGACTATCAGCTGTGTATCCACCTGACCTCTGCACAACACAACTGATGGTCCCAACCATCAGTTATAAGGCAAGAAATCACGCTTATTAAAGCTGACAGGGCACACCTGTGAAGTGAAAAACATTTCTGGTAACTACTTCTTGAAGCTCATCAAGACAATGCCAAGAGTGTGCAAAGCAGTAATCAAATCAAAAGGTGGCTACTATGAAGAACCTAGAATATGTAGTCATGAAAATAAAGAAAACTCTTTGAATGAGAAGGTGTCTCCAAACTTTTGGTCTGTACTGTATATAGACTGATGACTTATTGCTCAAACCTCCAAGAATGATTGATGGAGAGAGTTTAAGGGGTGGGACATTTATTAAAGCAGCTATTGGCTAAATAGCGGTACTGTCATTCATATCTTTAATAGAATCAATTACACACAAAGAAAACAGTAGTTTGTGATCTTTCATATTCCTAACTAAAATGTGTTTTATCTGGGTCTTTTTAGATGCGTAAAAATGAACAATTTCCCACGGAACAGCTGACCATCTCCGACGGCACACTGGTTGAAAAACACTGCTTTAATTCTCTGTGTCAGCATCAGTGGGTTCACATCATTGCATTAAAACATTACTACTAAGTGTTAATTTGCTTTTTTCAAGTTCAGAATTGACTGGAATTACGCTAATTGTGTAAATGGTCTAAGACAGGGGTGCTCATTACGTCGATCGCGATCTACCGGTCAAATCTTCAAGGACATGAGGGTAGATCGCGGGACAGAGAAGATTAAAAAAGAAAAAAAGTTCTTCTTAAAAATCCACCAGCCAATCAAAATCCTCACCGAGAAGTACGGGACTTGATTGACATGCAGAACGGCCAATCGGACATCCTCTGATGCATACGTCACTGCAGACGCGTGTTTAAATTCACTCAGCGCAAACTCTGTCATCTAAAGTCGTATTCCGCCCCGCGGCACGTCAAGTTTCCGGCAGAAAGCTAAGCAGAGTGTTTATTGAAGCCGCCCCGCGTTTCTCCTCCTGCTATCAGCTCTGCAGTTCTCGGCCGATAAATACGAGCTCATAAGGAAGCGGTTTTTTCCCGTGGCACGCGCTTCGTACGGAGCCAGCAGCGCCTTTGAGATGCCATGATGCTCCCCCCATTGCACGGTTTACAGCAGAGCATGACATACAATGGTCGCTGCTTTCTGTCTTTGTAATAAAACGCCTCATCTGTTAATACTCAAGTATCTTTATGTAAACTCACTGTGTAGTTTTTAATCATCAGTACATAAACAATAATGTTACTAATAAACATAACTAACAAACATTTACTAATAGTTTATATATATATATATATTTATATATATATATATATTTTAATAGGTAGATCTTCAAGACATTGTTGATTCAAAAGTAGCTCACATGCCAAAAAAGTGTGAGCACCCCTGGTCTAAGAGTTACGGTAGTTCGAAGAACGCCAACACTGGAGGTAAATCGTGAGTGACCTGGAGTCCACATACACAAATCCTAATATGGTACTGCTGGCTGTTTAGTTGTTTAAACAAAGGTCAAGATTTAAAACCTTTAATAAATTTAGTTTATTTGTCGTTATTTAGACACCTTCACCCACACCTATCAAACCTGTTCAACAAACCTTTATGAGAACCTGGTATTACCCCCAAGATCTACTTAAGCTCCTCAGGCGGTCTACAGAAGGAAAGCGTCTGTAATGATGAGTGCAAACCAAGCCCTAATCATCACTCCCACACCACCACTTTGAGGTTTCTACTTCTTAATCAAACTTCTCTGCCTTGCTTTCATCTGTTTATAGAACATATGCACATGCAGCTTCCAGAAGCAAAGATGTGCTTAGAGCTGAGAACATAGTCTATGTAGACCAGTGACGTGCAGTCAGGGGAGGCAGGTGAGGCTGTGCCTCACCTGTCATTTTGGGAAGAAAAGAGAAAAAATACATTCATTTATTATATTTAATCAGTAATTTGTGCTTTGCAGTCATTTTCCATTTAAATGTACCATTTTTGGGTGTTTTTTCTTTTCAAAATCGCTGAATTTCCGCATTTGCCGTTCAGATACTAAGAAGCGACGTGCGATGAGGCACCAGCCCGCTGAGCCTCACCTTGGATTGCGCAATACCTATGCTGTCAGACGGTACTGCTGTCTCTCTGTATGTCGGTTCAATCACTTGTACTATATGAGCTGAGTTTACATAATTTAGCAGATGTATATGATGTACAGTGTTTGTTTTTATAAATAACTGTATGTGAGGGACGTGTTTCTTGTGCTGAGCGCTAAACGCCGGCCAAAAAGCCGCTGGGTGAGGCCAGAAGTTCTCGTGCCTCATGTTAGGGGGCGCCGGTGAGCCCTGAGATTATGACACTAAAAATAATAGAAGAAGTGATAACAAGCGGCAAGTCATTTTCTTCAGAAGGATCAGCGTATGGACTTTATTTACAAGTAAAGGTAAGACGATAATACCGTTTGTGCTTTTTTCTATGCTGCAGTTTGTACAGTAAACCCTTGTTTTTCGCGGGGGTTACGTTGCAAAAAGAACCCGTGATAGACAAAATCCGTGAAGTAGAAACCTTTATTTTTTTTTAAACTATTATTATACAATGAATACTGTATTATAAATTAAAAAGAAAGAACAAACCATTACAGGCTCAAGCTTTTGTTTCACAAATAAAAGTACTTTAGAAACGTTTTTTTAGACAAATAACTTCTGTACTGTACTATCAAATAATAGTTTTAATAATCAATGTGAGCAGAAGGCTTGAAATCGCGGAGATTAGCCCCGCCCACCGCGACCCGAGTGATTAGATGAAACGGGAGAAAATGTAAAATTATTATGAAAAAAATACAAAGTACATTGGGACAAATAGTGACTCAGGTGTTGCAGCCGCTGCATCCTGACTCCCCTCTGCAGTGTTTTCTCCTTCTGAAGCCCGCGGTGCAGCTGTGTTTGTTTGTTCGGGAGAAGAACACAGTGATAGGCAGTTGTTGTCGCTTTTTTTTCTGCTTTGCAAAAAGATCCATATACACTGACATGCCACCATCAAGAGAATTTGCTGTTTTACATACGTGCACATATTAAACTGCAACGTTATTGACGCACAGGTAGAGAAGAAGCGGAGTGATTTTTTAGCCAATCAGAATGCAGAACACAATGCACGATGCAAATCCGTGAAGTAGTGAAACCCTGAAAAGTAAAAAGTGTTATAGCAAGGGATCACTGTATATGGAAAAAAACATGTTGAAATGATATTTTAAACAAAACACGTTAACTGTTGTCAATCAAATGGTGAATAAGTTACTCAGTATGGTTCATATGTTTGTAAATATGACTGATGACGTCAGTGCCTCACCAGCCATTAACCTCAGCGCACGTCACTGATGTAGACATTACCTTGCTGGCAAATGTGACAAATAGTTTTTTGTTTATAACATAATTTGCTTTCAAGGCTTATCCTCCATAAAAGCTGTTTCTGTGAGATCAATACTGATGTTGTGTGATAAGACAAAGTAAATAGTCCTGCAGACCAGCAAGCTGTTAAAACTACAGCTTTGTTGTGCTGAGCGGGGACAGGTAATAACTTGGTGATAACCAGTTAGTTAGCTCTGTTTGATGAGCTGCACCTGACAACTTCTTGTCTCCTTATCTTCAATGGAAGCAGTGAGAGTTTAGGACTCCTTCACACCCTTCTTTGGATGTTGTTGTCGTTTGATTTAACCCAAAAGGACATGCTGCTTCTGACCATAGAGACGATTTAAACCAGCAAACTCGCTCATATAAGCTTTTTTCTGGATGTTGATAATAAGAGGATTGAACTTTCCTCTTGATTAAATCTAAATTTGTTTTGTTTTGTTTGGATCATCTTTACTGTTCTGATAGGGGTGTAACAATTTATTTTAGTAATGATTTGATTCTAGTCATTATTTGTGGTTGACGAGACAATTGGAGATTGGTACCTTTTGAATGATCCAGTTTGATCCGATTTACTGGCCTAAAATAGATCCAGGTCATCTTTAGCCAAAACTTCAACCAGTGTAACTCAGATATAATACCTGCTACTGAACAGTGCAGGTGACGTTTTCCACATTCCTTGGATTTCTTAAAGCTAATCAAGAGTAAATTAAATATGTGTACAAACAAACAAGTAAACAAGAATTAATGTCAAACCATTCACATTTTAGTTTCCTAAAGTTCAGCCCACTGTTGTTTTTCCACATCCAAATATACAGGGTTCATACAGGGTCTTAACAAGTCTTGAATTTGAAAATGTGAAAATAAGGCCTTAAAAAGTCTGAAAAATCCATTATCTTAAAAAATAGTGCTGTTTAGAAACTTTTTCCGTATGACTTTTCTGGTCTAAAGTTTTATTTTTTAACCAAGATTATGTAAGTAAAGCGCATTATGCATGATTATGCTGGATGCCAACTGGTAATTTAAAAAAAGAAGAAGCAGAAGCATCAACTTAAGCCTTACGACACAGCGCAAAGTACAAGGAGGTGAGAGGCTATAGTTGTGACCGGGACTGAAAGTAAGCCGGTCTGCTTTGGTAAACAAACACACTGAGCGTGTGCAACTTTCAGGGTACATTCAATTTGTTGTTTGGGGACGCACAAGTAATTCAGAGTCAAGGAGGCATATTTATGTGCAAATTGGTTACTAGTTAGTTTGCAACATGACAAGAAAAAACAAAATAGCATTAAAAAGCTAACTATACCACACTATATGGTCACATGTCTGGTAAATTTAAAGTGTTTCCACACATTGGACTGTTACACTATAGTAAAATAAGCCTACTGTGCCTCAATCCAAATTATATTTTCCAAGATTGATATAATCGATTTATTTAATTTGAAAGATTTAAAATGGTTTAGGTTGATTTGATTTACAACTTGCCTCAGACAGATTGATCTGGTTGGATCGTAGGAATAGAAATCGATTCAATGATTAAGTTGACTAAACGTTACAGCCCTATGTACTGAGCATGGTTTTAACGAAAACTTAACACTTCAGATAAAATCTTGAGTTTTACCTTTTAATCTTTCAAAGATATAATAGAATGATCAAAAGAATAACCTATGTAAGTAGATTATTATTTTTATTATTTTACAAATTATTATCTACATAATTTGATGGTTGTTGCTGCTTGAAAAACTCTTTCACAGCTTTAAACTTT
Source organism: Oryzias curvinotus (assembly GCA_023969325.1). Taxonomy (NCBI): domain Eukaryota; kingdom Metazoa; phylum Chordata; class Actinopteri; order Beloniformes; family Adrianichthyidae; genus Oryzias; species Oryzias curvinotus. The sequence goes on along the minus strand of CM043719.1, from coordinate 10,438,943 downwards.
TACACTAAAATGCAAAATGATTTGATTTTGTTTGGCGGTTTTAGTATTTATCTAATGACCCATTTCAATTTTAGAAGAACCCAATAAACAAATACATAATGGGACACTATTTCCGTTGATCCCAGTAACCAAAAACAGATAATTCCCTCTTTTGATCCTAATCCTATTGGATATTTTTGATTGTTTTTGATAGTAAAAATTCACCAAAGGGTTTCGTTTGCCAAGTAACAAAGAGAGGTTAGTGACTCCACTTCATGATGTTAGTTCTGAAACAAAAACAGTCGGCATATGGGCATGACTCACGGTGATAATGAGCTGGCAGAGTGTCAGCATGACTGAACGTCAGCCTTAATCACACGTGTCTGCTTCTAAGTTTTCATTGAAAGCTGGAGGATGGAGCTGAACGCTAAGTTCCATAAAGGCACACACCTACAGATTACCTGAAGCCTCACCGGCGCTGGGCTGAACTCTTCTGCAGTCCCTGAAATGAATGAGTCATATCCTCGCACATGCAGATGAGATCAGTGAACTTCAAAGGAGGCAGATGAGGAGGCACATTTTTTCCACTGTTGGAGTAACTCTGCACTATGGAAAGTTTATTGTCATCAATGGATGGTGGTACAAAGGCATACCTATAGCATTAGGAGTTTGGTGTTTCCAAACCAGCAATAAAACCAAAGTGGTTCTTTTTAAAAGGTGATTTTCTGTTTTGACCCCTGGCAGGCTGATGTTTAACGCCATTAAAACAGTTTAGCTGGATGCTTTAACGGTTGTCCTTCCTGCCATAGTAGGTATTTGTGAGCGGGAGTGGGAGGGATGTGACCGTCAGGAGGTGACGAGCGGTCTTCAGGTCAGAGTCACCACTGGGGCGGCTTGATGTGGTTTTTCAGGAGAAAGTAGGGGTGGGGAGCAGCCTGCCGGAGCGGCAGCTGGGCTCTGCCACACGGCGCTGATTCCTGGAAGGAGCTGGTTCTGATTTACAGCCCACCCACATAGCATAGATGGACCTGACCAGGGGAAGGCTACACTGCCGGGAATTACATTTTTATAACCATGTTTTAGAATTTTATTGGTTTTCTACCGTCTTTTAACTTGACCAAGACTTGTTGGCATAGCATTGTGTTATTGTGAGACCCTGAATGGTGAAAAAAGCAGCACCCCTGATGGTGTGACTGTGCAGACGTAACGCCATAAGTACTGATATAGTAATGTTTTCTTTATCAGTCTATCAAGTAATTTTATTTGTTTGACGGTTTGACAGTTTTTATAAAACGTTCTTACTGCAGAGTGCTATCCAAACGCCTCTTCTATGTATGTAGTCAAGGGCTTTATTATTTTTTTTAATCTCCAGGAATGTTTTTTTGGTGCCTTAGCTGGCATTTAGTTGGCCACTGCTGGACGGTTGGGATTCTGCACCCCCGGTTGACTGCAGCTGAGACAGGATTCTTGCATTTCCTTACATGTCATATTAGGTCACTCTCTTTTGTGTCTGTCCCAAACACACACATTCACAAACTCGCGGTCCCACCACCCTCAGGGCGACGAGGAATGAGATCCAGCAGAGGAATTGTAGAGGTCTAATGTGGGACTGCTGAGTGACTCTGGAAGCTTTTCAGATCGGGTTGCAGGACCAGCCAGCTCTGTATTGTGAAGAAGAGTCAATCTGTCTGGCTGAATGGGTCTCGAACTCATCAGTAGAGTACTGATTGTGCTGTAGACCTCCGGACCAGCCTGTAGGCGCTAACTGCAGAATACCATTGTGAAAAATTCATTCCAAAGGAATGCCATGAATGATTTTAACCAGAGAAATGAATGAGATCTCAATGATTCATGGCTACAATTTTGGGAAAGTTGTGAATGAATCAGATGTTTATCAGGTTTCTATTTGGCTGCTTTATAGATTTCACTGAGGTTATTTTATTTTATTTTTCTAATAGCCCACAATCCCTGCTGAACTCTTACATGTTCCTACCTAGTTAAACCTGTAGTGTAGGCCTGCACAATTAATCCCAAATTTATCGTTATCACGATTTCAAGCTGTGCAATATCCATATCGAAAATCGCAATAAATGGTAAATCTTAAATGTGCTAAAACAATCTTATGGCAACTTGAACTATTCAATGCATTGAATAAATCCCTTTATGCATTTGACCTATCAGACGGAGCCCTTTACGTTGTTGATCAATCAGATGGAGCTCTTATGTTAGATGTTGCCCTCCTAATTAGACGAGGGTCATTAGGAGAATAATTTAAGGTATTTTGGCTCTTATTTAGATTCAACTTGTGCAGTGAAATGGAAATGTTTTTGCTGGTTTGCCTTTATCGCAAGTTATATCGTCATCAGAATATTGATCATCGTTCTTCATCGTTCAGCCCTGCTGTATGCGATATGTTCACAGTGGGCATGTGATGCGCTTGAACATGGTAAACGCACATTTCCTCAATGCGTTAGCCCACAGTGTTTACACTGGACAATCAGGGAGGGGCTTCTCCTTTTTTCTCTTTTCTACTGTTTACTAGTGGATGTCCGCCACCCACAGTTGGAAGAGACTTGGTGCGAAATGTCAAATGTTGCTGAAGGCTTTCTCTTGTACAGCTCTAATCTGATAAATGAAAGACTTGATGTCATATAATCCCAGCCGGGGCACAAACTTCATTTACTAGTTTTTCTTCGATGATCAATTTTCAGATGGTTGGCACTTTTCTTAATTAAAAGGGACATCCATACATCACTACCAAATCCAAGTCCCTGATTGGTCAAAGTTCCATCTGGTTTAACTAGCAATGGACATTCAATGGATGCAGGTTTTGTACGCACAGCCTAAAAATAGTTGTTAAAATGTGTGTAGCAATGAGTAAACGCAAGAGGTTTGATGATTCAAGTATTTACATAGACTTTCATTTGAAAATGGTCATTTGAAGGCGTGTTGCAAAGGGCGTTATGAACATAGCCAAACACTTTCTTTGGACTATCGTTTATAAAATCAACGTAAATCAGCTGATTCTATCATGGTGGATGAGCGGCTTTGCAATATTTTAGGTTAGTTATGTGTTGCATATCTGTGCAAACCGATATGAAAAGCCGCTATTCATAATCAGCTGATTTACGTAGATCGTCCCAACTGTCAAAGAGCGTGTGACATATCCAGTGTTAAATGGTTAACACATAACGTTGATTCAGTCCAAGTTACATTTCAGCACCAAAGCTGTGAAACATTAATCATAAATCTGTGCTGACGGGAGGCTTTATGACTAAACTATAAAGGATCTTTTGATCCAGTTTGCTGAAACCATCTTCCCAGAGTCTTACTGACTGTTTTGCTCTGTTCTTTTCTACACTGTAAAATCCCAAGTACACAATCAACACTCTGTCCTCTGTATGTGACAAACCCATACATGGCAGACATCAGTGAAGGGTCAGATTGGCGTTGAAGTGGAGTTTAAGGACAACTGTTGATCTGTTTATATCCTGTGTGCAACAAAAAAACATTCCTTTTTCATTTTTCTTCTCACGCTAGACCTAAACCTTCACAATAAAAGTTTGACTGACTCCCAACGCAGCATTAGTGGATCGAGACCTGGAGAGTGACTTGATCTGCGCTGAAAACATGGACGTTTGTCTTTTTCTGTTTTGGTCTCTGTCTTGCTTAGTTGTTTGTGTTCCTTGAATGTAGAAGATCAGGTCATATTACTGCTCTACTTTCCTGCTATAGTGCATGCTAAGAGAAAAGAAGCGTTTTGCTCAAGGGCTGCAGAACTTCAAAGAGTGCAGGGCGGATGAACTGCTGCAGGCATTTTGTGTACCTTACCCTCCTGATTGAAACAGTCTTTTCGCCGTGGGCCACTTCTGGAGTGCGGCATCGGCTGGCCCCGACAATCAGACAGCAGATCTCTGCTCCTGCAGGAGAGGGGGATGTCTTGGCTACCAGAAAACACTGGCACAAGTACAAATTTAAGACGCTGCCTGTGTGATGTGACAGTGCTGCAGCGATGACAGGCCGCACTCTTTTCTGGGCTCCCCCCACATGTTATTTTACAGAGCAGGAAAACAATGCCTTTAAATTAGAATGAGCTTCTCTTTGAAGCTGCAGTGAAAAAACATTCCTGGGTTCTGTCATCGCAAGTTATCAGAGTTCTCTCATTCTGCTTTGTAGTTATGTTAAAATACTGGAAAACCTTTTTTTTTATTGCATAATAATAGATGGAAAGAGTATACTTTTTACCGCCTGTTTTTCCACCAGATTCCAGTCTTGACTGCAGAGTTCAGTCATCGGACACTCAGATTCTTCTAACTAAGGTGGCACCGCTCTGTGAAAATAAAGCCAACTGCACCCGGGCTTTTCAGCAAACAGCAAAAGTTATATAAGAGGACATATACCACTCCAAACTGAAGCTTTTGAACAGGAAACAGCCTCTAAAATGTTTAACTTTGGCAGAACGACAGGTTATAAGATGATAACTGAGATAAATTCAGCTTTTATATTTATACTTAGACAGATGTTTTGGTAGTGGATTAACATAAACCACAAAAAGAAAAGCAAATGATTAAATACATTTCTACACTTCCCCTTCCTGTTGCTGAAAGCTTGGAGCAGGGAGCTGCCTATTTGAATTTCATGGCACAAATGCAATCTTTGTCAAACAGCTTTTTTTGTCTGCTCCTGCTTCACAACGATTTGAAGAAATACTCATATATGGAATTTTAAGTTTAATTTTCTTAACAAATGTCCTCTATCTTCAGAAAAATGCCACAAGAACATTTTAAAAACACAAATTTTTTATGCTAACATAAACTACTGGATAGCCTATAAAGACTTTTTCTAGACTTATTTTTTTACATGCAAAGACATGTTTTTTGTTTGTGCAACTCACAAAAAACTTGAAACACAAAAATAATTTGTGAAAATCTTTTTTAATTAAAAATGTTTGAGCTTTTTGTATTAGACCCAAAGTTGCTGCAGATTTATTGCAAAAGTACGACCAAAGAGAGCTGTTGAGATACACAAAGTGTTGGTATAAAGATTAGAAACAGAAGGGCTACAGATAAATCCTCCTACAGGATAAGACTGTCAGGGAAAGTAAACATGCAGCACCTGCGTGTCCCTCAGAAGCTCCGGGTAGGTCAGTCCATTTAGCCCTAACTGCTCCAGGAAACCATGTCATACTGGGAAGAGTCCAGGTGTTAATGTTTCCAACTTTACAAACATTAATGTAACAAAACAAGACCTAGATTATGCTGGAGCTTGGATGATCAAAAACAGTGTCAAACATGCACTTATTTAAGTTGACGGGAAGACCCAAAAGTGAGCTCCTTATCCACACCAAGGACTCAAGACTGGTTTGGATAAAAAGACTGCAGCTTACTCGTGCTGATAGTAGGAGTTAGTGTGTTCCAAAGGGCAGCAGTGTTTACCTGCCCACTTGAGTGGATTCCTCAGTCAGCGGGCTCAGACATTGAGGTACAGGCTTCGGTGCCTTCAAGTCTACTGTCTAAACCGGAGACATTCTTTGCCTGATATCTTAGTTGTGCTCTCAACAAAGACGCTGAAAGGCCATATTGAAGACTGAGTGGGGTCGGGTGCGGGGAGCAGATAGACGGGCCCGCTGTCTTCCAGCCGGTCCAGAAGGGGCGTTCTCGCAGAGGCCGAGCAGGTGCGAGCCTCCCCGGTTGTGGGTGTGCGGCCGTGGAGGCATGCGCCTGGGCAAATGTGTGCGCTGAAGTGTGTGCATTGGTATCTCAGTATTAAATAAAGCATGCGTTCCAGGCTGAATGCTGCAGCAGGTCGAAAACGCACACGCTCCCTGTGTTTATTAGGCTTTCCTCGTTCATCAACGCAGCAGTAGGTGATGAGTGTGTGTGCGTGTGTGTGTATATGATAGGGAAGATGGAGCGACTTCAAAGCAGCACGGCAGCATTCTCTCCGCCAGGCCTGTTTACACTGCTCAGTAAAGTCTGCATTCCTCTGTCTCATTTTTCCATAGCATTCCATGAAGGGCCTACTGCACTTGGCTGTGTTCCCAACTTAGTACACACACACATGCTCCCACACACACCCACATACTCACACACACTCTCAGACATACTGTCCATGCATTCTTATGTGCACACATCTTCCCTGGGCCTTAAACACAACAGGGCCCAGCTGGGAATGAAACGCCCAGGAGTGGGGCAAGTTTTAGGAAAAGCAGGAGTTGTATGAGACGCCCGCAGTAGGGCAAGACCTTCTCCCCTGCGCTTCTCACCTGCTTGTCTGACGAATTTTGTCACCGTTGTTTCAACGCCGGACTCAAGCATCTGTGCTAGTTTGTCTTGAAAAGCTCTCAGTGATTTCCGACCCATAAATCAGACAGCCTAACGCCTGCCTCACTGCCAAAGGGAAGTATAGCAGTGGAAAAAACAAAAAACAAAAAAACTGTTGTGCAGCCAATTACAAGGTGCGTTGGAAGCAGCGTGCCACATCAGAGATGTTTCTGTGACTATTTATTGCTAAGAATGCATTATGGACTAACATGGTTAAATTCCCATTAGGAACAAACACAACATTACCTCGGTTAGAAATTGTGTGGAGCTGCACGGTCTGCTCTTTATAACTCCTTTTTTTCCGACGCCAGTCACAGGTGGTTTTGGACGGGCATTAGTGTGGACTGGAAGTGTGGCGGCAGACAGAGACATCTGTGCAGAAAAGTGGTTATTGTTTATTTCCAAAGAATTTTCCTCAGGATTGGTGTGCAGATCTTCCATGACTGCATTGTAGAAGAACATGTATAGAAGAACATGCATAACTTGTGCATGTTAAATAAAAAAATAAAAATGAAGAGGTTGTGAAAGATTTCCTCTATCCAAAAAAAAAAAGACACGAGATTAATTTGGAATCACATCCCATGCTAGTTGGAGGAGGTGCGGCGTCAAAAGATATTTAAAAAGTCGGCTGGCGATGTTGATCCTGTTTCTATTCGTTTTATGCAGATGGAAACATGGGAATGCCTCAGAGCATGTTCTTTAAGAACTTATTCTGCTCCAACCTGGCAACCGAGTACAAACATTTACCTGAAATTATTTAGTTGTAATTCTAAAAGTGAAGATGGATGTCATAATTAATACAGAGGAGGTTGTTTGTGTTACCAAGTACATAAACATAGCAACTAATTAGTAGGAAGTCTTCTTTTTAAGTGTTTTCTGTGTTTTTCCTCTTGGCTTTCAGGACTATTTTTTAATCCATTACATTTGCATATATTTGTGTGCCAATAGCATTTCAAATGCTTCCTGGTCTGTCTTTTTACTGTCTGTGCTGTAGACTCTTATCTGTGCTTCAGATCTTTGTGCTACGCACTTTTAACCAAATTTTAAATTCCCACTCAGATGAAAATTGTGTTTTTGGTGTGTGACATTTATCTCATGATGAAGGACACATGCAAATGGTTATACAAATGATACAAGAAGACTTTGGCGTACAGATGGGTTTATTGTTATATCAAAAACTAAAACAACATTTTCAGTTCTGTGGCTGCACAACATGCTCCATTATCATACCTCTGATACTGTGCTTGGCCATTGCAACTAGGAGCTTCAGCTCCACAAATGCTGTCTTCCACAAACACGTACTGGGAAACTTTAACAGACTGGAAATTGTTTGTATCGTCTTTTTTCTAAAGAGGCTGATGAAGATTGTTTTGACCCAGCACAAGCTAAAGCGTTGGTGTTTACTGTTTTCTGCAGCTTCAAATCAGAGCTGAACAACTGGCAAAAAAACTCTGCACTAAAGCAGTGTTTTTCAACCAGTGTGCCGCGGCACACTAGTGTGCCGTGGGAGATGGTCAAGTGTGCCGTGGGAAAATACCCTCATTAACTGATTTAACAACATTTTCCATCTCCAGGATATCAGCTCTTTGTTCATCCAAACAGGCCCTGATAAAACACTAAGTAGTTAGGAATATGAAAGATCGTAAAACGATACCGCGATTTAGCCGCAGCTTCAGTGCTTTTCGGAAAAAGTCCCGCCCCTTTAACTGTCTCGACCAATCATTCTTGGATTTCTTGATCACATGTCATCAGTCTGACCAATCAGGAGTGGTTAAAGTCCTCACTTCCTTGTTTAGATTCTGCTGATAAAGTCGCTCAGTTCTAACAAAAATACCAGCTACAATGAACAATGAAGCTCAGAGACGTGAGTCTTTCTGCGTTCGACGGATTATTGAACTACATCTCCCATGATGCATTGAGTTAAAAATGATAGCGTGAGCGTCTCTCTGTGCGCACAACGAGTCTCTTCTCTTAACGTCTTGAAACCACAACCAACACAAATCAAACAGTTTTAAATCTTTTAACTTACCTTTAATTACATCTTTTAGAAAAAAAACAGCTGCAGCTTCCAGCTTTTTCTGTCACAATGATCACAAAAATGCATGTGAGATCATGGAGGGACTGTAGATCAATACAGACTGAGTTTCTCCTCTTTTTTTTAATTTTTGAATGCTGGTGTGCCGCAGGATTTTTGTCAAGGTTAAAGTGTGCCGTGGCTCAAAAAAGGTTGAAAAACACTGCACTAAAGTACTGAAGAGGATTAGAAAAAGGAATCAATTTTGCAAGTTAGAATCAGAGAGACCAGAACAAGAGAAATGAGAGCATTTAGTCCGATGGAGATTTAAGGCTTTCTGTGCTGGAAAATACTCAGAGCTTTAATGTTTTAGTCTAATAAAAAATGGTGACATCTGGTGGCTCACTGAAGTGAGAGCAATCCTTTTTTTGTCTTTCGTAAACTATATTTTTGTACATTTCTGACAACAATTCTTTGGTTTATAAAAAATCTCAAAGGAGTTGTACAGGATTCTCAAATGTTTTTGCAACATTTCCTTGTTTTTGTTTTACCCCTGAAATATTCAGGGTGGAAAAATATTGGTTATATAAATCATATAGCCATGTAAAGTTTTTTTCTAATGGACAAGTAAGATTCATATGTTCCTAATTGGTGGCTTTTGGCTTTTATCTCCTTACATGCCGATTTATTCACTCTTAGCTCTCAAGCTGAGAGTATTAACGTTATAAAATCAGCTTGTTTTTCATCACATGGTAACTTTCTGTTTTTGTCTTCATGTCTGACAGCGTTTTTAAAACTTTATTACTCTTGTGTCTGCTCAGTGATCATGGTTTGTCATACTGTGTGTGCTGAGTGATTATAGATCAGTTTTTTCTTGATTTTCAAAGAGGGAACTGTGAACAATGGTCCAAACAATAGAACTCTTGTTTTTTCAGAACTAAGGAGTTCAGTTAACTTGCAAAGGGAACTGTGGTGCGTTTCAGTGACAGTGTGAATGCTCATGGACTATCCAGTGCACCAAAGAGTGAAGAGTAGTAGAAGAAGAGTGAAGAATGCAAGTCTGATTGAAAAAAAAGTGAAGAAATCTATTGTGAAAGAACCTTGGAAGAGTTTTTTTCTCATGAATTTGCAAAAATACAGTAGTCAGAGTGTTTCAGTATGAAAGCCTTAGTCTCATCCACCTGTACGGAGGTTGACCCATACAGGTGGATGTGGGAATTGGGGTTGTCTGGGACGTGGAGGGTCATATCTTAAGAGGGAGCGCAGGTTTGTCTTGCAGGTCCCTTCAGGCTCGTACTCCCATCTTAGGGTTGTCATTAAAAGTGGAACATACCATTATCATATGTGTGGTAATTTGTGAGGGTAATGTAAGTTACACATACTTATGACATATGGGTGATGCTAATACACAGTGCCCTTTAAGCCGTACTCTAGTAGTTAGCAAGGTGTACATACTGGCTTCTTGCTGGACGCATGCTGTGTGCAGGTGATACGCAAGTAAGTGTAGGACGTCTGTAGGATGTCAACACAAACGACAATCAGCTTGTCTAATTTTCTCGTTGCACACTTTGCAGTACTTGCAACTGCCTGTCACCTGCTACGACAGGTGACAGGTACTTTATGATACTTCATGTGGGCCACCTGCATGCCCAGTACAGGTACTTTTTCCTTTTTTCGCCTGCAGACAGCCCGTATCCACCCGTATGGGCAGTTTTGACAAAGGCATAAGCTAACAGAAGCTGGGAAATCTTTGGTATGTCATGCCTATTCCAACCCAATGGTCTACGAGTGTGACAGGACCCTAACCGTGAATGGTTGACGCTTGAAAAAGTGTGACTTTTACGTTTGACTGCTGGTGTAGAACTAAAGAGTTAGCTTCTCTGCAGGCCAGTGATGAGCTGAAGGAAGCCTGGAGGCCTTGTGAATGCAGCCCCCGTGTCCACAGCGAAGAGAGATCACCCAAACACTAACAAACCGCGGTCACCAAGCCACTGACTTGTTGTGACAGGGAAGTGCTGTGTTTATGTTCAACCATGAACTTTAAAATGTATAGTTCAGTGTTGGTCTGAGGCGGATGGAGCAGCTCTAGTGGTGGGGGTTCTATGTTAATGCGTATGTGTTGATGTTTGGAAGACCGCAGATCCTGTGCATAAACTTCATGTTGAGGCTTCGTCTGATGGTGCAACCCTTTACAGGTGGTCAGTGTTTGGACTGGATTACCTCTGTTTATGGTCTATGGTTTGTGTTTGAGATTTGGACTTCATTTCTGATCAATCATACTGTGACGTCGTCTCCATGTTTTATAGCTCTGTCTTCCAACCTTACATTATCAGCATTTTTTACATTCAAACACCTTCCTTTGTAAACATTTTCAGACAAGCAGATCTGGACAACACTGCTCAGCTTGTCTGTGCAGACGCATTGCAGACTCGTTTGGTTTACCCTGAAAGTCCTTCTTGTTGCCTGTGGTTAGGGTTGTAAAGAGTATTCGAGTACAAATATTTGCAACGTCCAAGATTGCTGATTTGCGATCTTTACAGATCTAGAAGAGTGCAGTAAAAATAAAATTCAGACAGGGTAATTATCACTCTAAAATGCTGAAAAATGTCAGATTTCTAGTTCGTAAACTAAACAAATCGAATGCGCTTCTGTCACCGGATATAAATAAAGCTTCAGAAAAAAGTGTCTCTTATTTTTTAAAGTAAAACTTGAAGTTAATTTACAGAAGAAAGTTCTGAAAAAAAAATGTATTTCATATAAAAAATAAAAAATAGAATAAAAATATGATGAATATGAATTTAAGAATATTACACAAATCTTGGGATCATTTTCCTCTAATGATGAAAAAAGTGTCTGTCATGTCTGTTGGAAACGCTTGTCAGTTTTAAAAAAACTGTGAGGGTGTTGAGTTGTTTCAGTTTTATAGAGGTGTTGCTGTTTTTTCTTTTATCTTCTTGTCATTTATCTACTGTAACTGTCGTCATCTAAACTTTGATTTAGATGGAAAATCTGAACATTTTCAGGATTTGTTGTAAAATTATCCAGAGCAACAGCGATGTTTATGTTTTGTTTCCTGCTGAAGTTAACCAGGAAGTTGACAAAGAAACGTTTGAGTGACATAGTTTAAAGTGATAAGTATCCTTTCTTTCTTTAATTCTGATCTCCTGTTCTAAATAATTCTATTAGTGATAGTGATTAAATGAATATTATTTTGATTTTCATTCCATTTTTATTTTCCATTCAGACATCTTTGTTTGAAATTGTAAGAATCGTGGTTTGATTTGTGAATGGTTGATCTTAATTAGTGACAAGTAACAATCCACAGCCGTATTTGTGGTGTAGCAGATCCAGACCGTACGGTGAATGCGTACGCTGCAGGTAGATATGTGCAGTTGCGTTTTCATTTGGAGCCTGCTGTTTGCAGTGGCATTCTGCCAGGCCTGAATGAAAATGTGCGGCTCTCATCAAAGCACAGGTGTGGTTGTACCCAGATCGGTGCCTCTGTGCACAAAGTTCATCCCTCTTGAACTTTTGTGCCTCGTGTTATCTGATAGAAACAAGGGAAGCGGCTCTCACTCAAAAGTGGGAAAGGTGAGCAGAGTTAGCTGGAGAAAAACAACAGGACACAAACAGTTTTTCCCTCGTCTTCATTGCCAGAACTCGGTTCACCTCTGCTTCATTTTTTTCTTTATGTCTAATTCCTGGTTTAGAACAGAGTCAAGCCGATGGGTTGAGGTTGGGGAGTGCTGCCATTGCCAGAAAATGCTAATCCTGGGCTGATGAAAGTTATTTGTAAGATTCTGTTTCTGGATATGGCTGACACTGTCAATAAAATGAAGGGAAAAAAAAGACAGAGCTTTTGTTTTTACAGGACCAAAGAACCAATCCCTCTTGTTTATCTGCATTTGCCGATAGCGACGCTTCAGATGACACTGTTTCAAAGAACATCTACCCTGCAGGTGTCACAGCAGCCGTTTTCACTTAAAATCTTAAGAAGTGTTGAGTCATCTATGGCACTAAGAGCTATGGGTCAGTATCTAGGCTTTTAGCGCCCCCACACTTTTCCACAGGCGGGTCACACTCGCACATATATGCTAACGTGCAAGCAACTGCACGTCCAGCTGCCTGTAGCGTTAATAGCTGCGCTTACACTCATTAACCAACGCTCTTACGCAAACCCTGACTTGCTAAATGATTCATTTCCATGGTTGCATTTGGTAAAGCATGGGGTCAGGGTTTGAGTCTGTCGTGTTACCTCGAGCCATCATTTTTCCAAAGAAGATGAGGGCCTGATTGCTGTACTCTGGCAACAATATTCTGATCTCTTTCAGCTCTTAAATGGGGGTGCATTACCTCTTTTGGCAGCTACCTTTCTGAGCTTTAAGCAAACACGTGTCTACACTGTAGGAGGTTCTGCCAAGGTGAGTAAGCTTTGATTAGACAGAAGCAATGTAGATCTTACACAAACCTAACTTTCAGGGTTGAACGCTGTGCTTTGGCTGACAGTTCAGTCGCACACAGAAACTCACATGTAGAGAGACACCTTTTCTGATTTCAACAGCTACCACTCCTGACTGGGATGAATAATGTACACTGTAAATATTGTAACTGTATTTTAATGAGGAGCCGATGTCATTGCTCATAGAGTTGGAACTAGTTGATTTTAAAACTTAGCTCTGATGAAGAAGGACATCTAAGACTTGTTATTCTTGTTATCAGGTTGTACAGCTTTTGTGGCTATAGTACATATTTTACAAATATTTCCCCAAAAATACAAAAATACAGTCACTTCAGAGTGGAATTATCAGAGTTTATTAGACTCAGATTTTTTTTGTTTGTTTTTCACATTTATTTTTTTATTGAAAAAGCACATAATAAAATTGTACATTGTTTTGACAGATGACAATGTTCTTGCTTTCTCGGTTTTAAATAAAAAACAAACAAACAAACAAACAAACGAACATGTGAGGGAGCAGGGATTTTCAAAACATAAATTGTATGTCATGATTTCAGTGGTGTTTCAGATAAAGTCTGATCTTATAGGCTTTACATATTCTGTCCATATAGACCAAGTAGCGTAAAAAACATCTAGATGTATTTGTAATGAGTGTGAGATTAGAGTCAGATAACTAAAAACTAATGCCATGCTCCTTCAAATACATGTTATTAGTTCAGTTTGTTTTACTTGCTGTTGCTGCAGTAGATACATACAATGTAGCACTGGTTTCGTACTAAATATTGAAATATGAAACCTTCTTAGTATTTATCGGTGAGCCACTTTTGATAATTTATTGATTACATTTTTGTTCATGAGTATAATCCCCATGATTAGTTTAAATGTTTTCATTATTTATTATTCAAACGGTGCTTTGCATATCAATTATCGAATTAAATTAAAGTTGGAATTTCGTTTTTGTCAGTGTTGTCCATTAGTTCAAGGGGCACGCTCTGTACTCAAACATTTATTTAAAGACCCACTCAGATAAAAATGGTGTTTTTGGTGCTTCTAACGTGTTCTTGTGGAATTTTTCTGATGACGGAGGACAAATTTAAAGAAAATTAAGGTCAAAGGTGCATTTCTGAGTACCGGTACTTCTTTATTCAAATTAATGTGAACAAGGAGCAGATGAAAAAAAATTCAGTTTGGAAAAGAGCCTGTTTTTGATGTGGCCAATCTGAGCTTTCAGTAACAGGAAGGGGAAGGAGGGGGGTTAATCCACGTCAACAGTCCCGCTCACAATTCAGAGGCGAATTTCTAATGAACTACTGCTGCCCTAGAAAACAGTACAGTTTTTCATTTTGGTTAAAAATTAAGAAACAATTAAGAGATCACTGAAAGAGATTTTACAATCGATCAGAAGAGGATTTGGGTGAGTCTTAAAACAATTGGAACCAAGGACAGTGCAACAAATCGCCGCTTGTTTCACATGCATGTCAGTCTTGTGAATCTCAGTATCAGGAGGGCTTCAAAACATCTTTTGGCTCTTGTAGCTGGGTTTAGCAGCTTCAACAGCTAAATGAGTGTGAATTTATTCATAAAATTCATCATTGAATTTTGTATTTAACCTCGTAGCAGTGCACAAAATGGGTGCAATCTTAAACTAAAAGATGACCATCAGCTCCACAAGCCAATATGTGATCCATTAACTAAGTTTATGGTGCAAATAAAGGTTTATATAGAAAAAAAAATGCTTAAAAATTAATTAAATTTTAGTTGTCATTGGTAGGATTTCTGTGGATTTAAATCCAGATGCTGGACTCTGCTTTCTAATTAGATCAATTTGATGAATTTCCTCACCGAAATGCCCCTTCAGGGTTTCAAAGTCTCCTGACAGAACTTCTTTGAACCTTTCCTTTCCTACTACACTTGGATCAGATGAAGGGAGGACCACGTACCGATCCATCTCTGTCATCTCCCACCGCAGCCACCTGCTTTATTTCGATTGTTTTGTGTTTGGCCTTTTAACCAGCAGGTCACCAGCAGCCCAGGACCCGAACAGCTGGTAATGGAGCAGTAGAGCTCCCCCCACTGACACAAACTGACAAAGCTGCCTGGGCCTGGTTCCCTGCTGGCAGCAGATAAACTATAAAAGCTGTTGGATTATTGGCAGATGAAGAAAGAAGAACTTCTTAAGTGAAAGGGGGAAAAAATATTGACTTCTTTCCACAGCTACTGTTTATTTTCCAGCTTTTTTTCTCTGTGTATTTGTTTGTGGGGCTGGTAGGTTCTGGCCTGGGAATATTTTTGGGGTAGTCTTTGATTGAGCGGGAAAGGAATGCCTTTAATCGTGCCTACAAAGGAACCGAGGGACATGTCCCCGTCAGTTTTGCAACAGATTTACACAGATGAGGCGGAACAGAGGAGTGAGCATTGTCAGCAGTCTGTGGGGAAAAGTTTGCATTCTGGTCTCTGTGAAATGGAGACTCCGTGATTTGGTTTCCCAGGCTTTGTCTGTTTCAAGGCCAAACAAAAAGCCAGCAAAGACGTTGCAGACGGTCTTTAATGCTGTTTACAGAGCAGCCTGGACGTGCCTTTAAGTGCTAGATGGTGGCACATGCAGAGAGTTGGCAGACACTGAAGTGGTGTGCATGCATCGAAAATAGAAGATAGTGTTTCATCCAGTCAACAATGCAAAACAGAGACGGTGTGAACGTTGAGGTGGTTGCCCACAGAGCCTCCGAAAGTCAAAGCGGCCACTCCTTCTGAGCCTGCTTGGCTCAGCTTTGGGATTATTATCTCTTTTATTAGGTATGATTGCACCGCCTTGAGCATCAACACGTTTAATAACTTTGCCGAGAACCAAACGGGATTGTGTTAACAGGACGATTCAAAGTGGCACTTCACAGTAAAATCTTAAAGTAGTTGCTGTTTCTCAGTGAGTCCAAGCACCAGGAAAGAAATGTCACTGAGCGCTCTTTCTTTTATAGATAGAATTCTTCTTTCTTAAAGGCCACGTTGAGCTGAAAGCCTCTAATTTTAGCCTTGTAAATGCAGATTGGTGGGTGCAGCTGGCAGCAGCTCCTGCAGGGAAAGCCAGGGGTTCATGCTGCCCAAAACTTCACTTCCTCTTCTGACCATTAAGGCCGCTTTCAACGCCTCTGACAAATTTTGAGTACCGGTACTTATTGCTGTGCTTTTTAGTCATTTTTGTGCCACTTATATTTAATTTTTGTTATTATTTAAAACTATTTTCTATTACATTTCTTGATTCTCCTATTTGTCTTTTCTACATAGTTCAACTGTACTTTAGTACATAACCGCTAATTCTTGGGTAACAACCTCCAAAACAAACTCCTCTCTGTCTTTCCTGGCTCTTTTCTGTCCCACCACGGGTCTCCCAGCTCCGGGTTCAGCCTTCAGACAGATGCGCAGCAGTTCCTTTGCAGTGCATTACGTCAGCCACCAACTCCAGGGTGACAGCTGTTGATGTCGCCCTTGGGTCTTTTTAATTTAGGGATTTCCGCTGGGTGAGATGAGGGGGGGACCTGTGAGCTCAGCGCACAGCCACATGAAGGGGGTCGGGCCAAACCAGGCCATCAATGGCCCAGAATAGGCCTGGGTGATCTGTCAGCTTCTGGGAGTACTGATCTACTTAAATGATATTTTTTGTTTACAATCTCACGCCAGAGAAAATTGTATTTTCTACATTTTCTTTAGACTCATAGGGGAGGTCAATTCCATGTATGTGATTGATAATTATTTATTAAACTAGTGTAATATTATTTTATTTTTTTACCAACTTTTGTCAGCAATACTTTTTTTTTTTTAAAAGGCAAAAGTTTATTTCTCGACGTTTATAAATTTTAAAACAGTATTCTTTTATTTCAGATTATTATAAAAGCTTTTCACATTTCACACATGCAGATACAGCTTCACAAACTTATTTGGCTAAAAGAAAAAACTTCCAAGGCATTTTTGCCAGCTTACTTTTTCAGTGATATTTCTTGGTTTTAGTCTTGTTCTGTTTTGAATTGTTTCCTTGTCACAGTCATATCAGGTTCAGCTTTATAACCATAATTTCATTTCCTGTTCATGTTATGTTCATGTGTTGTTCATGTCTTGTTTATGTCTTGTTCATGTTGTGTTCATGTTATGTCCATGTCTTTTTGTGTTCATGTCTAGTATTTGTTCTGTTTATATTCTGCTCACATTTCAATTTAATTTTTAAATGTTTTATTTCCGTCAACAAGCCTTGTTCCCTGCACATTGGATCCACCTCCTGACTTTCTTGGCTTTCTGTTGTCATGTAAAGTTTGTAGTGTTTTGCATCAATATATTACAAAATCATGAAAAAACATTTAGTCAACTTGAGTTAGAAGTGCCAGTTTAAATGTAAAAATACTGATCGCTTATTAATAGGAGTTCTGTTACGGCACACAGTGACTGATGCTGTTTTTTGTCTATGAAGTCTGAGTTGTCATTTTCAGCATTGATACAAAACCCATTTCAGTACTTTCCTCTGCAAACTAACTTATTATCAGTTTGCAGAATGAATCTAATTCTGCCTCTTGTTTGTGAAGAGTCTGAAAACCGATGAGTCTTTGTTGTGTTTTTGCAGTATCACCCTCTGTCTCTGTGCAACACAAGCGAGGATGAGCGACAAGATGGCGACTTCATCACCATTGTCAAGCTGGAGCACAGGGTGCCCCGCTGCCTGCCACTGCTCGACAAGGTACCCCCCCACACACACACACAAACACACACATGCAGATGTGGCACTGATGAGCACCCCTCGCCCTTTTCTCTCCCAGGTGTTAGCAGAAACTCTCCTTTGCTCCGTCAGACAAATAAAACATCTTAGTCTGCCGTCTCCTCTCCTCTGCTCTCGGGTTTCGACTTTAAAGAGAAAATGGTTTTGGAGGGAAACGTCTGGCTGGACCGTAAGGTTTTGTTCAGAACAGAGGTCTCTTTGGTTGCAGCAGGAGGGGGTGGGCCCGGCTCGGCTTCTATGTAGCAAGTGGCTGAGAGCCCTGGCTCTGGATGTAAGGACTTGGAGTTTCAGCTGTCACAGGTCAGATCCTAGTCAGGCCGCCAGAGCCAGACTCCCAGTGTTCTCCATTACTGCTCCCTCTAATATGAAAGCAGCAGTTCAGATGAATGTGTAACTGTGACGAAGATGACCTACATCTCCCCTGTGTTTAAGCACTCTGCCATACACACAGGCTGGCATCCCCCAGCTTTAAAGCAGCATGATTTAAGTGCTTGCTATTTTTCACTTGTTTTTCAAGTGGTGACAAATTAGCAGGCAGGAATATAGTTAGGCGACTGCCTTTTTTTAGCCTGTGTTTTCTTTTCCCCTAATTTAAAGCCATGTTGAGGAGAAGCTTGCCAAGGCGACGATGTAGACATTCCCACAGCTCCCCACGCTGCTCCTTCTCCTCCTCCTCTTTCTCCTGTTAGAGCCACACTGGGGAGGAGGGCTGCCACTCAGGACGGACTGCAGAAAATACTTTTGATGATAGACTATATGGAAACACAGTTTTGTGCCATAAACAAAACTTCCTTTTCCACTCCAGTGCAACAGCACTTTTGAACGAAAGCCAACTACTTGAGCGTGGCTCCCTGCCTGCCAGAGTGAGTGTGGAAGGATCTGCATTGTTGTTGTGGTTGCTTGGAAAATATGCACTGCAAAAAAGTCCAGTGCAGCCACCTGCATCCTGGCTTTCCCAGCCTGGGCCCGGCTGAGTTTGTTGGGTATTGAGTGCGCAGCTGTCGAGACGATTGCTCCCCGCCTTTTCAAGCGCATGAATCAGACGGCGTGGGGTGTGCGGTGCCGGCTCGCCTCCGCACCTCTATGGGACTTGTTTACAGTTTAGTCTGACTACAACCCGCTCTGCCAATCTTTAGATACTCGGACGGCCGCAGTCGGCTCACGTTGCACCACATTGACTGAGAATAGGCTATAAGCTAAACAAAGTGGCATTTAAACCTTGAATGAGTAAATTTGGTTGTTGTTCCTTTGGTTTTTAGGGATTCCTGCGCTTTTTGAAAGGAAATCCACTCACTGATCTGTTCCGGCTCCTTAGCCATTTTCTCAGTCCTTGTGTTATGTTGAGGTAAAGAGAACAGGGTTTCTTCTAAAACAAGGTGGTTTTAACTGGGGGTGTAAGGAAAAGTCGATTTGGCTATATATTCCGATATATACATATATATGTAAATATACATGTAACAATACTTGTACCGATTTAAAATGCCGTTAAGACGATGTTTATTTAATTATTTATGAGCGTATGTCAGCGTCTGACTTGTTTTCCACTTAAACCCCTGACCACTAGTTGGTAGCACCTCACACTGATCCTCTTTGAGCAGCTCTATACCACACAAAACAACTACAAGATGTTGCGAGAACCAGTTTGTGTCAAATGCTAAATGTTCAATCAGCCTTGCAGTTTTGCTTGTTATGAGACAAGTTCTACTTAGGCTTTGCTTGAGACGGGTACCGAATCGAAAGTCTGTACCACATTGCTGCCAGTAGCTTAAAAAAACGCGGATTGTGGTGCTTTGTAGTGGGCTCTAGATGAGAACGAGTGACAACTGAGATGTATCGCGATACATATCGTATTACGAGGCACATATCCCGATACTTATCGGATCATCAGACTCTTGCCAATACACACCCCTAGTTTTGACTTAATTTCACAGTCAGCCTTTTAAAGGACCAAATATCATATATATATAAACTCACCTCTTAAATGATAAATCAAGCTGCTTTGGCAAGGTCAATCTTGTTAAAGTGGATGGCTAAGAGAACTTTAAGAACAGAACTTTTTCACTTTGAAACTTTTTTGGCAAAAGTTGATTTATTTAGAGAAGATCTGCCCTCATTGAAAATGCAATAAAACACACAGTTAAGGGTTGGGCTCATTCCTTAAAGACCCACTCTGATGAAAACCATGTCTTTTGGTGTCTTTAATATGTTCTTGTGGTATTTTTCTAATGATGGAGGAAATATATAAAGAAATTTAAGAGGAAAATTGCATTTCTGAATTTGTCCTTATTCAAATCATTGCAGATCACGAGGATGACAAAAAAAGCAGTTTGAAGACGAGCGTATAGTGATGTAGAAAAAACACTGTGTGGGCCCTCAGGAAGGGGGGTGGATGGATGGTGGTGGGGTGGGGCTGCTCTGTGCCGATGGTTTTACCCACAACTCAGGCAAATTTCTAATGAACAACTGCCACTCTGCAGAAACTGTCATTTAAAATGACACTGCTTTTTATTTACATTTTGGCTAAAAACAGCATAATCGCATTTAAAAGACCACTGGGAATCCTTAGAAAATAGATCAAAAGAGTGGGACTTTAAGTGCCTCTTCTTGCTATTAAATATGAAATCAACAACAGGTCATGCTTAAAAAAAGACAAAGGACATTATGACCGCCCTCTTTATTGCTAGGACAAAAGAACTAAAGCCGTGTGCTTAGGAGACACCTGATGAGTCAGCAGCAGGTTAAACCACCTTCAGCTGTAACGGTTAAGTTAAAGGGAAATTGTTTCTGCCTGATATTACACTTGAAAGTGTGTGCTTCTGTTTTAGGTTTGTACATGAGCAATTTTTGAACGAATATGTAATCACAGCGTGGTTTATGAATGTTAGACCAAAAAGACCTACATTTTATTCATGTTCAAAAGTTTAACTAGCTAACTATTTTAGCTGAACTTCAAGTTTTTCTAAAAGTGCTGAAATTGAATGTGTCCCTTCTGATTAGAAAGATGACGTGGACCAAACACCGGAATCTCTGACTTTGATTCTTTTGTTCTCCAACACAAACCTTGATGGAGAACTAAACTGTTTGTCTCTGATTTCATCAACGTTGGTTGTGCTTCATGACAGTTTACAGCAGTGCAGTAAGTGACGCCGTCACATTAACTCAATGCATCATGGGAGTTGTAGTGATGTTGATGCCGGACAGACCCGCGTCTCTGAGCTTCATTATCTTATTACACACTTGTTACAGGGTCTGACACTGGATCCCGTGTAAAGCTAATGGAGATGCTGCTGTTTACCACTTGTGAAAAATATGTGTCATGGTTGAATGTTGGGCTTCAAATGCTCAAACAATTGACTTGTTTCCAAGTTGAAACTTCTCTGATCTTAAGTTTGTCTTAAAGTCCCACTCTGATCATCTTTTTATCTGTTGTAAAAGCATTCCCATTGGTCTTTTAATTATGATTATGCCGTTTTTAGGCAAAATAAAAAAAATACTGTATTATTGTTTAGGACATAGTTTCTGTGGAACAGCAGTAGTTTAATAAAAAATTCACCTCTGCATTGACAGCCGTCTCTTTATACGCTCTCTTGCTAGTTTAAAGCCCTTCACAACCCCGGCCTAACATTACCGATGCAACAAAATGGTGAGCAATATTGGAGTTATCCAGCCGTACAGTTTTGATGTCAGCTTGGATGAGGAAAACCAAAATGTACATGGATCTAGTCGTCTGCAAATGGATGCATTAGAATGGAGCAACACAGGGAGCTTGTGCCACGCCCAGTGTATTTTCTATTTAACAATTAAACTCCTTTTCATATTAGTGCAATAAAGTTCATAGTGTCTGTATTATTAACTGACTTCTTGGTTCTTCTCAAATGTCTGATAACAGAAGAACCAAGTAGTCAGTAAGCTCCTTTTCAAACAGCATTTTTCATCTGCTCCTGATTTGCAATGATTTCAATAAAGAAATACTCAGAAACTCAATTTTGAGCAATTTTGTTTTCTTGATATACAGTATGTCCTCCATCATCAGAAAAATGCAACAAGATTGTGTTCAAAACACCAAAAAAAGGATTTTCATTGGAGTGGGTCTTTAAAAAGTCTCCATAGGCGTTATGTTGGATCCTGTAAGTGTCCAGTTGTTTCTAATCTGTGTTTCAGATCCAAATTTTCTTTTTGCAAAAGCTCAAATCAAAAACCTAAAATGCTCTCCTCGATGGCAGCAGAGACCGTAGGGTTTCTCTGCCAGGGTGTTGTGTTGCTGTGGACGCGATCTGCCTGCTCCACGCCTGACTCGTCTGTTTACATGGAGGCTCTGGAAATGTTTTCAGCTGCAGAACAACACTTGACTTCGGGAGAAAAGGCATTTCTGCCAGGAGCGCTTGTGTTAACTCCGCGGCATGCAGAATTTACTCTGAATAAGCGCTCTAATCTGCACTTTTTGGGATGACTTCTTTTCTCTGCAGCTCGGGCAAACAGCATGAATTCAGAGTCATTATGTGAAAACTGCTCCTGCGGTGATTGAGTCTTTGGCCCGTGTCTGAACTTGTTGATTCTCTTATTGATTCTGCTCCTCAGATGAAAAGGCCTTTGGACGGCTTGTGCAGTAATCCTGTTTTCTTTGCCGGGGCCTTTCATGTCCATGCGTGTGTGCACACTGCATGTGTGTTAGTGGATCACATTGTTTCAAGTGTGCTTCCATAGATTCATCTTAACTTTGAGCTGACAGCAGAGTATGTGTAATATTTGAACTGGGTGAATGATGACTTCTTAAAAAAACGTTTTCCCAGAATTTAATGACAAAATGACATTTTTGAGAATTAGAAGGGGGATTTTTGGGAAATAGTTTTTAACTTAGTAGACCTTTACAGAAAACAAACAAACAAACAATAGGATTCTTGAGTTTTTAGTTCAAATATGAAAATAACTGTAAAGAGGCTCAGTTACCATTACGTTACCATATTAAGTTAGCGAAGGAACCAAAATGATTTGTCTGTTTTTATTATGGCGCCATATTTTACCCCCAAAAAAAAACTATAAGGAGATCAACAGCTAGTAAATGTCCAAAGTAACTCATAATAATTTTTAAATTTTTGGAATTATTTTTTTTAATCTGGGACCTTCTCATTGTCTTTAAAAAACAAAAACAAAAAACAAAAACAAAGCAGTTCACTGAGAAATTAACTTTTTAGCATGTGAAAAAGAAAACTGCAACTGAACAATATGCCTAAACGGAGAGGAAATGGAGGCATTTTTCTAAAAGGAGTGAAGAAATGTTTTGTATTTTCTGTTTGGCTTTTAAAAGTCTGAAGCTTCCATTGAGGTTGGAAACGTTGCTCCTTTTCACAATGTGCAGCAGGTCGTGGAGCGTCGCTTCATCCCTGATAATGCTGTTTATTTTGCGCTTGGCTGCCATTGATAAAGTAACATAACATTAGTTTGAAAAATAAGATTTGTTTTTGCCGTGTTTTTTCGTTATTTACAAAAAAGCATATAAGCCACAATTTCTTGACATAGTTTACTATTGTAGTAAAAACGACTTACTTATATAGCGTTAACCTGTTGAAGTCTTCATCTGATATCCTGAGTCCAGAGTTTGCAGCTTTATTGAGAGGATTTAAAGCAGACTGAAAGGGAAATAATAGATTTCCTCTTTGTTTTTGTTTTTTGAATCTCATTTTCCAGTTCTAGAGGATAAAACCAAAAACCTGAGAAAATCCAGATTAGAAAACCTTGACTGCTTAACACACAAGCATCTTGTAGTTAACAATTCTAGATGTGGGACTTGGAGAAGACCTTAAATTCTATTTTATTTAATTTTTCTGTAGATTGTTTTTCTGTAGTTGTTGTCTTCTGAATTAACAAATGTAAAACCTTTTTGCAGTTTGACTCTTTAGTCATGTTGATGGTAAATCTGTACAAGACAAAAAGGCTTTTTATTGTTTTTTTAAGAGCAGATTTACTTTTGGAAAAAGGATCATGTCTGACTGCAACAAACAAAGCCTTCAGGTGGATTCTGAGGGTGGAGGAGGAGCTTAAGGTCACCTAAAACTCTTTCTTCTGATTACCGTAAATCTTCAACTGTTTACGCATTCTAAATGGGAAAAAAGCAGCTTTTCACTGATACGCAACACTTCATATGTTTTTTCGCGCATTTACACTTGAGGTTAATAATGTGTTGCATATCAGTGCAAAGAACAGTCAAGGATTTACCGTATGTAAAAGAGCGCCTGTAACGTCTCCGGTGTTAAACACAGCTCCTAATGATTAAAGACCCACTGTGAGAAAAAATGGTGTTTGGGTGTTTTTAGCATGTTCCAGTGGCTTCTTTCTGATGATGGAGGACATAAGAGAAAATTATGTTTCTGAGTATTTCTTTATTCAAGTTGATGTGAATCAGGAGCAGTAACAAAAATGCCATTTGAAAAAGATTGCATTTGTGATGTCGAAAATAAACTGGGCCACAAGGATCAGGAAGTTCAGCATCAAGGAGGGAAACGATGGTTAGAGTTGCTCTTTACCAGTCCCAACAGTCCCATCCTCACCTCAGAGCTGAATTTTTGATCAACTACTGCTGCTCTGCAGAAACTATGTCCTAGACAATGACACAGGTTTTTGATTTAGGCTAAATGGCATAATCATAGTTAATACTTTTACACTTTAACACTTTTACAATAGATCACAGACTTTCGGAAGCTTCAACCCTGGAAAGGTGCTTCTGAAACAGGGAGCTGTTGACAACATGGGAGGCAAGCTGAAGGGACAATATATGTTTGTGCCCTCGTCCTGTTGTCTATTAGAGGCAACACCTCATCTGATCCCAGACTGTTTTCATATCAAAGACAGGGCCTGGACCTTCCATGGCAGCGCTGCATTCACCTCCCTTTTCTGTTCAGTGGCTGAGCCCAGTGTCTCCAGCTCAGTGTTTTTCAACCTTTTTTCAGCCAAGGTCCACTTTTTCCAAGGTCCACTTTTTCCTGGACAAAAATCCAGCGGGACACCAGCAACCAAAAAAAAGCAAAACTCTACAGTCTGTATTGATGTACAGTCCCTCCACGATCTCGTGGTTTTTTTTTGTTTTTTGTTTTTTTAATAATTAAGGGGAAAAAAGTATTAGGCTGCAGCTGTTTTTCATAAAAGTTGTAATATTTTGTAATAATAAGATTTTATTAATGTAGTTTAAAATTTTGTTTTTGTTTGTGCAAGAGCAATTTTTTAACAAATATATAATCACAGCATGCTGGATAAATGTGTCTGTTGGACACTTCACCTTAATGCTGTTTCTTTTATTTTGTTATTATATTTAAACTTATCTTCAAGTTTTTCAAAAGTGAATAAAGTCTGAAATTGAATGGTCTTTCAGTCCAGACATTATTAGAAAGCAGTTCTTTCTTTTGTAAAGACGACTTTGGACCAAACACTGGAATCTCTGACTTGAATTTCTTTGCTCTCCAAAACAAACTTGAAGGAAAAATAAACTGTTTTCCTGCTTTCATCAGAAACATGTGCAAACTGCTAGAGCAGATCTTGTGTCACATTAACCCAATGCATCATGGGAGTTGTAGTTAAATGCAGTAGTGCTGATGCTGGACAGAGTCACGTCTCTGGGCTTCATTAGTTTATTTACTGTTTACACAGTCAAACACCGGATCCTGCAAGAAGCTACTAAGGTGCACGGATGATCCGTGATCTGTACAGATCATCACAGACGTGTGCCGCCGTGGATTGCCTCCCTGCTCCCTTCTCTTTCCCACCTCTGCGTGCATCGTTTAAATCAATTTTCCTTTCACTTATAACCCGATTCGCACATCAAACTCGACCTTTCTTTTGACCCGCGTCAAAGTCGCTGCTGGACGTTTGTCCAAAAGTGCCGTCAAAGGTTTTTTCTTGGCCCCCATGTGAAAGTCAGGAAGATGTTGAGAGATCTGCTGGACGTATATTGAAGAGCTCCACAAAGCTGGCGGCAAACTACTTAGTGTGAAACCTGCACCTTTTTTGATGATATTCTGGTGACGATAAATGTTTTGTGTCCGTGAAAATGAATCATTTCCTGCAGCACACCTGACCCTCTCTTACGGATCACTGGTGTGCCGCGGCACACTGGTTGAAAAACACTGCTCTAGCTCATCTGAGACGAGTCAAAGAGGAAGAACATCTGGAAAAAGATTCCCTTTTTAGCTTTTGAGAGAAAATGCAAAAAGCAGCAGGTACACAATGGACATTTTAGTTGGTTTGAAATGCGTCAGCGTTTAAAGACTTCACCAACTGCTTTGATTTCTGTCCAAACGTCTTTTTTTTTGTTTTTTGCTACAGGACAGTTGTACATTTGGGCTGCTGTCTGGTTATTCTGCCAGTTGCAGCTCCATTTATGAACTCCTGCAGGCTTTGCCTTGCCTTTTATTAATATGTTTGTAAAGACATTGACTTTTTGAAGCCCTGCAATAAAACTTTCCTTCGCATGGAAACCATCAGAGTTTAGCTGTTTCCAGAATCAGATCATGTCTACAGCATTAAAACGTAAAAAAACCATCTGGGAAGAGGATGAAATCTGTTATTTGGTACAAGGCTTTTTTTAGCGCCAGTGAAGACGCTCGTAATGCCATCACTTACTTGTAAACAGAAGAAAAACGTAAAAATCAGCTCAAACTGGAATGACAAGGCCTATGTAGACAGTTAAAATTATGTCTTAAAAACTAAACATGTTATGAATGAATTTAAAGAAGAATCGTGTGGACAAATTTAAAGTTAGTAAGTGAGTGATTTATTTGAAGAGTTGAATTGGAGATATTACAGTTTCAGGGTTCTGTCATAGCTGTTTTGGTGCAGAAAAGCATCATTATTTTGGGGTTATGCTGCATTCATCAGCTCTGGAAAGAAACAGATCGCCCATCATTCTGAAAGCAACCAAAAGGCAGATGCACAAAACACCCCCAAAAATCCACAGCCTCTTCCTGGACTGCCGTGTAATTGTCCTTAAACGTCTGTGAATGCAGACGTGCTCATGGAAGAGGCCTTTTACTTGATGTTTGGAAAATCCCCCAAACAAGACACGACAGACTGCTGTGCTTCCTTCTATTTAGTATCGCAGAAAGCTTGGCTTTTGCAGGCCTCTCATCTCCTTTAGGACCTCTGTGATATGCAACAGAGGGAGTGAAAGAGTTCCTCATTGTTGTACATCAATGTGCTGCAAAGAGACTGAAGTATTTCTACAGTCTTAACTGCTGAGACCTCTTTCTAGTTTTTCCATCAAATTTGATACTGATTCTTAAATGTAAGAGTTACAATCAATAATCATCATCATTATATTTTTTACAACAAAAATTTGATGTACACTAATTATAATAAAGTGACTTCATGTGATGTTTAGGTTTGTTATTTAAACATTGTACCAAAAAAATGGAGGTGGAATAATACCGTAATATGGAACCCATGCCAGTTTGTCTGTTACACACTGGTCTGCCACCTTGTTGTGTCAGCATCTTTTTTTATTTATGTGTGTATTTCAAACTGAAAACATGATCATAAACAGAAGTATATACGATACATGACTACATGTTAAGTTCGAAAAGGGCTTTAAATTAAGTGTGACAATTTATCGCGTCTAAGCCCCTTTTTTCAATTAAATCCAAACTTAAATTTATACAAACAGTATTTGGAATGAATTACAACAAAAATACAAATACACCGAAAACAATCAAATATGGCTTTAAAAAAAATGGGATACAAAGTATTTCACAAGAAATAAATGTTGCAGCTTTTTCTGCACCCTGGTGGATCTCGCTGTCTGATTAGCGTGTCTCCTTCGTTCCTTCATTTCTTTCACTTTTTGAAACAGATGGTGCTCCGACTGTGAAAGTATTTTTCCAGAGCCAGATTCTTCTGTCCCATGTTCTTTTCATGGTGATGCAAATATCAAACACTCGCAGGGTTTTTAATCAAGCCACACAATGGGCACCTTTGTCAGGCGGCTCTCTCATCCACCTACACTAGAAGAATTACAGTCCCGCCCTGCACCAACAGGAGCTGTGCTCACTGCTGTTCTTCCTGTGGTTTTGGGTTCAGCTTGATAATATCTATATGCATTTAACTCATAAATGTCTCCATTGATGTGTGCAGACAATATGCACTGTGCTTCTTTTAAATCACCCTGAGTCTGCAGGATGTTACATTATTGTAAATAGGGGGGAAATGTGATTGTAGAATAAATGATAACTAATTGTTTTAGATGTAATAAAAACTTAAGATTTATTTAATAAACTTCAGTTTCTCCTCCAATAGGAATTTTAAAGAAAACACATTTAGAGGTGAAAAATAGGTTTAAGGGATGACATGTAAACTATTAATCTTTTCATTGGGATTCTACAAATCTGGATTTCTGGCAAATATAGTCATATTTAAATCTGTTTTTATTATCTGACCGGAGAATTAGCATAACCTTCAACGTGGTTTTGATCAACCAGGACAAAACAACTGCTACTGCCGCCTAGTGTTTGCTTATAGTACTGCAGAGTACTGCACACAGTAGTGCACATAAGAAAATGTAGAATGGTACTGCAAATCCTTCAGACTTTGCTAAAACTCAACACATAAATAAAATAATAAAATAATTAGAGTGTGTGGTTTAAGAAGAAATCTGCATTGACAAGAGCTAAAGGATTTTGTAGGTTATAGTTGCTTAAAAATCCATTTTTTGCTTCATAATGGATTTTATCTCTAACTTTCAGTATTAATAATTACATGGCACCAACACATCAACTTCTTTTATTCATCATAGACAATAATTTCTTTTGTGTTATTTTGTTGTAAGAAGTTTCACCTTATTTTGGTTTAGATCACAAGTTATGATAGCTCTGTTGTTTATGAGCAGACAAATGTATCACAAAATAGTACATATTTTGTTGAATCCTATATCAACTTTATTATATTTAAATGTATATAGAAATCTAGCTCTAAATTGAATCAATTCAGATATTGATTCATTGAGTGTGACATGAGATTGATGCATTTCTAACACTAAAGGTAAATGAGGGCTAAACTGAAAAGCAAAACTTATTTTGGGAGAAAAGAATTGTAAATGGAGTGACAAGAAAGAACCGATCTTGTTGAGCCTATTTTGCTGAGATGGAATGGTCCATTCTAAGAAGAAAAACACATTTCTGTCTTTCAATTGTCTAAGTATTATCTGGAAGAAATACAAAGACAGTAACAAAACATGCAAACACACACAAAAAAATCCTACAGGACAGATGGATGGGTCTAAAGATAGTTTAAAAATTGAAAGTAGTAATTATTTCCCTCAGTTCATATTCACAAGATTGCTCCCAATAGACTCCACTAAAGAATATTTTGGATTAAATGAATTCTTGAACTGAAGACACTTCTCAAGCCTCCTCCTCCCTGGACTGCTGCCTAATGTTTTCAGCTCATCTGTGTAAAGATAGAAGATTATCTGCACATTAATAGCAGACAGAGCCTTTATTCAAGCTGTTCCTTGACCTTATTTAAAGAGAACTGACTTAATGTGAGGACAATTTCTTGCTTCTCACAGTAGAAGTTCACAGATGGGGTGAAATCTGAGTAGTATGGCAGTAACTTATAGGTACAATTTTCTACCTTTAATAGAAGAACTGCTGGGAAGTTAGCAAACCACTGACTTATTACAAAGGTCTACTTGTGCATCACAGCATACGCCAAGTAGACTTAGTCAGGACAACCATCTCTTGTGAACATCTGTAGTAAGACAGACATGCAAGTTAGTAAGTGTAGCATTGAGATGAAGCAGATGAGTGAACACAACGGTCTAGAACATCTGTAACAGGGAAAAAGAGAAAGGTTATCTGGAAGCATTTGAGCTTTCCAGTGAAACTGTGAGTTAGACAGGACTGCAGGCAGCTGCTTAGCACGTCACTTTGAACTGAAGCATTGTTGGCGTACAGGCCTGTTCAGCGCTGTTGTCACTCTCACCAGTGAGGTGTGAGTAATTTGCAGAGGCTCTCTGTTGCACTTTCTCTCCATGTCTTGCTATGGCCTGTCAGTTTATTGCCAGCGTTGCTTAGAGAAACATCAGCTCTGGGCTAACAGCACAGCAAACCTCGCTCCCCACATGGAAGATTTGGAGGACATTAGGGTTGCACGATATGAGGAAATCTTGCAGTATGAAATATTAGTGATCAGTGTTGCAATGACGATATAACTATGGACAAATAGCAAAACAACCAAAAACATAATTTCCATTTCACTGCAACTGTTTAATTTTAATAAGAGTTAACCCTCGTCTACATAAGAGGCAAACATCTAACATAAAAGGGCTCCATCCGATTGGTCAAATGCATTAATGGATTTCTTTGGTTCGTTAAATACTTCAAGCTGCCATAAGATTGTTTAAGCACATTTAAGGTTACCATTTATTTATTTTTGCTATCTTTTGCAATATGCATATTGCACAGCTTCATATCGCGATAATGATACATTTGCGATTAATTGTGCAGGCCTAGAAGACATGTAGTTTACCTCGAGAGGTGGAGATTTCAGATCTCTCCTTTTCCAGCGGCTGTCGATTAGCAGCTTGTCGTTTCCCCGTTCTCACTTTTCTGCTCCTTCCTTTCCCGGCCCCCTGTTTAAAATCACACATTGGTTGTGTACTGGGTCCTCATGGTTACTTTAGGCATGAGAAGCTAACACAGCGTGTCTTTCTGCACTGGCACTGGAGGATCTCAGCATCTTAACCACAGATGTTTTCAAGCCCAACAGTGAGATTGCATCTGTGCCTTTCAGTGGGAGCAGCTTTTCAAAATAGAAGCAGCTGGACTATCACCTGTTTGTGTGAAGCAAACAGGAAGACACTTGTTTCATTGTTAATGGAACGCCTTATTAAAAGGATTTTCACTTTCTATTGAGCATTTATTTTGGTTTACGAAGTGACTACCAATAATGTTTCATCATTGTGCTAGGGAGGGAGTTTCATGATATCCATCTTCCTTGATTGGACTGAGGAGGAAGTTTTGTTGACTCTACAGTTTAGTAGAACTTGCTGCAAGAATCGACTGATGTGTGCAGGAAATCAGAAGGTAGAGTTGGGATTTGGATATAACCAAGTTCCTTCATTCAACACAGATAACTCCTACAAACCTAGTGGTTTTGTTTTTGCAGAGTGTATGTCTCTGCTTGTCAAGTCAGATCATCAGTATCCGGCTGATCTGCTGTATTTAATTCTTATGGCCTCATCCTATGTTCTCATCAATGACTGTATATGAGAACTAGACCGAGTGACTGTAACGTACTCTGATCTGTAGATTTACGGCTCCAACCAAATGAAGTCAATTCAGTCACCATTTTCTCAGGATACGGACCTCGCCATGTTGGAACCAGAACCAGAAAGCAGTTATTGGTCTTAGTTGGTCTGAGTCAATGTTTTTATGGCAACCATCTCAACAATCAGCAGTGAGCTTGCTGGAAGTTCACACCCCTACCAATCCCTTACACAGAGATAATTTGTCAAGCACTTTGAATGTTTGAAGTGAGTCCACAATTTCATTGAGGTATCTGATTGGTCAGTTTATAACTTGCGCTACAAAAAGAATTTTACTTAAAAAATTAGACTTATGTTGAAGAAAGGTATCAGATAAGAGATGCTTATTCTGACGATGGAATGACTGAGTAATAGCTGTTTATTTCTCAATAGTAGTCTATGGTATTTTGGCTTGTTGGACCCTGCAGGTACTTCCTATTTCCAGGGGAAGGAGACTCAGTCTAGTTCTCAATTACAGTCAATGGTTCTCATATAACTATTGTTGTTGTCCCTGTCCTTGGTTAAGGTGATAGAAACTGGCTCTGTATACAGAGTTTGCTAAATCTAATGCTAATGGTCCGTTGAATTTATTTGGATTGTAAAATCATATAAACTTAGTTAACTTTACTGTGAAGTGCTTCCTCTTGTTTCCTTAGCTTTAAGATTTTAAATATCACTAGTATAATAAATGCCATTTATATTTTGAAATGAAATATTACAGATTTCAAAGTTAATATAATATCTATGTTAAAAGTGGGCCCTGCTTGTAATTCGGTGACACCGGGGTTTATATCTAGCTGATTTGGAGCCAGATTTTCGGCTCTCTCTTGGCTCTGTGACATTAATCAAATCTTCGTGTTTCTTAACATGAGTAAATAGGTGGAAAAATGCCCTTTAGTTGTTCCATCATGCTCATTCTAGAATTCTCTGTTTGATGTTCACCTGCCAAAAAAAGGTCACACCCATGTTTGAGCACAGCTTCAGCTCAAATATAAAAGTCCACGAATGTTTTTATTTAAATCCAACCTCACCGGTGAAAAAAGGAGAAACAGTGTAAAGATGGATCATTGTGCATTGACAAATACTGTTATTTTTTTAAGCCTGTCTGAAGGAAGACCTGAAAATGTCGTCCCGTGGATACAGTTGCTTGTAACAGAGAGTCAAAGTTCATCAACATAACTTTTTGTGTTTAATTAGAAGCCTTTTTTCTTTTAATTGTCATCTTAAAAATGTTGGAGATTTCTACGGTCGATTTATTAACATTGCATCAGATTTTCTGAAGCAGCAGTACAGAGACTCGTGATTTGAGCTGATTTCCTCCAAAAGATTACAGATCGTGTTTCCACAGTCAGCAAATGTTTTTTCTGGTAGGAAAAATGAAAATATCTCCTTTCACATATCAATGTGCACTTGTGACTGTACACACACCCATGCATGAATGTTGTGCTGGTGCACATAGGAGCATCTATGCACGCAAGGCTGTTTATCTAACGCCTGAGGACAAACACACCGCCCTCTTTTAAGGCAGTCTCAGGCATTCAAGAATGAATGCGTCTGGAGGCATTCATAGAAGGTCGACGGATCTCACTTATCACTTCAAAGGGAGCGTGCAAGGGTCAGGGTTTCATCACGCGGGCGTTTGATACATGGGATCGGGAGAAAATGCTGCGCTAAAAATAGGATGCTGTCTCATGATCAGAAAGAATAACAGTGTCCAGATGACACCAATCTGTGCCAAAGCTTGGCTGCTAAAATGGCCAACTCGGGGCTACCTAAATGGCAACAGTGGGCCACATCTGACACTGGAGAAACCTCAGAGTGGCCACTATCCATCTAAACGTTAGTAAAAAAAAAAAAAAAAAAAAAAAAAAAAAAACAATTACAGCATCAATAAAACACCCTCAAACAAGCACCGAAAAGGTCATTTATGAGGCATCGGTCTTTAGACCCAATAAAGAGCAACGAATTTTGTTTGAATCCTTCAAAACAAAAGTGGCACACTAGCATCCCCCTCATCTCAAGGCCACAGCATTTTCGGCTAAATGAAGTCTGCTAACCCAACAACACTCACTCAGAACCCAGAGCTGTATTGAGGTTGCACCTGTTTTAATATTCATTCATTCATTTTCTATTCTGCTTTTCCCTTTCGGCACAGCTCAGCAAATACTATTTTTGCAGAAACAATGCTTTAATATTAATCTAAATTAGAGATTATGTATTATATATTTAGTAGTTTGTTATGCATCATATATCATGGTTGAAAATCAACAGAAAAGTATTAGTATGTTTAAAAGGCCTAAATAAATCACAGCTATTGGAAAGGTTGCTGCTGGTAGATTAAATATTTTGTGTATGTTCATAGGTTTAAAATTGTCCCAATGAAGTCTTCTATAGTTAAAACAACTTTGCACCCTATTTCTTTTGGATTTGAGTAGGGCTGGGTTGATAAAATCGATAAATCGATCTGAATTGATATGATCTTAATAGTTCAGTAATCGATCCATAAAAGTAGAGATCCATCTTTTATGCCTTTCCTTTTCCGGTGATCTAACGCTACTCTCATGAGATTTGGCGAGCTTTGGTAAGATCAAGATTTGAAACAATTATGGTGTACGACTGTAAAACTGTTCACAAAATACAATCAGAAGGTTCATGGAACATTACTAATATACTTGGATACATCTACAGTGTAATTTTAATAATAACAGCAGTCAAGCCAAAGTCTGCTAGCTTGATGCTAACGTATAATGGAATTTCCCATAGGATGGCTAATGCTAATAACGCTTGTCTAAACATACATTCCTGAACAGCTTTATATACTCACAAGCATGAATTTAACTCTTTAAAGGACATTTTTCTTAAAGTAACCATTTGTGGTCTGAATCACAGTCTTTTATTCAAATAACGTGTAATACTATAGTGTGAGCTCCACCTAGTGGCCAAACTGAAATGCCCTCCAGGAGAGGCAGAACATTTTCTTTGTAACATGAGTTACTTTTGAGCCTTTACAATGTTAAAGATCTGCACATTTGTGTTGGAGCTTCTCCTTTAGAGAAATCATGTAACACTGTATGCTGTTAACAATCTCATTGATTTATTATTGCACTAATACATTTTACAGTTTGTGAACTGTATCAGATTAATATAAATATATTTTATATTATATAGATTATTATTATATTTCTACACAAATATGTCTAAATGTGTAAACCGTGCAAATTTAAAATTGAATCGAATCGAGTGGATCGAAAGAATCTAAAAAATTGTAAATCGAATCGATCCAGGCTCTGGTCATTTAAATTGAGTGGATTCTGGAAGTTATTGGTGATACCCAGCCCTAGAGTTGAGTCACTATGAACTCCTTTGTTGATATACACATACTGCAGTTATTAGCTACAAGGATGAAAATCTCTGAATTCTGATTTAGCAAACAAGTTATCCCAACAACAATTACAGGACCCCTTCTGTTATACAAATAACCATTTATAACCATAAACATGACCATTTTGTTCTGATATGGTTTGATCAGTCCATAAGAATATTTAACTCTAAAAAAATGTGGTCTTTGTAAATCAGAGAACACTGCAGTTGTAATTGAATAGTCCAGGCTTTAGTCAAAGAGCTTTTTTAAACATTTGACCACTGTTGTCCATCGCCATGCCTTTGCACACACTAAGAAGAATTAAAAGATTGGTGGATGCGCAGCTGTACTATTTATTTGCCGTATTATTCAGCTTTATTCACTTATGAACATCATCATTGGGATGTAAATGCTCCTGGCCGTCTTTATCCGTTGCTTCTCGGTCCGCCTGCAGAGCTGCGGATGTTTTTCCACGTGTGGATGGCAGAGAGAATCATCTGATGAGTGCTCGTTGGCCCTGCAGTAACAACTGTACCATGTCTCTGCCTCCTTGATGAATGAGGTGTTCATAGAGCAGTAACTTATTATTACCGCTCTATTAGTCCTTTGATCTTCCAACAGTTTGAACCCTGGAGATTTTTAGAGGGAGGTTCGTCAAAATAGCTTTGCAGATGGGCCCGGTCTTGCCTGGGATGTGGGGAGAGGAGGCCTGGAGGTGTGCAGGAAAACCAGACTCCAGAGGAGCGACACCGCAGTCTAACCGGCTGCTGGTTCCTAGTGTTTAAATGGATCTGAGAAACAGCTTGTGATATTTTTGTGATTGATCTTTGGTGTTTTTGATTGCTTCATCACCTTGGAGATGGATTCTCCTGCAGAAGATTTTGAAGAATCTTAGCAGGAAGCCACAGGCCGTCAGTCCTGCCAGGACATTCCTCTTTTAATGACAAATGTGAGGAGGAAGTCTTGTGGTGAAACATGAAGACGGGAGAGGAGAGGGGGAACAGGAGCAGGTCAGGGAGTTGAATGAGTTGATTCCGGGGGGAGTAGAAGGGCTGGCCAGTGGGGGACGCAGGGTGGCGTCCTGGGACCAGGTCTTCCAGTCCTAATCAGCCCTGTTGACAGGAAAACGGGTTGCTTTGATTCTGTTACGTCTTTGGCCTCTTTTCTTGCCATTGATGGCATTCCAGCTTAATTCTCTTTGCAGTGGCCCATCCTCCATCAGCGCGTCTCTCATTGTGGAGCTTGAGCCGCCGGCCCTCTTTAAGATCTGCATTAGAATGTTGTTTTTATATAGCAGCAAGCGGAGGCATGTGGAGCCTCTTTTGAACTGCTCTGCAAACAGATGGAGGTTTTCATGCCGCCTTTATGAGATTAAGCGAAACATTCCCATGAAAAAAGACATTTCCTTGTGTCCTTTCACCCTCACTCTGTCTCACTCTGTCCCTTCCCTTTGACTCTCCTCATCTCTGTCCCCTTTAGCTTTTGCTTCTACTCAGGCAGAGTCAGTGTACGCAGGGACTTCTGATTGCTTTGCTGCGTTGTGAACAGTGTTACTCAAGTGGAGCTTGTTCCAAGGGCTCACCTCGCTGCCACCCCTCTTTAACAAGGGTTCGACAAAACACATTCACAGGCTGCTAGAGTATGAGATCCACTGAGACACAATGATCCTATTTAGTTTTTTGGTTTCAAAAACAGTTTATTTTTAAATAAAGCAGGGTATCTTTTTGCTCTGGTTGCTTTGGTGTTCAGCCATATCTTTAACCACATTTCATTTAACAGCACAGTTTTTACACTTTTCCTCCCTAAATTGCTGTCCATTTGCTGCTGCTGCTCCTGAAAGGGACAACGGATAATGAGGCATTAATCACAGCACGTCATGTTTTATAGATTCTTTGAGCTTTTTCAGTTTTTCCACTGAAATTGCATTATTATACCGGAAAACAGAAGAGATTTTAGGATCACACTCTCCAGTTCTCCAAGTCTACTATATAAATTAGCTAATCATCAGCAAAAAGTTAGATTCTGTTTTAATTATCAGCCTCACAATCATTTTCCTTTTTAAAGTCTGAATCTGTGTTTTATCACATATCTTCTTTTCTTTTGTTCTGCCCCCATATAGTCCACAACAGTACTTTGAATGACAGTAAAAAATAGGAAAATACAGCATTTATTACATCATAATCTCCATTTTTTTACACCATCAAACTCCATTCTTGCTTCATCTTTATTGTTTTCTCTTTAAGCAGTTAAAAAATAGAAATATTACCCAATGTAACAGTACTACATAATGATCTGGTGTTTCTGTTACGCTGAGCTATCCATCTTTCTCACCTATAATTTTTCTTTTTTGTAGAAGAATATTATTTTGAGGGGAAAACACAGTTTTGCTTTGAAAATGTTTTATCTATTGAGGATAAATAGAGTTCTGATCATCTGTCAGTAAGCTGACACTCAGCTGTTAAAGTGCCACTCTGATCTTATTTTGATCTGTTAATCTTTAGAAAAATGCCACAGGAACATGCTAAAAACAGCTAAACACAATTTTCATTAGAGTGGGTCTTTAAAGTGTCAACTGAATAGTTCTTCAGTTTTTTTTATACTTGAAGCATTCACATTTAAAAGCCTCATATTGTCTTTGCATTCATTGAAGCTGATCGCTGTCTCCGCTTGTTTACCCCACAGTGTACAACTGACAGCTTTATGGTGTCGGTGTTCAGTGCAAATTGAAGTGGAATCTTGCAGTAACCCCTAACTTTGCGGAACAATCTAGCTTGCTTTAATCAGCGAGCTGAAACCAGAGAATCCCAGTGGAACTGGTACTGGTACTGCTCGCTAGCATTTAAAATGATTGGATTTGAACCACCAGGGGTTTAGTTAAAACAAGAGAACTGACAGATAAAATGCAAATAGATATAATATCATCTATTCCATGAACGTTAAACAGATCCCTCAAATCAAATTCCCCCAGACACAATGTTGCCAAATGTTTCAAACGAGGAGGGTCAGAAGATATGAGATAACTTCAGATTCACTAGAAATTGTACTTTTACCAATTCCGTGAATTATCTGGCATTAGTAGTGCAGTAAAATACAAACTACTTTTTTTTTATTTGAGTAACTAGAAAAAATAGTTAACTCTTTGAATGTATTTTTGATTCACCAAGTACTAAAAAGTTTTTTATTTGTGTGTTTAATCAAAAAAGGCCTTCTGATTCATAATTTTTAATATTATGTATAACAAAATATTGTAAAAGATTGTTGTAAAACAACAACTTAGTTTTTAGATTTTTCACATAATTAAATGTGCTTAATGGGAATTAATTCTTACTAAGTCAATTTTCTGAATTCTCAAATGATTGTTTTTAATTCAGCATTAAATAGTAAAACATGTGCATAGCAATGAGAAAACAGAAGTTCAGAACCTCGAGTGTTTGGTGTCTTTTTTCAGTTATGCTTCTGTTATTTACTTCTTGGGCGTATAACTGTGTAAACCGGTTCTGTAATTGAAACTACGCTTTATTTTCATGAATGGTTTGATTTTTGACAAAATGTTTTGGAGTTGTGGATGGAAAGGAAAGGCTGAGGCAGATGTGGAGAGAGAAGGGAAACCTTTGCTGTCTTTGATGAATCTCACAGCTGAGGATGGTTCTGGTGAGCTTGAAGGCTCCTTTATTCGTGCGATGATGCGTGCTGCACAGAGCCCCCCTTTCCTCTTTTTCCATTCGTATGCATCTATTTCCCACTTTCAGAGTCAATTACTTTTTCCTAATTATTTCTCCCTCCATGAGCCTTTTTTCATATTTTTTTGTCTCACTCAGCCGAGCAGTAAAGGTCATTTATGATATATACTGTTTGTTATATAACATTTATGGTTTGAAATTATCTGCAAAGTTCAAATGTTTAAAATAATTGATGGATTAGGTAAAAGAAATCACTATTAGGATAAAACAAGTTATTTTAAAGGGATAGTTTAATATTTTTTACATTTGACTTTTAACGGTTTGAAACACCTTTGAAATATAAGTCACTACAATTAGTAACTGAATAAATTAAAAAATAAAATCTTTAGTTGCTAAAAAAGTAATACAAGAAATTTCAGCACAGTTTGCTCTTCACAGTGTCCCTTTCAGACATTTTTTTTAAATATTGTGTTGAGTAGAGAAGCATCAGTAAATTGTACTTTAGGATTTAAGATGACAACTTATTACAGTTTGAATATTTATAAGAAATTTTAAGAAAATTCAAGCTTTCTATTTTAATGTCCTAGAATAAAAAAAAGTCATTTCATTTTCAGAGCAGAGCTTAAATTTACAAACGTTTTACTCTTTCAGGAATCTCACTTTTAAAAGTGTTTTCAAATAGAATAGAACTATTGATCCCACAAAGGGGACATTTATTTATTTGCTTTATTATTTTATTTTCTTCCAGTTTTTCTCTCACAAAATTTACAAATATATGATTTTACTTGCCTCTCTGCTTTTGATCAGTATGAATTCATTATTTTTGGCTCATGTGTATTTATTCTGAATTCTATTAACTTTAGCAAGCAGGAAAAAAAAGGTAATAAAACAAAATAAGTAGAGCATGCCCATCATGAAAAAAACCAACAAAAGTAATGATTTCCTCACTTATTTTCATTACTGCAGTTATTTTGTGAGCTCAGAAAATCCCAGGATTTGAAATCTGTTTGGGCTCAGCACAGTTCAGGAAGCAGAATCATCAAAGCTGAAGGTCAGAATATGAAACAGAACCCGGTTCAATATAAAACATATCTTTGCCTTTTGTCAGGAAAAAAATTAGGTTGTAATTGTTTAACTTCCTTCCGTTCCAGATGAGAAAGTAAATAAAAAAGTGAGAGTTCAGAGAAAAACAGAGAATTTAGTACCGAAAAGCAGGAGGAAGACGTCGTGTGATGCAAAAATGTAAACATAAATGAATGAATGAAGCAGCAGGAAAACGGAAAAACTGAAGTCGGTCACCAACCTTCTGCATTTCAAACTTGATGATGTAAACATTGGTGTGAAAATGGATGGTAAAATGTGTGTTTAGGGGTGAGCCTCAGCTTTTCTGCTGCAGCTCATTCCAAGACCGAATTCCTGTAGGCTTACAGGAGCTGTTGAATGAAATGGAGGGCTCAGGACAGGAATGATGGAGGGGGGCCCTCTGCTGTGGGAGGGGTGTCAGTCTCTCATTTACCGGCCTGATTAAATAACAGGATGCTTTATGAAAACAAGAACATTATCTGCCTGTTAGAAGGCGGGGAAAGGCCCTCTGATTGGCTTCCCCCGAGTCTTTGCGCCGTTTGTGCGGAATGTGCGCTTCTCCGCCTCTGCTGCTCCGTCTGTCAGGACTTCATGAACACATCCCACCTTCAAGAAACAAACGCTGACCTTACTGTTACAGCTGAAGCCTTGAAATGAGGTTCAGTTCTAATCAGAGAAGGATCCAAACATGTGACACACTCACCCAGCAGTATTATTCATTCTTCTGGACTGCAGTGAAGTGGTGGAACATGCAAGTGTTTGTAAGGCACCACTGGATTGAAGAGGTTAGGCAGAGGGGAGGGTTCTGGGTAAATGAAATAAAAGAGTACTGATAATGTACAGTATACACAAGCTCATCTGTTTCATGTTCAAACAACAGTTTTGTTGCTCATTGGACTTAAAATATAACACACAAAAACATTTCTTCTGCATAAGTAAAAACTTGTTCCAAGCATTTTTCCCATCATGTCCATAGAAAGGTTTAAATATGAAGAATAAAAAAAAATTCAGCCCAGGTTGAACAGAAGTTATTATAAAATAATAATAATAACAGTAAATGTAATTGTTTCAGGGATCTGATTTTTTAAGCATTTAAAGTAAATGTCTGGAATTTTCTTAAAGTTAAATGAATAGAGTTAAAAACAAGTGATTTATTTTTGTTTTATTCTCCCTTAAAAAACAATATTCTACAAAAATATGCATGGTTTGTATATTTTTTTCAACATTTAAAATCTAATAAACATTTTTTTAGCTGTGTTGAGCAGAGTTCTGAATAGAGTGAAATCTTTAAACTCTGGTTCCCTCTATTGGTGATTTCTTAGATCAACTTAATATGAAGATAGATACAAAAATACTTAAATATTGCAGCTTTTAAAAAAAAAAAACTCTAACCAGGCATAATTATACTTACCTTGATGCAGTAAATTAGATCAAAAAAACTTGCAACTATTGTTTTTCGGGGAGGGGGGCCATAAAAAGCTCAGAAGGGTTCAATTTTTTACATCAATATCACAGAACAAAATCCTCAAAGTATGTCTGCTTTTAAACTTTGTTGAAGAGAAAAAAGATTAGAACAGAATATAATTTAATTCAATTTAATTCAATAACATGTTATTGATCCCACGAAGGGCAAGCAGATACCGTATTTTCTGGACTATAAGTCGCACTTTTTTTCATAGTTTGGCAAGGGGTGCGACTTATACTCCGGAGCGACTTATATTTGAAATAAATTACATTGTTAAATAATTTCACATGTTCGTTATTTTCACTTACAACCGCAAGAGGGCGCTCCAGGCTCGGAGTGGTACTTAGTGGTACTTTCATACTGTCAAGTGTGTTTGTGACCTGCGTGCTCCCACACTTAAATACAATTTATTTTAATTTAAGTAGTATTTTACTAATAATTATCTTTTTTCAGTTTAACAAATATGTATCATTTCAATACAAACATTTGTATAACATTTTAGAACATTTACCGGTAATTATTGTTTTTTTCTTTTAACCCAATACAACAACGTGACATATTAAAAAAAGGAGTCCAGCATTGAGCTTACCAGTAGCCCTTTAAAGTCCAAGTCCCACTCACGCAGTGGTTTTATGTTAATAAAGCAGGCACGTACTCAGTTCGTTGTGCGCCATGTAGCTATTTAGCCTGTTCTCCAACCCTCTGTTATTTTAAGTTGCCTTTCAAGGTGAGATGGTCTCAGATTTTTTAAATAAATTTCCTGTCAAAGTGCGACTTATAGTCCAGTGCGACTTATCTGTGTTTTTTTTCTACTTTATAATGCATTTTTGGGCTGGTGCGACTTATACTCTGGTGCGACTTACAGTCCGGAAAATACGGTAGATAATAAATAACACTAAAATATACCTACAACAATCACAAAAACAATGAATAATTTTTTTATTTTTGCTTAAAATTCATTTTCTTTTAATGAAATAACTACTGTATTTTACTCACATTAGAACAGGGCAAACTGTTTTTGAGGTAAATGATTAACTCACAAAATTAAAGGAAATGGTTGCATTTTAACATTTTAGTAAAAAAAATGTGTCTTTTTTCATTTTTGATCTTTATTTAAATGTTCTTTTTTATTTGTCTTTTTATATTTTAACTGTTAAAAACACATGTCATATTAGACTTTTTTTTTATTATTTTTGCCGCTATGTTCTGGTCCATATTGTAACTGTAACTGTGATTTTTTTTCTCCTTGATACATTTAAATTCAATCCTTTAATGTTTCTTTCTCTAAATTGGATGACCTTTATCAATCTGTAAATGTTTTCTGTAGATTTTGACCTGCGTTAAAGTGATAACATCAGATGACTCACGTCTCGCTCCATCTCTTCGCTCTTTTTAAATGTGGATCACGCCGCTGCTAATGAGACAACAATGGATCCACTTCTCTGTTAGCATGAGTTCTTGTAGAAGGAAAAATTGCCAACACCAACTTCTGGAGCTTGTGTGTTTGCGTGTGTGTGTATATATGCGTGTGTGTGTAGGTCAGGATGTGTGTGAGACACTGGTAGATACAATTTTGATCCAAGCCAAGCGCCCTCAGGCTGGAAACTTCTCCTCAGCAATAGAATCTGCTCACCTGTCTTAACTTGCCCTCCTCATGCAATTTGCACCCCCCCCCCTTCTAGTGGCCCCACATCAAAGTACTCATATGAGTAATGGATACCCATGGGGCCACACCCTTCCCTCCTCCATGGAGCTCGGCTGCCGCTCTGCCAGCACTGAGCGCTCAGCAAACATACGTTTGCCAATCATTCACACACAATTAGACTTAAATATACATCTTCTGCACAGGGTAAACAATATTTAGCACCAATGCAGCGCTTAGCTTGATGTCATTTACCAAACCAAGACAAGGCCATTATCTCCTAAGTGACTGCAATCTCAAAGCTTTTATTTCCATTCTTCTATCTTCAGTTATACTAGCTTGTGTTTTTCTATGTTATATTGTTAGAGTTTTAATAAATAGAATTAAAACGAATAAAATTATTACTTAATGCATTTTTTTCTAGCCACTCCTCCAGCTTGGGGGTTACTGCCCCGAGTGCTCCAATTACCACAGGCACCACTGTCACCTTCACTTTCCAGGCTTTCTCCAGTTCTTCTCTGAGTCCCTGGTATTTCTCCAGTTTCTCATGTTCCTTCTTCCTGATGTTCCCATCGCTTGGCACTGCCACATCCACCACAACAGCTTTCCTCTGTTCTTTATCCACCACTACAATGTCTGGTTGGTTTCGCCATTACCATCCTATCAGTCTGGATCTGGAAGTCCCACAGGATCTTTGCAAATCCCTTTGATCGATCTGTCTGTCTGTCTGTCTGTCTGTCTGTCTGTCTGTCTGTCTGTCTCTGTCTGTCTGTCTGTCTGTCTGTCTGTCTGTCTCTGTCTGTCTGTCTGTCTGTCTGTCTGTCTGTCTGTCTGTCTGTCTGTCTGTCTGTCTGTCTGTCGATCTAAATGTATTTATTCTTTGTAGTTCTGCTTGTTAAAATAAATCTTGATAAATTTTAAAGCATTTCTGTAATCTGATTTGGTTGCCATGTCAACCA
Organism: Oryzias curvinotus; assembly: GCA_023969325.1. NCBI lineage: Eukaryota > Metazoa > Chordata > Actinopteri > Beloniformes > Adrianichthyidae > Oryzias > Oryzias curvinotus. The sequence continues at coordinate 10,395,937 of CM043719.1, read as the reverse complement.
TCCCCTTTGGAAAAAATAATACATTTGGGATCTCAGATGAGTTTCTATGACGATGGGAAACTAGCTTTCCAAAGCACCGCCTGTTCAGAACATTCAGTCAAGCAGAAACATTACTTTGTTAATTGTTATATAAAATATGAATTATTATGCCAGGACTGCTGCAAAAACAGAATCAGTTGGCTTGAGGTGCTTGTTTTTCAACCCAAACCCAGGGGGGAAAACTTTCAAACCTTTTGCATAGTCTGTTTTTATTTGAATCAAATAAAAACATGTCAGAATGAGCTGCAACAGCTCCTGAGAAAACGCCAACTTCATTTACAAAAGACTTTCCAAATACGTCAAAACATTTACAGATTTTCTCAGTTTTCATTTGTGAGTTTTAGCTGTTTCAGACATGTACAAAGGTGTTTATCAAATATAAAAGCTTAATTAAAACAAAACTTACCACAGTTCCTTTAGACAGAGCCACGTTTTGGAAAAAGAGAAAAAGTATAAACAAAATATACACAAACAAAACAAAAGTTTAAACAAGTTGATGGTAGATTTAAAAAGAATCTGCCAACCAATGATTCCATTATTTTAGAAAGAAAAACTATAGGTGTTGTTTTAAATATTGATATTATGTTAAATGCAAAGAGAGAGGAGGTCATAACATGAGTCACAACATTTGTTAAGTGTAAACAAAAGTACTAGGCTCCAGTTTGAATAACCTCTTCAGTTTGAAACTCTAAACTGAATTTGGCAAAAGCTAAAAAGTAAAAGGTTTCATATTTCTAAATAATTAAGTAAACCTTAAAAAAAGAGAAATATTAAAAAAGAGTTTCATTATAAAAGTGAAAAGTTACAGTAAAACTATTGAGACCCACCCCGATGAAAATGTTTTTTTTTACTTGTTTTTGTGGTATTATTCTGATGACAAGGGGCATTTATAAAAGCAATTAAGCTTAAAATGAAAGAAATCTGAGTATTTCTTTATTCAAATAGTTGAGAATCAGGAGCAGGTGAAAGAAAAAGATTGTATTTGTGATGTGGAAAATACGCTGGGCGGGGCCACAAGCTTCCAACTCTGAGCTCTCAGCAACGGGGAGAGAAAAGGGGGGCAAGGTTTCTAATGAACTCCTGCTGCTCTGCAGAAACTGTCTTGGAAAACGACAGAATTTTGGCTCAGGCTAAAAACAGCATAATCATACTTAAAAGACCACAGGGAATGCTTTTAAAATAGATCTGAGTGGGACTTGAAACAGAAAAGTTACTGAGAAAATGGGTTTTCCTCCAGATAACTACAGAAAGATTAAAGATGTACTTCCAATAAGAACAATTCTTGTGATTTTTCATCCATGTGAATGGTCCACAGCACTTGTGATAAACTGTGTTGTGTTTATTATTACATCGTTTGGACAGTAGCATTTTAGATTCCAGACTAGCAGGAGCCGCGTTTCCAGAACAACATGCAGGCTTGGATGCTATAATGCTGAATGAAAATGAAACTTAAAGGGTAATAATTGGCAAAAACAAATTAAGTAAAAAAATGATCAAAGTTGACCATAAATTTAGCGAAAACAGCTCAATAACAAAAAAAGATATTTTTGTGAAATATGGGGGTGCTGGGTATCGAACAAACGAGCTTCTGCACCAAGGATTCCCCATGTATTTCAATGGAGGCAAACCTCCTGGAAATCCTGGAATATCTTGAAAAGTTTAAGTTTTTAAAGGACCAAAAATCATAGCTTAAAAAGGTGAAAGAGCTGAACATTTTAATAGTTGAATTGTAAAAAGCTGAAAAATTGTAGGAGTTAAGCACCAAAAAAATCTCTAAAGATACTATAATAAAGAAATAAATAAAGAGAAACAGGAAACCAATGTGTTGAATGCTTTATAACATTCAACACATTAACTTTGTTGCTGATTCCCTCAAATTTTCACACTTGACTTTCTCCAGGTGACTGGACATTACTGCCATAAGAAACAAGCCTTAGTGACAAGTTTCCCCTCCAAATCCTGTTTGTGCGAAAATGCGTGAACATTATCTGGACACCTGGAAAAACTTGGACTGCAATGTTTCCTGTGGTTCACAAAGGTCACATGACTCACACTAGAATGACATATACAAACAACAGGTTACAAGTTTTCATGTTTGTCATCATTTGTGTTCAAAGGTCTCCAAACTGTGACAAAGTTGTCTCACATCTTTCTGGATCACAGAAACAGAATCAGACAACTGCCACAGATCTTCAGCGATTTTGAGAAAAGCTTGAATTTTTTTCACATCTTTTAGATTTCATCAGGAAAAGGAGCCACCTCTCACGCAAGGACATAAAGGATCACTGCAAATATTTATTGTGGAAACTCCTTTGAGTCTGTAAAAACAGTTGTTGCTAAGTGAGATACTATTCCTAAGATTTGAAATAATCTCTTAAACTTCATGCTGCCGCCTGCTTTGACCTTTTTTGGTCATCCTTTTAGAAAAACACATTTAATCTTTTTGTATTAGACAAAAGACAAAAAATAAAATTGACAAATAATCAGAAAACAGAAAATTCCTAAGTATAAGCAGATTTTATAATCAATTTTGCGAACAGATTTGTCATTTTCTATTCAGAATTTTTATTAGAAAAAACAATCAGTCCATAATTTTTTTTTGTATATCCTCGATTTTCTTCAGAAAGAAACTTTAGTATCTGTTTTATGAATGTCTTCTTTCTGAATGATATATAAATGTACATTATTGAAGAATTTCTTCCTCCACATGATCCCTGCCTTCAGGCCTGTTGCATGTTGAATCATGCTTTACTTCATCTCAACTCCCACCTTAAGCCCTGAGTATAATGAATGTGAAATCTCCTTTATCATGGGGAAGCATCGGTGTGTCATCAGCCTCAGCTGCTGGAAGCTTTCTTTCTGCCATTATCAGCCGTCTCAACCCCTAAATTTAAGGCGTCGTTTTATTTTAGCTGCTGATGATCGTGGGATGAAGGTTTTGTAAATGAATATATGGTAATGGCGAGGAAGAGATGACTGGGCATTAAAGGATCAGCTTCCGTTTCCCACCTGAAATCAATGCAACAGTGAACACACCTGAATATTCTCCACCTTTACTCTTTCAGTTTTTGACTCTTGACCCTTTTTTTCCGAGGACATAATGCTGGATTGTTGTCAGCTTGTTTATGATATAAAGGCAAAAATAAGTCAGTGGGTTTTTCTCTAAAAGAATTTTCTACGCATTTTACTAAGCTGGGGTATCTCTGATAATTTTTAGAATTAAATAAATTCAGATTTGAACTCACATGGTTTTATACATTTAGACATATTGGAATAGAAATACAAAAACAATCTATATATGTTTTAAAGATATTCATATTAATCAGATACAGCTCACATGCTGAAAAATGTATTAATGAAATAAACCAGTGAGATTGTTAACAGCATACAGTGTTACATGATTTCTCAAACGGAGAAGCTCCAACACAAATGTGCAGATCTTTAACATTGTAAAGGCTCTAAAGTGGCTCATGTTACAAAAAGTAATATTCTGCCTCTTCTGCTGGGCATTTCAGTTTGGCCACTAGGTGGAGCTCACACTATAGCATCACACTTTATTCCAGAAGATTGGAGCAAAAAAATGGAGCTTTAGACCACAAATGGTTTCTTAAAAAATGTTTCCTTAAAAGAGTTTGGAAAAGTCACGCCTGTGAGTATATGAAGCTGTTTATTTAAACAATGTATGTTTAGGTCGATGAAGCGTTAGCATTAGCCATCCTATGGGAAATTCCATTATACGTTAGCATCGAGCTAGCCAACTTTGTCTTCACTGCTGTTATGCGTTAGATCACCAGAAAAGGAAAGATATAAAAGATCAATCTCTACTTTTATAGATCAGTTATTGATCTATTAGCGTTTATTGATTCTGATTTATTAATTTATTTTTTTCAATCCAGCCCTAGTATTTACAAAAATATCTTATTATGGGAAGTTTGTTTCATTGAAGAAAAACCAAAACAATATAATTCTTTCGTACACGTTTTTGTTTAATAGAAGACTAACTGTATCGTCCAACATTTTATGAATAAAATAAATAAAACAGTCAATGCTGGGGGGAAAGAGGAAAAAAAAACATTTAAAGAATTTTAAATTTGGCTGAAGACAAGTTGGGAAAATTTTTTTCAATGTTGTTGTATTGAACCTAGAAGGTTAGAGGTTCTTTATGATTATTTTTCTTTCCTGCTCAGAGCCTCAAATAAGCTACAGTTGGAACTTTGTGGTTTTCTCTGTAACTAAAACTAAAAGAATTTTCACCCTTCCTCACCCAAATGAACACATCCAAATGTGTTGAGTGCAATCTACCCTGAAATAGAAAAGGACAAATTGTTTGTGTGAAAAGCCATCTAGTGGTTAGCTTATGAACTGACCTGCCTGCAGTCTCTTTTGTTTTTTAAACCTGCTTTACACAGGAAGTCAATCTAAGGGAAAAGAACTTTGGGTTACAAAAGGAAACATGAAATAAAAACAAGGTAGAAGCCTCATAGTGGCGACCTTTGACACTTTGCTGCATACCCCCATGAATGTCAAAGTTTAAAAAAAATTTGAAAAAGTGAGTATTTTTCAATAGTTTGCAGCAATGATGCACTAACTTAATTGATGAATAGATAAAAAACTGATAGAATTTTAAAATGTCAACTAATTATAAACTCCACTTAAGGTTATGGTTTTGAAAGTTAATAGAAACTGCTCTGTGACTGTTCATAAAAGCAGAATTAGTGTTTTCTACAGTGTTTGTATTTACGCAGGATATTACCGTTTGAGACCCAGTTTTGGTTCTCTTTTATAATGACTCAGCAGCTCTTTTCTTCCTTTGGTGTGTCTGCTGTGAGATGCTTGCTCTTTTTCCTCAGGTGTGTGTTCGTCACGGCGTTTGCACACTGCTGTCCACAGCCTCTAGACCTAAAACTACACTTTCACTGATAGTTCCTTCACTCATCTCATGTTTTCCCACACCCTCTGTCAAAAACCCAACCACTTTAAAAGTTGGAGCAGACCGTGGTGGTTTTCTCACTGTTTGTTCGTTTGTCGGTGATGACATCTTTGCTGTACAGTTCTGTGAACCGCAGCCATTTTTGCCGCCTCCTGTTGTTTTTACTCTCATGCCAAATAGTCTGTAATGACATGTTAGATTGCACCTTGTGAGGATGGGTGTTTACTTAACTGCTGCCGTTTATGTTCCTTTTCCGGTCGTACCAAGCCCGGATATGCTGAAACACTTGTGCTAGCGGTTGCTGCCCTCTTAGCGTCAGGTTTGTGTTTGTGATTTCTATCAGTCGGTTTGTTTCTGGATCTGTGGTTCTGAAACCACTCAGTGATACAGTGGACCCCCCGCTGCTCCCACTGTGGACCTCACAGGGTTACTACAGAAGCAAATTGTAAATGGCGTGTTTGTACATAGCGCTTTACTACTTTCTTAGAAGGCCTAGCTAGAGTGCGTAATAGTCCCTCTGTCCCATTCACACACACATTCACACACTGGTGGTGGCTCTGCTGCCGAACACTAGCGCCAACCTTTAACCACCAGGAGCAGTGTGGGGTCCAGTGTCTTGCCAAAGGACACTTCAACACCAGGGCGGGCAACCTGTGATCATCCGATCAGAGGTCGACCGCTCTACCTCCGCCCTACAGTGGTAGACTCTAAACTGTGGGGCGTCTGAGTCAAGTCTGTTGGACTGCTTGCATTTGAATGGAGAAGTTTGAAGCGTTTTAGACATCAAATTCCCACAATTGTGTGACTGCTCCCCGTGTAGGCACATGCATGTACTGTAATTACATTTGAAATGAAAAAAGGAAGCATAGCTTAGAGCCCCTTGAGCTCTCGTCATCATTAGTGCCGTGTGATAGAGAACTTGGCCTGGTGTGGGTTTATCTTGGCAGCGACTTAATTGATGAGTCGCTCATGAAACTCTTGGATTTCTCTCCATCTTTTGCCAAAAGCCTTTAGAGCGTTTGTAAATCACTTTGAGAGAGACGATAAGAAACATACCACCACCACCACCACCACCACTATCACAGGCTCGAGAAACCCCCCCTGCTCAACTGTTCATTGACACGATCAGCACCAACATCACAGATTGGGGACACTTGAAACCATTGGCTGCATTCCATTCAGATTGCGTTTAGTTTTACGTTTCCACTGCTTCTGACAGCAGTACATGTAAAGCATAGTCAGCATTCCTCACTCATGTGATGAATGCTCCTTATATTTATATGGAGGGATAATCAGATCAGGACTTTGATCTTCCTAAAAACTCTGACTGCTGATTAATGCCAACACTTTTGGTGGCTAATGACCCCATGACACATGATGGGTTTAAAGTCTCCCACCAAACATCTTTTGATCTGTTCTAAAGATGGTCTTTTAATTACGATTATGACATTTTTAGCCAAAACCAAAACAAGTTTCTCCAGAGCAGCAGGAGTTCACTAGAAATCTGCCAGCAAGTTGTGGGCATGACTGTTGGCTTGAAACAGCCCCACCCCTTTTCTCCTTCCTGATACTGAGAGCTCCCTGTTTACACTCTTTCTTACTATCTTACAGCCCTTCAAGCCCCCAACCTGACATTACTGCTTCAAAAACGGCGAGCAATATTGGAGCTGTACAGGTTGAGGCAGAATCCAGCTCAGGCAGGGAGAACAAAGACGTACATGGATCTAGCAGGGAGCTTGTGGCCTGCCCAGTGTATTTTCCACCTAACAAATATAATGATTTTCATGCTAATTTACAACAATTTGAATAAAGAAAATACCTAGATATGTTATTTTAAGCTGAATTTTCCTTGTATATATCCTCATTCATCAGAAAAAGCCACAAGAACTTGTTAACAAGACCAAACAAACCTGATTTTCATCAGAGTGGGTCTTTAGAGCAGATGCCGTCACTATTAATTGACAACTTGTGAATGTAAACGTCTTTTCCTGCAGGAAAACGATAATCTTGCAGCTCCATGAGGCTGCAGGGCTTTATTTTAGGAGTTTATCGTTTTTGTTGTTTTGTTTGGGGACAACAAGATTTTTGTTTTTGCAGAAATGTCACCAACAAAACTAAACTTTATGCTCACTTTGCAGCTCCAACCCGTAGTCAGACACTTCTTTCTTTCTCGAACTACAGATGCTGACGATAAAGAAGGGATGTGAAAGGATTGACCGCAGTCCTAATGTTTCCTTTGAGCTGTTTTTTCTAAAGTTTTGCACAAACCACAGTTGGTTTGGAAGACCCAATACTCTCTATGCTGTCATTTAAAGAACTGAAATGAGTGACTGGGGTAAAATCTCCCTCATCTGCCCTCTTTGAGTCATACCCTGTAAAAGGACCTCAGGGAAAAGAAGAAGCTGCAGTGGATTCTCATTTCAACACAAAACTGGCCACATTTGCCCGATGGGGAGTTTTTATCTGTCATTAGGAATTTTCTTTTTTAATTTTTTTATTTTGCTTTTCAATACAATGATCTTAAAATGAATAAAAATGCAGATTGTAAATTTGAAAAACAGACAGCTCATTAAGCTTTTTAAAAAAAATGTGAAAATTTGAATATAGTTTTAAACTTAAAAGTACACTCTTTAAAATCAAAGAAACGTTAAAAATAAAATAAACAATAAAAATATATGTTTTAAATTAAAAAATACTAAAAATTTGAATTAAAAGAACAAAACCAAAAGTTGTTTTTGTATTTCTAACAGCTGCTGTTTTGTATTTTGAACTTTAGTTTTTTTTTTTTTTTTCATTTCCCTCCCTCTCTGCTCTTTTTCAGTCTTTAATTTACAGTTTCAATTCAGACTTTTAGTTTGGAGTTGACCCTAATTTTTCATTGGAGGTGGAGCTTTGAGCCTAATTTTTACCCGGACATGACTGTCATCAGGTGTAAATGTTTTTTGCGACATCATTTCTGCTCTGGTGTAGGTACCATAACCATAACGCCCTGCAACAATCGTTCGGGGTCCTTTGACTCTAGTGCTGACATCACATAATGTGATTGGCTGTCCGTTGGTCCAATGACATGTCAGATAGTGATTGGTCTGGACAAATTATGATACACCATAGAAGAAGATATTATGCGGTCCGTGGTAAACAAACAGAGCTCCGACACAGAGCGAGATTATTCTAAACATGCTTTGACACACATGTCAGACACAATCATCTCCACATGATGATCCACAACATCTCCACGCCACATAGTTTGTCCAAGTAGGGCTACCGTAGTGTGACGTTATCCTCAGTCGAAAGGACCCTGAACGGTTATTGCAGGCCGAATGGTTATGGTACCTACACCGGGACAGCGTCTGCTGTTGGCACCACCAACCTTTGATATGGCGTACAGTAGTGATAACGGTCTCCCAAAGTTTGGTTCATCAGAGAAGGATGAGATAGCCGATATGACATCACCAAAACATCTGTCATCCGCTGTCAATCATGTCCTGGTTGCCGATGGGCTCAAAGCCCCACCCCCACATTCAAGTAGGGTCCACTCTGAAAACAAAAAGTCTGCAATTAAAGTTGGACAGAAATGCAAAAAACAGAAATTGAAAATCCAAAGCTGCAGCTGTTACAAACATTAATTTCATTTGGTAACAGTTTTAGGTTTATAGGTTTTTATTCAAGTTTTTAGTATTTCTTCAAATTGATAATACCGGTATATATTTTTCAAATTTTCCATGTTTCTTTAATATTAAAATGTGTACTGCGAGGGCCTCTAGTGTATTTTCAGCCTCAGATGTAAAGGTGGCAGAATTGTGGCACACATTGGAGCTGAAACTTGGCTGCCACCTTGTGATGGTTGAAGTTGTGCACACTTTTGCTAGTGGTGAAGCTTAATTTTGGTCAGACGTGACCTCTAAAAACATAAATTGCGTTCTGTTTCCATAAAATTGTTTTTAATGAGACATTTTACAATGATTGCATGTGGTGTGTTAACTAACCATCTCCTTCTGTGTCCTTCAGGCCCGCATGGCGTTGGATAAAGGAGCTCAGGCTGTTATCTTTGATGTCAGCGATGATGCCAACGCCGCTGCCGAGGTAAGCATTCACCATTGGCTATTTGTTTACATTGTGAAACCGGAATACCACATTCATGTCTGTGGGCTGCATTTCTGCAAACAGCTGCGGGAAGCCAACTCCTTTTCCCGTCCGGTGGTGCTGGTGGAGGCTCAGGGTGCTGAGGACCTGATGGGTTTGGTCAACAAGAACGAGGAGGCCAATGTTGTTATTGAAATCAAAGTGGAACCTAAGTGGGTAAGCACCCTAATCAAAAAGCTCAGACTTGACCATTAAAGCAACTAGTTTGCAAAATAAAAAAAAATTCAGAAGATTAAAAGGAGGAACTGTGATGCTTCTGTGCAAACTCCTGAGATGATTGTGCTGGAAGATCCCAGAAGCTCAGTAGTTTGTGAGACAATGTCACCGGTTCACATTAAAATCTTTTTTTTTTTTTTTTCATTTTTAAGTGGGTCAAGCCCCTGTAAGGCTGTTGTTAGCTGAACCCCAATCTTTTAAACAGCAAATGGTTGTTCCTTCAAACTCTTTTCTATAAGTCATTTTTTTTAAATGCTTTGCAAATACCCTTGAGTAAACATTTCAATAATGCAGGCCACTTCCTGATGACAGTGTTACCAGATTATTGTTAATTATCAAATTTATTAGCAATTTATCCATGATATTAGCTTATTATTTAGTTAAAGCCCCCCTTCAGTGATCTTTTGATCTATTGTCAAAGTGTTTCCAGTGCTTTTTTAATTATAATTTTGCTGTTTTTAGTCAAAATAAAATAAATTTTCATAGTTTCTGCAGAGTGGCAGTAGTTGAAATTCACCTCTGAGTTATGATGCGGAGCTACCCTGCCCCCACTTCCTGCCCTCTATAACTGAGAGGAGAGGAGAGCTCTCTGTTTACACGGTCTCCAGCTAGCTTACAGCCCCTCACACCCGCAACCTAAAATTACAGGGGAAACAAAAATGGTTAGCAACATTATAAACAAATAAACGAATAACATACAAGTAAAAAGTGGGATTAATACCAGACAAACAAATTAATAAACCTTATTGGACTGATATAAATGACTAAAAGTGAACGACTAAAAAGGCTAAATATTTAAAATCAAATAAGGAAGAAAAAAAAGTAGGAACACATTAAATAATGTAAATATCAAATAAAAACCAGATTAAAAAAGTAGGTCTTGAGCCTTCCTTTAAAAACATGAACAGTCTCTGCAGCCCTGAGGCTCTTGGGGAGGCTATTTCATGGGTTAGATTATGTCAATCACGCTGGCTTCCTCCCACCGTCCAAAGACATGCTTGATAGGTTAAATGGTTAATCTAAATTCTTCCTAGGTGTGAATGTGAGCGTATGATTATGGCCCTGCAACAGACTGGAAACCTGTCCCAGTCCTATGAGTGGGGTTAGGCCTGGGGTGGGCAAACTTTTTGACCTGTGGGCCACATAGGGTTCTAAAATTTGATAGATTTGTGGGGTGCGTGTTGCACCCGGAGCAAACAACAAACAGGTAGAAGGGCGGGGCTAAGACTCACCGCTTATGATTCCAGACCCGCAACAAACTATCAGTTGCTTCCTAATACTTAATATAATTAACGACTAATGATAGTTGTCATCCGTAAAACTAATATAATTTATTGGGTTTACTGGATTTAAATAAAAATAAATAGAAAGGAGTCTGCATCAAAGTGAATTTGTTTCAATCATTTCACTTAACTTAACTTAACTTAACTCTGGTGTTTGACTGACAGAAAAGTCTATTCAAGGTTGTGGAAAATGGACAAAAGATCAAAGGAAACATCACGCTCATAAATAATAAAAATAATTAGATTAGATTAGATAATTAAATAAATATCCTGTCTGGAACATTCTTATGTATAAAGTAAAATGTTTTGTTAAAAAAAAAACAACATTGTTGCATAATGAGGAAATAAAACACTTTAGTTCTTCATTTGTTATTTATTTATTTTCCGTCCTCAAAAAGTATCGATAAGAGTACCGTTAAAATACCGGATCGATAAGCAGCATCAATAAGAGTAGTAGTACCGTTAAAACCTTAACGATACCCATCCCTATTCATACATTCATTCATTCATTCATTTATCCATCCGTTCATTTATTCATTTATTGATTCTTTCATTTATTCATTCATTCATGTATTCATTTATTCATTCATACATTAATTTATTTATTCATTAATTTATTCATTCATTCATTCTTTTATTCATTCATTAAAAAAGCACCAAATCTCTCTAACAGAATGATCAAAACTGGAAAAGATGAACTACGACATAGAAAGGAAACTGTCTTCTGTTCTACTTGACAGGGATATTTAGAGGGTTTCAGGTTGGGAAACAGACTGCAGAAGGATGGATTAAACAATGTTCTATGTGGGTCTCAAAGGCGTGGCCAGACTGAAAAGAAATGACTGGAAAAACAAAATATCTGTGTACATATAACCTCATAATGATTATTACCATCAGTCCTTTCTATTTTCAGCTCCATTATGACGTGAGCATCCTGCTTACCATCATCCTGGTCATTTTTACTATCGTCCTGATCTTTGTTTTCCGCTACAAGTGCAAGTCCAACAGAACCTGGGTGAGTGATGGCCCCCGTCGGTTCTGTGGGGATCCAGTTTTCTTTATTTTTTCTGATCTGTTCCTGACACTCTTCATCCGATCCTCAGGATTCTGTCCACCAGCAGACAGTTCAGGCTATCAACCGGCTGGAGACAAAAACCTACAGCACTCAGAACTGTTCTGGCTCACAGCGCCACCGGGGGGCCTGGGGATCGGCCAGCTCCAACTCCAGCCCTGTCTGTGCTATCTGCCTGGAGGAATTCCAGGATGGACAGGTGTGGGAGGAAGTGTGCTGCATCTGCCGGCTTAGCTGCTTTTGTAGTGCTGGTTTATCTACAAATGTCTGCTTGTTTTCGTTCCATCCCAGCATCTTAGGATCATCTCTTGTGCTCATGAGTTCCATAAGGCCTGTGTGGACCCGTGGCTGCTGCAGCACCGGACATGCCCTCTCTGCATGCACAACATCATGGGTGAGGCTGAACATCCTTCGTTGTTAGTTTTTGTGTGATACATGTACAAATATATAATTTTACCAGTAATGTTGTTTTCTTTAGCAGTACATTACTTGCAGGGTATTTAGGTTGTATTTACATGGTCCTTTTTTGTACTTAAAATATAGTTTCTGAGTAATCACTCTCGCATGTATTACATGTAAATGTCTCATACATTACATGGTACTGTCTGTGTATATACTCTTTTGTCATTAATAGTAACAACCACAAAAAACAACACAATAAAGTACAACACAAGTACTATATAAATACCTTTCTTTTTACATATGCTAAATACCATGAAATACACGTAAACTTATTAGGTAGGTAGATAAAGGTTCTGGGTACTTCTTCACACTATTTCTAATGTAAATTCTGTTTACTTACTATTTGTTACACATGGTAAATACCATAAACTATACAATAAGTTAACAAGTACATTTAAGGTACCTATCCTGTCCTTACATGTGACAAGTACCACAAGGGACACATTAACTCAACTCATGGTACCCGTAGGTACTATAAAAAACACAATGGGTACTACAAAAATACCCAGAAGAATCAAATAAAAACTCCTAAATACACTGTATCACATAAGTACCCAGTAGGTGCCATGCAAAAGCCCACCCTGCAAGTAGAGTACTGTAAAGGGAAACATTACTGTTTTACCATCAACAGCTGGTTCTTATTATAACACTTCCGAGACGGAATATATTTTTTTTTGTCTAAATTCTCACAACTGTACTTGCTGTGGTCCACAGGAACCGAGCGCCAGGCTCAGAGGAACAGAGCCCAGCAGAACTCAGAGCAAAGCCAGGGCTTCCTGCACTCTCAGCCTTACAGTAACCCTCAGCACCACCCCTTTCCCCAACATGCCATCCCCTTCTCCATGAGGCCCCTTTACCCCCGCGGGCTCTCTGGACCTTATCCTAATCTGGGCCACTACAGCGGCTCCTCTCCTATGGACACTCAGACTCTACATTTCCTCAGCAGTAGGCAACTGGGTGCAGGCTGTGGATACCACCACCCTGCAGAGGTTCCTGGGAGGCCGCACAGAACTGGAGGCAGCTGCAGGACTCCCACTCACCACTACACCCCTCGGCGGTCCTGCCACAACTACCGCTCCTTCTGTCCAGCTCAACGCAGTGCATCAAGCTCCAGACTGCAACACGCCTTCTCTGTCACACCTCAGAGCAGGGGGGTGGCAGCCCGCAGCCGGCAGGACGAGGCCAGCTGCTCAGGGGGCAGCTACCACACAGACCGGAGCGGGTACTTTCCCGATGGGCCGGCCAGTGACTCCAGCTCAGGGCCCTGCCACGGCTCTTCTAGCGACTCAGTTCTCAACTGTACTGATGTTTCTCTGCAGGGAGTTTATGGGAGTTGGTCCACCTTCCGCAGTTCTCTGAGTAGCGACTATGATCCTTTAGTCTATTACGGGCCGGGTGCTGGGCGGGTTCTGAACACAAACAGCCCTGAGGTGAGTTCTCAGGTCAGGCCCAGGTCTCTGGATTCTGTGGTGAACAAGGCGGGCTCTCCTGAAGAGCAGCCACAGACTGTTTCCATCCACTACCACCGGCACCGACACCACCACTACGAGGAGGGAGAACACAGCCAGGGCCCGAACAGAGGCTCCGATGAGGAGCAGGGGGCGGGCGCTGCTGCTGCAGCACCTCTCTCTGCCCTCATCAGGGACAAAGAGTCTCCTGTGTGTCCCCCAAAGAACAGCTCATGCCACTGCCTTAAACCAGAACCCACTGGTGGGCTTAGTCCTGGGACTGAATGTCAGGACCATGACCCTAACTGCTCCTCGGTACCTCCTGTCCTTGTGTCCCCAATCCCTCTACAGCTTCAGTCCCACTGTTGCCACCAGAGTCACGGACACCTCCATGCTCCTCAGGGGCGGTTGGGGGGCTGTCTGCTCGATGGTCCCTCTGTCCACTTCCACCAGAGCTTAGATCTGCAGGATGACCGCAACATCCACATCCACTACGGTGAGGGTCCAAGCTTCTGCTGCTCGCCCCCTGAGCTGCACCCTGCCCTGCTCCCTGTGCCTCTCATTCTGGACTCTGGAGGAATGGAGGACTGGCCGTGCTGTGCAGGAGCGCATGTTGTGTGGCAGAAACAGGTGCAGCAAGCCCACTCAGAGCCTCAGCTTGTGGGGGCTGGGATCTCTATGGACAGAACGCCATGTAGGTTCCACCAGGGGCCGGCTGGCGACCACAGCACAGACTTTTGTTCATACTTCCCATCATTACACAGCAATCAGGGTGGGTATCACTGTTTGGATACTTAATTTTTGGTCAAAATTGCCTTTTTTTCCCAGATTTAAAAACATTTGCTTTGCAGGTGTGTCTGAAGATTGTCTAAAAAGCTCATTTAGGAGGTTTTCCACCAACAGCTTAAGTGGTGAAGCTTAAAGAGTGACAACAGCCATCTTTGAATTCAAATGATGCATTTTTTAGCCAAAATCCTTTGTTGTTTTCTATGACATCGTTTCTGCAGAGCAGCAGGGGTTCATTAGAAAGTCACCTCTAAGTTGTGGTTGGAACTGATGGCGCCCCCCCTTCCCATTGCCCATCTGTTGACACTCTCTCCAACGAGCTTGCAGCTCCTCCCACTCCCAACCTAACGTTACCAGTGCAATAAAAATGTCGAGCAATTTTGGGGCTATCCAACCATTAATGTTAATGTTCTTTATGTATGTCCTCCATCATCAAAAATGGCACAAGAACATGTTAATAACAGTTAATAACAACAAATATAAAATTTTCATCGGCGTGGGTCTTTAAAAAAACAAAACACGTTTTTTTTTTTGCATTTTAGCGACTTTTTCTAAGGATTTGCCTCTATGGAATTTGTTTCTTTTTCTTGATTACCAAGAGTGAGATTCTTAGTGGCAGAGCTGTGCAGCACCATGGCATTCACGTAACCCCTTGAATCAGCCAAAAGCTCCATCAGAGCTCCACTACACAAACAAGCCATGGAATAATTGGGGATTATGTGTGTCGATGCCAGTGTCTTTGGTTTCCTCTGCTTTGCGTCACAGCTTGAGTGTGACTCAGCTGCTCTTGTGTCCGCAGGATCAGAGGAGGAGTCTGGGGTGTAACGGCTCCCGCTGCCACACAGGAGTCGGAGTGGAAAAGCCTCTCCTCGGATCGCATTTCTTCCTGGAATTCCAGCAGCAATTGTTCCGACGGTGCCTCAGCTGTCCGCAGGAGATCTCCGATTGCCATGATAAAAATCTTTATTTTGGAGTAACCCTAAACCTTCTGTGATATCTGATAAGAGTTCACACTTAATGATTTGCTGGTGTGAAAGACAGAGTGTTTAATGGGGAAACAACTGTTGCATCTTATCTGGGGGAGCACTCACCAGATTCCCATGCTCCCTGGTGAGAGCTGGCAAACGATTTCTGCGTACGGTGTTCATCCTGCATGAAGTGAGACTCCTGTCTCTGCGTCACACTCTGTAAAATACCTTGATTGAGGGTAAAGGTACGTCATATTTGTTTGCGCGATGTTTGCCTTCCTCCTGAGGCCAGCTTCGGCTAAGAACTGCTTTTCTCTCCAGCCTACCTCAGCTCAGATTTGAATCCCCCTTCCACAGGGGAGCCTTCAAAGGTACTGCTGTAGTGATTTCTTTCTCTCCCAAACATGTAGCACCCTTATACTCAGCAAAAAGGAACCACGTCAGCCTAGTTTGTCCAAATGGAGAGAAAAAGATTCATGTGTCTCCTCCAAAGCAACTACCCATCTCTGGGGTTGTTGATCCCTTTGGGGGCTTGTTTTCATTATTTCAATAATGGCAGCTGTTTTGTTTTTGTTTGTTTTATAGATTATCTTTTTTTTTTTCACTTTTCTGAAAACCTGGTCTGACTGAATAGTGTTTTTGAAAGCTATACCTTATGTCATATTTCTTCCCGTGGAACAGTGGTCTCTTCAGAAGGATGACAGCCATACCCCCATTTCCCAAAAGTGTTCATTAAAGTGGCCTTCACATAAATAGCGCTTTTATCCGTTGAGTCATGCCGGAGGGTTGATCAAATCAATCCTAAAAAAAAAAAAAATAAGATGAAAGTTGTGCCATTAAAGCTGAATTTTTCTGCCTCACAGACTGAATAAGCTGAGATCAGATACAATGATTCTGTTTGATTTGCCTCAGAGAAAATGTGAAGACCCTTTTAGTGGCAGTCAGACTGCAGCGGGCGCAAGGCGGCAGTGTAACCCAGTAGCACTTACTAAACCCCACAGGATGTGCCTTATTCACTTAGACTAAATCAGGAAGCTCCCAACACACCGCTCTTACCTGTTGAACCAAAGAAACACATGCGTGTGTGTGTGTGTGTGTGTGTGTGTGTGCCGTGCCTTTGTTTCCTGCTCTGCCTTGTCCTTTGAGCCTGTCACTAATAGTACACTAACATGCTAAAATGAAAGTGCAAACATTTTGCTGACAGTCTTGTGGAAGCTGTCTTTCTCATACCTCACTCTAAACAGCAACCTGTCTTTAGCTAAAGCATGAGGGCCTCGTTTTTATTGTTTTATTCCCATACAGTTCCACAGACTCAAATAGACATGACTGAATATTAGCAGCACTTTGGCTCCAGATTTTTTTAGTAAAAGGAAAAAAAAAAAATCATGTAATAATATTGTAAACAACCCCCCCCCCCCAAAAAAAAATCAGCAACAGGTGGAAAGTAGCATTTAAACACCATCCGGTGTGATTACGTCCTTTTCTGTCTTGTTTTTGTTTGGCAAGAATTACAAGTTCAACCTCTTTTTTTCTCCTCTTTTAATATTTTCTAATAGAGTAAAGACATTAAAATCCTTTCTGAATTTGAAGGGATCTGTCAGTATATTTTGGATACTTTGTGTACAAAAAGAGAACAACAAAACGAAAATTAAATAGTGTTGTATTTTATATATAATAGACATTTCAAAACAGTGACATGACACTAATATATTTATTTACTAATATATTTATCCATTTTGTCCAGGATTGAAAGAATGGTTTCTGTATAGACTGAATGTTTCTGTATTGAAACTAACAGGTGCCATTGCAATGTATCTGCCTTACTTCATTCCAATTATATGCAAATAAATTATTTTGAAATAATATCAAAATTTGTGATTTTCTTTTACTTCTTTTGGATGCATATTAGCAAATAAATGTTTGCAAATTAATTTGGGTTGAAATGAAGCCAAGCTGACTCTGGATGTAGATTCACAGGATCAAATTAGTTTTTTTTTAATCTGGGGAGCAAAAATGAGACATGCCATCAATATTTTTAGTATAGCTGAAAACCCATAAACAGCTTTATTTAGTTTGTTAGTTAATTAGACTTTTTATTTTAGGTACCATCAATTGTCAATGGCCGAAAAATAAAAAAAACATAAAATTGAGAAAAAAAAAATAGCAGTTAAATTTGAGCCTAATGGATCTCCAGGGTTAAAAATATTTTTATAAACTCACAAGGTGTGATGAATTGATTCTACATTTCTGGCTCCAACGTCATGGCGTCCATATCACAAAAAAGGGGGGGCTGAATTGACTAGGAGACTGAAGTAAACCATTTTCGATGGGTGACGTTACACTCACTCAGTCTGGCTCTGTTATCCCTTGTGCTATCTTAGATGACTACACCCTTACATTGACGTGTTCTCCCTACCATGATAAAGGTCCCAATGTTAACCCTTGTGCTATTCTAGGCACTTTAACATTGAGAGTGGGGTCATCTAGACCCACTAGACAGTGCTCTGAACCTTTTTTCTTCAATGATTTGTGATCTTCCCTGGTGTCCATGGATTACATGAAATCCTCTTCACCTTTATCCACCTTTGTCATGGTGGGGAGAACATGTCAATGTAAGGGTGTAGTCATAAGAGCACAAGGGTTAAACCGGGGCGTCCAAACCTTCTGTGAGGAGGACCCGATTTGGTGAGGTGAAAATGTGTGAGGGCCAACCAGTCGGCCTGCATCCTGTGAACCTTTCTAATAACAACAAATGCGAATGAACCTTTTAATTAACATTTTATTGCAATGGGATCCTTTTCATTTCTTTGCTTTGAACAGAAATACACCAAAAGACATTTTTTTTACCCAAAATTACAGTGAATTTCATGTCTAAAAACCAGACAAGTAAAAGTATGTCTGGGAAAAAAAAACTTTCGTCAACATTAAATCTGGGGTCGTATGAAATGTTGCACTTTATTCATTATCATATTCTAACTGTAAACTTCTAAATTGAAATGATGTGAACAGGAAAATAGTAGAAATAGTTATCTTTTTCAGGTTTGGCTCACAGAAACAAATAAATCGGTTCCTCTTGTTTAGCCTTTAAGGCTGTGAAGGTCAAGTGGCCACAGGCTGTTGCTACAACAGTTTATAACGTAATTTAGCCAACCCCAATCAAGACATTGTGGTTCTTAGAAAGGGCTGGGGGCCACAAAAGACAAGAGTCTGCGGGCCAGTAAATATTTGAACACGGGCCACATTTGCTCCATGAGCCGGACTTTGGACATGCCATAGAGTCAATGCTTATGATGACCATAGCTTATAGAATAGAATAGAATGCCTTTATTGTCACTGTGCACATGTACAATTTACATCAGACACATATACAATGAAATTATCTTAGCAGCTTAATTATCACAGCCATAAGGTGAACTTTTTCAGACATTAATACACAAATATTTAACCAACATTTAAACCTCAGAAAAATGTTTGTATTTATCAAGACAAACTGAATCTTCCTCTCTCTTTAAATGCTTGAATTGTGTGATCCGTGTTGATCACTGCTAAAATATTCCCTGCAGACTTGAGGCCAGGGTGTGAGATTGAGAGTCTGGCAGCAGCTTTCAGAGCATCAGTAAAAAGCTTTGGTCTCTCCTTTGGGTGTCAGCGCGGTGAGGTTGCCCCTGGCATCTTGGTCCTTCTCAATGGCCTCAAAAAGAGACTTGAAGTTTCCTGCCCCAAAGCCCTGGAAAGAGAACAGACATGTTGGTTCCTTCACTTGTCTGGGAGGTGACGTTAGAAGGGTTTGATCACAGGCTGGGGTTAAATAATGTCTTGAGGGTTCCTTGATAAAAAAAAAAAAACACTTTGAAAATTAATAATAGAGACATGTCCATAGATTCTGATGGAAATGACTGTTGGTAATTTATCTCAGAAAGTCTTTGCTGTGGTTCAGACTTTCACTTTCATGCATGTCGTCCACATGTGTTGACTCTGCAGAGCAGCAGGGAGCGCTTGCTCGGACAAGCAGAAGGAGTGCAGGGACTCATAAATTATCTGCCACAGGGTGCAAACCAATCCACAGATCCCCCCTGCTGGTGAGCAGCAAGCCTTTCATCTTTCATGTGTGATGGATTTAATGAGCTTTAACAAGTGGGCTCGTCTTCGGCACTTCACGCTGGGTGGGAGCAGAAAACAGGTGTTCAGGCAGCCCAGATGCTTGACGGTGGCAAACGCAGGAAAAAAGGCTTATGGGACTGTAAATGCAGCCAGTCAGCAATCAAATATCTCAATAACTAGAATTATTTGACCAATGAATTGAGCAATTTATTTTAATTAGGTTTATTAAAAAGCATGATATTTTACAAACAGGAAATATACTTAACGTAATTTTTATGGATTGGTGCTTTGGATTTGTTCTCTATTTTCTGATGAAGTATTAGTGAATAAAGGAGAGAAGATGCAGATTTTTTTAACGTTAGGTCCTAATAGAAAATACAATGAAATAATAGTCTGAATAGTCCAAGATGGACTTCATTTCTTCAGATCTTTTTAGACATCAAATGTGATTTTCAACACTGAGTCTGAGTATCTATTAATGAGGTAAAACAATAAAAAAAAAACCTTTACATGTTGGTTGATAAAATGCAAAGTTTGAAACAAAGTTAAAAAGCTTTAGAAGAGAAATAATGGTAAAAATGTTATTTTTGAATGAAAGATTGAATTGATAGTGCTGTTAATTTTTCCTTTTTTCCCCCCAAACTTAAAGTAAATTATAAACGATTTTTCTTACCTATATAAATATATTTTACAGTTTAGAATTTACTTTCTTGTTGTAGAGAGGAAATATTAGAGCTCAAAGGGATGCATAGAGGTGTAACGGGGGAACATTTTGAAATGAAAGGGTGCAAACATTTGTTTTTAAAGCAACAACGTAATGCAATTTTAAAAGCTCTGATTTGGTTTAGAAACAAATTTCTCCAAATTGCAAATAATTATAATTCCAGTTTATATTCCTGCAGGCTAAGGCCAGTTTGATTCATATCATCAATACTTGTAAAAATGTTCATCTTTGCCGCCTTTTATGTGTTTGTGCGAATTATTACTATTAATTTTGTTGTCATTTATTCGTGTTTTTGGGATGATGTAATTACCTGACATTTTTTACTGCAGAATCTACTAAAATTGGTATCAGATTAGGTTAGTTGCCCAGCCAGAAATGAATTCCTCTGGCCTCACAGAGGGTTAGCCGGGCCATGAACTGATGTCAAACTGGTCACAACAGAGACGGAAATGAGCTTGAACCCCTGAGGAGTGACTCACAAAGTGGTTTTTCCTTTGTATGACCTCCAAGAAGAGTGTTGGTCTGTCCTGCACAGGCTTGGTGAAGATTTGAAGAAGGTAGCCCTTGTCATCAAAATCTACCAAGATTTTCAGCTCCTAAAAAGCAAACACAGGTTAAAATCGTTCCATACAGCCACTTTGTTCATTTTGCGCCTATTGCACAAATGAAAATTGGTCATACCTAAATGTACATGAAAGGCTCATTCGTGATACATCTGTGAATATTTCATATTAAGACACAACTTTTCTCACTTTTCCATGTACCATGAAAATTGGTCATACCATGACCAAACATTTTGGAAACTGAATTCAACGGACATCTGCGCCAGCGACCAAGGACGAACGCAAGAAACACGTAAGAATTACATTACGCAAGTATCACGAAAGGCCAAAATGTCATACATGGAAAATGAGCAAAATGTATGTGGTGGCTGCTTTTAAATAAAATAGGAGGCATGCCTCAAACAAATGTTTAGTTCTAAAAATCTGGTTAGAAAGAACAGCCCCCACCTGTAAGCGGTCAAGGTCCTCGTCCACCTTAAAGTTGGCAGCTTTGAGTTTCTTTCGAAGGGCGTCGTAATACGATTCAGGCGCTGAGAGGAACTCCATCCCTCTTTCACGAAGGTTCACAATCTGTGATCATTTAAAATACAGAAACAGAGAAATGGGTCCAGAGTGTATTCTGCAACAATTCAGAAAATGGTTGGTCAGAAGATGCTCACGGCCTGAATTATGTTGGATGTGTTGAGGGCAATATGCTGAACACCTGGTCCACCATTATAATCAACATATTCCTGACAGGAGAGAAACCGGACACTGAGTACAAAGATCTAACGCAGATCCTCCCAATCTGCTGGATTAATGTCACCCAGGAAACGTCCCACCTGGATTTGTGACTTCTTTTTCCCCATGGCAGGTTCATTGATGGGCATCTTAATAGTTTCTTCATAGTTGGTCACCACGATGGACCTTAAAGCGCTGTACTGTGTGTGAATCTGTTTGTCATCGATTGACCAGAATCGGTGAAACATCAGACACTTCTGATACCTGCAATTTAAATATCATACATCATACTGCTGCTCTAAAAACAAGAGCATTTCAGCCTTAGGCCTGCGTCTGCGTCTGCGTCTGCATCGGTCCAGTGTTTGGGGGGAATTTCAAACACAGGAGTCTTACCAGTCTGAAATTGGCACCATCTGATCATCTGGCTGGTTTCCCACAATGTGATCGATGAATTTCAAACCTGCTGGTGGACTAATGCAGAAACAAAAGCATGGGTCAACTTTCATAATCTAGGTTATAAAAAAAACAGAAACTCTCTTGCAAATAACATGAGGTGATAGCGTGTCATGGGCCAATTTGAGATTTCTTTTTCAATTCAATTCTGATAATCGATTTGATTTCAATATTAAAGACATTTTTACTATCTAAATGTATTACTGTAGAATAGCAAATGTTTGACATTGTGTGCATTCGCGATTAATCTGAGTATTTTAGTATTTTAATAAAGTTTTTTAGGAGATAGTCAGCTTTTTTAACTGTAAGACGGGCAATGAAATCCTTCAAACCCAACATCATGTAGGCAGGACATTGCATAAGGTCCACATAAATGTAGTGATATCTGAATGCCTGAGTGATCAGATTGTTTGTTTTTTTTGTCTGTAAGTAGTTATTATATTTTATCACCCCCCACCCCCCCACCCCCACCCCCACCCCTCTGTGTGGATTCATGAGCTGGTGCATTCTTGTGCATATTCTATCCTGGAAAACCGTTTTCAAACTGTTCAACATTTTTTCTCAAAGTTTAATGTAAAATCCCTCTTATTATTGTTAATGTTATTCCTAAAACAGACGCTCTGTTTTCTGTCTCCCTGCTGATATAGCCGCTAACAAACCATCACCTGTCTCACAGCAAATATTCCACTATTTCTGTTTTCTTTTCCTCTTTTCTGTCCTCTTAGCTGCCTACCTGTTCCATCAGATGGTAAATTGACTCTACTGATAAGTAAGAGGCAACTTGCACAGCAGGAGGATTAAATCAAAAATCCTTTGATTTTGTTTGTTGGTCACTTATTCAAGTCCAACTGGGTCAATTTGGCCTCATTGGAATGATTTGGATTAAACTGAATGAAAGCAAATGCAATAAGTCTACATTTGTTTATGTTTTGTGCCTCTTTGGGACAACCTGTCTTTTAAATTGGGGCTGAATTTACTTAATGACAAATTGGAGCTCTTCAGCCCATCCTTCATCCATGAACTGAGCATGATTTTATTACTGTCAATGCCTCTTCTGTGTGATCGTGTCTAGACCTTAATCCCAACCAGAGTCAAACATTTTAGGTGTATAAGTAAATGACAAACATATCTTATGAAGGGTATTAAAAATGTGTTTAATACCGCAATTATTTTTTATATTCATGCCAATGATTTTTAAACACAGTGGATGTTTTGTGTCGTGTTCTGTGTTTGTTTGTTTTTTTGTACTGGATTTGATTAATAATACTAAGTATTCCATAAATCTATATTGGATTGCAAGTTCACATTAAAAATTAAAGTTAAATTTTGTTTTCTTTTTTGGTCCGAGCCGACATGTACGGAGCATAAACATGTTTTTGGACTCACAGTTTGGGTAACAGAGGATCCCTGAACAGAGGCTCTTTGTAGTTTGGCAGAAAAAGGCCTTTATAGGGTCCAAGGTACTCAATGAGCGTGTGGGTTGTGTCTCCATACTAGAACAAAACATTTTCACGTCATCCTTCATTTCTAGTGTCTTCTGTATATTTACCAAAGGCTTTCGAACATGAGTCACCCTTTTTGTACCGTTTGAATCACGCCATATTTAACCCTCCCGTGGCTGTCCTGCTCCACCCATGGCTCCTTGACAATCACGGCACCTCGCTCCTTGGCCATCTGCCAATGAAGAGACGGGGATTTGTTAGAGACGAAAACAATCCCTCCGACCTTCAGAGAGCCCTCAGGTGGATGAAGACCGCATAGCTTCTGTATATCTATGGAGAGCTCATCCAGACTGGTTCTGTAAACTTTGGAGATATCTGACAGTCAACAGAGAAAGCTCATGCAGGCCTCCAGTCTGACCTTGAGGGAGGTGAAACGGTGAACTTCAGCAGACTGCTGGTCTGTTTGCCTCTATTTCACAACACATATGTGTGATGAGTGTGTGGTGTGTCTCTCAGATGTTTACCCCTATTCGATGACCTTAGCTACTACATATAACTTCATCCGTCTTCAGAACCCGCTATTTCCCTGTCAGAGTCACGGAGTTGCTGGAGCCTATACCAGCTACTGTTGGATGAAGGCGGGGTACAACCTGAACGGGTTGCCAGTGGGTGGCAAGGATACACACTCTCTCACATGCACACCAAGGGGCAAGTTAGAGAAACTGATTAACCTATGAAGCATGTTTTTGAATGTGCACGAGGAGAACATTCAAACTCCACAGAAAAAAGGCCCAGCCAGGATTTGAACCAGGGACATTCTTGCTTTGAGAGTGCTAACCACTCTACCACTGCGCACCTTACTGTATGTGATTTATAAATGAAAATAATTAGTAGAAACAAGTGAGTATACGTGAAGTGATGATCTAAACTGTGACTCCAACATTTCATGGTTTAATCTACATCAGCAGTTACCCAACATGTTGAAACAAGGAGGGAAATGAACTCGACTTTAGTGCAGCTTCTCAGCTGCATGGACTTTGCTTTATGATGTTTGTTTTTGGTCCTTTTGCTTTTTTTTTTTTTTTTTTACTGAATCTATATGTCTTCACTTATGTGATAACCTAAAAATGCAATAAGTGTATTTATGAATTGAAATCTAAACCAGCTTTCAGTTATTTTAATAACTTTCACAACTCCTACTGTAACTTTACAAATTGGAAGTGTGTTTCTGTGTTTTTTAATGTGTCCTATGGATAAAAATACTACAATAGGGAGCCGATAAAATAAAAAACTTTTGCCCATCTTCAGCCCAACCCCAGCATGTCATTTACCTTGACTAAGAAGTCACAGTCCTCCACTTTGAAAGCGATGTCTTTGACCGCGTCTCCGTGTTTGATCAAGTGCTCCCCCATCTCTGGAAGAGGATGAAAGGCCGCTTGCTGTAATTCCTCTCTGAGACGGCTTGCGTGCCCCGTTGAGGCAAACTTACCTTCGTTTCCAG
Organism: Oryzias curvinotus; assembly: GCA_023969325.1. Classification (NCBI taxonomy): domain Eukaryota; kingdom Metazoa; phylum Chordata; class Actinopteri; order Beloniformes; family Adrianichthyidae; genus Oryzias; species Oryzias curvinotus. The sequence goes on along the minus strand of CM043719.1, from coordinate 10,371,086 downwards.
GATTTAATGGAGACTGAAACTGAAAAATGATCTGTGTAGAAGAAGCAGCGTGTTATGTTTTTATACGCATAATTCATCATTCACTCAAATGGAAATCCAGACCTTGTCCTGTCGGATGACGTGAGACACCACCTCACGGCTGCCGGTCTCTAAACCCTTGTATGCCAGAGGTTCAAAGCCCATCTTATCACAGTAGAACGAGGCTGCCTGTAAAGTGATCAGACTTCAGTTTCTCTATGGAGCAAATCAATCACAGCTGACATATTCACCTGTATGCAGTCTCACCTGCTTTGCGTTGCCAACCCAAAAGGTGACATGATGGAAGCTAATAAACTTTCCTCTTGGAGGCTGGAAGTTCAACAAAAATATTTCATGTTCTTAGATATTTGACGTATATTGCATTTTGACTGGAGGGTTTGGGCCTTCTGCACAATAAGGGTAGTGCTAGTGCATCCATCAATTGAAGATATACACCCAGAAAGACAGAGAAACGGAACCTCACCTTCTCCCCTTTATCTGTGTAGCTTGTCTAAAAAAAAAAAAAGAATCCAACATTATTTTATACTCGACATTAAAGCCTCAGGTTGAATTTGAGCTCTAGAAGCAGCTGGTCCCATGATCACTCGGCTCAGGGACAATCCAGCATCAAACAACTCATGACAGGCCAGCCGTAAAGGATCACAGGGAAATCTCTCACCATGTTGTGACTGTCCGCAGGTGTCCGTTCAAAGAAAACAGGTTCAAAACCAGAGCCTGGTCTGAAACAGTTCAGATAAGTACTGACCCAATGACCAGCTGTGATTGGTCCACCAGGATCTACACCCACCTGTCCACCTCCTCGCTTCCTACTACACTTAAACAAAGAAAGAAAAATCTGTACCAGTGGTCCGGATTGTATTCTGAGACTTTCCTCTGAAAACCTGCTAGCACACAAGTGCATGAAGCCCTATTTTTTTGAGAAGCGAAAAGGGTTGAAGAGGGCAGATAATTAGATGTGGGGTATTACCACATCTGGTACATTGTGCAAACCCTTAAATAGTAATATGTTTTTATTTTATTTTTTATTAAGGAGATTTTTAATAAATAAATGATTAACCAATTATTGAAAATGGTTAAATTGATTGACTTTTAATTATATTACTTCACTTGCTCCAAAAAAAATTAATAAGTTGATTCATGATTTTCTAATGTAGCATAATCTTGCACATATTTTTAACTTTTGATACTTGATCAGATTTTGCTATAAAAATTCCTGAAACAGTGTTATGTCTATTTTACTGATAAAGTATTATTTTTTAATCATACCAATGGCTTTTATAAGTAACATAATCTGCATATATTTTGGGTACTTCATTGTCATGTTGATTTCTAAAAGTTAGTTTTTACAAAATAATTTAAGTCATACATCTTTGTTATGTGCTTTACTGATATTTCAAGATTCTTAGTTCTGTCTGATAAAGTTATGAACCGGATATTGATAAATCATGTAATAAAATGGTTGGGTGGGATTATATAAATTTGCTTCCTTCCACTCCCTTTCAAGCAATATTTATTAATATGTCTAATTATCCAAAGTTTGATTAGTTATTGTACAAATGTATAACTGATGATTGTATTGTTTTTGTGTATTCTTATTTGATTGAAATAAACCATTTCAAATCAAATCAAAAATAAAAAGTACAGTGAAGTAGTGTAAGATACAAAAATGTAAAAACATTTTCCTGAAGTAAATCAAAGAATAAAACAGTTTTTTGTAGTCTTATTGTAAATAAATAAATGATTAAATAAATGGAGTCAGCTGATTAGAAATTATAAATTTAAGAACTTTTAGTAGTCTAACTGTTTTTGAAAATTTCTGATTTTGTATTTCTAATGTATAAGGCCTGCACGGTGGTAGCGCTCTTGCCTCACAGCAAGAAGGCCCTCGGTTCAAGTCCCGGCTGGGGGACATGAAAAACGCAACATCAATGGGGGGCCTTTCTGTGTGGAGTTTGCATGTTCTCCTCGTGTATGCGTGGGTTCTCTCAGGGGTCTCTGGCTTCCTCCCACCGTCCAAAAACATGCTTCATAGGTTAATTGGCAACTCTAAATTGTCCATTGGTGTGAGAGTGCATAGGTATGTGATTGTGGACACTCTACCCTGCGACAGACTGGCGACCTGTCCAGGATGTCCCCTGCCTTTGCCCACAAGTGGCCAGGATAGGCTATGGGAGCCCCGTGACCCCAAAAGGTCACGGGGTTTATTTCAATGGAATAAATGGAATAGAAAATGAATGTTTTAGGCCAAATATATTTATATATTTCACATCTTTTCCTTTAAAAGTAATTAATAAGTGGACTTTTCTTAGCAATCTTGTCTTGTATATACGTCTTCCCAAAATTATGATTAGGTTATATATGATTATATATGTTTCATCGGAACGGAGATTGAGTGATTAAGGACAAAAAAAAAGATCTTATGTTTCAATGATGTAATACTTTTAACAATATGTTAGATATGTTTGGAGATCATTTAAAAAATTGAGACAATAGGATAGTCCACAAAGGTATTTTATTCTGCTTGTAATGATATACTTTTATGGTACTAAAAACATTATATTTCAAAAAAATTTAGCATTGGAGAAATAAAATAACTGTCTTCTCAGTTCTCACCAGCAGAGGGAGCCCAACTGCCAAGAATGGACCTTAGAAGACTAGAACTTTCTAAAAAAAAAAAAAAAAAAAAGAAAAAGAAAAAAGAACTAGAACTTTCTGTATGCATGACAGGTTTGATACTACAGAAATAAATGACCAGATTTTTAAACTAATGATAAAATATTTCTAAACTATTTAGTTTTCTGATTATTTTAGATTTATTTAGATCAATAATATTTTTGATTGAGTCCAAATTAAAAGGCGGCTGAATATTTTTAATTACTGCAAACGTCGATGTATATAACTAAATCATTTATATAAAACGTTGCCCTTTTTTTCTAAAAGGGTGTGGTTGGTCGCTATAGCGCGCAGTTTTGTTCGCTGCTAAAGTGCGCGCGCGCGTGTCATTCATTCTCTGGATTCTCGGCTGTTCTCTCCCGCCTTAAGATGTGAGCTCCCGCACGTACCGCGCCGTTTGTGTGGAGCCGTTTGTGCCGCGCTGTGATTTTCTATTGGTGCACCTCAGCGGTCAAGTGATCGCTGATTGGTCAAACTGTGGGCGTGTGCGAGTCATTGTCTCGGGTTGCGTCAATTCTAATTGGCCGGAACGAAAGCTGTAACGTAATTGGTGCAAAGGGTTTTGCTTTCTGTCCCCCCATTGGCTGACGCTGTTTTAACCACACAAGAATGCGGAAGTCGAGTAGTGTACTGAGTCACCGTTGTGTCACCTGATTCTTTCTGAGTGAGTAACTCGATTCAGTTTGTTTAAACGCAGTAGGTTTTTGCATATGTATGTTGTGTGACATGTTGGTCGTCTGTCAGGATGCTTATGGACTGGCGGCTCTTTAGCTGCTTTCTCGCTTTCTGTGCAGTAAGAATTGAGCTTCTTTCAACATTGCTATCCGGCAGCTAGCATTCTGCCGGCCTTTCAAATGTTGCACATCCTCATGATAACAGGTTTCGGTTTGTTCAGCGGCATCTCTGGAAACGCCATGAAGCTGTAGAGGGGCTGCTGCCTACTTTCACTTTCACCCTATGGCTCTTGAAACTTTATCCTCTCGGTTCCTGTAGTTTACACCTGTTGTTGGGTTGTCCGGTATCAAGACCACAGGATTCATGTGAGAACTGCCAGCGTCACTCCATTTAAAAAAATAAAAATAAAAGAAAAAAAAACCTACTACAGGAAAAATGCCGTGGAGGTTTGTTGAATTATGTAAGTTGATTTCCAGTAAGGAGGAAGAGAAACTGGTTTTGCAAATATCTCCTGCTGTGATTTATTATTTTTAGATCAATGCATGAACATCTGAGGTCTATTTTAAACTCATCTTCAGCTTGGAATTTATTTATTTATGTTACTGTAGTTAGTGAGGATGCAATAATTCTTTAACAATTCACTACATAATATCTGTGGTTCTTAGTCAATAAATATCGGTTCATTTTGAACGATCTGATTCACTCACCCAAAATCAATCAAAAATAATCATATTTTAAAACGTCAACCTGTCAAGTTTACCTGTCTGCTTGGATCATATGGATACATCCTCTAGTTCAGGGCTTTCCAAACCTGGTCTTCAGGAACTTTCTGATTTTAGTAACTTTAAGCGCTAACCAAATGATTGAGCATCGAAATTTGAAAGACAAAAATATTTTAGCACCAAACTTAAATCCCCACGGGTGAAGTGTGCTCAATTGAAGTGATGTTCAGTGGCTGAAGGCCTCGCATGAACTTTTTCAAAGACTCACTCTGATCTTATTTTGATCTATTGTAAAAGCGTTCCCAGTGGTCTTTTAATTATGATTATGCCAATTTTAGGAAAAATCTATAAACATCTGTTATTTTCTAGAACAAACTTTGTGCAGAGTAGCTGTAGTTTATTAGAAAGAGGGCTGTGGTTGGCACTGTTGACGCAGAAGTAAGCCTCCGCTGAAATCCAATCATTCCCATGTTTAAACTCTCCCCTGCTAGCTTACAGCGCCTCCAAACCCCAGGCTAACATCAGCGGAGCAACAGAAATGTTGATCAATATTGGAACTATCCAGCTGTACAGATTTGATCCAGATTCCATCTCAGACGAGGACAATGAAGCCAGTAATATATCTATTTGTCTGTAAGTGGATGCATCAGAATGGAGCTGAGCAGGGAGACTGTGGCCCCGCCCATTTTATTGGCTGTGTCACAGCTGAGAGCTTTTTCAAACTGCATTTTTTTTTATCTGTTCCTTATTCACCACAGTTTGATTAAATATGTAGTCCGAAATACAGTTTTACATTATACGTTATACATGTCATCCATCATGAACAAAATGCTCATGTTAACACGCCACCAAAAACACCGTTTCAATTGGATTGGGTCTTTAAAACGATCTCGTCTTAACTAAAAATTTTTTGTTTGTTTTTTTTGTGCAAATTTTGTACTATGGTGATTTTAATGGTTTATCTGTGAAAAAAGTTAAAACTTAGAAAAGGAAATTGAAGTGTCTGAGGTAATCTGTACTGTAATCCACAAAAAAATAGATTATTAAAACTCTCGTTTAGGAGCTGGTGTCAAATTTAGGGCATCTATATCTTTGTGGAGTGTTTTTTGGATTCATGATATCTGCATACTGGATCCTAAAACTCAAAGATTGCATATTTAGGCTGTATGAGCAAAAAACTTACATTGTTGTATATTTTTAACATCGAGAGACTAATTGGGAGAGAAGACTGCAACAAATTCATGTCTTTATGCTTCTGCCTGGGTTGGTATTTGGCATACATTTTAGAGGATCTACAGTAATGCGCATTGACCAATACCCGATGTTGTGCTGGTGTCATATGATTGTGAATCAGGAGGCAGGAAGAAACACGCTAAATCACTCACATGCTTTAGAAAGCGGTTGGTTTTACCTGGAAGCCCTTCTATCGTCACATTCTTTGCCAAAAAGATAACTCCCCTTTTGGATGTACACTTCTGATTTCCAGAAAAGATGTTTGCTGTTTCAACATGCAAACTGTGGCTCACAGTGCACTGAGCTTCTCCAGAAGTGGAGATGTTCCACTGAGGATTTGCTCTCTCGAGCTGGTGATCGTGAGCTTAGCAGAATTGTTTTCTGAAAGATTCATTTGAAGACATACTGAGTTTTTCTGATGTGTCATGTTTTGTTGTGCAAAAGCCACAGTTGCAGTGAAAACTCTAAAACTATTGACAAAAATGTTTATGCAAGTGTGGAAGAGAAGAAAAAACCTATAGAAAGTCCTGCACTCTAATACTTTGGGGTAGCACTATTCCGTATAGGAAATGCATACATATATGTTGTATATATTGGCCACTCTGGACACGCCCAACCACATCTGTTCTCAAAAGCTACGCAGAATTGTTTTGGGTTATGTCTTCAATAGCAGACTGTCAGGAGCTTTAAGTTGCTGCAACGTCAATGGGCTACTCTTATATGAGAACTGAACTAAGTAACCCCCCCCCCCCCCACACACACACACACACCACCACCACCACGTTCCATTCTTGCTCTACTTTTTTTTATTTTTTTTATTTTTTATACATGTTCTGGCTTTTGTTCACCTTTCTTACTGCGAAGGGGGGTCTAAGGTCAGGGATGCCAGTATAGCTTAGTCAGTTTGTTAGTTCATTTTAGTATTTTCCTATTGACTCTTTGTATTCACGATCCTTTTGAGTTCATGTTTTACTTCAAAGCCCATCGAGACGACTGTTGTTGTGATTTTGGGCTATACAAATAAAATGGAATTGAATTGAATTTCTGCATATCCCGTTGGGGGTAGCCACAGTAAATCAACTTTACCTGATTCGCACATTTGGTTTGGCAGAGATTTTTACGCCGGATGCCCTTCCTGACACAACTTTGTATTTCATCCTGGTTGGGGCTGGGGACCGGCACGGGCAGACCCAGACTTGTGCCTCCTTGTGGCTACATAGTTGGGCAGTAGCCTGAAGGGCCTTGCCTAAGCACCCACACTGGATTTAGCCCATCATGCCCTCTGGGAAATGAACTCTGGTTTCCTGTGCGCCAGGCCTACGCAGAGCCAACTGAGCCGTCCAGGTGCTGATTGACATGTTCTTGATAATCCAAACCCCCCCCCCCCCCCCCCCCCTATTTTTTCTGTAGTTCACGTTATAAACTGGCCAATCAGATGCCTTCATAAGAATAGGCGGTCTCATGTCAAATGTTTAAAATGATTGGCAGACAGTGTAGCCTGCTTTCATTGAAAGGGGTGTGGACTTCCAACAAGCTCACTCCTCATTGGTGAGAGTGGTTGCCATAGAAATATTGACTCGAAACAGCTTGGACCAATCACTGCTTACTGTTTATATCTGGCTCCAACATGTCGGCCTCCATATTGCGATATATGGGGACTGAACTGAGTTCACTTCGTTGGAGCCAGAAGGGAGTCATTTTTAAGAGTGATGCCCCACTCACTCAGTCCAATTCTCACACTCACTGGTTTCCATGTACCTGTCCCAAGCCTGTTTAAAAGCAAAAATTCAAGTTGGCTGTAAAATTCTTAGGCCAAAATCAAGTTCAGGTGGGGTATTTGTCTGTGGGATTCCCTGAAGGGAGGATCTACAAGGAAAAACAAGTAGCAACATAAACTGATTACCATTAAACTACGGTATGTGGATTGGAACAGAATGCAGTAGTTTGTTTTTGATAAATGTAATCTTCAGTCAGTCACGTTTCTGTGCAGACCAGTGTGACCTCTGGGACCTGGATCAGTTTATTGAGCTGCAGGTCTGCAGGTTCTGACAAAGTTGAACTTTTAAGTTAACAACTTTCGGTTGAAATGAATAAAGGAAAAAGTAAGAGTTAAAATAAGCAATTGTTTTAGACCTAACAGCCTTTTGTAACTCTGTCAGTCTGCTCATTTCCCTGCTGCCTTTGTGTTTTTGTCATCGAAAAGGTTATTCGGATCAAGTTCTCGGTTACTTGAAATGTTCCATTGCTCCCCTAGCTCGGTCACCTGACAAGTTTCCTTGATTCTGAAGTAACTTCTCTCTGTTTGAGTGCAAAGTTGTGGCGTTTGGAGTGTTTGTAACTGCCACCCCGTGAGGTTTGCTCCGGCTGCCGCTGGAAGCCACGTCTTCTGATGAGCTAGTCGAGGGTTTGCTGTTAGTGCTGGATTGTCAGGCGTCTGCGGCCTGTAGTACGGCTTCTTTTCACTGGAAGCAGTGAGGCACAGCAAGAAGGAGAAACCGAGTAAGCAAGGGGGAGGGACGTGGGGAGGTATGTCATGCAGTGGATTACAACCAGTGTGTGTTAGAGAGACGCTCGTCTCTCTGATTTTTAGTGCAGGCTTTTCTCTCTTCCTAAAAAGGGACAGGAGTTTAGGCACAAATTCACACTAGCTTTCAGGTAAGACGACATTGAAACTGCTGTTTTGATGAGCTGAAAGTAGTTTTTTCTTCTTTTTGTGTAGCAGTGTGCAAAAGGGGGTGTGTCAGAGGAAAAAAACGGAGCGTAGGGAAGTGAGAGCACTGTGCTGCACGGTGAGATTTGGGGTAGAGTTTCAGTTTGTTATGGCATTTAGTTTGTTAGGTCTGACCTACATTCGGTGAAGTGTATGCATTTAGGTCTGCCGACTGTTATACTTGGACAACAAGAGAGAATGCAAACCTATTGTCATGCAGGTTGAAATGTAACAGTTTGATCTATTTTTTTTTTTACTCATACATTGAGTTTCAACATGGCTGCAGCACACCAGATTTTTAGAGATTCTTGCACAGAAAAGTAGAATTACAGGCTTAGTTAGTAGAAACGTCATAACACACTTTGATGGTGGGACTGTGTAACCAGATCTTCTGGTCTTTGGAGACATGTCTTTGAGTCTTCCGCCTGCCTGTAGTAATCTGTCCAGGAGTTTTGAGGCTGCTTCGGCTGCAGTCACGTCAGCTGGTCTGTTCCAGCCTTTCTTTAGTGGTGTCAGAGTACACGTCTGGCACGTTCGTGCGCACACGCTAGCAGGACCACACATGTGCCGTGTTTTTGCTTCAATTTGACCTCATTCATTCAGAGCTCTCCCTAAGAATGTCTGCTGAAAGGGGTTTGATGTGTGTTGCTAAAATCCAATATTAATCAGAGGATGTGTATTTTTTTTAATCAATTCTTTCTATCATTGTGCATGGTGTACTTTGATTTTTTTTTTATAGCTCTTTTACAGTGTCATACACACCCCTAAACCACCTACGCTCATCTAAGGTGGTGTGTTTTTATTTTGACAGGATCCATTCTTGGCACGACGGAGTCCAGTCGACAGGAGGAGAAGGAGGGATCTAAAGAGGAGCGCCCCGAGTCCCTCCTTAAAGCACTGGCTGGCAGCATGGTAAGCCAACTCCACTACTAGGGGGAGATTGTAAATGTTAATGTTTATTTTGCAGTAGATTGCAGTTTTTATCTGGTTAGGAGCTGAAGGGGCACGAGCATTTCAGGTCATGTGATAAGAGCGCTTTTCAGGTCTTTGTGTGTTGAACCAGAGGCTTTGTTATAGAAACGCCCAATGAGTAAAACGGCAAGTTTGGGTTTTTGTTCCCAGAAAATGTTGCTGCAAGTTTAAACTCGACTCCAAGTCGACTCCACGTTCCAAAACTATATTGATGATGTTCAAGGGAATACAGTTCAAATTTACTAGTTTCTATTAGAACATCAGATTTGGTCATTATAAAATATTGTCCTTTTTGCTTGTTCTCTTCTGTTATGAATCAATTGTGTCCACAGTTTCCATAAATTTAAACATCTCCATCACAGAAACATTTATTTCTTCTCATTTATTGACGCAAACTTGTTCATCTGTGATCTTCTCTGCTTTGTGCCACTCCAATCATCTTTTGATCTGTTCCCAAAGTCTTCTCAGTTTCTTTTAATTATAAAAATGCCGTTTAAAAATGAAAAATAAAAACCTGTGTGGTTTTCTTGGACATCGTTTCTGCAGAGCGGCAGTAGTTTGTTGGAAATTAGCCTCCAAGTTGTGGGTGGGACTCTTGGCACGGAACCCCCCACCCGTTGCTGAGAGCTCACAGTTTACATGCTGCTGTCCCACTAGCTTACAGCCCCTCCCACCCCCAACCTATCATTAGCGGTGCGACAAAAATGGCACTCAAGCAAAAGTCCTTCATGTGTTCACTCTATATGAACTGAATACTGTCTGTGATGTCATCGAACGCTAACAGAGGGAGGTCTGCCAGTAGTCTGAACTGCTACTTGTGGGGTAGATGACCAAGATTATCAAGATGTTACACGAAACATTCTATGAAACTAAACAAAAACAAGAAAATCAACTTCTTTTATTGCAGAATTTCTTTGAGCAATTCCTCATTCCGAGCAGGAAGGCAGGCAGTAGCAGTCATTATCCCACTTGTTCTTTTCTCAGCAGGGCTGCACATTTGTTGCGTGTGGCTGCAGATTCCCACATGTTTCTGCATCAGGGGAAGTTCTGGGCTGCAGGTAACAGATGTTGCTCCGCTGATGTGGCTCCCTGCCCCGTGTCTGGGCTCCATGGTGACCTGGACAAAACTCTGAGCTTGTGACATTTATTAAAAAAAAAAAAAAAATCACACTCTAAATTCCTAAAGAAAAAGGAGTACTTGTTTCTAATTATCTTGTCATTGTTGTAAAAGAATGGTCTTGTTTTATTGAATACAGAATGGAAACATCTTTGTTTCACCCTGTAGTGGGCGCTATTGTTATTTAGCCTACCTGATTGTTTTATTCCTCAAAAATGTTGTTTAAACAAAGGTGAAATTCATAGAAAATGAATGTTTACTTCTTTTCATGTCATGTTTGTTTGTATAACAAGTTAATTTCTTGGCATTTATAAAAATGTATTAGATATATGAAATATTGAAAAAAACCCAATAGAATAATAAATTCTGCCTTCAGAATAGTGGAAGAAACAGTGATGACATTGGTGGCAGATTCCTTTTGGACAGAGCTTTTCTGAGGCAGAAGCAGGAAGTGCAGCAGGAGGTCGAGTGTCCCAGGGATCTGGTCAGCTGTGTCCACAGAATGTCACCATGGCCGGCTACCCGCCTCTCAGCCTTTTTATGGGAGCTTAATTGATCGCAGAGCTGATTAACAAATAATGTGGCCGCCGGTGCAGGAAAAATGACTGTCTTCCTGTGTAAAAAAAAAAAAAAAGATGGAATCTGGGTCCAGTTCTGTCCTCATTGTGTGGTACTTTGGTGTGGCTGGAGCTACAATCCTCATGTGTAATCACACCTGAATAGCTGTGGCAGGTGTGCCAAACACACCCAGAGTTCTTCAGTCACAGGAAATCATTCAGTCTTAAGCTGCAGGCGGTTGGACAGCTGTAGAGTGAAAGTGCATCAGCTCTTAGTTTGTTAATGATTGACAGTGGGAGGCTTTCAAAATAAAGGTTGCATTCGTATGTGGTGCAGTGATGTTGATTTGATCCAGTTTAGTATAGAATTGGTTTAATTTCATCTGGGCTAAGATAAAGACGGAACGTGAGGATTTGATGCTTTTGTTCATTCGTGTCTTGTTGTCGGGCAGAGGCATGCATTCACAGCCACTGTGCACTGTAGTACACTTATTAGAGTTATTGTCCCTGCGACAAACCCTGATGGGTGTTTGTGTGGCTGCACAACTTCATCTCATTTAGTTCCAGAGGAGTTCAGTCGTCTGGACGAATGTTTCATTTGTGTTGTTGTGTGAACTGACTGTTCACTCTGAAAGTGAAGCTCTCGGGTTAATTTAAGGTTGCAGTCAGTGCGCTGTGGATATAAAAAGGATATTTGTTTTTCTTTCACCTGTTTTGTTTGAAGTCTTACTTGTTTACTTGTAAGATTTTTGTAAGTGTTCCAAACAGTTTATTTAAAAAAAAAAAAAAATCCTCTCTAACTCCAATAGTGCAACATTTTGCAGCAGCAAACACTAATAAGCTATTATTTTAGCGACAAAACGGTGACTTAAAAATGACCATAGGAACACATTTGAAGATTTTTAAGCATTCATGTCTTATTTCTGTTTTTATTTTCTGCAGTTTATCCGAATGTCAACATGTAGGCTAACATCGCTGACTCGCTGCCCTATTTACCTAAAATAAAACCAAGACACAAGCGGACGATTCTGGTTCTCGCTTTCAAACTGGACCCTGCATCACCTTACAGTATTCTTCAAAACTCATTAGGAAAATAAAAATATATGGTTATAATAGATTTGAATAAAAAGCCATGCCCCCTCACCCTCCGGGGGGTGGTTTCTCACCCAAGCTCAGGTCCTCTACCAGCGGCCTGGGAGCTTGAGAACGCTTTTACAGTAGATGAAAGTATCATTAGAGGAGGACTTTAAAATCCTTCAGCAGAAGTTGCCTGTTCTGTATTTTTTGCTTCTAGGAATTCAATTGTGCTCAATAAATCATTACAAGAAAACGTTAACCAAGAAAAGACTTCAATGATTTGTTTTCACTTTCTATTTCACAGAAAAGAGGGAAAAAAAAGATTTAGTGGAATTAGGGGAGCGTGCCGCTCTTTTGAGGGCTGTGTTGTTTTGAGGACAAAGTCTCTTTCCACTTTGTCTCATGAGTCTAATTGTCCTACTGATTGTAGATTCAGCAGGCTGTAAAGCAGCTCGTGCACACGCCTCGCCTTGGTCTATAAAGTAAGTAGCAAAGATAAACCTCGATTCAACCCTGAACCACAAACTGGAGACGGTTTTAATGAGGGACAAAATATTTCAAGAAATCAAGATTGTTCAGTGATAGGCTACATTTTTCTGTGCTTTCCTGTGAGAGGAATTCCCTTTTTTTCCTGCACAGTAAACTATGAAACATGGTCGATCTCCTTTATTTTTTACTGACTGTTTGCCCTGTAGCCATAAACAAACACACCTGTGCCAGTTTTCTTTTTAAAAACACTTTTCAGCTTGTTTTTGTACTTGTTTTTTTTCCAGAGAAGTTCTGCTTTAAGGCTCCGGCAGGATTGAGCCGTTATCTCGTCTGACTCTTTTGCGAAAGACTAGAAACAACATTTGGAAACAGACGTTAATGTCTGAGGCTCAAGATCATCTCAGCAGATTTTTTTAAAGGTGACGTTCAGACGTTAGTATGTTTAATACAAACGAATTTAGCTAGGCTTTCATTTCACACATTTCATGGGTTTAGCATGTTTGGTCAATGCATACATCTTGAAGTCAGTTGTAGTTTATCAGTAAAAAAGCTTTATGCTCCAATCATCTAAAAGAAAACCAAGAGAAAAATACCACAAAACCACGTTAAAAGTACCAAACACCCAGTTAAGCTCCAATCATCTTTTGATCTATTCTGAAAGTGTTCACAGTGGTCTTTCCATTACGATTGTCGTTTTTTAAAATAAAGAAAAACCTGTTTTCTAAGACATAGTTTCGGCAGGAGTTCATTAGAAATTCACCTCTAACTTGTGATCATGGCTATTGGTGCCGTCAAACCCCCCACCTTTCCCCTCCCTCTGGCTGAGAGCTCTCTGCTACCATGCTCTTCCACTAGCTTACAGTCCTTCATACCTCCTAACTAACATTGGTGGTGCGACCGTTTTGAGTCAGGTCAGATGAGGAAAACAAAAACGTACTTGGTCCTATCTGTCCACACGTGGATGCATCAGAATAGAGCAGAGCAGGGAGCTTGTGACCCACCCAGCATATTTTCTTTTTCCCGTTGCATTTTTTTTTCATCTCATCCTGATTCACAAAGATTTGAATAAAAAAATCCTAAGAAACATTTGATTTTAAGCATAATTTTCTTTATGCATGAAAAATGCCACAAGACTAGGGCTGCACAATATGAGCTGAACTTGCGATATGAGTGATCAATGTTGCGATAACGATATAATTTGCGGTATATAAACAAATAGCAAAACAACCAAAAACATCATTACTAGTTCATTGCAACAGTTTAAAAATTATACTCCAAAGGACCCTCATTGACGTAGGAGGCAAATATCTAACATAAAAGAGCTCATCTGATTGGTCAACAACGTGAAAGGGCCCATCCAATTGGTCAAATTCCTAAATTGATTTATTTGATTCGTTAAATGCTTCAAGCTGCCATAAGATTGTTGTAGCACATTTAGGGTAACCATTTATTGCGATTTTTGCTGACTTTTGCGATATGGATATTGCACTGCTTGATATTGCGATAACGATAAATTTGCGGTATATTGTGCAGGCCTACACAAGAGTATGTTAAAAGGACCAGAAACACCATTTTTATCAGAGTGGTTCTTTAGGCGTTTAGCATAAGTTCATTTGGCTTTTCTTTAAAGCATGTGGCTCCTTATTAATAGCTTTAATTTCGGTTTTTCATTATTTTGTTGTGCGTTGAGGTCATATTGCACCCCTGCAAAGCTAAGAATGATCAAAACAAAAATAATCCTGAACTCAAACATTAATTGGGTCTAAGATTCAAATCTGGTCACCGTAACCGTAGAGAATCTATCATAAAAAAACAAAATTCTAGTTTGTTGTGTTGCGGTCTGCATCCAGCTATGCTGCATGCAGTGCATTCCTGCTGGTTACATAATTTGGGGGTCATGCAGCTGTAGGTGATCGGCTGTCACGACTCTTTCAGGGAGGAGGCTGGAGTAGAAAGGGGGAGGGGCAGTTCTGCCCGCCGTAGTACATGGAGAAATGTATGTGCTGCATTGACCTTCCAGGTTTCAAAGCACAATAAGACTGCTGCTCTGATGCACTGCAGGTTCTGTCCCCTTTGGGGGCATGTGTGTGTGTGTGGGGGGGTGATGAAGGACAAATGAGCAATGATTTTCTTGCAGAAAGCTGCGTGACCTGAAGTTCAGTTACGTTGATGTTCCACTTTCCATCCACTAGCATAGGCGTGCTCCAGATTGTTGTGTGTTTGTACAGTCGGCTTGTTCAGGGCTTCTGCTTGACTGACAGCTGCAGCATACTGCAGCTGATGTCAGATGGCGCACGTGCAGAGGTTGGACTGAAGCGTTGCCGCTTCACGGCTGGGAGTGAAGCCTTTTAATGTGCGGAGGGAGGGATGGAGGAGCAGAGGATGAAAAGGAGTTGGAGAGGAATGCAAACATGTGAATGTGAGGTGGATGCTCATGCAGAGGGCGGAGCTTATCAGGCTGCTTTCTCCTCTTCCTTTCTCTCCTCCCTCCTCTTCTCCTTGTGCTCCCATCTACTCACTACACTTCTGGAGATGCATCTGCAGCTATCTTTGCTTTTCTTTTACCGTTTCAGCTTTGCAAATTAGAAAGATCGCTGCTCTTTTTTTTTTTGTACCGTCTATGGACTATCCTCCTTTTCCTCGAGGTGCAACAGGAGCGCTGTTCAGACTCTGCATGCTCCAGCTCCCCTTTCTGAAGCCGTAGATGGAGGGGGGTTTGGATAAAGAATCCTGAATGAGACAAGAGTGTTTTCCCTTGGCACCTCCTGAGACGGGGATCTGTGCAGAAGGTGGTGGAGGGGAGCGTGGTGGCAGGCAGATTAGAGCAGAGGAGGCTGGGAGAAGAATGGTTATGCCGGCTCCTCGTGCTCTCGTGCTGCTGCTCTGGAGGCTGCGAGTCACTCTGGCACAGTCCTGCCTTTCCTCGACATGAGCGTCGCAGGAAGGGTGTCCTGCTCCATGCTAAACTGCTTCGTAAGTCCCTCTGGCTTCAATTCTGGTTTTCATTGCAGTTTCGAGTCTGGTTTCAGATGGGTGCGTAGTAGAATCCTCCTCATTTAGCCGGATCTTTGCAAACACACAGCGCCGCTGCAGTTAGAAGCATCCCTGACTTCATGGAAACCATCTTCATTTCACTCCCTCCTGAGAGTAACTCTTGTACTCCTCCTCCTCTGTTGTTGTCCTCTTGGTGATTTGACAGGCGGAGACGAGGAGTCCCGTCTTGAGTTGGTCAGGTTAAATCTTTGTGTTGGTACACGGTGTTCTGCTGTTCCTGGCGCTGACGAGTTAACTGCAGAGGACCTGGACAGAACAGGTGCTTCACTTGGAGTCATCTTCATACAGAGCCGAGACTTATTTGACTCTCCTTAACTTTCACTGTCTTCCCGTTTATTGAAAACTTTAAAGCAAGTTTAACGTCTTTATGCCGTCTATGTTTTATGCTTTAGTAGAAGAAAATATCTTTTTAAATAACTGAACTTAAGGTAAAATATTGAAACTCATAACCCTGTGCAGCGCTACAATCTAAAGTCTAGAATAAATAAGATCTTGTTGGCATCTTTTATGTTTTGGTGACTTCTACTGACCAAACAGCACACATTTTAATAGTTTTTAGGAACTTTTTTAAATGTATTGAAATGTTAGTATATAGTGATTAGTCAGCTACAGCTCTAGGGTTGGGGGTCAGTAAATGACAAGCAGCTTTGATAAGAAACCTGTGGAAGATTCTCTTTTCCATCTTATTTCTATCTAATCATATTTTATTGAACTTATGTATGCAAACATGCATGGAACTAAAACAAAACAAACAAAAAGAACAAAAGCAGTTTGAGCTAAGACGAATTAAAAAGTGAATCTCTAGGCAAACACATTGGCACCACAACGTCTCCAACTTGGTTTTTATGTCTTAACCAAATATGAGGTCAGCTTGTCATTCATTACATGCATAGTTTTACCATCATGTCTTTAGTTGGTCCATTGTTATGCTGCAGCGTCTTGCAAACAAGCCAGTATTCCAGTGTAGTTCTTCCTGCAATAATTAAACATGATCTGAGGTAGCTGACCTTTGTCAACCTCCTCCTGACAAAGGTTATCAGTAAAACTTTCAAAACATAGTGTTATACACCTCTGTCACTTTCTGCTGCAATTAAAAAAGTACTGAAGATGAGGTTTAAATACGGAGTGAAATACTTTTAGAGACCCATGTGGATGACTATGGTGGAAAATAAGACGTTTGAAATCAACGAGATGTCATATTTACCAGAGTCACAGGTAAAAGAAAGTGTCCCAGCACAGACGTTAAACTCAATCTACCACGCATCAAAGAGTCCTTCTGAGAAAGAAATAGAACATTTAGGCCCTCATATTTCACACGACTGAAAATGATTTCTTGAAGACATTTTGGAATCCACAGATTACTGAGGAGGCTTAGCTGAATCTCGGAAATGTGTTGCAATCATGATGTAGTCAAAATTCCAAGGAGCTCTAATCAGTGAGATTGTGCAAGAAACATTGTTTGGGAAACTAGAAGGGAAAAACCCAATCAAGGTGTGTGGAGCACAGATGGACTCTGGGAAATGTCATTTGAACTTGAGACGTAACTGCTTGGTAAAGAGCAGAACCACCACAATTTGAAGTTGACACTCTGTAATGTGTCTAGCAGTCATAGGAAGTAATGTGTGATCTTCTCAGTGACTCCTCCCTCGGTTTCCTCAGGAAGTGGTTGTGACCAGGCGTACTCAATTTACGACCCTTTCTAATATATATCTGCGCTGCAGCTGAGTCAGCACTTCTCGCTCTGCGTCAGTGTAATTGAGTGTCCACTAAGTGGATCACACCTCTGTCAGTCTTCCCCAGCAGCAGCAGGCTGCAGTGTTTGCGTCACCATCAGTGTTGTGACCTGGCAGGGCCATGTGCTATCTGCACTAAATGGAGCTATTAGGAAAAGCCTGAGTGATTGGTTGAGGTTTGTCCATTACTCAAATCATACTTGCTTTCAAAACTAAAGCTTTTTCAGCCGTCACTCTTGGCTGTTTTAATAAACTCATTATGAGGGACCCGTGATCTTTAACAGGTTTCTGCTCAAGTGTCATGACAGTGACACCATGACCACAGCGCGCTGAATTTTAGCACCAAGCTACACAATACCATCGGTATTTAAGCTGTGGTTCATCTCACCCTAATTTGTTGTAAAGCAACGCTTTTGAGTTAACAATTTTACCCTCGTCTACATGAACTTTCAGTCTTCTTTACCTCTCTTGACCAGTTTCTTTCAGTACCTGGACTGCGGCCCACTACTTGCACTCAAATGGAACTGATTGTTCTGAATATGGTGGACAATCAAATATTCATTTAGTTGGAGAGGATAGGAAAAAAAAATATATCTATTTTTTTTGCCAGGTTCCAGTTAAAAAAAAAAAAAAAACTAAAACATTCTTTCCGCTTGGCAGATTTTCTTTATATAGGAAAAAAAAATGCCAATGGGATAAGAAAAATAGTCTTACAAAGAATTCTTATTTTAAGAAAACAATTTTAGTCCTTAAGACATGTTTTCTCAAACGGATTATTTTACTATTGGAAAAACTTTCTTGATAAGATCATTTTTCAAGACATAAAATAAGAAAAAGGTCTTCTTACTTTAAGATTTAGTTTTAGTGTATGAAACTTTCAATTGAAAAGTTTCTATTTTGAGTTCTCAGTTAGGATTTTCTGTTTCCACCTCTATTGTTGGCCTTTTCGTTGGACTTTTTATGCAAAGTATTTCTTAACATTTTGACATTTAGTCTGTCTGCTTTTTAATGCATCCTCCTGATGAGTCACTGTGGGCTGAAAAGCAGACCTGTGTGTGTGTGATCTGCGCACACACTCAGGAGGTCACCTCTGTTCTGTGCTTCTGAAACAAAGCCCCACTCAGATTAACACAGTAATCTGGCTAGGGCGGCAAATCCTGGAGAAAACGCATCGGCATCTAAAAAAGTGGTGGTAGTATCCATGGCAACGAGACACTTATTTGTGTGCCAGTTCTGTTGAGTCTCGGCTAGCTTAGTTTTGCAGAACGACCAGTTAAAAGAAAAAGAAAAAACTAGGCACATGCACACCAGATTTCCAACGTGCCGTCTCTATTTTCTTGTAGTAACAATCCTCCCTGCATCAAGTCTCTTCTGCAGCTGAGGGTTTTTGTGCTTAGTCATGGAGGTCTGCCACAATGGCTTCCTCTCTTAAGAGATGCTGTTGAGGCAGTAGTTATGATGACATGGAGCACAGAGTCTGGGCCTTATATTAATTAATGTGTGGTGGCACATGTGTGTGCGCTCACAGGCCCTTCCAGCTTTGGAAACAGTGGTCAGACAGAGGCGGGGGAGTGCGCTGCCTCGCAGCAGTGACGAAGCAGAAATGTGTCGGGCGCAGGACAAGCTGTCCTCCATCTTTTGCTACCGTTATGGAAACGAGAGAATTTCTTCTGTCTCTGTAATCGTTTTTGAAGCTGCTCATTTACAGCAGAGCAAAGATGATTGGAATCTTTGCTGCTTGAGTTTGTTTTAAAATGAGAGCTGCAGATAAAGGCTCATTAGATTTTGATCTCCAATCTATTTTTAGTCGGGGTTGCCATAGAAGAACAGCTGAAATCAGCACAGAAAGTGAAGACGTTTGTTTGTTAGGTTGATTACTTTCCAGTAGTGGTGGCTACTTTCTTAAATTTTTGTGCTAATTTTAATTTAGTTGGCCTGTCAATGAGTCAAATCTAAGGCTGCACAATATGAGGAAAACTATGTGCGATATTACTGATCAGACGATATAGCTTGTGATACATGAACAAAAAGAAAACCAAAAAATGACTAAACGCATAATTTACATTTCATTACAACACTTTTATTTAAATAAAAGTAAGCATATACTCCACATTACCCTCTTCCACATAGGAGACGGGCATAAAAAGGGACATCTGATTGGTGAAAACCGTGAAACCCGATGCTCATGTACTATGTTGTTACTCTTGTATGTGAATATAAAGCAATACAAAGCAGTTCTTAACGAATAGAACAAAAAAAGAAGTTGAGATGTTTTTTTTTAAACACAACCATTTTGCAACATCATTTTTTATGAGATACAGATAGAATCAAATATGATTTTTTTGCGTGATTTAGTACGTTTTTGTTCACAACAATGTTTTAGATGCAAAAAATTGACAGAAGTTGGAAAAAGCACCTCATTTACCCACTGTTTCAAATTTGACCCACATATTTTTAACATGGTGTAACTGCATTGCATCAAATAATTATCAACACATTTTGCATTCTTTCAATACAGCAGGGAGTCTTTAAAAAATGAATAACAATAGGTGATTTATTTGCACCTTAAAGTTTTGAAAATTAGCTCAATTTTTCCCCGCCAAGTGTTTTTGAGATTTCAGCTATTTTGAAATTATCAGAAAAATATACTGCCCCTAGTGGAATAATGATGAACTACAGGACAGAAAATATGGACTAAGTTGTCCACAATGAGGTTTTTAAAGGAAAGTTTTGATTATTCTAATGAGTTGGGGGGGGGGGGGTAGAAATGCATGTATTAAATTATACAAAGGGTTATATAGTCATATAGTGGTTATAGGTTATATAGTGGAAGTATTGCATGTGTGGAGGATTCCTAGATGAATATTTGGTTCCACATGGTCTTCCTATTGCTTCACGTGTAGCTAAGAGTCCATGTGTTACAAATTTGAAATCACTAACAGTTGGAGGTAAACTTACTAATACTAAGGGCCTTCTATTTCCTACTTTTGGATGAAGCAGCAGCTCTTGTTGGGTTTGTCTGTTGCCTCAGCAACATGAAAGCTGCCTAGCGCCTCCTCTACAAACCTCACTCACTGTTGCCGTATCCACAACACAGCTGAGCTTTCCTCTTGATGCAAACAACAACCAAAGCCCCCGTGCCGGGCAGAGGCAGCTTATCCCACGAAGTAAAGACAAAGATTTGACAGACCAAGAAGCTGAACTCAAAACTCCCAAATATTTAAGCTGAAAGCAGTCGGAGACCCCAGTAATGCTGCTGACTTTGCATTTACAGCGCTCTTTAGGGTGGCGTTTGGCATGTCTTCTTTCTGCACCGTTACTCGAGGTTTTTGAAACTGATGAAATCTCAAAATGCTTAACATTTGCAAACCTGCTCTGCGTGCTGGAGGGTGTTGCAGACCACAGGAAGGCAAAGTCAGTGTTGCTTCATAACTAGTTCGATAAACACTTAAAAATCTAATTAGAGCCAAAAGAGCTAAAGGATTATAAATCCACATGTGTTTGTGTGTAACGTTAAATGCTTTGCCTTCTTAAAGGGATCAACCCTGAATTTAGGGGTTAAAGGATGCAAATGTTAGAATTCAGGTGTTTATCAAACTTTCCTTCAAGGATTGGCTTCTATTCATAGTCGATGATCATAAAATACAAGTTCAAGAAAATTATACTTTAAAAAAAGTTTTAACAAATGTAATCCCTTTGCCTAGTTAAAGATCTGCTTGTTCAAGTTATTTTATCATTATAACTACAAGGCTAGAGGAGGAGCAAACCCATGTGGACTACTTTGGAACCAGGTTAAAGGTTTTCCTGATTGTGCCTGATTGTGATGAAGTGTCTAACCTCTCTTTCACGTGAATCGACTCTTATCTGGAATTGTGGAGGTAAAAAAATAAATCATGTTAACACAAACCAGGATGTGTCTTTAGGTCAATTGAGGTTTCATTTATGCCACACTTTGTTCAGGTCTGGAGGTTGTTCTCAGTCCTGGCACAGCCTTTTTTCAGCCATCACAATGGTCGCTTAGTGGAATTGATGCAGTAGGAATGACCCGAGTATCAGGTCTTTTCCTGTCTGTTATTGAAGTGGCACTTTAATTAGACATGAAGACAGTGGAGCATTCTCCCCCCAGATGCCATCGTGGAAAGCGAATCTTGCAGAAACTTTCACTATTTTTATTTCCTTTCTGCTTGTGTTGACCTTGCAGTCTAAGTTCACCTGAGGAATTTATTTGGCCTCAGAGAGACAATCTGCTGTTCTGAGGATTTAAAGGACTCCCCAGATTCCCCCTCATGCTATCTTGATTGACTCTTCAAGGGTGTATTCGTTTTATGCATGAAATGAACTGGAGCAGGGATTCCAGTCATGCTCCTATAGAGTCAGTGTCCTGCTTATTTTCCAGCTAACTTTCTCCTGTTTGCTGCTGATTACCTGGATCAGGTTTGTTTATTCCGTCAGAAACTGGACTCGCCTGATCCAGCTACTGAATCAGGGTTAGCTTTAAAACAGAAAGGCTTGTTCTTAAGGAGCAGAGTTTCCGACCCCTGAATTAGAAGGTTTAAATTACTGGGTGGTTTGGGAGCATAACTGACTGCAGCGATCTGATCCTCCATGTCAAGTGAGCAAATTTCACTTACTCAAGTGTGTTATGGCTACTGATACTTTGACTTGATTTACAAGCGTAATCAGCATAAAATCGTTACATTCTTATCCTATTTTAGTATGGATATTCACTGGATTTTCCTTTTCTTTTGAAGGCCACTAACTGACCAACAGAAGCCACTGTCATTGTTTTAAAGGATGGGTTGGATTTTGTTGAAAAATCCATACGTGCATTATTGCCTGTCCTTTGTTGCCATCCTGGATCTTTATTTGCATTTTTGTCATGACCCTGAAATGAGTATATTTTAGGTTAAAGATCTTAATGCAGAGTCTTTGAGTTTGTGTTTGAAGTGGTTGAAGCTCGTCTGATGGCAGCTGAGGCTAAAACGATGTTGTTGGAAAAGTTCTTGTTTCTGTTCATGTTTGTGACGTGCTTCACTCTGCAGACAATCTCAGGCATGTATTGATTCAATAACCACGTTTTGATTATAGTAACTAAAAAAGCTGCAGACATTCTGTTTAGAAATTGCAGAACACAATAATGTAACTGTACAATCAGCACTAACTCCGCATAATTTCTATCTAGGATTCTACATTAAAAATAGACAGTCTTACTTTCAATCTAAATGTTTAAGTCTTTTCATTTTCATCGGTGTAAATGAGTGCAAGACTTGAGCAAGGCTAAAAAATACAGGTTTGCTCAAATGCTCATACTTTATGTGGTGTGTGGTTTTTTTTTTTTCTTTTTTACATGTCAGGTGGAAGCCAGTTGGAGGCTTGTCTGTGGTGGTGCGGTTGACATCTGTTATTCAGGACAGTGCGGGGTGATTTTAATGCAAAGCTTGATTACCTCTTTGGTCTTTGACAGATGGGATTGTTTTCCTCTAAATTGTTGTAAGATTTGCAGTTAGTTTCTTCATGTTTGTCGTGTTGTTGTCCTGCGATTTGACAGGAGCATCCAGACACGAATCAGCAGGACTTCCTGTAGTTTTCATTAGCAGTCATGCGATCACAATGACACAAGGAAACCAAATCCAGCAGTGATGGTTTTTGTGTTTTTTGAGTGCTGTCCTTTAACACAAACCAAGAAGGTCAATATTGTGTGCTTCGTCTGTATCCATTCATTAAAAAGGCTTGCAGCACAAATGGAAATGAGTGTTACGGGGAATTCTCTGTGGTATGAAAATGGTTACAAAAAGATAAAGGAGAACAAAGGCTGTGTGTTTTCCCCATCTGCGTGGACTGAAGTGTGACATGATGAACGCGGTCTTTGCAGAGCACCAGCACCCAGAGCTGTTGGGATGGGGTCGACTGCCCTCTTTGTTTCTCACTTTCTTACTTCTGCCTCTTCACTATGTGGGCTAATTTTAGCAATCCATTAAAACAACAGTTTGAATATGTTGTTAATAAATTATATGGTTATATGAGTATAGTGTAAAGCTAAAATGAGTAGTCACATACAAACAAAACAGCTATCTTTCATCTTAAACTTAGGAGTATTTATTTACGTTTTTCTAATTATACTGTATTTATCCCACAATGGGAAATTTGTTCTCCACATTTGACCCATCCCCTGGGGGAGCGGTGAGCTGTACCCAAACCGCGCTTGGGAGGCAGTAGCGTTAAGGGTTTTGCTCAAGGGCCGTCACTGGGTGATGTTAATTGCTCGCCATTGATATGGTAATTGTCACAGTAGTACCATTGTTTATTCCCATCCGGGAATTGGTGTCCTGCGTGGTAACCTCTCACTTTACCAACCGAGCTACCCTGCCACTGCAATATTGCAATATTAAAAGCAATATTTCATGTACACTTTGATGGTTATAGTTTAGCTTAGCAGTCAAACCCATACACCCAGATCTGGTAGAAAGAAAAGGCCCGTTACCTCAGGGATGGCAAACATGTAATGAATGCCTTTGTCACAACTGCCCTTACGGGTGGATATGGGCTGTCTGCGGGCAAAAAAATGGACAAACCTGTATGTGGGTGGCCCACACAAAATTTCAAGACTGCAGAACGCTCTGTGAACCCGTAGAGAAAAAATCACACATTCATATCTCCTGGCATGCGGCAGGTCGTAGCCAAACGTAACCAGGCGATGAGACGCAGGTGCGTCCGTTTCTTTTGTTGTTTTTTTTAAATCCCGAAATACTGCGGATTATGCAGGCAGCCCGTTAGTGCTGTTCAAGTGATAATTGCGTTCTTTAATCACAGATGTTCCTTGATCACAAGCACTTATGTAACACTTGTACACCCCTTGCCTGCAGCATTTGGGCACGGTCAGTAAGAAGTCAATGTGAACACTTTACAATTGACTAGAGTGTGGCGTAAATGCTCTGTACAATATCATCACCTGTATATCAGAAGTACATGCAACTTGCTTCACTATACACTTACCACACGCACAACTATGGTATGTTCTATTTTCATGGTGTCCTTTAAGATGGCCGTATGAGCCTCAGGGGACCTGTAAGACACACCTGTGTTCCCACATACTGAAGCACTTTTTATGTAGTTTTATGCATAATTTAGTACGTAGAAATTTGTTTTCGTTTTTTTATAGGCATGAATGTTGCACTGACCAGGAGAGATTTTTAATTTCATTGTATGTGTGACAATGAAAAATAAGTATGAGTAAATGTAACTAAGTCCTTATTCTGGTTTGAGAACTAAAAGGAATGTGTACTGCAGTGATTCATCTGTTTCATCTGATTAGTGAGGCAAACTTGTCCACCTTCAGTATCCAGGTTGAACTTCTCTGTCATTAGATCAGTGCACGAGCAGACGGGACATCAGGCAAATGAAAGGTTTTACTGTCCTGTAACCCTGCCGCAGTGGTCAGAATCCTGCCCTGCAGTAAACAGCAGTCCAAGTTTAAGGAATCCAACGGAACAAATGAGTTCCTAGCTGCTCAAACAGCTGGGATTTTTCATGTTTGTTTTTATTAAAGGTTGCTTTGAGGAGCTTTTAGCAGAATTCTCCCGACATGCAGGTACTTCCAACTACTCATGAGTCATGAGTATGTAAAAAAAAAAAAAAACAACAACATCCAAATCTCCCTTTTAAAGGTCTAAACCACATGGAAAGATAACCTGGTAGTTAAATTTAAACTTTTACCAAGCCGGATGCTTTTAGCTTGGCCTCAGAAGTGGGGGAGGTGTCTCATTGCAAACTGGAAGCTGGTTGGTGTGAGCAGTAGGAAAGTTCTCGACTCTTCGTCTTGTTCTTGTTGGATTTCTGTAAGTCGATGAACGGCAACATTTCACTGATGTGAGGCCAGATTAGTATGACATGCTAGTTCAAAGTGATAAAAGTAAACAACCATTTCAACACCAGTCGAAAGCCTGCCCCCCCTTTTGTTTTTGTTTTGCAACACCCCGGAGTCAAAGTCTAAAGGTTTTTGCAGTCCCAAGCCCGAAAGCGTTTTATCTTTTTACAGTTGCGTTGCTTATCTTCACTATGTCAAAGTTAAAGCAATATAAATGGTGAAAGCTTCCCCTCTCAGCATTTTGGTGATGATTATTTATCAGTGAGAAGAATGTTTTTTCAGGATGAAATGGTAAACATTGTAGCAACCCCCCCCCCACCTCAGCAGGTCAGCTGCCGTTCATTGACAGTCAGGTTTACGTCTGCTCTTGTCAATTTTTTACCGTCTGCGTGATTTGTGAGTTAGCTGGAGAATGTTGTGTAATTTCCCTGAACGCTCCTGCACAGCAGCATGTTTAAACCGTAACAGTGAGAAAATGACATTTCTATTCTTCAGTGTTCAAATCTTGTCAGTCACTTTAAGGAGAACCCCATTGCTAAGTCGCCCTCTGTCTTGTGTTTATGTCTGTCAGGGTGAAGAGGGGCCTCCCAGTCTGGAGTACATCAAGGCCAAGGATCTGTTCCCCCAGAAAGAGCTGGTGAAGGAGGATGAGAACCTTCAGGTGAGCCCAACAGTTTGTTGTGGAACTCATGAGAATGAGGGAAAGGCATCATCTGGTACTTTGAAGGATGATGGTGACTTCTGCTCTAAAATACCTCTCTGAAGTAAAAAGCAAGCATTGATTGACAAGAGTATTCTGCAGGAGTCATAACTCAACAGGCAGAGGGCACGCTGAAGATCTGTGCCCCCAGAAATTTCTGTTTTAAAAGAACATCTTGTTATATCTCTCGCTGGTGAAAAAAGTATGATTTTAATCATTGATTTTTAGACAGGGCGGCCGTGGTAGAGGGGTTGACCTCTGATAGGAATATCACGGGCTCGATTCCTGCCCTGCCCGCCCATGTGTTGAAGTGTCCTTGGGGAAGACACTGAACCCCACATGGCTCCTGATAGCTATAAGTAGGCACCAGTGTTGTCACTGCCTTTAGCGTTGCCAACTCTGGAGCCAACTTTTCCAATAAAAAGTCTGTTTAAACACATATATGCGTGTTTCGGGCTAGTTTTGGCCTATAGGCACAAAATGTCTGATCAGGTAACGTTCACATTGTCCTCAGCAATGTCCATTTGATAGTAGAGCAGAAAGTGTTTTTTTTGCCCGGCTGGACACAGTCACTCATATATTGGAATCGAGCTGTGATAGAAAAAGATTCGAACCTCTTCAAAATTTTCCACCAAGCGTCTTCCAACTGTAGGTGGCAGACGTGCGCTAGTATTGGGTAGCAACAGTCCAGTGTGAACACCATATGCTAAATGCACGTCAATGTGTGAGCATAGCATTAGGCAGCAGTGTGTGAATGTGTGTGTATGTGAATGGGACTGTGACTGTAAAGCTCTTTGGGCCTTAAAGGAAGTTAGAACAGCACTCTATAAGTACATACCATTTACCATGGCATCATTTGTATAGAAGTCCTCTTATCTTTGTTCCTCTGAGATTTGGAGCTTCTTCCTATCTTGGTGGTTAATGAGCCAGGCGATCCTGTCCCCTGGTGAAGGGAACAAAGGAAAGATGCAGGGTGGAGAGATTTGCCTCTGAACTCTGGTCTTTCATCCTTGTGGTTTGGAGAGGAAGCATCATTCCATCTAACTGCGGAAACCGTCAACCTTCTTAAGGTGCTGCTGTTGGTGCAGAGAAGTTCGGGGCAAAAGCAGAAAAGCAGCAGCTTTGATGGGAGGAAGGGCTGCATGTTGGTCCTCTCGAACATTTTCTGTAGTTCTGGCGCTTCCCTCCCCTTGCATTCGCATATTCTGTCACGTGTCTCCACTCTTGTGCTTTCAGTTGTCATTATGACTTTCTATTGCTCCATATTTTACCTTCATCTGTGGTCAGGCACATTTTTTCAGGTTAATGTGTACGCTCGTCCTGATATGATGTCTGGCACTACCGGAAGTCACGACTCTCTGGTTTTCCTGATCGTAACCCCCCCCCCCTCCTCATGTTTCAGCTGCTTAGGCTTGGCAGAGGAAACGTGACACAGTATCTGCTGCTGCTCTCCCGGCTCGTTGTGACTCATGGCTCCTCTTTGGGAACGCAGTTCACTTAATGCAGCGGGCCCAGTCTGTACAGCATGTTAACTATGGCGTGCTCAGTAGGACACGTTGGGCTGTGGAGAATCACTCTCCTGCTTCACAGACCTCATCTCGTTCGTTTCTGCAGCTTTTGAGGCTGGATCTAATGCCAGCTCGAGCACTAGTTCCTCTAGTAGTAGGATCCATAACTGTCTGGGCCCTGGATCTGGTCCCCTGTGCTGACACCTTAGAAGTGTCAGCTTTACAATTAATTATGATCTTGTGAATAATTCAGTATGGGACTATTTCAAAGATCTTATGAGTGCTGTCAGGAAGGCTTTATTTAGCTCTGCAGGAGTGCAGACGGCTTCACGTCACGAGTCGAACTGTACTTTTAGTCCGTCTGGACTCATGATGCTGTCTTTTTTCTGAAATGAACATTCAGGAGCCTCAGTCATGGAGTTTTTGTAAGATCTCTTAATTTTTTAAGATGAACACAAAGAAATGTATATCAATATATATACATTACATTTATTGTTACTTTCTGTTTTATTCGATTCACGTCTGGTCTGTTTATTGCTCAGCTGGTTTCTTTGGCGTGTGACCTGCTGCATGTCATCTGCATGCAGTGGAGGTCCTGCTGACTTGGCAGTGAATGCTAATGCAGGATGAGGTAAGGCTGTTTTTGAGCAGCCCTGTTGTCCCTACTGCCGTACGGGATCTTCAATCATGACGTGGATGGAATAAATAGGTTTATTCTCTCTATGGTGTAAAGAAAAATACAATTTATTGGCTGCAGCTTGTTTTGAGCATTGAGCTCCAATGTGGAAATCTCTTTATTTTAGTTTATAAATGTCCTGATGGAATTTGACCTTCATTTTTATCAGAAATACTTTTAGTCTGTGACCCTCCCAGAGCCCACAGTTCCTCAGGTGCAGGTCTGTTGGTGGTCCCAAAGGTCAAAACAAAAACTCAGAGGTCACATCCCAGCACTGTTGGCCTCACCTGTGGAACGGCCTGCCTGAGTTTGTGAGGGCTTCACCCACTGGGGAGGTACTTAAGAACAAACTTAAAATTCCCATTTTAGCTTTGCTTTTAAGTAGTTTTTGCATTTCCTCTTCTTTTAATTTGTTTTTTTATGGACCTTTTATCGCCAGTTTGTTAGAAAGTGTGTGTTTTTATTTTGATACTATATTTTTACTATTTTATGTAAAGCACTTTGAGGTGTTCTGGCACAAGAAAAGTTCTCTATAAATAAAGCTAAATTTGAATGTTATCTTTGCATATGTCATAAAAGATGATCGCTTGCAGCACAGCAAACGATATTAATCCTCTTGAAAAGCAGCACAAACTCATCGGCCAGGACGGTAAATGTGAAGCTAACCGCGTTAAAAGTGATTAAAAGCTTCAGTTTGTGCGTAAACTGTGCAGGTGTTTGGAAGTTGGCAGCTGTATCTGCGTGTCACCGGCTCACAGATAATTCCTCTGCCTCTGAACAATATGAAAAAATGATGCTGCAACTTTTTTTGGAAACCAATTACCTAATGCAGTCAAGGACAGGACTTCCTGCGACTGATAAAATGGGTTTGAGTAAGAATTTTAATGGCTCCCTCTCTCAGCACTTCAGTCAGCCCCCCCACCCCCCACCAAAGCCATGCCTGTTGTCTGCCGCCTCATTCAGGCTCAGCAACAGGTCCCCGATGTTCACAAAGGTTCCTCTGTGCCGGTCCTCGGTGCTAATTGGACAGTTCCACATGCAGGCTGGTTCACATCCATCTCTTCCTCTTTCTGCATGTCAGAGCGGCCGGTCAGGTCTGTTTGAAGCTCTGTGACCAATGTCAAGCCTCTCCTCTGCCTTTTGACTGCTCCCTTCACAGGTCGCCACAGCGGGAGTTCTAACCCTCCAAGAATTCAGATATTGCATGTGAAGTAACTCATTTATAGATAAATACATTTGCAAAAGTTTGACATCTTCTGACTCTTTTGGCAGTTTTCCTTTAAAACAACAGACATTCATGTGTCAGAGATGACAAACTTTACATTATGAACAATGTTTTCTTGTCTACCGTGAATGTTTTAGGCCTTACGTGATATGTACTGGATCTATTTGCTGCACATGGATTGGTAAATTGTTCCAAACGGGCTTTTTGGCTGCAGGTCTCCACCAGTCTGCCGTCCAAGTTTTGGTGAATCTCAGGAGAACATCTCAATGTAGACTTAAAGTTCCACTTTAATCATCTTTTGATCTATTCTAGAAGTGTTCCCAGGGGTCTTTTAATTATGATTATGGCGTTTTTAAAACGAAAGTTTAAAAAAACCCTGTTATTTTCTAGAACAGTGTTTCTGCAGAGCGGCAGGAGTTCATTAAAAGTTCACCTCTAGGTTTTTGGCAGGAGTGTTGGTGCAGAGTGAGCCTTTGTTTACACTCTCTCCCACTACCTTATAGCCCCTCATACCTCCAACCTAACATTAGTGGTGCATCAAAATGGAGCAGAGGCCTTTGTCACACCTTCAACCTTTTTTTTTTCAACTCAAAAATACAATTTAAAGCATGATTTTCTTTATATATGTCCTCCATCATGAATAAAATGCCACAAAAACATATTAAACACTGGAACAGGATTTTCATGAGAGTGGGTCTTCAAACATTTCTTTTGGTTTTTATCTCTGCAGGTGCCATTCCCAGTTCTTCAGGGGGAGGGGGTCGAGTATCTTGGTCATGCCAATGAAGCCATCATCGCCATTTCTAACTACAGATTTCACATCAAGTTCAAGGAATCCGTCGTCAATGTGAGTGCTGGCAGAGAAATGATCGTTTCTGCTTTAGTAAATGGTGTGTGTGTGCGTGCCCATATGTGTGTGTGTGTGCACAGTACCACGCCACTGCGAAGACCAATAGCGGTTGAGAGGAGGATTCAGTGTTTATTTTGGACGAACATGAGCTTTTTTGTTTCCTTTCCCCCACTTCAACTTTACAAATCTATAACTGCACTAATGGGGCAAATAAACCTACAAATAAATGACTTGGCCTCCCCAGTGAAGTGGTTGTAGCTGCACTCCAACACACAGGGCTGTTCAGGAGCAGCAGACAGTAGAGGTTTAAATGTGACATCCAGGCTCCACGGCTCGGCCTCTGCTGGCGCTGAGGTCCAATGAGCCGCTCCTGCTGACGTCAGGATTCCCTCAAACACAAACGGGTCAATTGTTTGCATTCACTGGCAGCAAAATACCTCCTCCTCCTTGATGCCTGGTCATCTTTTCCAGAAAGATTTTGTAAAACAATGCAAGAGTTTTAAAAAAGTAACCCATGAGTTCAGATCCCTATAATCCCTAACTGGGTCATTAGCTCAATCTAAAATGAGCTCGACTCCTACTCTGACACCACTCAGACAAAGTGCACGACTTACTGCAGGCTGCAACCTTTCACCCACACCTTTTGCATCAGTCCATATTTCAAGTTTTCTTACCCTTTGCTCTCACCTTGTATGTCTTTCTCTCCATGCATTTTGTTTGTCCTGAAATTCTATTCAACTGGTGTCATTCACCCTGCAAATTTTTTGATTTTTTTTTTTTCCTTTTAACTCTTCATTTACCTTTTCTAATTTTTTTTTTTTTTTTTTTTAGTTTTAATAGTTGTTTTCATTTCCCCCTGTCTTGTGTTTCCTCCTCCCTTTCTATCTCTCCGTGTGCTCCATGGTGTCACTGTGTTTTAGACCTTGGCAGGTGTGGACACAGACATCTCTGTGAGTACCGTGTGATAAAACACCACCCTCTGCTACAGTCTAGACAGCAGCAGAGCTTATTCTGCGCTGCACTCGATGACAAAGCATAGAGGACGGCATGAACTTATGAGTTTAATTCGATAATAATTCATCTAAAGTAGCTGTTATTGGGGGTGACCTAAAGTTAACACAATGTTAAATAACTTCTTATCTTTGCAACACGCACACATTGCTTTTATATAAAGGTTTTTTGGGGTGGAATTGGAAGTGAATGAAAACCTCTGCAGCGAGCCTCTTCTGTACCAGAGGGTGGTCTCTTCTCTGCAGATGTGCTGTTTGCTTCCACAGCGGGACGTCAGGCTGACGCACGCGCTCTTTGTCTCCCCCTGCAGGTGCCACTCAGGCTCATAGAGGGCGTGGAGAGCAGAGACATGTTCCAGCTGCACATCATCTGCAAAGATTCGAAGGTTGTCCGGTAAGAAAACCGGCTCTTTTGTGCACTGTGCTACTCCAGAAAGCATCACAGTTACCTTTTGTAGTTGTGCATTATTTAGCAATATTTCTTATTGTGAAATTCAACATAGAATTAATATAGTGTAATAAAATAGAATATAATAAAAACGAACTGATCAAACAGGCCTTGACAAAATATCATTAACTTTTTGTGTTTTTGTAAAATGTTTTGACGTTTCAGATCAGTCTAGTGTTTTGCTGTCAGATATTTTAGCTGGTTTTTTGGGTCATTGTTGTGTTAGTTAGATCAATGACCTGCAGCAGACCAAACTCTGATAGTAAGCAGCTCATTTGGCTCCAGAATGCCTTGATAGGTCTATTTTAATGAACCTGCACAGATTCAAGACGCCCTGTTCCTGACGCAGCAAATCTACATAGTCTCCTTCTCTGTGTGTCCATGTTCAGAGTGGTACAAACTGTAGACTGTAAACAAACTGACTGATTTCAGGTTTGAAGACTCCTGGGGTTCTGATAGGGGGACACGTGTCAAATTATGACCATAGGTTATACTTTTTATGTATTGCTTTCAGTAAAATGTCAGTCTTGTCGGTAATTTAGTTAAATGTCAGCATTTCAGTGACCATTGTGGCTTTTTCTTTGATTAACAGAGGGGATTCTAATAGTTTTATGTCTGATGCTTCATTTAAAGCTAATGTTTGAACCTGTACTTGCAGTGCCTGCCGCTGTTTGGCTTGAAATCAAGCGTGTCAGCTCTTTGGTGCAGCGCAGCATGGAGTGTCTTTTTATTGTGGTATGCACAGCCTCTGACTTAAAGCCAGACACACCCTGTCTGTAAACAGTGGGGGGTGGGGGGACTGGTTTGCTCAGAAAAGGGAGTCAAGGTTGGTCAGTGTTTGTTAAACTTAACTAAACGCAAGTTGTGTCAAATGACTAGCTACTCTAGTGAAACCCACAAGTCTTTGCAAAACAGGATCAAACAATCTTCAGTCCCCCCCCTCCAGCCTGAAACATTAACCTTGAACAACAGATGGTGGCAGGAGGTGGTGCTCGTCCTTCAAAAGAAGAATCTAACCATAACAAAAACTTTTTTGTTTTTTTTTTGCTTTACCATTTAAAGCACTTCTGTTTACCTCAGAGCGAGTCTGTTACATCGCTTCAGTTCCTTGTCTCTTCTGCTCATCGTGCGTCTGTGCGTGATGCAGCACAGAGGATGCAGAGGCCGAGAATAAGGCCGGCCCGGCTGATGACATTGAAAGTCAGGGAATAACATCATAAGATAATAACATTTGTGCCCTAAATGACAGAGGTACATCCCAAATGTTTAAGGGTCTGGTAAGTGAAATAATCTGCTGCTGCTGATGGCTGGAAAGCAAGTGCTTAACAAATGACAAATTAGGCTTTTCTCAGCTAAAAGCCGAATAAAATAACTAGACTAAGTTGGCTTAAAGATCAGGACACAGAAGCTGTCAAACTGCTAGATGGACTATTTGGACTTGATTTAATTATTTTATTATTATAATGCAGGATTTGACTTCATTTAATAATTTTTGTCACTGTTAAACATGAATTTTTTATGAAATTACCATCTCAAACTTAGTAGTTTACAATCGTACATAGTTTTTAAATCTTTGAAACAGGCCCCGCCCCTTCAGTGCTTTATCAGTCACCTGAGCTTTACAGGTGCATTTTTAAACCTTCTGCTCCACAGATGCCACTTTGCAACCTTTAAGCAGTGTCAGGAATGGGCGAAGCGGCTGAACCAAGCCATCGCCCACCCCTCGCGGCTGGAGGACCTGTTCGCCCTGGCCTATCACGCCTGGTGCCTCGGTGGCAGCGCAGATGATGAAGACCAGCACGTTCATCTGTGTCGCCCAGGTGAACAGACTGTCAGCTCTGACGAGAGAGTCAGCTTTCAGATCCCTTTTTGCACTGACACTCCCGCTGCACTTTTTGCTTATGTGCAGGGGACCATGTGCGCCACCGAATGGAGATGGAAGTGAAGAGGATGGGCTTTGATACGCAGAATGTTTGGAGAGTGTCAGACATCAACAGCAACTACAAGTATGTCCCAGGTTTTCCCATAGAGCCTTTTTTTCTGAGCTTTTTGATTTAATAAGATTTTTAATTGAATCGCTGTCATCATGGTGAAACGGCTTACAAGAGGAAGATCCTGTAGGTTCTTGAACGTGCATTCACACTAGACAAGCAGGGAGGGGCTACTTCTCCTTCATTTTCTTCCTTTTCTACTGTATACTAGCGCATGTCTGCCACCTACAGTTGGCAGAAATGTTAAAATGGTGTAAATCTCGCTCCAGGCTTTTTCTTTTGGAGCTCTATTCTGATGTATGAAAGACTTGGTGTCATAGAATTCTAGCCGGGCACAAACTGCAATTATTAATTCTCCTTCTTGATCAATTTTTAAATGGCTGGCACTGTCGTGAATTAAAGGGGACAGCATCCATACGTCACCACCAAATCCCAGTCTCCCTGATTAGTCAAAGTTCTGATTTAACTTTCATCACATGTTCATTGGCCGTTTTGGGCCTACAGCCCCAAAAGCAGTCATAGAAACTCGCGTAACAACGCATGTATGCGAAGCCCATAGACTTTTCATTGAAAGTGGTTGATGAGCGTGCGTTTCTGAGGGCGATGCGAACGTTACTTGAACATAGCTTATGAATTTGAACTGACATCCGTCTGTCTGAGTGAAGACAGCAGCTGCAGTCCAAGTACTGTCTGAACTCCAGGGTGGGATGTAATCAACAGTAGGATCCAGTTGAATCAGGAAATCTGCATTGTGTGATCCCGTTGACCTTTTATCTGACCTTTCAGATCAACATTACTTTGTGAAAGTGCGTTTATAACCACAAACAAACTCAAAGACAGCATCTGAAAACCCCACAAAGGAGCATGACAATGCAGAATCCCTTCCATTGAACTGGTAAAACAGTCAATAGTGTTTCATCTTTCACTTTGACACAAACTACAGAAAAAACCCTTTGAAACACATTGAACCTGTACATCACCATGTCCTTTGCTGTCTAAACACGTAAGGCTGCACAAAAAAAAGGTCAGTGTTTTTGGAGAGGGGGGCTGTGAGAGCTCATCCTGCTGAAGGAGACGGACACCCAGGACTACAGGATAATTAAACAAGCTGCAACATGCTGCGGACCGTGACTCAGCACACTCTTTCGCTTTGTTTGCTCTCGCACGCACAGACGTGCACGACAGTCTGGTCTGTCCCTCCACAGACGCTCGGCAGGTGGGCAGGAATTGAGATCAGGGGAGAGAGGAGAGCAGAGACAGATGGAGGCAGACACTGAGATTTGTTCTGACTTATTGCTGAAGGAGGAAGTCATGAAAAAAAATGTCTCACCTCTCGTTCCGTTTGCAGGTTGTGTTCCAGTTATCCTCAGAAGCTTCTGGTTCCAATATGGATCACCGATAAGGAGCTGGAGAGTGTGGCTTCTTTCAGGTCCTGGAAGAGGATCCCTGTGGTGGTGTACAGGTGGGTTTGCTGACACGCTGGTCAAGGTAAAGCAGCCAGTTTTGTCTGTAGCTTGCTAATGAACTCATTTCATCTAATTTGTGTCCCAGGCATCAGAAGAATGGAGCAGTGATTGCCCGTTGCAGCCAGCCGGAGATCAGCTGGTGGGGCTGGAGGAACACAGACGATGAATACCTGGTGACGTCCATCGCTAAAGCCTGTCAAATGGACTCTGGAGCCAAAGCGGCACTGGCTAACCGGCAACGAGGAGAAGCTCCCGATTCCTCTGACAGGTGATTTTGGTAAAGCTGCTGATCATTCTCTGAATGCACAGTCTCATTGTTGCAGGAGGGGATGACCCACAGGAGGCCAGACAGATGGAGAGTTTTTGTGTATGATATATTTTTGAATGTTTTCAATTCAAGGAACCAAACTAAACTTTTTTTCGGGAGGTGATGGTTAAAGGTGACCTTCAGTTCTGTAGTCTTCTGTCTCTCCTCTGCTCAGATCAGTATGGAAACAGTCTTTACAGTCTGGACTGGTGTTGAAGTCCACAATTCAATTAAAATCAAAACCTTTTAAAATGTGTTCCAGAAACTTTAATTTAAAGTCCCACTCCGATCAAACCAAAAACCCTGTGTTGTTTTCTAAGACAGTTTCTGCAGGAGTTCATCACAAATTCACCTCTAAGTTGTGTCTGTGCCTGGACTCCGGCAACACCGCCCCTCTTCCCGTTCCTGTTGCTGAGAGCTCAGAGGCGGGAGCTTGTGGCCCGCTCGGCGTGTTTTCTAAATCACAAATGAGCCCTTTTTAAAATAATTTCTTTTTTGCCTGCACCTGATTCACCACGATTTGAATAAAAAAAATGCAAGTTTTAGCTTTATTTTCTTTATATGTCCTCCATCGTCAGAAATGACGTCAAAGGAACATGTTAAAAACACAATTTTCCTCGGAGTGGGTCTGTAAAGGCTTTCATGTGTGTGTTGTACTGTTGGAATATTTTGTCTGTTGGTAAATTTCCTGCAGAAAAATACTTTCGAAAACTTCATGAAGCTGCACCAAAAATCAGTTTAGGTTTTAAGTTTAACCCCAGATTTTTATGTTTTTCTCTTGTTGTAGTCTTTAAATAGAACCAAAGAAAAACAATTGTAGCAGCTGAGAGTGCAGCTCGAGGACAAACAGCTCATTTTTGTTTTTTTTAATATCAGCAGTTTGTCAAAGGGAAAACTGAATTCATCCTAGCTTCAGTTTCAATGGAGCTTCTACTTTTGGTTTAGAGAAGGTCTTCAGTGTCATCTGAAGCACACGTGGAGTTGTAAGTTGGTTTAAAGATGCTTTCAGGTTGCGTAAACCTCCTCTGGGATGTCCTCCTGCTTCCCTCTCATCACCAGTCCCTCCATCTCGTCAGCAGGTGGACTAACTGAAGTGTCTCCTGCTTCTTCTCCTCAGACTCCTCGCTGACTGGAGGCTCTGGCTGTGACGAGAACACCGTCCCCCACAAACTGCTGATCCTGGACGCCCGCTCCTACACGGCTGCTGTGGCCAACAGGGCCAAGGGTGGGGGCTGTGAATGTGAAGGTTTGTCACATCAGACATTTCAGAAATCTGCCAAATTCACAGAATGTTTCCATACTCGGGAGTGTCATTGTTTGGTAGCGGATCTGTGACTCTGTCAGCGACTGAATGAGATAATAGACCATCAGAATGTCTTTGTTCTGGTATAATCATTCTTCTTTGTGAAACCTGAAATGCTGCATCTTTCAGGCTTTTCAGAATTTGTAGAAAGTACGGTCTGGGTCGGTGTTTATGTTCTGTGACCTATTTCTGAATTTTCTCTTTGTGATCAGAGTACTATCCAAACTGCGAGGTCATGTTTATGGGAATGGCCAATATCCACGCCATCCGAAACAGCTTCCAGGCTCTGAGGACCGTCTGTAGTCAGATCCCGGATCCGGGAAAGTAAGTTGATCCGTCTGACCTTTCTCTCTGCACCCCCTCCCCCCCTCTCTAATGGCTACAGGAACAGTGAACGCTGCAGTGGAGCTGGCCCGCTCCTGCTGGGGCAGCCAGCTGTCTGTCTGCAGCCGTGTCTGTGCTGTCCGGCCTTTCTGTTTGATGTTTCGATCAACTGTGTGCTCTGTATAACATAACTTGTGAGAATGTGCCCGAAAATCCAGAGGCGTAGCTCCAGGTTTGGGTTGCAGGTACCTGTTCTTGGTGTGTAGTTGTGTAACAGACCTTCCTGTGTTTGCAGCTGGCTGTCTGCACTCGAGAGCACCCGCTGGCTGCAGCATCTGTCTGTCATGTTGAAGGCATCCACTCTGGTGTGTTCAGCTATGGAGCGGGAAGGTCGACCCGTCCTGGTCATTGTTCGGACGGGTGGGACCGCACACCGCAGATAGTAGCCCTAGCCAAGATTCTGCTGGACCCGTATTACAGAACTTTAGAGGCAAGCAAGCCTGGTTTGAGGGGGGTTTTTGGGGGTGTTTTTGGACAGAACTAATCATCAGAGCCCCGTGAATGTTCTCAGGGTTTCCAGGTGCTGGTGGAGACCGAGTGGTTGGACTTTGGTCATAAGTTCGGGGACCGCTGTGGCCACCAGGAGAGCTCGGATGATGTGAGCGAGCAGTGTCCCGTCTTCCTGCAGTGGCTGGACTGTGTCCACCAGCTGCTCAAACAGTTCCCCTGCCTGTTTGAGTACAACGAGGCCTTCCTGGTGAGTGCTTTTCCAGGCCCTGCCTTTGAGAAACGACCTCAGCCTCAGACGATTTTAGGAATACTCTAAACCAGAGGTAGCAGACTATGGCCCGGGGGCAGTATGCACCCTGGAGTAAATTATATTGGTAATCCTTGTTAATGTTTTGTTTTTCTTGGAGCTCTGGCATCTCCCCATAGATTCACCTTTGTTTGGATGCAGGAAGTTATCCTGCATTCATGTGCTGTTGGTAGATTTGTTGTTTTTCTGATGTTATTGTGTTTTCCCAGTCAAACAGTCATTTTTCCGATCATACCAACACCACATGGGCACAGCGTTTCTCAAAGTTTGCGTTTTTTTTCCCTGAGAGACATCACCCAAGTAGTCCAATTGGCACTAAAATTAGAATAAACGCCACAATTTTGAAATAAAAACTCAAATGTTTTTTTTTAATATATATATCAATTTCCAATCCAAATTAAAACATATTTTCATCCAGATTGCCTTTCATTTCTTTCTTTTAAGAGGTGGGATTACCTAAACACTCCACCATCTGCTCTTGATTCGGCCCTTCTGTCCATTTTTAGAACCCTTTGTGGCCCACGGATCAAAAAGTTTGCCCACCCCTGCTATAAACCAAAATTTTTTTTTTTTTTTTTTTTTTTTTTTTAAAGCAGTTTAGTTAGCAGTTCAGCTGCTGTGAATAGTAAACAGCAGGTACATTTTTGAAACAGCCTCACCTGACGCGTCTTATCTTTGTGCGGTTTAGGTCAAGCTAGTGCAGCACACCTACTCCTGTCTCTATGGCACCTTTCTGTGCAACAACGCCCGCGAGAGGGAGGCCAAGAACATCTACAAGCGCACCTGCTCTGTGTGGTCCCTGCTGCGCACAGGAAACAAGAACTTCCAGAACTTCCTCTACATCCCCAGCCATGACACGGTACCCCCCCCCCCCCACCCCCATTTTACAACAAACGGCAGGCTGTGATTTCCAGCTTGAATGCTCAGATTTGTTGATTTCTCCTGAAGTCGTCTCTGTTCATCTGTCAGGTGCTGCAGCCTGTCTGCCACACTCGGGCACTACAGCTGTGGACAGCTGTGTACCTGCCCACCTCCTCCCCCTGCACGGCTGTGGATGAGTCTGTGGAGCTCTACCTCCCCCCGTGCATCGCAGGGGAGGAGCTCACTTCCCGCTCGCTGGACAGGTATGTCTGCAGAGGGCATGGCTCTGTCGGCCAGCATCTGTGTGGGCAGTTTTTGTTTTGTCAAAATACAACCGGCTGTTCCCAGAGTTATGTTTGTAGACCTTTAGCTTAAAGCCCACTCTGATGAAAATGAGGTTTTTTAGTATTTTTAACATGCTCTCATTGCATTTTTATGACGATGGAGGACAAATAAAAAAAAATACAACTAAAATTTGCATTTCTGAGAATTTCTTTATCAGCATTTCTGTGAATCAGAAGCAGAGAAAAACATGCTGTTTGAAAAAGAGCATATTTGTGATGTAGAAAATACAGTCGGTAGGTCACAAACTCCCAGTTCTGCTCCATTCTGATGCACTTTCCATTTTCAGATTAATAGATCTGTGTACGTCTTTTTTACTCGCCCGGGGAGTAAATTAGTGTAGAATCACCACTGTCAGAAACTTTGTCCTAGAAAACAACAAAGGTTTATTGATTTTTGGCTAAAAATGGCATAATCATAATAGATGATCAGAGTGGAACTTTAAGGCTGAGATTTTTGAAGACTCAGACTGCCCTCTAGTGCCCATAATTGAGAATCTATAGTATATCTGCAAATGTGAGTGGTAGGGGTATAACATGTTTATTATATTTATTTTACCAACTTTCTATTTGGGTTCATTTTGAATAATCAGATTCGATACAATTCACTGACCTAAAATGGATCCAGGACATCTTTAGCCAAAACTTTAACCAGTGAGACTCAGAGAGAAATACCTGCTACTGAACAGATGCAGGTATAGTTTTCCAGATTTCTTGTATTTCTCTATGACAATCAAGCGTAAATTAAATGTTTACAAACAAACAAGTAAACAAGAATAATTGTCAAATCCATTCACATTTTAGTTTTCTAAAGTTCAGTCCACTGTTGTTTTACCGCATTAAATAATCCAAAAGGGACATTATTAGAACTTTCTGGCACACTGGATGGTCACATGACTTTACTAAATTCAAACTGTTTCCACTCATTGGACTGGAATGATGGACTGATCCGTTTTTGCTGACATCACATGTTGCTTTTATGTTATTGTAAAATAAACCTACCGTACCTCAGTCCATATGGTATTTTCCTGTATCGATTTGATTATCCGTTGACCTAATTTAAAAAATATTTTTTTTATGATATTGGTCGATTATTTTCTGCCTCCGACAGATTGATCTGCTTTGAATAGAAATTTATTGGTTAATCAATTAATTGTTACGCCCCTAGTGAAGGGTATTTATATACTTTTGTGTTCATCCCTGTTATCCAGGCTTCCTAAAACACGCTCCATGGACAACTTATTGTCTGCGTTCGAGAACGGCACGCCCCTGACTCGTACATCAAGTGACCCTAATCTGAACAAGCACTGCCAGGAGGACCGCGGTGCAGCTGAGGCCTCGTCGGCCTTGTCTGCGCACGGCTCTGATGACCCAGAGGAAGATGAGTCTGACCATCAGAGTCCCACCCAGACCGCTGTGGTTGTCCCGTGGGCAGAGGACCCTGAAGACGGACGGGCGGAGCCTTGTCTCACCACACAGCCACTGCCCTCTCCACCCCTCCCCTCCGTCAGTCGGGACTCGCACACCTCCTGCTCCACTCCTGTCCTCCACCAAGCTTTAGCTCACGCCACCGACCTTCCACTCCCTCCACCTCTGGAGGCTGAGAGCCCCTGCAGGACTGCTGATGGCGCCGTGCCCCCCACTCTGGACTCAGAGCCATGCTTACCTCTCCCCTGCAAGAACTCCCACCCAGCAGCCAATACCCCCACCCCGCTGCTCAACGGACACTCTGATGCAAATGGTGTTGCTGACTCTGACTCTGCTGTGAAGCAGCCAACCCCTCTCCCCATGGAGGACTCCACTGAGACTGTCACTGGGGAAGCAGAAGCCCCTCCCACTCACCCACCCCCCACCCTACCTTCCACAGCCTCAGGTCTTCCGCAGGAGGAGCCGCCCAAACCACAGACTCAAGTTTACCCCCACAGACAGATGGAGGAGGCGGTGAAAGGCAAAGGGGGGGACAGCGCCCAACTGTCGGCCCGCCCCCTGCTCTGTCAGAGCCCGCTGTCAGAGCTGTCCCTCCTGGGCTCCCACTGGGACAGCGTCCACGGTCTGGTCCAGTCCGCCTGCACTCACCCCGGAGTGAGCCGGGCACTGCAGCCCAACACCTACCAGTCCCGCCGGCTCGCCACCAAACTCCTGCATGCGCACGGCTTGACAGTTGGGGGCGGGTCTCAGTGCTCGCGCAGGGAGGCGCTCTGCTGTCCCAGTAGCCCTGTGCAGGTGGGGTGGCCCTCTGCTGCTAGGAGCTACAACGGCCTTTGCGTCCCCGCCATGGCTACCTTAAACGGCTACTCACTAGCAGCCCACCAGTTCCAGCTGGCGTCCTTTTTTTCAGCCTCGAGCTCCCCTCCCCCCCCACAAGCGCCAGCCTACCTGGATGACGACGGGCTGCCGGTGCCGCTGGACGCCGTGCAGCAGCGGCTGCGGCAGATCGAGGCGGGGTACAAACAGGAAGTGGAGGTGCTGCGGCAGCAGGTGAGGCAGCTGCAGATGAGGCTGGAGAGCAAACAGTACGGAACCCCCCCCTCAGAGCCGGACATCGACTACGAGGATGACATCGTGAGTATCCTTCCTTCTGTACTGATGAGCACGTTTCCTCAGTGAAGCTGCTTTAGACGGGAGGTTGTCAGTCAGTCACTCTGCTGCTCTCTGCTGGTGATCAGACGTGTCTGCGGGAGTCGGACAACAGCAACGAGGAGGACTCCCTGTCCACCCACAGCGAGGACCGTCTGTCTGAGGGGAGCTGGGACCGGGTGGAGCGCAAAGATGCAGAGGTCAGCATCCCTCCTCCCCCCACGAAGCCGCTGCCCCTGTTTGGGGCGTATCCTGATATGTGTGTGTGTGTGTTTGTGTGTGTGTGTGCAGGTCACCAGGTGGGTCCCCGACCACATGGCTTCCCACTGCTTCAGCTGCGACTCAGAGTTCTGGATGGCTAAGCGGCGTCATCACTGCAGGTGAGCGCCTTTCCCTGGAATGACGGCGTCACGGAAACATCAGCAGGACAGCAGCCGCAGACAAACCTGCAGAACGACGACAAACACAAGCACAGTTTGCACAGACAGCATAAATCAGGGCTTTAGGGTGAAGTCTCAGCAGCAGACGGTTGGCCTAGAAACAGAAAAAGAACTTTCTGTTTGCCTATTTTTAGAATAGAAGCTGCTGCTCCTTTCTGACAGTTGCTAGTTTTCTTTTAGTGTAGATTCCTATTATTCCTCTTTTTGTCCTTTAAAGACTGAGGCTGAGATCCTTTTTGTTTTAAAAGGTTTTAATGAACCACAAGAACAAAGAAAATTGCCACTCCAGCACAAGTGCGCTAATTTACACCTTTGTTTTCTCTTATTTCATTAAAGTGGCACTCGATCATCTTTTAATCTTTTGTAAAAGCACTTCCAGTGGTATTGTAAATATGATTCTGCTGATTTTAGGCAAAATAGAAAAAACTTGTGTTGTTCTTTAGCACATAGTTTCTGCAGAGCGGCAGGAGTTCATCAGAAATTTGCATCCCCTATTTAACAAAATACGGGACCAAGAGCAGACATTTCATCCTGAAAGGCTAATCATAGATGCCAATAATAGACTGAAGGTCTGGCCACTTCATCACTGAAACAGATTGATGCTTATTTAGCTTCGTGAAACAGCAACATATTCAGATAACCATAAAGAGCATCCAACAACTCACCTCAACTCTTTTTATCACTTCAAATCACTAAATCCGTTGATTTCTTCATCTTCTGTGTCAAGTTGAAACACGGCGTACAACTGAGCGCTGCTTCTTCTTCAGCCTTGCTGTCAGTAGCAAACACTGATACACCTACAGTGCCCTCTAGTGGTTGTTTCTATTTATTTTTGCACCCCCAGCTAAACTATGTAAAAAAAATGTGACTTACGCCCAAAAGTAATGTAATTTTCTTTATATATGTCCTTTATCATTGGAGAAATGCTACAAGGACATGTTAAACACATAGTTTTATCAGAGTCGGGCAGAGATATTTAAATCTAGAGCCAGTTTCCATCCACTTTGGAGACGCGTCTTATCATGTTAGTCT
This sequence comes from Oryzias curvinotus, assembly GCA_023969325.1. Taxonomy (NCBI): domain Eukaryota; kingdom Metazoa; phylum Chordata; class Actinopteri; order Beloniformes; family Adrianichthyidae; genus Oryzias; species Oryzias curvinotus. The sequence goes on along the minus strand of CM043719.1, from coordinate 10,328,295 downwards.
ATGGAATGAAACTCCATGAAACATATTTGTGATGGTAGCATTGTGAACTGTAGATCATTTAAAGGGTTTTGAACACTTTAGTCATAAGTTCAGGTTTGATTTTTTTTTTTTATTTGATTTTTTCATTATATTTGTAAATGTTCAATGTATAAAAAAGCAACAAGAGCACAAAAAAACAGAACGTGACCAAATAATTAAATTTGACGTTTGGTGAAAAGAATGGTGAAAAACCAAAACCCTAAAATAATGTTCTAAGAGGAAAAGGCTGTAGATGTTGGATGGGTTAGTACCTTTAACAAAGCAGACATTAGTATGATGTGATTGAGATTACATATTTGATTTTAGTATTCTGGTTTGATCCCCTGAAGCAGCAATGAGACGGCCATTCCGAATAATCAGATTTATTATTGGCTAAGAATTTTCCTCTCATGTTCTGAAGTGGTGTAGCTGCTAATTTGTTGACACTGATGGTGGGCGTGGCCTGTGCTGCCTTTCCAGGAACTGTGGGAACGTGTTCTGTAAAGACTGCTGCCACCTGAAGCTGCCCATCCCTGACCAGCAGCTCTACGACCCGGTTCTGGTGTGCAACAGCTGCCACGACCTGCTGCTGGAGTCCCGCACGCGCGAGATCCGCAGCCAGCAGCTGAAGAAGGCCATCGCCACGGCGTCCAGCTGAAAGGAGCGCAGACTGATCCGCCTCTGACCCGCGGGGAGCCCTGCTCGCTGTTCAAGCCTGCTGTCGTTCGGCTGCACTTAGGACTCGGAAGGCTGGATGTGGAGACGGGGACTGGAAGATGAGCTGGAGGCCCGTTACTAGTGATGGGGGTGGGGGGTTGCTTCCTGCAGAACAAAACCCTCGTGTTCAAAGACCTTTTCAGGCTAAGTGCTGCAGCGTCCTGCCCCCCCCCCCAAACACCTCCTGATAGACGCCATCTCGCACTTCAGAGGACAATCCACGCCCACCGTGAGTCGGGGACTCTAAAGCCTTCACGTGCACCTGGAGGCTTGGACTTCTAGAGGATTGCTGCTACAGTATTTAAAGTCTAATTTTGTATTTTTGTGCACTAATATCCGTCGTGTATTTGAGGGAATCTGAGACCAAACTTGAGCTAAAGGGAGAAATCTGCTGTTTACTTTGTCTTGTTTTTGAGCCTGAATGTAACTGGATTCACTCTGTGTTCACGTGCATTCAGTGGGTCGTATAAATGTTCATTTGCTGCGGTGTGTTCTGGAAATTCTGTGTACCGAGATTCAACGTGGTTCTGTCCTTACCGGCGCTCTTCTGCAGCGCGCTCATGTTGCGGCGCGTGATGGAAGGAATCTGTGAAGCCATTGAACGGTTCATGCAAAGCTTGATGTAACTGAGGACTGCACAGACTGATCATGACGGTCCTCCTCCGACGAGTTCTGAGGCAGTCTTCACACAGTTTGGGTCTACTTGTTCCTGGAGACTAAAGAGTGCCATATTTACTTCAGTCTACCCCGAAAGCCACCTTCTTCCTCGTGGACATGGCGGGTTTCTAATTGGCCACATGTGTGTTTAAATGAAGCAAATCCTTAGCTGCTTATTAAAAACAACGATGGGCTCTAAACTAAATTAGCAAATCCTTGTTTTTTTTTCTATCCAGCTAATATTTGAGGTGTCATTTTTATTTTTTTTGGTTTTTGCACGGTGAAGTGCAAAAACCTTCATGAGGGGCTCAGACGTGTAACATACATAGTTCTCTGATCCGTAGCGGTGGCTAAAAAAAACCCATCACTTAATGAATAATTGTCGAAAAGAAATACACTGTAAAAGTGAAATCCAATTGTTTGAATTAAAATCTATCGATGAGCTTTTGTCTCTTTTTTTTTTTTTTTTTTTTTTGCAACTTTTTGTTAAAGTTTCTCTGCATCATACACCAAATAAAATGTGTATCAAACACTTTATGTTCATAATAAAGTGCAAAAATTAGGTGATGATAAACTTTGATCATCTTTTGATCTATTTTTAAAGTATTTCTCAGTGGTATTTTTCTTATGATTTATGCCATTTTTAGCAAAAAACATGTACATCCATCTTTTCATCTATGATGGGATGTATCGGAATGGAGTGGAGCAGGGAGCTTGTGGCCGTCAGGGAGCTTTTTCTGCTCCTGATTCACAAGGATTTGAATAAAGAAATACACAAACACAACTTTGAGCTTAATTTTCTTTATATATGTCCTCCATGGGAAAATATGCCACAAGCACATGTTAAAAAAAACACAAAACGTCATTTTCATTGGACTGGGTCTGTAATAGATGTGCTTAGTAACTCTAGTGTTTGTCCACTAGGTGGCGCTCTCCTATCAAGAGAATCAATCCACAGTTTATTTCTCCTCACTTTATTTCCCTCTTAAGTAGATTTGTTCACACTGACTCCTGATGGAAATGAGCCTTTGAAATGCTGATTTGATTGTTTTATTATTAAAACCTCATTTCCCACAGTAATTAATCGTTTTCAAGTTTAGCCTTTTTTTTGTTTTCAAAGTCAGTCGCTCCAAGTTCACTGCTTTTACCTGAGGGAGTATTTGTGCTTGTTCAGCCCTTAACACTGACCTATGAATGATTCAAGCAGGAAAAGTCAACCACCTCCAAGCATTAACCAATGTTCATGTCTCACACAAGACGGAAAACTTTGCAGGAAACGGTTTCAAATCTGCTCTGGGGGATCAGGTGTGAGGAGAGCTGCAGACAGGGCAAAACCAGCCACATAAAAACTTCTTTGAAGTTCTTTGAAAAAAAAAAAAACTTCAGGAATTTACCAAGATTAAAAAAATTGGTTATTTCAAACAAGCAAAAATGGTAAAATGTGAATTTCCATATTGGAATTTATAATTCTTTTTTTTTTTTTTTTTAACTTCCCAACTGCTCCATTAAATTTGATCAAAGTTTTCAAGAGGTAACTCATGGTTTTCTCCCTTTTTTTTTTTTTGGAGAAAATTTCTGCTGATCTGTTCCCACTCAGCAAGATGAATAATTGAAGGTTCTACACGGTGAATAAAAAATAAAGGTGACAGCTCAAATTTTTTCTGGGTTGAAAAGTTAAAGGGACATATTAGGAACTTTGACATGTCAGCATTTTTTTTTTAAGCTGGGCCTATGGGAGACTTTTAAAAAGGGTCAAAGTTTGGAATGAACTCAAACCTGAGGCAAATACACAAGTCAATGGTATAGGTTTGTGCTTCTCTAAAACCATGAGCAGTTTTGAGGATCAATGGTAAAGAGCTGAAATTGGGTTTTAATTCAATATGGTGCAGAATCTTGATGCCAGCCTCTCTTTCTGCTGTGGAGACTTTTTTTTTTACTTTACAAAAGTTTGTTAACAATAAAAATAATCAAAAAAGAATATTTAAAGTCAGCACCTGATGGTCCAAACTTTGTCTGACACCCTTGCTTCTTCTCAAGTGAAACACACTTTTCAGTCATTTGGTGTGAAAAATGTGGGTAGTTTTAAATGAAATGATCTTTTTAAATGTAATTCTAATAGTCGAATTTCCTGTCTTCGATCAAAAGTCCCACCACGGTGATAAAGGGGCTTTAGCTGTTGCCCAATGGTCTTTTTTCTTACCTGTGGATCTCCTTTTATAAACAGATCTCGCTCATTTCCAAACTCTCCAAGCCTTTGTCTTAAATCAGCATGACAAATCTGATTGAGTTGTTTCCGGGCCCCTGCGCTCTAGGAGCCCATTGAGAGCCCCATCCTCACCTACGCGGACTATATGGAGGCGATAACTGGAGTGGGAGGGGCCAGGCTGTCTTTCCTCCCTCTGTGTGCTGATATTTAGGTATAAGACCCCACGCAGGAATGTGATCGCATCAGAAAATAATCGAGCTTTGTGCGTCTGCTTCTGTGCGCCGAGCCTGAGCCACTCCAACATGCAGCAGCTGCTGATCCTGTACCTGGCGTGCGCGTGGACGCTGTGCGCAGGATCGGGAGGTGAGTGGAGGACATTTTCTGTTCATATTCACCTTTGGTGGTGTCCGTGCATTTGAGAAATAGTTATAAATGTGACAAAATGGGATGCCAGGTATCCGAAATGCGCCATTATTCAGCTTTTGGTTTTAAGTATCTGTGCGTCCTAAAACCATCAAAGGATGAATCTGTCTCCAATTCAGTCCGTGATGTTGGGATATTGTTTAAATCAAAATAAACTGAACCTAATTAAGACTCAGTAAGATCAAAAATGAAAATAAGTGGAATTTATGCAGCAGTTTAATGATCTAAAATAAAAGTTAAAATGTCGGAATTTATATTAGAGGCTTTGAAGAAAGATAGTCAGGAAAAAAAACTTAAGAAAATTAGGCATTCTGGTAAAAGTAATGGGTAAAGAGTAATAATAGCCCCCACAACCCCTCCTTCTCTGCGCACCAGAACGCGCACAGCCTGCGCGTCTCCATCATGCGCACTTGCCCCGTCCGACATCTCCATGACATGTTGGTTTCCTCCTTCTGTGCTCTCCTGAAGTATTTAGGCTGCGGGTACCTCGGAGCACCCAGACCCTCCAAGCACCACCTCTGCGGAGCACCTGCTCAGACCCACGCGCAGCTGGCCCACTGTGCGCTCGCGTCCTCCATGCCGCAGAGTCGCGTCACGCACAAACGAGCGTGGATCCTGAGGCAGATAAACCGTGGGTGCAGTGTGGTTGGGTGGGGGTTCGGGGTGGTCTTCACGTCTCAATGATGTGATGAAACCAAAAAAATGTTATCTTTCCAAAATTCCCTTTTTTACGCACAATAATGATCAATTTGGATGATTATTGTGAGCGCGCGCTGGTGCGTGCACCTGTGCGTACGCGGTCACATTCAGCAGACGGGGCTTGCTTGCTTTCCGCGTGCGCTCCTTGGTTTCCTCCGCACGGCTCAGTTTTCCCTCACATCCACACAAACTCATTCATCACGTTCACCCTCCACCGCTGCAAAGCTGAGCTCTGATTGGTGGAAATTTGTGCGGACAGAAATCTGACTGGCTGAGATTTCTAAAACTCACATGAGGCACATAAACGATATTTCGTTAAATATTAAGTTTGAGTTTGTAATGACAATATAAACCAAACACAAATTTGTATGAAATGAGATGTCATGACAGGACTCTGTTCTGTTTTTGCCTAAAAGTCCAAATTCAAGTTTTTCTGGGGTTGTATGTTTTTAAATTATTTATGGCAATAAAAAAATTTGACCAAAACTATACGTTTTTCAGCAAATACTAATTTTAAAGGATTTTTCTTTTTTTGCCACCCATTTACCTCAGAGTATCTATAAGAAGCATCTTCCTGCTCATGTGAACAACTGGCTTTATTCTACTCTCCAAGTTAGCAGGTGAAGCATGTCGTCTCTGCTGGTTCTTCTCATCCACCTAATTTCAGTAAACCAAACCTTGAAAACCAATGCTGGAAATGAGCGGCAAGTCAACAGAAATGTCTGGATTGTGTGTTTTTTTTCCCTCCTTACACAGAAAACAACATATCAGATCCATGACGTGTGTATGCTGTCATGCTTGGTAGGCGGCAGTGTCAGATGCCACCTCTGACACTTGATTCCCCATCGCGTTTTTTCCATCCTGCTCAGTTATTTTGAGTTCTCATCGTAGAGATGGAGCAGGAAGCAGCAGGAAGAGCTTCACCTAAAGTCATACTGGGATTTTTTTTTTCTTCAGTGGCATCTTCGTTTTTCAGAAACGTTTTATTTGTGACACAACAGCCCACTTTTATCTATTGGGGGAAAGTGGAAACATGGAAATCAATTTATAAAATACTAATCCCCCCTCCGTCATGGAAGGAGGGAGGGGTTTGCTGATGCTAAAGATTGACTCTGGTCACTTTGATGGCAGAACAAGATAAATCACAGATGGAAATGTTTAGGAAAAGTATGACAATTCCTTAGTTATATGGAGAATTTATTATTTTTGAGGCTGTGAATAAGAGTTTGTCCCAACTAATAAGACAACAATACTCTGTTTACATTAGAAAAAATAAACAATGAACACAAGGACTTGTTTAAAAAATATTGCACCAAATGTTGATGATGCGGATGCACCCCTTCCAGGATGTATACTCAGAGAAATTACCCCCATTATGCTGCGAATGCATGCATGCTAATGTCACCCGGGGGTCTGTTTAAATCTGAAAATGAATGAAAACATTTTTTTTTTGTTTCATGACAGCCCTAAAAAATCAAATGCTTCTGTGTTTCAGATTGGTGCTACCAGTCCGAGTTTTCCTGTGATCATCAATGCAATGGTAGGAGTGAAACATGTTTTCTGTTCTCTGCAGCTTTAGAATAATTTCTGGAAACAGACCGCAGAAAATCAGCAGCAAACGTTTATATTCAGGTTACATTACTTGACCTTAAAATCTGCAGCTGAGTTGCTTGACACAAAGAGAAAGCCTGCAAGGTGTTAGGCCTTGCAAGCTTTCTTATAGCACCAAGTCCTCGAGGGTTATAAATCAACAAAGCTATGTTGAAAATAGAAATAAAACGTAAAAAATATAGAATAATTTTTTAACTGTGAGATTTTCTTGGTGACTAAAAGTAACATTTAAAAAGGCCAATAGATGAAAAAAAAAACATCAGATCAAGTATTGAACCTCATTTTGTTGCTGCGTTAGATTATTTTTTATAAATATTTGAAAGATGGAGAAGGGTAGTTGACCAGGGGGGGATACATGTGGAACACCATTTGTGAAACCTCTGAAAACTGTCGATGAAGAATCTGGTTCATCCCGGTGACTTTTGTCTTGAAGTTGAGTCATGGTGGCATTTACGTTCACACTGGGCAGCTGACGACCATGATCATGACGTTAGCGCGTTATTGAACGCGTTTAGCCCATGGGGTTTCCACTAGACAGTCGCCAGCCAATACCACTGCATGTCCACCACCTGAAGTTGCAAGAGGTGTGGTGTGAAATGTCAAAGCAGTGCCATTCTTGCATTTTTGCTGTGATACATGAAAGACTTGGGCCATAGAATTCTGGCCAAAACATTACATATTATTTTTCTCTATGATCAATGTTTAATGGTTGGGACTTCCATGAATGAAAAACGACGCCATCCATATGTCACTACCAAATCCAAGTCCCTGATTGGTTGAAGTTCGACATGTTTAACTTTATAATGGCAGTTTAATGGATGCCGGTTTTGAGCTTGGAGCCCCAAAAAACGGTTGCAAAAACTGTAATACGCATGAACATGAGAGTTTTGAATGCAGAAGCCTGAAACACATTTGTGTGCATTTACATTGACTTTTTATTTAAAGTTACTGCTTGAACGAGTGTTGCTGAGGACGGTGTAAAGCTACATTCACACTTGAAGCCATAAAACATACATATCAACATATCAAGAAAAGAAAACTACAAGTCCAGATGTAACAACTCAGCTTAGGGACTTGTTTTGTGTCACAGCCAGTTGTCGATATGAGTCTTTCTCCTGTAGCTGCTGCACAACCCTAATGAAAGCAGTCATCCCCATTTGTGATGAGTTGAATTTATTGTTTCAGTACCAGAAAACTGGGACCATGCCAACAAGAACTGTGCTGGAAGATACCAGTCACCCATCAACATCGTCACCAGAAAGACAGTGAAAGATGACCGTCTGACTCCTCTTAAATTCCAGAACTATCAACACATATTCAGAGGCTTAATCAAAAACAACGGCCATTCCGGTGAGAAGACTATCAGCCACATCTGCCCAGAATTACGTACTGTGATGTGAGCTTTCCATGCTTGTATATGTTCCAGTCCAAATTGGAATTTCTCATCCCAGCACCATCTCAGGTGGGGGTCTTTCAACCACTTACAAAGCAGTGCAGTTCCATCTGCACTGGGGCAGCAATGGAGGACCAGGATCCGAACACACCATTGACGGGGAGCAGTATCCCATGGAGGTGAATTATGGACTGAGTGCACTGATAAGACCTGCACAACTATATTGCTACGTTCACACTGCAGGCATGTTTGCTAAACGTGGGTTCTTGAATGCACGTTTAACCCTCACTGGACCAGCAGGGAGGGGTTCTTCTTCTTTTCCTACTCTTTACTAGCTCATGTTCGCCACCTACAGTTGGAAGAGGCTTGGTGTGAAACGTCAAAGCGATGCAAATCTAGCAAATCTTGCTCCAATGTATGAAAGACCCTGTCCGGCTACAAACCACCATTATTTATTTTTCTCCTCTATGATCCATTTTCAAACAGTTGGCACTTCGGTGAATGAAAAGGGATGCCATCCATGCATCACTACCGAATCCAGGTCCCTGATTGGTCAACATTCCACCTGGTTAACTTTAAACGTGCATTCAATGGCCATGCACATTGCATTTTGTACTTAGAGCTCAAAGACAGTCGTAGAAACTTGTGTAGCTACATTTGAACGCGAAAGTATTGGACGGGGATGCCTGAAACGCACATTTACATGCGTTTATATAGCTCTTCGTTGCAAGTGGTCCCCTGAGCGGGCATTGCCCAGGGCAGTGTGAACATAGCTTTAGAACTAACTTAAACCCTAAAAACTGTCAAAATGTTGGAGTTTGTGATGAATCAAATCTGAGTTTGTATAAAATGATGGCAGGTAAACAGCTGTTGTTTTGTCTCCTCAGCTGCACATCGTTCACATGAAGAGCCAATATAATGACCTGCCGACGGCTCTGAGGGATAGAGAGGGAGTAGCAGTTCTAGGGTTTTTCTATGAGGTACCTCATTGACGTTCTTCCTCAAACCAGCATCTTGAAGCAAAAGTTTGTAAAATATATGTGTTTTGCTATTTTAAGATGTCCAACAGCCCAAACCGAAAGTATGAGACCCTCATCAACTGCACTGAGAAACATCAAATCTGCACGTGGGTATAAAGTTCTGCACCCATGGTGCATTTCAGTAAGTTTCCCTCTGACTTATTGGGTTTTTTTGTTTTCAGGTGGAAACACTACTCTGTCCCCCATCGCCTTGGCTGAATTGATCCCCCCTGAGCAGAATATGACCTCCTACTTCCGTTACAATGGTTCACTGACTACCCCCGACTGCAGCGAGTCTGTGGTTTGGACCGTGTTCGAGAACCCCATACCTTTGAGCATGAATCAGGTTAGCACTGCAGAGACACTGGAGAATCCCTCCTGATGTGTTTTTTTTAAACCTCAGAAAAAAGAGCAGCTTTTGGATGGTTCTATCCACGCAAAACTTTCAGAACCTCATTTGTGTTTGCTCTGCTCCTTCAGCTGAAGGCTTTCTCTGAGCTTCGGTTCCAAAACGGGAAGCCCCTGGTGAAGAATTTCAGGCCGCTCCAGCCCCTGAATGGTCGGGTTGTCTTCCGCTCAGCGGGTGCAGCGGTTATGATCAGCTCCTCCCTCCTCATGGTGGCCCTCGCCTTGGTGCTTGAACTGTCCCAACCCAACTAGAGCGAGGCGCCCTCAAATGCACTGCGACCTTCAGAAACTCCATTAGGTTTTGCATCAGTCCTCAGCCGAGCCTTGTTTCTAAAGTGTTTATTGCATGGTTGGTAAGATAATCGACCCCGTTGCAGTGCAAGAATCACCCGGCCCCCTCCATCACCACCACCCGGTGCTCTTCCCTTATGTCACAAATGACAAAGGTGTCCCAGGACGACCTTATGAAAGGTGCTGTAAGGGTATGATCAGCATTCATGCATGCGTAGTGGCGCAGTAAAACATATTTCAGCATTATGAATGTTCCATGAAGCAGGCTACCAAACACTGAGGACAGTAAGATCACTTAGTCATGCCATCACTTTTTCTAGCCTTCAATCAAACAGCAAGACACCAAACACATGACTAAAGTACTCATTAAACCTTATCCACCTTGTCCAATGTCAGGCAAATTTAGTTTCAGCGAATGCCACAGTGGTCTGCACTCCCGAGTGCCGAAGCAGGCTCCATGACCAGCGCCGAGCACATTTTTACCAGAGCATGGAGTTATAAATAATCCAGCTGAGTCACAAAAGCGCGATTCAACGCCAGCGGTCAAAGGAGTCAGTATTTGGCTTTTCCTTCAAAGGAAAGCTGATAGTTGAACAGCTGGGAGCAGGAGGGACAGTCACTATCTGCTGGAAACACCAGCCAGCAAATCCATGACGAACACCTGCAGGATGTTCTGAGAGAAAGCTGCAGCCTCTGTGCTCACACGGCTGAAGATGAGCCGAGTCACAAAGGGGCTGACAGTTCAGTTTCACAGGGATACAGGAAAAAGCAACCGCAGAGCTGTTCCACAAGCATCATGTATCAGGTGTTTAGTATGAACTACACCTGCTGGAGTCACAAAGCCAGTCTGCCAGATTCCTACACACAAACTGAGATGATTGGAGTGCGTTCGTGGCTTGTATCTCATATGCACTGAATGTTATTGACTGAATTACATTCTGCATGGTTGCCCTGTTCATTCAGAGGAACTTCTAATTTATTCCAGTGACAAATCTGCACAATTTCCTGGCAGAATCCGGAAAATTCTGTTTTTATGTTGTTGTTTCATCAAGCATCAAGTTAAATTGTTATGCTGTCACTGTACACATTTATACATGTATTGTATGTTTTATATTGATTTGAGACAAACATTTCTTGTTATTTATATAATGCAAAGTTTATACAAAATGCAAACATGTGAAGCATGACATTATTCAAGAGTTATGACCTTCAAGTATATGAGAATTTGTATCGCTTGAAAGTGTCATCATTGATATAAAGAATGTGTTCCAGTAAAACAATAAAATGTATGCTTTTTTTAAATATGGCTTCTTCTACAGATTTTGCCCTCATTAGATCAGGAATCTGCAGCCCTCAACACTTAAAGAACCGTTCAGTTCAATTCTCTAAAGTCTAAAGGGCCTATATCATGCTATTCGTGAGCCTCTTATGGTAAATAATATCCATGTTTATGATAATATATTACCTTTAGCACAAAAAGATAAAAAAAAAAGCTTATATTGGTTATCTTCCTGAGTTCTTTTCCAACACGGACAAAGGAAGACTCAATTTCTGAGGCTCCGCCTTTCACTCTTTGTGGTTGCCGCCCATTTCATGGCATCATCCTTGAGTTGGCCTCAGCAGTGTGTCTGATTCGCCCACGAAAAAAAACAGCAACCAACCTTTTGCAAAGAGGGATGTGCATATTGTGCATATAAAAGGAAAGCATTTTTGCCAAACACCACTAGCTCCATGGCGAAAGTGTGTGTGTGTGTGTGTGTTAGCCTGGGGGCGGTGCTGGCAGCACAGACTCTTCCTGGAAGGGGCTGTTCTCATTGGTCTACGTCAGCTCGTTAGAACCCGCTCAGTTCAGTCGCTCCTCCAGCTGTGCTAACTAACACAAAGACTGAAAGAGATTTGGATGATTTATACCAAAACCAAAAAGCAACTTGAAAAGTGGAAGGAAAAAAAGGAGAAAAGAAAGAAGCACATTGGACCCAGTAACATTACTTGTCAATATAGACTTTTACAAAAACATTTGTCCGAATATATTTAACATATTTTCTCTATTTTGACCACATTTTAACAGTTTTTCTGTCTGAATTTCAAATTGAGAATGAAGGTTTTTCCATCATAGTGAATAATAGTTATCCATTCCTGTATTGTTGGTGCTTCCTGTCTGTATTAACCTTTTTTACATGCTGCCATCAGAATGTATAATAGTTTTTTATCCACATTGTTAAATCCCTCCACAATTCATTTACAAAGATACGTAGCTTCATGGAAAACTAACCCTAAAGATGTTCTGCAGGCTGTTTGTAAATTTCAACCCAGTATTTTTGGACAGCTGAACAGTTCCACAGCATTCATGGAAGTGGTTGAACCCTCTGCTTCTACATGTCCAGCCTGCACCTCCACTGCTCTGATGCTGAACTGGAGTGATTAAAAGTCTCAGGAGGTTTTACCAGCAAACATCACACCAAGAATTCGACCCGGTTGTGACCCGTCACACCTGACGTGACCTTTCCCATTCTTCTTCTGTAATTGTTAGACTCAATTTTTTTCTTAACATCACATGGATTTTGTCCTCCTTTTTGCATTATAATTTTATATAAACATGAAATACTTTTAGTTGGTGACTTTGATTTGGTCAATAATATAAATGTTTGCAAGAAACTGTGCTGTTTTAGATGGAATTCTAATTTTATGGGTGAAATAATGTCTAACCTTTAAATGATCAAATTAAATGGTATGTGTTCCATAGTTGACTCAAACTTTTGGAGTGGAGTGAATTGCTCAGAAAATCACCAAAAAATGTGTCCCAAAAAACTTCACAAAGCTTTTTCTTTTTTTTGTTGCTCTGCTCTACGGGTTATTCTTCCATTTTCCCTTTTTGATGTCTTGTTTTTTTTAATGGAACTTTACATGTAGTTACACTATTAACACACCTTCCCACCTCCATAGCGTGGCTGGGCGCCCGCCTTAGAGATGGGGTGAGCTCGGAGCTTGGAGTAGAGCCGCTGCTCCTCCACATTGAGAGGAGCCAGTTGAGGTGGCTTTGGCATCTGGTCTGGATGCCTCCTGGACGCCTCCCTAGGGAGGTGTTTCAGGCATGTCCCACTGGGCGGAGCCCCCGGGGAAGACCTAGGATACGCTGGAGAGACTATATCTCTCGACTGGCCTGAGAACGCCTCAGCGTCCCCCCAGAGGAGCTGGAGGAAGTGGCTGGGTCGAGGGAAGTCTGGGCATCTTCGCTTAGACTGCTGCCCCCGCGACCTGGACCCGGATGAGCGGAAGAAGAGGGATGGATGGATGGATTAACACAAGACATATGCCACATGCTGACGATAAATGTTGATGCTGTTTGTTCTGCAAAAACACTTCTCAGTTTGCTGATTGGTTCTATCTCAGAGCTTCATTTTTGTCCGACCAGTTTTGACGAAAGTTGATTTTAGTCTTGACTGAACAGGATTTCTTTGAAGAGTCAGGCCTTCACGTGCTCCACAAACACACCCTTTCTTATAGTCCTCTGAAAAGTTGCAGGTCCATCTTCCCCTAATTTTAAGTTTCCCTCCTCTTTCTCTTCAACCCCCCCTAACTTCTCTCCTTATAATTAAGTAACAAATAGCGTCATTGTGATGGACAGGCTTTGATGTGTGATGGCTATCTCAAAGCCTTTTCATGGCAACTTGGTATCTTCCAGGGAACAGAAGAGAGACCAGAAAAAACTCAACATTTCTTCAAGAGCTAAAGCTTCCTGTGTCATCGTGGATGTCAGTCAACCTTCAAGAAACCCAATAAAAGGTTGTTATAAAGACAACTGAGTTGATCACTGAAAGAGGTCTCAAAAAAGCAAACTTTTTTAAGCTAGAGTTTCCCAGGTAATATTTAGGATCCTATTTAGTTTGTGTTCTGAGTCATAGGACACAATTAATCTGCCTTCGTCTCTTTCTAGGTAGATAAAATGACTTTTGATCCCACACAGAGGGACATTCACTGAGAAAAAAGAGACTTTATTTTACTGGCACTTTGGTGATTTTTGCAGGACAAATAAGAAGTTAGCATTTTAATCAGAGCTATTTAAATAACATGCAGTGTGTCAGGGACATAGATTAGTCCTTTGACCCTTAATTAATTTGACATAAACGCAAAAAAATGTTTTGCGTTGTGTTTTCAGAAAAAACAAATTAAACAAGTCAGTTGATTAGGTTTCTGTTAAAGTTCCATTAGTTGTCTGTTCTGAGTGCTGGAACCATTTGGTGGTTTAACCCCCCCAATCCAACCTTTTAATGCTGGGTGTCAAGCATGGAGGCACTGATTTCCATTTTTAGATTCTTTGGAATATTTCAGTGATAGATTTGAGCTCACAACCTTCCAGATATCAGGGCGGAGACTCTACCACAAGGCGGGGGAACTTGTGAAATTATATTTCCCATATTATAGATCTCCACCAACAATTTCTTAAAAAAGAAGAATATTTCACATTTTAATTGTTTTCCTGTGTAAGGGATATACATATTTGATGTTCATGTATTCATGATTGCACAAATTGAAATGTTCCATAATTATACAGAACATGTCAATCAACACATGTATTCATCTGGACATTCAGAAGTGTATTCATCCCTCTGTTGTGATTCTTTAAAGGTTTGCCAAGAATTTTTCTGGTCCTTGTCGACTTTATATTCAGCCAATGTGAAACACAAGAACCAACCCGGCATAAAGCTTTGTTAGTGATGCACTGAAACAAAATGTTCTTTATGCCATTGATGGCAGTGCCTCACCTGTCATCACAACATGTATACTAATGATAAAACGAATATTCATCCACCAATCAATCAATGGAGTTTTTTTTAACTTGTTCTGTCCAACAACTGAGCAAACAGATGAGCGCTGAAGGCCTTTTGTGTTGGACAGGTTTTACTATTAGAAAAATGAAGCAGACAGGGAGCAGTGTGCCAGTGTGCACGTGCACATGGGGGTGGAGATACATGCACGCTGCCAAAGTGAACCATGTGATCATAAGGGGAACCAGATCCTACCCAGCCCGACAAGCCAGACCAGGAGAGAGGGGGAGACCTCCGGACCAGGTGCGTCCCCAGTGGCGGGACCCACGCAGCCCGAGCGAGGGGGGGGGGGGGGACCGCCCACCTACCCAGCCAGTTGCAGAGGAGGCCCCCTACAGGGGCCCCTCTGGCACCGGGCGCTGGACACCGAGACGCAGGCGAAGGACAAAGCCAGGACCCAGAGGACCCAGGATAGACCACCACCCAACCGGAGCCTCGTCACCGCAGGCCAGCCCCGGTACCCGACCCAAACAGCCCAAATCAATGGAATTTCTGTATGAGTAAAATAATTTCAATCATCTTTGTCCTCGTGATCTCTGATCATGATTTCCTGATTAATTACCATGAAGTAGTGAGGGAAGGCAGCATTGAGCTCAGCCTCACATTAGATGGTGCAAACTGGATAAGCCTAACCATGCTATAATGCTATATTAAAATGTTTGAAAACATTCTTGACTTTTTTTACTTTATGCCCTCCCTTTTAAGTTAATGGGTGATGTATTTTATGTTTGTCTATTGTTCATTTAGTGTACGGATTTGGCATAAAGCAGCACAGAAAACACACACCAAGTAGCAGGCAGTAGATCTGACCCAATGTAGAGGGCGCTGGTGAGCTCATGTCTGTTCTAGAGTTGTTGCTAATAAAGTTCAACAGCTGTTTGTTATCTTATGCTTTGCTCTGACTGATTGTAATGTCTCAGCTGTGAGAAGACCACGGATGAAGCTTAATGGCTTCAAGCTTTAAAGTTTCAAAAAAGTTTTAAAATGTTTCTAAAACTAAAACTTAAGCTAATTTCACTGACATTTTTGTCCAGAAGACGAGGCGCATGGACATCATTTACAAGTAATGGTAAGAACGGTGTTTGAATTCTGTGTGTGTGTACACAAGCATGCCTTAAGTGGCAGAAAACTTCTGGTCTGTAGCAACCATTTACATTCTTCCTTGGCCCAATATGTACTTGTTATGTGTATTAAAAGAAGGATAATTGAGATAAGAAACACAAGTAGTAGTAGGCACATGTATTGCTAATATATATTTCTTAAACTGACTAAGGCCTCATTAGTCACAAGCCTCACTGCATGTCTCTGTTTTAAACCTAACTTTCCCAGCTTGTTAAGAAAATGAAGCACTCCAAAAAGTTTACAACACATATTTCATTCATTCATTCATTCATTTTCTTAACCGTTTTTCCCTTTCGGGGTTACGGGGCTGGTGGAGCCTATCCCGGCCACTTGTGGGCGAAGGCAGGGGATGCACTGGACAGGTCACCAGTCTGTCGCAGGGTAGAATGTCCACAATCACACACCCATTCACTCTCACACTCACACTATGGTCAATTTAGAGTTGCCAATCAACCTATGAAGCATGTTTTTGGACGGTGGGAGGAAGCCAGAGTCCCCGGAGAGAACCCACGCATACACGAGGAGAACATGCAAACTCCACACAGAAAGGTCCCCCATTGATGTTGTTTTTCATCAATGTTTTTCATCAACACATATTTCAAAGAGATAGTATTCAGGTAAGGATTTTTTTCCAAGTGAACCTGCACATTCACTCATTTGTCCATTTCTGGAGCAATCATTTTTAATATCCTCTCAGCCATCACTTCACGATGGCTAGGTTTGAGATTTTTGCCCAACAAAAAACTCAAACCCTTGAAAGTGCAATGGAACAGTATTTCAGTTGATGTAACCTTAAAGAAACAATTTTTAGCAGACATGTTTTGTCTGTTAAAGATTCCTTATCCTAGAAATAATAACAATGTGACCTTTTATTATCACAACTTTATGCAACCCGAGTACGATATAGTTCACAGTGAGTGCAAAAACAAAAGAAAGCAGGTATTATCAAGAACTGACAAAGTTACAGTTCTGTGACAAAAGAGTGGGATATGTTTGAAAAGCAAGGATCAGATACGATTATGTTAGCTTAAGTAAGTAAATGTAAAATGTGATCAACTGCAGGAAATTTGCCCTGTTGCTCTGCAGACAAATCATAAAACGTGCATGAATATATCTCCACGCTGACGCTGTGACGCATCTGTGGAGAAAGTCTCTGTGGTGACCTGATGTACACGTGGATGAAGGTTTCAAGTCAGCAGGAAGGATGTGTTCCTGTTAGTAGAAACAAAGGTAAGTCAGTTCCAGGTTGCCAACAACTGTTTTGTTTAGTTGCACTGTTCTCCCGGCTCAGTAGTTGAAATAAATCTGAGAAATAAATCAAACTGTTTCTTAGAACAAAAGACTTTGGACAAACCATAAAATTTGGGATTACGCTGTTATCAAAGTTTCTGAGAGTTCAAAGTGAACATATACACTATCAAGCACATGTAAAAGCCCCACATTTTCTTTAAATAAATGCCTTATAATCTGGAGAGCTTCATACATGAATCAATTCTGGTTGTGTTTACTAATGTCTAAGAAAATCTGAGAGGGACAGCACACACTCTGTCAGAAATTTGGCATGTTTTTCAAACAAGGTTGGGTGTTATATTATTGTCAATACGCTAACATGGCTAATATGTAAGGGAGTCGGACTGTGTTTATTTTTACATGTTCCGAATAAGGTTGGGAGTTGGTGAAGTCCCCACACAATTTGTTCTTAGTGGTAACAATTTGTTTTACGTGTGGCAAACAAGATTGGGAGATAAAGGTATTGTAAATATGCCAAAGCAGCTAAGATGTCATGGTTTGAGTTTGTTTTGTCGTGGTTTTAGCTTTAGTTCTTGTTCTGTCTTGTTTGGTTCTGTTTCCTGTTTTATTTTGAAAGGTGTTCTGTGTTGTCATGTTCCTGAGTTTTACTTCCTGGTCCCTATCTGTCCTGATCATGTTCACCTGTGTCTTGTCTGCCCTGCCTGTATTTAAGTCTCGTCTCTCCCTTCCTCTTGTGCTGGTCCATTAACGTCATTGACGTCTGTAACGTCTTCATGTGTCCTCGTCCCTTCATGCCATGTTCCATGTTTCTCGCCACAGTAAGTTTTGTTTTGTTTTGATTCCTGCTCTGCAGCGCCTTTTGTTTGTTTAATAAACCCTCTAGCCTTGGAACTGTTTGCCTCCCGCCTCTGCATCTGGGTCCTACCAGCTCTCGAGCCCCCCTCACATGACATAAGATGTAGAATTTTTGTACTTTTTTTTTTTTTTTTTTTTACATGTTCCTAATAAGGTCAGCTAATAATAAGTCAGCTAAATCAAAAAGTTTGTTTTACCGATCTCAGTCTATTTTTATGTGTTGCAAACAAGGTTAGAAGTTAAATTCTGACTGACAGACTTATCTTGCTTAATGTGCCTTATGGTTAAGTTGGCCTTATATATGACATACAGTGAGTTTGAAAATTGGACGTTCATTTACGTTGCGCCTTATAGAGCGGAAAATACAGTACAGCTCTCAATAGTTTGGAGGCATTTACAGATAAAAACCAAACAGGAAAGAGTTCCTGCCAGCAATACGTGATCTGAGAAATCAACATGATCATGACTGAACACTGTTCATCCTCTTAAAGTGCTGCAGCAAAGTCAATTTTGGGTGGTGGCACATCCTCCCGCTCTGGATGCTGTGGGGACACGAGGAAAGGGGGATTCTTACTTTGCAAATGTGATGACTCACACAGACCAGTCACAATGACAAAGGAAGGCTGTTGTCTGCTCTTACATCACAACCCCTACCCGTCAGCTCTCTGCCACAACCGCCTCCAACAAACCCTCATAACTAAAAGACTTGAGAAGGCTGGTTTTGGCTTAGCATCAACAGGCAAAAGAAGGATAAAAAAACATCTCTTTAAAAAAGCACTATTTGTACTTTAGCAGGAAGTTGAGATACCCAGCCACTCGTGCAGGTTACGAGCCGTCATTCTGAGGAGACTTTTATAATGTGGAGATTTAAAGGTATTTCCCTTTGCAACCTTGAGATGTGGTCTGGCTCCACAAAGCACACAACATGTAACAGATTAAGCACACAACATGGTTAATCTTTCAAGGGGAGCAGTCAATCGGTTAATAATTGTAAAGCAATCTCATTAACAGTGTCCACAGTGTCTGCAGCATGAAAGGGCAAACACTCAATGATATTTTGAAACAATACAAAGAGACACTCTTCAACATGTGGACCATTTAATTCTGCTTTGCTTCACCGCTGAAGGTTTTCTTTATTTTTGACCAATTTACAAGGAAGCAAAACGGTTTGACAGCTCATGAATTGGTATTGTGGAGGGATTTGGAGAAGGAGGAAAAAAAGAACTGCAACTAAAAGGGCCGGCAGACCTGCACAGTTGCATCCTTTTTCTCATTTTCCATGTGTCAGATTGGGGTGATGCTGATGCTTACGTTAGCACACACAACTAATTAGCTTTTAGCAGAAAGAGCTGTCTGATTCAAGGGGAAAAGAGAAGTTGTGTGGTTATAACCGTATTTCCACACATTTCATGATGCAAACGAGCTGTTAGCTAAAGAGATTTCCAAGAAATTGTGTTTCTTAAGAAAACCGCCATTTGACGTAACAAACCGGAAGTTGAGTGGCATATATTTAGACTTTCTTTCATTTAAACAATTCAAACACAGTCCTGTAAGTCGTTTTTGCAGATTTATTTTGTTTTCTTTCTCTTACCTCTTGGTGCTGCTACCAGTTTTGTTCATAACTTTTTAAACATTCTGGCATAATTTCTCAGAATCCTCATTGCAGCACAGGCTTTAGCTTTAGTTTTGCTTCTCTCTTTTTTTCTCCGTCTCTCAGAAATGGGTCATCTGGGCAGATGAGAATTACCCAATTGTGTCTGAGTTAGCTTGATTTGGAATACTAAAATTGGAACAACACAGCATGCTTCCTGATTCCGAAAACTGTCTGCCATCCCCTCTACTGTTTGGGCTCCAAACTTAGGTTTTTGCTGAAAAATGTTGAGGGTTTTTTAACAGTGTCACAAGGAGAAACAATTTCCCTGTAATGGGATCAATAAAGTTCTATTGTAAATGGCAGACACGTGTTCCCTTCCTGCATACCTGGGTTTTTTCTCCAGGTGCTTCAGCTTCCTCCCACAGTTCAAAGACATCGTAGGTTGATTGGTGAATTTGTGGTTGCGTGATCCTATGGACTGATGACCAGTTGTGCACCTTACCTTTGCGCAAAAGTAGTTGGGATAGGCTCCAGCAGCCCCATGAAAATGGATGGAAGGATAAATGACATTGTGACATGCAATCATAAGTTTATGCTAAAAAAAACCTAACTACAAAATTCCTGCAAAACCTAACTACAAAATTCCTGCAAAGTTTAACATTTGTTTGGCTCATAAGCACTAAAGGCAGAACAAACACACACATTTCATAGTCTTTCAGGAAGCTTTATTTCAGTTTCTTGCAAATTATTCAGCACCAGTCAGCTACTCACTTGTGTTGTATAAATGTTGGCTATGACTTTTGGCCTGCAGCATGCCCGTAGACAAAAATGTGCATGAATATTTTTGCTCTGTGAGATCATCGGTTGGTCTGCATTAACATTTTGTGCAGTCCACCTGCGTGCCCGGTACAGGTTTGCCCATTTTTACCCACAGACAGCCCGTATCCACCTGTAAGGTGTAAGGCGGGGAGAACACCTGTAAGGTGGATATGGTGGGAGTAAACTGAATTCAATGAACATACTTCATTGGTAAAACTTATAATAAGCATGTTTGTCCTTTTTCTAATCTATTTTCAGATTTCTAAGTAAAGATGTAAGATGTAATTTTTTAAAATCTTTCCTAAAACAAAGTATGTGGTTTTTAATTTTGTTAACTTTGAACCCAAATATCCACCTAAAATCTCTCTAAACCATTTTAGTTAAAGCTCTAGTGTCTCCTTAAATGGGTAATTTTCATCACAAACCTCAAAGTTGCATATTTAGAAAAGTAAAAATCAAGTTCCTAGTTGCAACTTTAGAATATTTCTGTCACCACTGAATTTCATGTGGCTTATTACTTTATTTTTTGTGTGTCTCTCTTCCTATTGCAGCATCAATTTTAAAGGAAGTTATATTGGAAATTGTGTGGCTGGTAAACTCCTCTGCAAGGAAGTGATAGCATTTAGTCCTGCCCGTTAAGATGAGTAATAATTATAAAGAATTATTCATCATTCTAGCTAACACATCTTGATTTTCTGTCAAATACCCACTCTGA
Source organism: Oryzias curvinotus (assembly GCA_023969325.1). Taxonomy (NCBI): domain Eukaryota; kingdom Metazoa; phylum Chordata; class Actinopteri; order Beloniformes; family Adrianichthyidae; genus Oryzias; species Oryzias curvinotus. Next base: position 10,307,671 of record CM043719.1, on the reverse strand, counting down.
TGAAAAACTTCATTTTTTGTGTTTTTACGATGTTCTTGTGGCATTTGTGGACATTTATAAAGAGAAATAATCTTAAAATTGCATTTCTAAGTATTTCTTTATCCAAAATCATTGTGAGTCAGGAGCAGACGATAACATTTGAAAAATAGATCATTTGAGATGTAGAAAATATGCTGTGTGGGCCACAAGCTCCCTGCTCCACTCCATTTTGATGCATCCACTTGCAGACAATTAGATCCAGTCTTTGTTTTTCTTCATCGGAGCTGGAATCTGAATTTAAACTGAAGGGCTGGATGCTCCAATATTGCACACCATTTTTGTTGCACTTGTAACATTAGGTTGGGGTTGTGAGGGGCTGGAAGTTAGCGGCAGAGAGCGTAAACAGAGAGCTCTCAGCAGTAGGAAGGAAAGGGGGAGTGGGAGGGTGGGGTTGCTCCGCACTAGTTGCCAGTGGATGCAGTAAATTTTTTCATTAAATAAAAACTTGAACTTTATTATTTTTTTCTTTTTATTGAGTTTTTAACATCTTTTCAAAACAGACAACACTAACAGATTACAAGAACAATTTGTAGAAAAAAAAAAAAGAATAATGTAGAAAAAGAATAAAAAGAAAAAATTTAACTGTTTTTTGCGAACTCATTAATAAAGGTGGACCAAACATTGAAAAATTTCCCTTCCCGTCCTTGCAAAAACAAAATGTCTCTGATCCACTGGATGTGTGTGGGGGGCTGTGTTTGTTCCCAATTTAAAAACGTGAATTATAAAAAGGTTTTCTTTGAACTTTATGAATTAATTGATAGGTAATATTCAAAATTTTTAAGAAACAGGATTTTGCTGTAAATAACAATATTAGAATTGAAAGCTACAAAAAATGTAACTATATTTCCCATTTCATTTAACAAATCAATACAGAGTTTTAACAAAAATTGTATAGGCAATCAGATTTATTAGGAATCACTGGAACATTCTGGTAAAATTTAACATTTAAGCAATAAATTAAAGATGTTATGGTGACATGTCAACAGCAGAATGAACATATGTAGCTGCTGGAGAAAGATAGGATTGATTTTAGCACATCTAGCCTGTGACAAAAGTTTAGACGACTGGGGGTCAAACATGTCAAATGTCACAGTCTACTTCTAAAACTGAGCAGCTTTGTCACAAGTCCCTGGTTTATTATTTTTTATAAAGTTAATGCTTCATAGTGGCCTGACTCTGTTTTTAAACAAACATGCATTCAGGGTTCCCGAGTCTGAAATAGTGATTCTTCTGTGCAATTCATAACTTTTAGTCTTTATGCTGGCTTGTACAAATGAATTAACATTTTTGAAAAACTGAGCAGCTTTAATTAATGAAACGGTCAGTGTGAGATCTCCTCTCCAAGGGCAAAATGCTCAAACACACCAAACATCTTCCGTTTCTCATTACACCTATTGATTATATCTGAGATCAGCCAATAAGAACACAGGTCAGGCTACCGAGGAAAAAAAATTCCTGTTACTTCCCTTTCAGGAGGTTGTGCTCATTGCCTTGGTAAACCATTGAGAACTCTTTCCTCATCAGTTTCCCAGCCTGTGGCGGAGACCAGAGGTGCAGCTCAAATTCAATGATGACACTTTTACGCTGAATGAGGCAGCCACTCCAGTTTCAGGGAGAATGCAGGATTCAAGGCTTTACTGAGTTTTTAGGCAGAGTCAACACTTCTCCGTGACACATGAACATAACACAGTGCATGTAAACAAGCCACATGATTAGGTGAAGAAAGGAGATTTCTTTTAGCAAATAGTTACATTAGACAATCTGAAAAAATACTAAAATGTGTAAGAGTTCAGATTTCCAAGTGTTAATACATAAAGGAAGGTTTCTCCCAAACTTTTTAGCCATACAGCCCTCCTACCCCTGGCCATCTGTCCAGCAGCCTCTTGGCAGCTCTGCAGGCCACTGCAGCCTCTCACATGTCTGCTTTGAGTTCATTCAGCCTTTTTGCTGCTGGCCTCAAGGAGGCTGGGGGCTTCTCTTTCCCCTCGCTTCTGCTGACTTTGTGCTGATTTGGAAGGAGACACCCAGAACTTTTTTGTACTAGTCTGAACTTCCTCCACACAAGCCCGCTGCTCCGTTTGTTTGCCTGTAAGTTGGTGTCCTCATTCTGCCTTGAATGATGTTGTTCAGATGACAACTTTTGTAAGCATCACAGTGTTTCGTGGTTGTTGATCAGGGAATCACACAAACCCAATATGACGCCGGAGCTGCAGGCGCATGTCAGTGGTGTGCAGGGACTGCATGAGACTTGTATGCATTCGATAAAAAAAAGAATCCGCTTTGTTATGAAGGGAAACATCTCAAATGAGCATCTCCCGCATCCTGATACAGCTGATACATATGCAGTTGTTATCCTACTCATGGCCGATCACAGAAAAAAGAAAAAACCCAATTTTACTTCATAATATTGTTTTTTGTTTGCATTTTTATTTGTCCTCAAAACATCTGAATTTTTTTTCTATTTATAATAAATCTTAGCACTCTTTCCTCACAGCAAGAAGGCCCTTAGTTCAAGTCCTGGCTGGGGTACACCAATGGGGGACCTTTCTGTGTGGAGTTTGTATGTTCTCCCTGTGCATGTTTCTCAGGTTACTCCGGCTTCCTCCCACCGTCCAAAAGCATGCTTCATAGGTAAATTGGTTACTCTAAATTGTTCCTAGGTGTGAATACGGCTGTGTGATTGTGGCCCTGCGACAGAGTGGAAACCTATCAAGGATGACTCCAGGATAGGCTCCAGCAGCCCCTATGACCCCAAAAGAGACAAAACAGGGGTGGAAGATGAATGAATGCGATGTAACATGAACTGGGGAAGAAGGACTAACTACAACCATCCTTTATTTCATTTTAGAAATGTAGTTTTTAGTAATTTATCTAAGGTAATAAATAAAAACTGCTAGACAGAAAAACTTATTTTAGCCAAACACAAGTCTGTAAAAACCTAAATTTTATAATAGGTTTTCATATTGTCAGAAAAAAATGAATATTAATGGGTCAGTATGACCTCAGAGGAGGTCGATCTCCAGGTTAAATGAACTTAAGCTAAATTACAGAGAAACGTATATACAGTATAAACTAACTGCCCATGCATAAAGTGGAGGGTGTTAAATGATTTGACCAGCAAGCTGGTTTTTGATCATAGAGTTTTAACTGGGCAAAAGTCTGTGGATAAGACAGGAAGTTGTTTCACACCTGTATTTCTCACAAAGAGTGTAAACTTAGCTCTATGTGTGATGAAAGTGCAGTCTGGGGAAAACATTTCACAAATGTGAAATAACAAAAAGGTTAGTTTTGTGCAAAACGATCCTTTGTGATTTAGCACAAAACTTCCTCAAATAAAAAACAAACAAAAAAACCATAACAAAATACACTCAGTGGCCCCATATTAGTGAGTGAGTTGGAACTGGGTTGGACCCCTTTTGCCTTCAGAATTGCCTAAATCCTTTGTGGCATAGATTCAACAAGATACTGGAAACATTCCTCAGAGAGTTTGGTTCATATTGATATGACAGCATCACGCAGTTGACGCAGATTAATCGGCTGCACATCCATGATGCTAATCTCCCATTCATCCACATCCCAAAGGTGAACTATTGTATTGAGATCTGGTGACAGTGGAGACCATTTGAGTCCAGTGAACTCATTGTCCTGCTCAAGAAACCAATCTGAGATGATTCCAGCTTTATGACATGTTGCCGTAACCCTTGTGCTATCCTAGGCACTTTACCGTTGGGAGTTGGGTCATCTAGATTCACTTGACAGTGCACTGAACCTTTTTTTTTTCAATTTTTTGTGATCTTCACTGGTTCAGTGGATTACATGAAATCTTTCCACCTTTGTCATGGTAGGGAGAACATGTCAAAGTGAGGGTGGGGGTCATCCAAGATAGCACAAGGGTTATTCTGCTGGAAGTAGCCTTCATAAGACAGTGCACTGTGGTCATGGAGAGATGGACATGGTCAGCAACAATACTCAGGTAGGCTGTGGTGTAGGAACCATGCTAAACTGATACTAAGGGGCCCAAAGTGTGACAAAAAATTTCCCCCCAAACTATTATACCACCACCACCAGCCTGAACCGTTGATACAAGGCAGGAGGAATAGATGCTTTCATATTGTTGATGCCAAATTCCAACCCGACTATCCAAATGTCACAGCAGAAATGAGCTTGCGTGAATTGTAGCCTTAGTGTCCCGTTCGCAGCTGACAGAAGTGGCACCTGGTGTTGTCTTCTGCTGCTGTAGCCCATCTGCATCAAGACTGGACGTGTTGTGTGTTCAGAGATGTTCTTCTGCAGACCTCGGTTGTAGTCAGTGGTTATTTGAGTTCCTGTTGTCTTTCTATCAGCTGGAACCAGTCTGGTCATTCTGCTCTGACCTCTAGCATCAACAAGACATTTCCACCCACAGAACTACTGCTCACTGGATATTTTCTCTTTTTTTGGACCATTCTCTGTAAACCTTAGAGATGGTTGTGGGTGAAAATCCCAGTGGTTCACAAGTTTCTAAAATACTCAGACCAGCCTGTTTGCCACCAACAACCATTCCATGTTCAAAGTAACTTCAACCACCTTTCTTCTCCATTCTGCTCGGTTTGAACTGCATGTCTTAATGCATTGAGTTTCTGTCATCTGATTGGCTGATTAGAAATAGTTAACGAGCAGTTGGACAGGTAAGCCCAATGAATTGGCCAGTGAGTGTGTACTTCTTGCTTGTCTTTTTTTGTTTTGAAGTAAACCATCTTCAGTTCCGTCTTCAAACTTTTGCCAGTTTTTCTCGCTGATCCTTTTTAAATACAAAAACAAGTCACTGGTATATTATTTTTTTTAAATAATGTTAGTGCTCCACAGTGGCCTGACTGTTTTTTATCAAACATGCTTTCAGTGTTCCCAAGTTTGAAATAATGATTTTGTTGTGCAATTCATAACTTTAGTCTTTTTGCTGGCTTGTACAAATGAATAAACATTTTGAAAACCAGTGGGAAAAACCCCATTAAACATTGAGATGAAAATAATGAAAAGGGGCCAGGATCATTTAGGATATTTGCATTTATTGTATTGGACTGTTTTTCCTTGCGGGGACATCATGCAGAAGGGAGCAATATTTATTTTTTATTGAAAGTTCTATTTTTACTTGCTTCATTCATAAACTCTTTCACTTATCAGCTAACCACAGTTGTAGAAAGAATCTGTCAATGAAATAAACTTGATTTGCTAGTGTGCAACCAAGATTTTGTCTTTCTTCCTGGATCTCTGCTTTCCCACAGACAAAGCGGCATCTGCTACGCCATGTTTGGGTTTTTCTGCTCCTGAATTTGCTCTCCGATGAGCGACTCTCAAAACACGGGCCCCCTGGATTATTAATATTTATCACTCGCACATCCTGCCGCGAATTATTCTCCAGAATAGGATGCGATTTTGTCACTAGCTGAAAAAAATGAGATGTTGTTTATTTATGAAGGCTGGGGCGCCTTTGTGAGGGACATTATTTGTGCCTAGCACACCCTCACTGTGACCTTCAATTCAGATGAGGAAGTAATGGCGGAGAGAGAAAGACGCTCTGCAAGTGACGAAGTGATCTAATGAGTCTGCTGGCGGGGATGTAAAGCATTGGTTTGAATAGACCTGAGGCATTCAGAGCTGCTCTTAACATCTAATTTTCACAGTAAATTGAATTCTTAATAGGATGATCTTAACTTCCTCAGAGACAAACACACAACCCTGGTTAGATGAGATTCAACACCACAGCAGGAAGGCTGCCAGCCTGCCCTGCAGCTTCTGGTGTCTCACCTTATTTGCCTAATAAGTCAATTAAAATCAGGCATTAGTCGAATAAAACTCAGTAACATAGTCATTTTTAGAATACATTTTGTGGACCTGCCAATTTGGGTTCCATGTTTCTTTATCTTTGTTGAGTTTGTGTCCATTTTTCTCCATCTTCCCTGCCTGCACCAGGTTTATTTTTTTAATTACAGCTGCTCTCTGTTAGTTCATTATTCCTTAGTGTGTAAGTAGATTGCTTTCCATTAGTCAGTGTTGGGGTTTCACCTTTTGGTGCCGTTATATTTAATTTGTTTTCTAAATTAAGTGTCTGTTAAACTGATAATAATTTCTTGCATTAGGCTCCTCCAATGCCACCTTTTCCGGCCATGCTGCACTATTTTAACGTGAGGCACTTCCACTGAGAGCATGTCTTACAATAAGACTCATAAGATGTGCAATAAGCATCACATTTAATTCTTTACATGTCATGGTGCTTCAGGGTCTTACCTGACTTACCTAAGAACAGGTACCTGGTCACCTTTGCACAAAAAGTATGCGTAACAGAATATGCTTTACATGTGTTTGTAAGTACAAGTATGTATGCACAAGTACAAAGAAAAGTATTTAGTCAGTCAGAAATTGCGAAGGTTTTTCCCTTAAAAAGCTGAGAGAGGCCTGTAGTTTTTCATCATAGGTATACCCCAACTATGAGAGACAAAATGAGAAAAAAAATCCAGAAAAATCAGACATTGTCTGATTTTTTTTCTGGATGGAGAATGTGCTGCACCATGGCGGGCGGTTGAGCTCTGATAGGATGATTGTAGGTTCGATTCCCGCCTTGCCCGCTCATGCGTCAAAGTGTTCTTGGGCAAGACACTGAACCCCACTTTGCCTCTGGTGGATGGTTGGCGCCAGTGTTCGGGAGGGGAGCTGCCACCAGTGTGTGAACAGGTTTGTGACTGTTATGTGCAATACAAGTATATGCCATTTACTATTTACCTGTAGGACATGTGAAAGACATCACACTGCTAATAAATGTCTTTATGAGAAGCTTATTAACACCTATAAGACATTTTAAGACATCTACAAATGCAAAAGATTTACAGATGCCAATAAATGTCTTTATAAGCACTTATAACACTTATGAATTAATAATATGACATCTATAAATGTTATCAAGGGTCTCATAAATGTCCTATAAAACCATATGCTCATATTTCTAATCTTTGTGAATGTCCTATAACTAGATTATTAAGGAATCCTAGTGTAAAGCATTACTGTTTCATGTACAAAAAAGATTTACAGAAGCTGATTTTTGCTTAAATCATCTGCAGACTGGACTTCTGTAACATCTGCAATAGTCTACTGTTTGGTTCTGTATAAAAGGCTGTCAGAAAGCTGCAGTTCCTTCTTATTGTTACAGGTTTTACCAGAACCAAGAGCATTAATCATAGTACTCCTGCACTGCATGGCTACCCACTAAAAACTGAATTTACATTGAAGTACTGCTGCTAGTTCATAGATTACTGAATAGTGTGGGTTTGTTTAAACACGTTTGGCCACTTTGTGGTTGTTGTAAAGAGAAGAGCAGAAAAACTGCTCTTCTCTGGTCCCTTTTATTTAACTTGCATTTTTCCTTTCTTCTGACAGCAAAAAAGTGAAATGCCCTTTTTATACTAAAGGTCGGTTTCCCAAAACTAAAACATAAACATGTTATGCCTTAGTCACTACTGCCCTTTATGGGTGAATGGGGGTAGGAAAACCTGCACAGGACACACAAGTGACATGTACAAAATAGCAACATCCTACCATCTGGTGTGCCAATAGAGCAAAAATGTTCATGCGGTCAGTAATGACTGAAGTGTGGCATAAGAGCACCGTACGACAGCGTCACCGGAATGTCTTAAGTGTGTGTAACACACAATAGTCATACAAATATTTTACAATACACGTACCACAAACATGACATTCAATTTTCATGATGTCCCTAGAGTTGGCCGTATGAGCCTCAAAGGACCCGCACTACCCAAAAGCATGTAGCATTCGCACTTGTTGACTAAGGCTTTAGATTCAGTGAACGTACCAGGATCCTCAGCTCTATCTCAATAAATCCATAATGGTGACAGACAGATAGTCCTGTGACAGCCACCTCTCTAGGACGCACCCTGCCTTCGTCCAATTACAGCTAGGATAGGCTCCAACAACCCCGTGACCCCAGAAGGGATTAAGCAGGTTTAGAAAATGGATGGAAATACAAATAAAATGTGGGGTTTATAATGTTTTAAGAGTTTATTTGTTTTAATTTTTGCATGTGTTCTTTTTTTTTTTTCTTTTTACTTTTGTGCAGCTGCAGTGTTTTAGCTCTTTTATTATGGCATCTTTTTCTTAAAGTACTTTAGGTCACATCATCATTTAGGCTTCCTGATAGTAGCCTGGCTGCTCTAAACTCCACAACCTTCTTGTTTCATGGTTCTAGTATGGAAACAGCCCTCAAAGTCATAAAAGAACTTCTGAGATGAAATTCTTTAGGTTTGGCATATAAATTGAGAAATTACACTCATAAATCAATGAGACACCAACTTTGCAGACATAAATGTCAACAAGATTTACGAATGTTTAGAGTGAAAGGACATCGTAAGAAAAATGATTTTGAGAGGAGTTAATCTCACATGGTTGCTGAGCTGCATCAACCAAAAATTTATATTTTTATTCTGTTTTAGTTTTAACCAAGTATTATGAACTTTTGACCCACAGTTTGTGGTATAAAACACAAGTTTACAAGGTTTAACGGCACATAAAATCCTGTAAACTATACCAATCTACCAGAAAGTTCTTGACTGTTTCTCAGTACAGAGTATAATAAAAATTCTGTTGCGTCATAAATTCTGACTTCAGGCTTAAATCGCCCACTTTGACTCCCACAGAGGCATTGTGTCACTCTTGTGTTTGTTTGAGGGCAGGTACTTGGAGCAGGCTTGAACTGATAACCCTGACCTCACAGGTCCCTCACACATTGTATGAGCAGAGTAGGGGGCACGACCTGGGACAGCACAGGATGACATAGGTGATGAATTCCTACACAGCTGCAGGATGAGGGACATCGCACAGACCCAACACAGAAGGAGGATGTGCTTGTTGTGTTTGTTCGCAGACGGGGGAAAGAGGATGAGTTGGAAAAAAAACAAAAACAAATAGTATGCTCTGATTTCATTCAGTCAGATTACGGCAATTGTTGGAAATAGCTTTCATACAAGTTATGGGATGTTTCACAGAATGAGGTGTTTCCATCCCAAGACCTTTGTTTTACATTTATCACTGGAGGTTTTATTCAGCATTGTTTGTTATGGGGGACCTGGGTGCAAGGCCACAGCTTTCCCATAATAAATGGTCCCTTTCAACCACTGCCAGTGTATGGTCAGCTTTAACCCTCAAACCTCAGAATGGCCAGACAACATAGAATCTCCATGTATAGGCATGTACTGCAGCCTTAATCAAAGAGCACAAGAATGTTGTAAGTACCATTGACTGTATATGAGAACAGGACTGAGTGACCCCTCCCCCCTGGTGTTGTAAACGAGAAGTGCCAGCTGGTCCCAAGAACCAAAATCCCATAGACTTCTATAGAGAAATAACCAGTTATTACTCTGTCATTTTTTTGTCAGAATGTTCTAGCTAAACCAAACATTTTATTTTCTGTTTTGGTAGTTAATTAAGCTTTAAACTGGCCAACTATTTATAAAAAACACCCCTCTCACCCTTCCGTGGGTGGTTTCTCACTCAAGCTCGGGTCCTCTACCAGAGACCAGGGAGCTTGAGGGTTCTGCGCAGTATCTTAGCTGTTCCTAGCACTGCGCTTTTCTGGACTGAGAGGTCAGAGGTCTTTCCAGGTATCTGTTGTAGCCACTCCTCCAGCTTGGGGGTTACTGCCCCGAGTGCTCCAATTACCACAGGCACCACTGTCACCTTCACTTTCCAGGCTTTCTCCAGTTCTTCTCTGAGTCCCTGGTATTTCTCCAGTTTCTCATGTTCCTTCTTCCTGATGTTCCATCACTTGGAAACAGCTGTTTCCGGTGGTTTGTTAAGGAAAACCTTATAAAATTGGTCAAATATTAATGAGAAAATACGCATTTAAGCAACAAGCATGTTAAAACAACAAATACAGACATTTATAACAAAATACAATGCTAATAGACTGGTGACATTTACCTTTATGTCTCTATCCAACTTCGTTATCCACTGTGAACAAAGTTGTGAATCTGGTTGATCTCCATTTAAAAAAAAACTAACATTATAAAGTTTTTCTGTCTTGGTGAACACTGTTCACTCACACATTTTTACACAATGTTACTTGTTCAGCTGTGTTGATGCCTGCCACTATTCCCCTTAAATGGATGTCCTAGTCATTTTTATCCTCCCCACAGTATTTGGCAAGCGCAGTCTTTCTGTTCCGATTGGTGCGCTCATCCTGTCCATTGGCCTGGGAATGGTAGGCTATGTAATGCAATGTTTCACACCCAAAGCCTCAAATACGTCACGGTTGATCTGTAGACACATTAGGTTATTCCCCCCCCCAAAAAAAGTACAATTCATTACAAATTTTCAGAGTCACAAATGCAATGTTTTCAAATACGCAGCTAGACCTCATTTACAAATCCCCCCCTTGTTCAGTAATGATCCTCTCTACAAGTCTAAAGTCAAGTAAAATATTCACAAGTTTTCTTGACACCTCCGTTGCCGTTTTGGTATAGATGGATTTTGCCACAACCCACTTTGTAAAAAGATCTGTGGCTGCTAGAATGAACCTGCAACATAAGATTCAGTTAGTTTCCATGACTGTCATTTTGCCTGTTTTTTTTTATATCCAATAAACTGCATATCTTTACTTAAGATGAATTTAAACACACAGACACACACTACAAAATTTAGTGCTACCTTTTGCCCTTTGCGGTAGTAGGAAGAGGACCAATCAGATCTATCCCAAGGACACTCCGAGCTTCCTGAACTTGGATGGGATAAAGAACAAGACCAACAGTTGTAACCGTCTCATGAGGCTGACAGCGGGGACACTCATCAGCCTTTGAAAGAGGGTATCAAATTAATAGCAGTCTCACACATCAAGTCGCATAGGTACTTAGATTTAACTGTGTAATTCTTTGATGTCCTTTGAATGGTAGCCTTTCTGCTATCTGGATTTTTTTAATTGAAGGTGAGGCTATGATAAGTCCCTTGTGATATATAGTGGGAAATTTGGATGTAGAAGTCATTCATGTTTCTCACAAAGAACGGTGTCAGCGTGTAAACAAGTTTCTACGAAGAACGGTGTTGGCGTGTAAACAAGTTGCTACGAAGAACGGTGTCAGCGTGTAAACAAGTTGCTACGAAGAACGGTGTTGGTGTGTAAACAAGTGGCGTTAGCGTGTAAACAAATTTCTAAGAAAAAGGGTGGAAACAAGTTTCTTAGCAAGTGTGTAAACTTGCGGACCAATCACTATCTTACACGTCATCAGACCAATGTACAGCCAATCACATAATGTGACGTCATTATTAGTCGCAGGCCCAAGAACAGTTATTACCGGCCTAAATAAACAAGTCTCATGGAACAGACAGCTTCATTGCAGAGTTCTGTAAACAGTTCTCTGACAATTTAGCCTCATTTTTACTAAAAGTTTTTAAAGAAAGCATTGACTAGGGTGCCCTTCCTCCCACTTTATCTCAAGGACTGAGTACCCTGATTCCTAAACCTAGATAAACTTAGATAATTGGCGACCAATCACATTATTGAGTTGTGATTATAAGATATTGGGATGGATTCTTGCAAATAGAATAAACCCTCTCTTAGATACTATTCTTGACGAAGATCAGTCGCGATTTATGCTGAAACGTCATATTTCAAACAATATTAGATTAATTTTAGATATATTAGATTACTCAGAACTCGTGCAGGATTACAGTCTTATTCTTTTTCTAGACTTTCATGGACTTCCTTTTTGAACACAATTTTAGTATTGCTGCATTAAACAAATTTGGTTTTAGTCAATTCTTCTGCAATGCTGTTCAGACTTTATATTTCAATAGTAATAGTTCTATAAAGCTCACTAAAGGAACTTCTCCTAGGTTCTTTTTAAAACGTGGGATAAGGCAGGGATGCCCCTTATCTGTGTATCTGTTTCTTCTTTCGGTGCAACTACTCAACTTACATATCAAACTCATCTTATTAAAGGGTGTAATTGTTGCTGAGAGGGAAATATTTATAAGTCAATTAGCAGACGATATGTCTCTCTTTCTTCGGGACCATTCACAAGTAGCTATGGCAATTGACATTTTCCAATCCTTTTCTAAAGCTTCTGAACTTACGCTTAATTTAAACAAATGTGAAATTCTGGCTGTTAGAAACTGCTTGTTGACATCTATTCAAGGTATTCCTGTGAAACCTTCTGTAACATACCTTGGTATTCATATTACTAAAGATATGAAATCCAGATCTTCTAAAAGATCTTCTTTAATAGATAAAACCCCAAAAACCCTTGACCGATGGCTTCAAGGAGATCTATTTCTGAAGGGCAGAGTTCTGCTTACAAAAGCGGAAGGGATCTCTCGTTTGACCTGTTCTGCTCAATCATTAAAGGTTAATACGCAGCCTGCAATGCAATTAATACATACTATATAACTTTTTATAAAGAAATAAAACTCTCCGAAAATCTGTTACTTTAAATGCCTCTGATTAAGGTATCTTAAATTGTCTCACTCAAAGTAATCTGGATTAAGAAATATTTAAATAACCCCACATCTATTTGGAACTTTATTCCACATTTTGTATTTTTAAAGTAACTTGGCCTTAATTTTCTGCAGTGCTGTAACTACAGTATTCAAAAAATCTCTTTGAAACGTTCATCAACAGGTTCTATTAGCTTGGGCAGTGATTTACAAACACAACTTTTCTCTGCAGAGTTGTATTATTTGGAATAACTGTAATATTGTTTATAAAAACAAAACTATGTTTTTAAGTAACTGGTTTAACAATGGCATCATTTTCCTCAGGCAACTATTCAAAGAACCTGGATTATTATATAACTACTCAGAATTTATTGTGCAGTATAATATGCAGTATAGTATACACATTTGGTTTCTGTCCTATCAGCTACTTTTCATTAGGTTAATTTTATACCTATCATTGAATGGAAAAACTCTGATCTTTACAGCTGGAATGGTCAGATTGATGCCTGGTCATTGCAGATGAGTGCCCATAACCGATTTTTAGAGATCTGACAGTGGCGGTGGGACGGCAGCATGGGGGCAGGGGGGAGGCTGGAGGGTGGCAGTCTGAAATTGGACGATCATCAGACGATTTTGTGGAATTTTGAGACCCTCCTATCAGTTAATCATTGCGGCAACTGACCGATGTCAAAAAAATGTCCGTTAACTTTTTCTTAACCTCCGCTGTGTGGCGTGTAAAAACGCAACTGCCACCTACCGATTACAAATGCCACCGGGTGGCCACCTGCCGAATTTGCTGAAAAACCTGCAGTTAGGTCGCTGTACAGTGTTATTTTAGGATATGTGACCATATGACCCTGAAATGTAATGTTATTATGTTGCCAGGTTTTATTTATTTATTTTTTCCATCAGTTCATTGAATGTTTAATGCATTAATTTATCAACTTTAGGAAAACAAGACTTCAGTTTCCACAGAGATATTAGGTAAATGTTGCTGTCAGTGAATTTTCTTCTTGTGATAGAAAAGATGTTGTAACTTTGATAGAAACTTGTTCATCTGCAGTTGTGCAAGCTTGAGAAAACAGAGACTGATCATACTCCTTTTTTAAGAAAGAGTGCGCATTTGTGCGTGTATTTTTATGAAAACCTTACAAACATCCGATGTGTTGCTCTGTTTTTCAGCCTCCTAAGGAAAAGGAAGCAAAGTGTTTGATTGGGTCTATGCACCACTCATCAGAATTTCCCTGAAAATCCACTAATTTCAGAACAAACCAGATCAATGACATGAAATGCGGATGCGGATGAAAATGTGGACCAAATGTGGATGAAATAGCAGTTAATCGGTTTGGTCTTTCATCATGACATCAAAAAAAGAAGGACAGAAGAGAGCTGCGATTGTTGGCTTTGATGGTTCCAGACAAGCAGAGGGAGGTCACTGATGTATTTTCACAGCTGAAACTCCCAGTGTGTCGTTCCACTCTGGGGAACAATGACCCTCACCAGGATGAACCTCTGCTCTATTTTTACTTCAAAACACTGAAAACACAATGGAAAACAACACAAACTTCATGCCATGACCAGGATCTGGGACCACAGCTAATCAATGTTTTTAGGAAAACTGTGTATCCGATCAGGAATGGATTAATTTTGTCCGAAATATTGAAGAAAATATGACTAAAGTGCAGATTCATAACAGCCTCACGGAAAATGTATCGAGGAATAAGAAGTAAATATCCCAAATACATTTTAACCCATGTTGAATAAACATTTGTGGAAAAACAACACAAGCGTTACAACGCCTAACATGCCTGAAGTAAGAAGTTTTGTGAATGTGGGAGGTGCTTTGGAAATGTTGGTTCTGAGAACTCCAGCACTGAGAAGAATTGCAAAAGACTTTTATTTTCTGCACTCCAGATGAAAGTGTGAAATGTGCGTCAATGCTAACTGTGATTTAATGCTTTTCACCACTGCGGCACAGCTTTGGAGGTCAGTCATTAGCGTTTAGTGATCATAACCATTATGAACTCTTTGCTGGAAAAGTGACGTTCTTTTGATCCTAAGAAATATGCCACTAAAAAAGTAAAATAAAAGATCCCATCATCTTTTTTATTGGTTGTAAAACTGCAAAGCTTAACAGGTAATAAACTCAGAGTTAGAGTTAGGGTTAGGTTTTTTTTTATTTTGATAGCGTCCTAATTGGTGGATGACATCACAAATCACAACAGAGACAGCAAAACACCTTGACTTACAGAGATGAAAGCAAGTATGAATTTTGGGAAGTGCATGTCAATTATTATTTATTAAGACTAAAAGATGTATTTCCAAAATAAATCAAAAGTAAAGTCAAAAGAGATGCTAAGAGAAAAGCACATTTTTGTGCAAAGTACATGCAGGATAAATGTGGCGTAATACTTTTCTACATGCAATCAAGGTAAACATGAGGAACTATACAGTGAGGTTTCCCAGCAGTGAAACAGTTTCACATGAAATGGCAAAACATATTCATCTTTATCCAGTGTGTTAAAAAAAATGTGTTTTTGGTGCTTTCGACATGTTCTTGTGGCATTTTTCTGATAATGGAAGACATATAGACAGAAAATAAGCTAAAATGTGCATTTCTGACTTTTTTTTTGTATTGTGAATCAGGAGCAGATGAAAAAATGCAGTTTAATTTAAGAGCTTATTTGCTGTGTAAAAAATATGCTGGGCGGGCCACAAGCTCCCTGCTCTGCTCCATTCTGATGCATCCACTTGTAGACGACTAGATCCATTTACGTCTTTGTTTTCCTCATCTGAGCTGGAATCTGGCTTAAACTGTACAGCTGGATAGCTCCAAAATTGCTTGGCATCTTTGTTGCACTGGTATCAATTCAGAGGCAAATTTTTAAAGGCCAATTTTCAAGGAACTACTGCTGCTCTGCAGAAACGATGTCCTAGAAGTCAACACAGGATTTTTTAATTTGGCTAAAAATGGCATAATCATAAATACAAGACCACTGGGAACGATTTGAAAATGAATGGAGTGGGACTTTAACACAAAACCGTTGTTCCATGCTCTTCAGGACAGGACAGATAAAGAATCGGTTTAGAACTGTCGACACAAAATCTATTGTACTTCTCGTTAAAGGTTTCACCCACATGCTAAAATAAGATCATATTTTAACCTTTGACACAAAAACATGGGTTTTCTCCACAACAACACAATACTGACACCAATTTTTAATGAGTTAAGAAGCAGAATACTGGTTGTTTTCGTGGGTCTTTGTTGTTGTTGCCACACACATGTGAAGTGTGCATCTAGAGCACTACTGTGGGTGTTGTGTGAGTGGATGCAAAGAGCTACCTTTAACATTTCAAAAAAACAGTCCATGCTTTGCAAAAACAAACACCTGCAGCGTTTCAGAAGCACAGCGCAGATACAAGCTTCACAAAGGCGCACAAACACACAACAGAGTGTGTGATGGAGACCCAGAAAAAGCTTGGATGCAGCAGCTTTTACTTCCTCTCCTCCTTGCGTAGGAAACCCCAGTGTGGAGTCACAGCTCTGTGTGATGCTGCAAAGATGAATTATTAACCACCTTAACACACAAGTCTTCTTTACACTTCCTTAATGCTATTTATTTCCTGCAACGTACCTTTCTGCCAGCTGATCCTGTACAGTTTCCATCTGCTTTAATAAATTATATTTATTTGTCTGTATTATATGTCTACTTTAAAGGGTAATGTTTCTGTAATTCATTATACCATGTATAATGACAGGAAAGGCTTTCTAATCTAATCTATTCTATTCTGAAAATCTGTCGTTTTTGAAACAGTTCTGAAGTTCCAGCTTGAGCACAGGTTCTGCATCTGCGTTGGATCATTCCCTGAAGTATTTTTATTGATTTCATCGCTGTGTGGGTGATCACACTGCGGAGGAAACCCTTTCAGTCTCCCCTCAGGCTCATCAGTATGCATCCTTTAATCACAACTTATTATTCAACGCCCACTGGCTATGAATTATTCAACACCCTGATTTCCACATGAAATCTGTGGAAAAAAAAGCCAGGAGGAATATTCCTCCTGTTACTGCTCTTCTCCAATAATCCTCCTCCTCTCTGTCTCTAATGTACAGTTGTAAATCTGGACAATGCAAGACAAGGGAGTTGCACAAAATCAAACACCTCCTACTTGTACCCTGTTCAGAGGGTTGTAGTCTGAAAATTGAGACTAGCTTCACACTTTTCTGGAAAAATGCATTGTGAGCCTCTGTGAACAAGAAGACGGATTTTAAAAAAGGGGGCTTTGATTTTGGATTCATTGTTTTGCTCTTTCAAATCTCTGTAGAGATGGCTAATAACCTTATTTATCATAAACTACAATGAGAGCATCAATGGGCAGCTGATCTCTGTTACAAAAAAGTGATGAGACATCTAAATTGTTCATCTTTCACAGATTTTTATCTCTGCCCACATGACTACAGATGGCCATTAACAGGTTGTGTTGAACTTTTACCCCCCACACGGGTATAAAACAACACACTGACTTTCCCGTGTCTTTTTTCTCTGCTTGACAGGGAGGATAATTGGAAACTGGATTGGAAATCGATCGAAGGCTCGTGTGCGAGTGTCTGCACGACGAGAGGTGTGCTTCTGCTGGCTCTTTAAACTGCCCTCCATCCTTTACCTTATTCATTTACAATAAATCTGGATTTCTACATCACTTCTCGTGAATTCTTACCAACCGCAGCTCCAATGAGAATGAGTGAGTCACCTTCTTGAATCACTGCAGCTTTAATGGAGCTTGGAGGAAAGCGTGGATCTCTGCTGAGTTTCTGCAGGCTCTTGATGGCTGCCAGCCCTTTGACAGCGGGAATCTCTGGCAAGAAAAAGCTGCAGCAGGACTCAGATGACTTCCTCTCCTGCCATGCATTCGCCCACACAGCCAATCTGCTTCTACTGCTGTCTGTTGAGTCTCCTAGGACACCCTGCTGTGCAGATACTATTTTATTAGGGACCACTGGGTCTGCATTCAGTAGTCAGAAAGTGAGGTATTCCCCTTACTTACTCTTCATATTTTAATGTATAACCATATTGAACACAAAAAATTCCTAAAGCGGCCACATCAGCCTGTTTAATATCCCCTAATCTGAGTTATGAATATTTCCACATAAAAAGTGCATAAATACTGTACACCTGTTCTGTTTGCTTCACCCCGATGAAATTGTGCTTTTGGTGTTTTTAACATGTACATTTTTCTGATGATGAGGGACATTTATAAAAAAAAATTAAACTTAAAATTGCATTTACGAGAATTTCCTTAGTCCAATCTTAAAAGAGCTTATTATGTAGAAAATACATTGGCTTCCCTGCTCTGCTCCATTCTGATGCATCCACTTGCAGACAAATAGATCCGTGTACGTCTTTGTTTTCCTCATCTGAGCTGGAATCTGGATCTAAAGTGTACGGCTGGATAGCTACAATGTTGCTACCATTTTTGTTGCACCGGTAATGTTAGGTTGGGGTTGTGAGGGACTGTAAACTAGTGAGAAAAAGTGTGAACAAAGGGATCATGGGAAATGAGTGAAGGCTCACTCCGCACCAATAATCCCACCCAAAACCTTAGAGGTGGATTTATAAGAAACTACTGCTGGTCTGCAGAAACAACACAAGTTTTTTGTTTGTTTGTTTTTTTTTGCTTAAAAACAACATAATCAAAATTCAAAGACCACTGGGAACACTTTTACAATAGATCAAAAGATAATCAGAGAAGCTTCAATTCATAACTGGATAAAAGCAACCTCTCTGACTGTTTATTATTGATGCACAGAAACATAACTGGGCAAGAGGATTTTTATAAACAAGCAAACATACTTTTTTGCTGTTTCAGATTTTTTTTTAACATTTTCTCTAACTCTGCAAACACAAAGACACATTTTTTTTAGAATACCTCTGGCCAGTTAAAATACTTTTCTCGTTAGGGGGCATCTTTGTGGCAAATCCAGCTTTTAACAGATATTAAGATATCACTGTTTCCATGGAAAAGTGAAAAATAAAACCTTTACCTTTCTGTCTAGGAAAACAAACTGCATCCAATGCTGTCCAACACAAGTATCCTAACAATAAACACATGCAGACCCCATCAATCCACCTATTGTAAAGATGAGCTTTAGCACAGCCCAAGGCCTTCTGATGTCAGAGGTTCAGAAACATGCAAAATGGAAACAAGGTCATTTCAAGGACCTTTAAACTGCATTGTTTGTAATCACATGATTTTATATTAGGATATCAAGCTTAAATCATGACAAATTTATGTAATGAAGCATAGGACTCAATTGCTAAAAACTAATTTCTACTAAAAGCAGTAACATTTAAAAAAAAAATCAAGAAAAAGGTTTGATAAAATGATAATCATGCCCGACTGCCTCCCAAATATTGACTTTTTGGCTCAACATTAACGATGGATTAAGACTATAATGATTAACTATGTTTATAACCCATTAGTTATTATTAATAACTACAAAGTCCTGTTTTAGAAAGAATGACCTCCATAACTTACAATGGGAATATCACCGTATTTGAAAAAACTGTTGTGAATCTTTTTTGCAGGACTTGTATTTATTTAAGATTTCATTTTCTCCTTTTTTCTAGAGGAACATTTTGAGTTTTTCTCACTGATTGGCTTTACCTCGTGAGCTCACCCTTTAGAAGATGAGCTAAAGGTAGATTGTTTGGGCACCAAAATCAAATAAAATAACGGCTGTCCTTTTGTCCCCTGAAATTTCCCACTGCAATCTTAAAGCCATGCTTCATGTAATGCTGGTAGGGATTGTAGCTTTGAGAAGCCCACTTAATACTGTGTACAGCGTCCTTGAGTTCTCTGCAAGGCACTTTTTAATTAAATGGATTATTGATAGTAGTATAAGTATAAGTATAAGTATAAGTATTTGTATTTGTATTTGTATTATTACTGTGTGGAGTGAGTGTGTGCCCTGCGACAGACTGGTGTCCTGGCCAGGATGTACCCCGCCTTTGCCCAACAGTAGCCAGGATAGGCTCCAGCAACCCCATGATCCCAAAAGGGACATAGTGGGTTAGGAAAATGGATGGATGGATTTTTACAATGCAAGGTGCTTATCAGATGTAATATGGAGCAGTCAGTGTTTATCTGAACAGAGCAGACAGTATACAGAATAGCATATCTCCATCTGAATGGAACCAGTTAGTTAGTCTGTTTCTGGTTATACGTACATCACCAGTTACAATGAAGGACACAAAAATTCATAACTTTTAAATGACAGTTAAATGTTATTAATAGTGAAGGAAAATCTCATCATGCGCTTTTTTATAATGAGAAAAATCTCTACGACAGCTAGCTCATGCAGAGGCTTTAACACTTTTTAATAGAGAATCTCTATTGTTTACACTTATGGAGTGCTAACAAAGCCACAATGATTTTGTGGAAACCATATCTGAAAGATCTTATGACTTTAAACCATTGTGTTTTAGTCCTTTTGCTTTTTCTTTCTTTTTTTTTTTGCTTTCTATATTTTGCATTCCTTCTTTAGACTTATTTATAATACATGAATTAATATTCTTGGAGAACAATTTTTACACTCTGTGCCTTTATTTTCTGCAGACTTACAAGTTACTTCCTAAAAATAAATCAAGGAGAGGTTTACTCGACTGTAAGCCGGGGAGGGGCTGACAAAAAACCTGACATGAACTATTTCAAGAGCTGAAAATAGCTTGAATTCTGAATATTAAACAGGGCAAAGACAAGAGTGCTGCTCTTTCATCTGATTGGGGTTTGTTTCTGAACATTTAATCTTTATAAATTATGAGTGTAGGTTAATTCTTCTTATAAATAACACGAAAGCTAGATTTCATTTCCTTTTTTTGGGGAAAAAAAAGTGGGAGAAATTACTCTGTTGACATATAAGGTCTGCAGGTAAACTGGGAACATGCCTCTTGTGTGTTGGTGCAGAAAGATGATGGGGCTTATCTGAACAGACTGCAGATGGATACCAAAAGTCAAATTGTCAGACGCTCCGTGTGGCGCGTCCGGACCACTGGAGCTTCACCGAGCACGTCTAAAAAATGCACCTGGTGTCTAATAAGCCAAAAGATGTCGAGAATATTAAAAAACTGGCAATATCTGTCATTCAAGATTTGCAGGGCATGATAACAGATTTCATGAAAACTTGCTTGAACACAAATGCATTCTGTGGGAACCGGACCTGATCGATGGCTCTGAAGCTGATCTTAAAGGACTTTTATTTTGAAGCATTAGTGGGAAATGGCTCTGGAAAGACTTCACACAGGAAAATCCAGTGAACTCTCCATTAGCCTTACAATAATTTCAGGCAGATGGGAATGTTATGTATTGTTTGGATGAGTTTGTCATTCTGCATTACACTTTATCAGAAACTATAGCCTTTTTTTAGTCAAAAGCAGAGTGAATTAGGATTTTGGGGCCAGCGGGGAAAACTCTCCCACTCACATAAAACAGTAAATCAAACTTCATAGAGTAGGCTGTTGTGCTGAACCAGCTTTATGTGTCAAAGAAAGAGGTGGTGTAAAGATACCCAGAATTTCTTTAGAGCTATAGATGAATAATGGATTCTTTTTTTGAAGTGTGAGTTTGTGTAGCAAAAACAGAAGACATGATAGAAAAGAGGATAGTGCTGCAAATATATTAGAATATTTAATAAAATGTTAGTTTCAAATAGTAAATTATGATCTTTGCATTTCTGATTTTCTTTAAATATTTTTTTTAAACATTTAGCCAAGTTTTTTTTTTCATTGCACATCCCAAATTACTTGGTCCAAGAACACTACTTATTTATTAAACTATGAAAACATGGCGGTTTTTGCCACCGTTTACCAAAGTGGATGGACCAAAGTCTTACAAAGATAGAGATGAGCAGATTATGAGCAGGTTATTTGGCGCCATCTATTGGACAATTTTCGCACTACATCTCTAATCTGTCTGGAGCATATTACATAATAATAATAATAATAATAATATAATAATAATAATAATAATAATAATAACCACATATTATAATTATTACTAATTGACACAGATTCTGCCTTAAGTACCTTTTTGTATGGTCAAAACTTTGATGAATGCATCCCTATTCTGATTGCTGCACCAATACATGGCATCTTTGGAGGAGGCACTGCAATTATGTTGGAAAAATCAAGTCAGGAAATCAGGAAATCAGGAAATTTCAATGCACATGAGATGTCAAGATGATTATCTGCAGTTCCATGAGCTCCTCCAAGATTGCAACCCAAAGGGATTATTAGAGACTTTATTACTCCACAATTTGGAAAAAGGGAGGGATTTTAACCCTTGTGCTATCCTAGGCACTTTAACATTGGGAGTTGGGTCATCTAGACCCACTAGACAGTGCACTGAACCTTTTTTCTTCAATGATTTCTGATCTTCACTGGTCTCCATAGATTACATGAAATCCTCCTCACCTATGGATATAGGTATTCCTACCTTTGTCATGGTAGGAATAACACATCAGTGTAAGGGTGGGGTCATAGGATAGCAAGGGTTAAATGGCAATATTCACCTTTTCCAAATTCAACCTGCAATTTATCAGCAGATAGTTAAATTTGCAATTTTGTTGCCCAATTTAAAAATGTGTCACAGAAATTATAATTCTATATTCAATGCATTCTGAAAAGTTAGACATGTTTATTGGAATTGAGAATTCAGTCTGGAAAAATAATAATTTGTCTTTTACTTTTTTTAACATAATTTTGAAAATAAACATTAAATACATTTTAAATAAAAATGCATTTCAATTAGTTGAATACAACGGAATGAGCTCTTAAAGATTGAATATTAGATTTAAATGTTCCAATGCATTCCAAATTGCATTTCTTTTTCAAATGTTCCAATTGGGTTTTTGACAATATATTCTAACCAGGTTTGTTTTATAAATACTTTTTCTTTTGTTTCCTTTTCTTCAAATTTCAATCAATTTTTGAGAAAATATCCTAACTAGCTTCGATATTCAGTGTTTTTTTTTAATGTATTTTTTACTGGTGGAATTAACCCGATAAACTAAGTACATTTTCACATTGCATTAAATGTTAACGTCAAACATTAAAAGCTAAACTGAATTGCAATTAAACTTTTGGGTGAAAAAAACGTTCATCTATCCAGCTGTAAATTAAATTTCCGACAGTCATAAAGGCATCATCGTGAAAAAGTCGTTTCCCCAAAGCTGGTCACGTGACTCAAAGAAGCGCCCAAACGACTGGAGGTGGGAGCGCGCGGAGGTCCCGTCCACCGCGTGCACAGTAAACAAACAAGCATAAAACGATGTGCTTACCCGTGAAGCGGCAGGTGCTTCGGGCTCTGTGGCTCTTCGCCGTGTTGGACGCGGGGCTGCTGCTGGACGGCGGCATGCTGTACCCGCGGGAGTCTTCCTCACGGGAGGTGAAGGAGCTCAGCGGGCTGTGGGTCTTCAGGGCTGACCGGTCCCCAAGCAGGAAGCAAGGCTTCGACGAGGCTTGGTACAAACGACGCTTGGAGGAGGTGAGTGTTAGCAAACAACAGCTATTAGCAGTGGACTCTGCTTTATTTTTACGACAGAGTTAAAGGTTTTCTGCTAAAGCTTCCAAGAAAGACGTGTAACAGATTTATAGCTAATTGTATTCTTTATAAAAACATAAAAACACTTAAACATGACTATAATTCAGATTAACTGTTCACCAGTAGTTATAAATGTTGTTCATGACCTTTAACTTTGTCATGGCAAATGGTGCGTTCAGGTACGCTAGTATTTCACATCCTTAGAAATGCAGAAAGTGAAGCAGACATTTTTACAGCTTCAGCAAAATGAAGTACATTTTAACAGTTTCAAAAAGTAATCAAAAGTTATTTTTAAGAAACTTTGATCAAAATAAGTGCTTAGTATACTTTTCTTGGCAAACATTTAAAGGAACATGTACTTGTTGAAGATGAGGATTTGGGTTTCTGTTAAGGATGCCACAATTCTGGTTTTAAAACCAAACCATCTATGTTGCACCATTGAACCGAATTGTGGGGAAAGTGAATTGTTTCCTCCCTTCTGCACACTTTAACCTATCTTTACATTGAAAGTGTCAAAAACATGTGGAGTCTCAAGTTTATTATTGTCTGAATTACGCCTGGCCAACTGAATATTATTCTTCATTATTTGCTTAGCAAATGTAAAAAAAGGATTTTTCTCATTTTTAGTTTGTTATTATTTCGTCAAACACAAATCATAAATCGAACCAAAACAAAACCCAAAAATCAAGGATTGAACTGAATTGTGGATCAAGCGAATCGTTGCATCCCCAGTTTCTAGTTTTTCTTCTTCTATCTAGACTGGACCTGTGATTGACATGCCAGTTCCTGCCAGCTACAATGACATCACACAGGACCCTACAATCAGAGATTTCATTGGCTGGGTGTGGTACGAGCGGGAGTTGGTGGTGCCGACCCACTGGATCCGGGATGATACCATTCGTGTGGTTCTCAGGGTGGGAAGTGCCCACTATAATTCCGTTGTGGTGAGACCCATGACAGAAGTGGTAGAATCATCAGAGATACTATGCTTGTTTCTTATGTTAACCATATCCTGTCATTGCTGTCTGCAGTGGGTGAACGGCGTGAGCGTGACCCAGCATGGAGGAGGCCACCTTCCCTTTGAGGCTGAGGTTGGCGATGTTATCAGGAAGGACCCAACTGGGTCTTGCAGGATCACCATTGCTGTCAACAACACTCTGACCCTGCAGACTCTGCCTCCAGGCAACATCCAGTACATGAATGACCGCACCAGGTACTTGGTTTTCCTGTTTTTTTAATTTATTTTTTTATTTAGTCTAACCCCAAAATAATAAATGGTGTTCTGTTTGCTTTACAACTTGTTTGATGTGTTCACCTTACACGTAAAGTAAGTAAGTCTTATATCTATTTTGTCTGCAGGTATCCAGATGGTTTTTTTGTGCAAAGCATCTACTTTGACTTCTTCAACTATGCGGGCATTCACCGTCCTGTTCTGCTGTACACCACTCCAAAAGCCTATGTGGATGACATCACCGTGGTGACCAACTTCTCTGATAACACAGGCAAGCTAGAAATCAGTAAAAGACCCATTTAAATGAAAATGCTGTTTTAACAATCAATAGAAAAGAATCAAAAAATAAAAGACAGTCAAAAGAAAAAAGCATTTATACATAGATCCGTCAAACTAAGGATAATTAGACATTAATTGATTAAAACATAAAGCAGTGGTGCTCATTACGTCGATCGCGTTAGACCGGTCCATCTTCAAGGACAAGAGGGTAGATTGCGGGCCAGAAAAGATTAAAAAAAAAAAAAAAAAAGTACTTCTTAAAAATCCACCAGCCAATCAAAATCCTCACCAAGAAGTACAGGACTTGATTGACACGCAGAACGGCCAATCGGTCATCCTCTGAAACATACATCACTGCAGACGCGTGTTTAAATTCACTGAGCGCAAACTCTGTCATCAGAAAGTTGCTTTCTTCCCTGCGGCATGTTATGTCCCCGGCAGTAGATCACTCTGGACCACCGGAGTCTTTATTGAAGCCGCCCCGCGTGTCTCCTCCTGCTATCAGCTCTGCGGTTCTCCCCCGATAAATACAAGCTATTATTTACGTGGCACGCGCTTCGTACGGAGCCATCAGCGCCTTTGAGATGCCATGATGCTCCCCCCATTGCACGGTTTACAGCAGAGCATGACATACGATGGTCGCTGCTTTCTGTCTTTGTAATAAAACACCTCATCTGTTAATACTCAAGTATCTTTATGTAAACTCACTGTGTAGTTTTTAATCATCAGTATATAAACAATAATGTTCAAATAAACATGTAACTCAGGGCTCCAGACTGCGACCAATTGGTCGCATTTTGCGACCAAAATTTGAGAGTGTGCGACTGAATTTTACATCCAGTCGCACATGCGCGACCAGTAAATTTGCCTCCCCCACCCCACGTATTTTTCATACATTAAACGTGGAAGGGGCACGTCAATGATCAATCAAATAATCAATGTGACGCGAGCGCACACGCACGCAGGCAGACACACACACTCGCGCACATACTCATGAAACGCGAGCACACACTCGCGTGATGCCCGTCTGTGAGGCGGCCACTGCGTGTGAGAAGAATAGGGAAAGCCGCTGTAAGTGGCTAAAATGCGTGGAGGGGGAGGGGCCTAGAGACAATCGAGCGCGCGTTAACATCTGTGGGAAGGAAACGGAGACAAATATCATCACAACCTGATATGTGCGTCTGAGCTATCTTCCGACCTGCGGCTAGTGTACCAGTGACAGAACTACAGCAGGGGTCTCAAACTCGCGGCCCGCGGGCTATTTGCAGCCCCCAAGATGATATTTTGCAGCCCCCGCCTTAATGTGGAAGTTTAATGTTACTGCAGCCCGCCAGTTTTAATGAATGACACTTTTTCATTGTCGTGCACGGAGCTGACCAACCAATCACAGTGGGGTTATGACTCTTAGGGGCGGGACAATGTCAGGGCTTGAAAGCAGGACACCTGACAGCCCCCAGGAGTTCCTTACTTTCCTTTTTAGAACGTATCTATTCGCTCGTAATTTTCTAAATACATGCAGTCCGTGCTGAACTTTTCTCTGGGTCACACAGAACCGGAGGAAGGTTAAGTTGGAGTTGTCCTTAACATTCAATTTAGTTTTAATATTCCTCTCCCCCTTAGTGTGATCTGTGTTATTATATACTTTATGATTATTTTAATGTTTTGTAATGTATGTAGCCTTTTTTTAATGAATTGGTATTTTAAATTATTTTAATTGATTACTCAACTACAAAAACCATCAGGACACATGTCCCATAATGCATTGTTTTGTAGTCTGTAGGGCAGCTTTCAGTCAGTTCAGTTTCCAGCTGTGTCCGGGTAGGTTTGCCCCTTGCTCCCACCCCTTTCTCGTGATATTTTTGTGATGATTGACAGTTGATGTTGGAGCAAAAACAAAATAGTGTCTCACACAGGTGATCTGCACAGCGTTGAGTTCACCTGGGTGATCTCAAACACGCTTATGTGCATCTTGGCTGCACATATTTGGTGTCACAAAGATAATTTCCATCCATTTTCTTTACTATTTGTACAGTGATGGTGCTGTCAGTTACCTGTTTGTTGCATCTTCAAAAAGTGCAGAATAAAATGTGACACTGAATTTGAAACAGCTCATTGTAAGTCTGCATCTATTATTAAGTAGTTATATTAATACAGTGGAAATTAGTAGATTTGGTTAGCATGTTGGTTTCGGTATGCGCCCCTAAATTTTCTGGTTGTGCCCCTAAAATTTTCAGTTAGGGGCCACTGTGCTCCTAGTGAAAAATGTTAGTCTGGAGCCCTGTAACTAATAACACTTACTTACTAATAGTGTATATATATATGTGTGTGTGTGTGTGTGCTTGTGTGTGTGTATATAAAATGTGTGTGTGTGTGTGTGTATATACACACACACACACACACACACACATTTTATAGGTAGATCTTCAAGACATTGTCGATTCAAAAGTAGCTCACACGCCAAAAAAGTGTAAGCACCCCTGATATAAAGAATTAAGAATTAGTGACATACATGTATACATAAAAAGCTAAAAGTAATTAATTACTTTACTGTAGTTACTGGGTTAAAGTGTAATCAAATTTACTTTACTCATTACGTATTTTAAAAAGTAATTCACTACTTGTTATTTTACTTTTTTCACTCCTACGATTTCTGAAGGGAAAAACGGCACAAACAAACAAGATCCTTTCGACATTCCTTTAACTTTAATTTTTAAATCAATGACTTCGTGCAAAGTATGAACCGGGTTCAAGGCATAAGCTGGTTTTATGAGAATTCACACAACAATGTGGAAAATAACACAAAAATAAGTTACAGCATATGTGGTCTGTGCCACTGCTAAAAAGTGGCGTGGAAAAAACTGTCAAGCCTACATTCATAACTATAAAATGTTAGTCTTTTGAAAACACAAAGAACTATTTAATGCCTCCAGCAGTTTCTTGTTTCCTCCTAAAATGCAAAAAAAAGTCATTCTAGCTGGAAGGGGGCGGGGCTAGAAACAGCTCTTTGCAGCTCCTCAGGTTGTTTTGTTGCTTAAATTCATTTATTATCAACAACAATATAAAACTATGCACTAAATGAATGATAAATGCAAACGTGTTTTTATTTATGAATGTTTATTACACAGAAACTGCTGAATGTGCCGGATTGACTTCCTTTAGCTGATTTCCAGTTCCTCTCTGCTAAAACACAGCAACATATTGATGACTGATGTTCCTCATGAGCATTTCAACGTTGGTCACAGCCAACATGAATCTTTTCTGCTTTGTGTTTCTTATTCTCTGTTTGTCCTGTTGTGTTTCCAGGATTGGTCTCATATATAGTGTCGGTTAAAGGCGCCGTAACCGCCGCTTTGAAGGTCACTTTGATGGACAAACAAGGTCACTGCGTGGCGTCTTCCAATGGGCCGTTTGGAGTCCTCAAAGTGCAAGATGTTAAACTGTGGTGGCCATACTTGACCCACGAGAATCCAGGTTACCTTTACTCTATGGAGGTAAGGCTACATGCTTGCATGGAACTAATCCAATATAAACAGAGTCGGTATTTATTCTTTTTTTTCCCTGAAAGGTAAAAATTAATTTGAATTTTTGAATTTGAATGTATTAATTTAAAGACATTTTCAAAAAGTTCACTGAAATGTCTGTTTTAAACACAGCAACAACTCTTTTATAAATATAGGTTTTTATATTAATTTAGTTCTTGCTTTTGTTTCAAGATATGAAAATCAAAATGGGTAAAATTTTACTGAGATGGCATGTTGAAGATTTAATGATGGTTAAATCAACTATCTTCACAGACTGTGTCCAGCCAGTGTTTAAACTCATTACAACAGCGCCTTTAAAAATAAATACACCGACCCCAGCACCACTGGCAAAGTATAATAATATAAAAACCACACATCGATGGCCAAACACAAAACATCTCTGCAAATTTTAAATTTTGAGTTTTTATATTAAATGGTAAGAACAAGGAAAATTCCACCGTATTCCAGCCTTGACTGGATTAGTTGAAACACATTTTTCTTGTTTCCTGAAAAAAAATATTTTTTTCATACAGACGATTTTGTATTTAGGCCATGAAATCCAAAAAAGTGAGTTTTTTTAAATGTAAAAATAATATTTTATTTTACCTGAAGATGTCACCATTTCTGTTGTCTGGCGATAATCACGTCATGCTTAGCAAATAAACAATTTGAATGAATCTTTATTTATAAAGCACTTTTAATTGATTCCTGATTTTCAGTGCTTTACAATCAAAAGTGAGAGAAAATTTAATTAAAAAGTTCAGCAAATTAAGAACAATAATTACAAATGACAAAAGAAAATTACAAAAAGCAGTAAATTTCATAAAAGACGGATACAAAATGTTATAAAACGAGTAAAAGAAAATAAGATGCCACCAACGGCTGAGTATTAAATGCCTTGCTCAAAGGGGGAATATTATTTCATAACTTGGGGCTGCCACAGGAAAAAGCCCCAGTGTTTTGGACCTGATCCGGACACATCAAGTAGTTTGGCAGACCTTAAAACTCTGTAATGGCTGCAAACGGTTAAAAGCTTCGTTAAGTAAACTGGACCAAGACCATCAGGAGCTTTAAAGACAAACAAAGTTTAAAGGAACTTTGAAACTGAAATGGGGAACCAGTAAGGTGAGCTGAGGACTGGAGGGTTGTGCTCGTCTGGATGTACCGGTTAACAGTCGTACTGCGGCATTCTGGACTAACAGCAGGTGGTCACGTGAGCTGAGCCATTTGATCTTGGAAGCAGCTTCTTGATGTTTTGCTGTGCAGTTTTGGAACTATTTTCAGTCTCGCTCATTTTGTTTTCATTTTAGAGGTAATAAAATCCTTTTAGCAGTGCCTTACTCTCTAGATCCGGCTGTTGACACGGCTCTCGTGGGAAAATCTGCATTCAGAGCAAGAGCAGACGCTCAAAATGAGTCACTGCTTGTCACCTGCAGAGTGGCTGTTCACCTTTCCCTTCAGGGGTCGTCACAGTGAATCAGTTTCCTCTGTGTCACACATTTAGTTTGGCAGAGATTTCTACGCCGTAACCCCACCCCCACCCCCACCCCCCCACCCCCGACACAACCCTGTATTTTATCCAGGCTGGGGACACGAACAGGGAGACCCAGGCTTGGGTGCCCTTGTGGCTACATAGTTGGGCAGTACTGCATAGTGGCGTTGCCCATTGCGCTTCCAGGAAAACGAACCCTGGTTTACTGTTTACCAGTTGTAACCTGCTGAGATCATCCTGGAAAGAAATCACCAGCTGCTGCACTTTCTCTTTCATATTTAGCTGGATTCAGATTTAGAAATACTGTATTATTTTACACCTCTGTTTCTATTGTTTTACAATAGAATGCCATGAATTTAAAACCCAATTAAAAATGTTTTGCCATAATATTTATGTTTTTAAATGAACTGTAGCTATGCTTAGACTTTTTTTTAACCCTTGTGCTATCTTGGATGACCCCACCCTTACTTTGACGTGTTTTCCCTACAAAGGTGGATAAAGGTGGAAAAATGTCATGTAATCCATGGACACCAGTGAAGATCACAAAAAATTGAAAAAAAAAAAAGGTTCAGAGCACTGTCTAGTGAATCTAGATGACCCAACTCCCAACGGTAAAGTGCCTAGGATAACACAAGGGTTAACCCTTAATCACTGGAGGTGTCACCTGCCACATCTATATATGGCATGGCCTTTGGTGGATTGTCACCAGATCAAAGCTGCTGTTCTCCCCTTCAGTGGAGATTCGTTAATCAAGTTAATCGAATAATCGGTTGAACAGTCATGGTCGTCAAAAGAATGTAAACACGGAGCTAAAGGTTATTTGTTACAGGGTTAAATATTTGAATTGTAAAAATATTTAATATTTTTTTAAAAATATTAATATTACTACCGCTTATATTTACCATGGCTTTCAAATATTAAAATGCAGAGTAATTTTTGACTAGACTATCTAATTTTTCAATTAAAAGTTAGTCAAAAATGTCCTGCTATAAAAATGTTTTTGATCTTTTTTCATCTGCTTATAAATGTCAATAAAGCAAGAATTAAGTTTAAAAAAAAACGATCAAACAATTCTATTCCAGAGTCATGTAGCCTGTTGGGTCATAATCACATCCAGTTTAATTAGATCTAGAAATCAGACGGACAACCTTCAGGAGGTGAGCCCTGATGGCGCTGTGCATGCTCAATGTTTGACGGTGTCATTAAAAAGGCTGAGTCTGCATTTATAGACTTTGGTCAAACTGGAACCAGCTTGACTTTTTAGGTTAATTTAGCTGTGGTTTTCTAACACTGGCTCTGTAATATTCAGGTTCGCCTCAACGCTGCTGATGGGAGAACAACATATGAGGATGTGTACACGCTTCCTGTCGGCATCCGCACCGTTAACGTCACCAGCACCCAGTTTCTTATCAACAACAAGCCTTTTTATTTCCATGGGGTCAATAAACACGAGGATTCAGATGTGAGTACCACCGGAGCTCTGGATAGTAGACATGAGACCTCAAACTGACTGGGCTTTTGTTTTTTTTTGTTGCCTGTTTAGATTCGGGGCAAAGGCTTAGACTGGCCCCTGATTGTTAAAGACTTTAATTTGTTAAAGTGGTTGGGGGCCAACTCGTTCCGCACCAGTCACTACCCGTACGCCGAGGAGATCCTGCAGATGTGTGATCGCCATGGCATTGTGGTGATCGATGAGAGCCCAGGGGTGGGCATCAAGGACATGTAAGTGTCACGGCATCAACTCTGAGAACTGGAATTAATGGAAGAGCCTTTATTATGTTTTAAAAGCAAGTACGATGCACAAGTGTGTGGAAATGGATTTTAGTGAAGCAAAAACATTCAGAAACATTGTTGCTGATGATCACAAAAATCAAAGTTTCAGGGTTCAGGGTGAGTTAAACACCTTTCTCTCAAATTGTTGGTAGTCCTTTTAGAAAAAAAAAGCTCAAATACTATCAGTTTGGACTCTTAAGAGTAGAGGAGATTTAACTTCAACCACATTTTATTATTTTATTTTTCTAAGCAGCACTAAGGATCCAAAAAAAAATTATTTTTCAAGCCTTTCAAGCCTCTGACATTTGTCAGAAACTAGCATTGACTGGGATCGAGTAGGAACGACTGTCTGTCAATCGCTTAAACGTTTTAAAAGGTCTTAAATTCAATTTAACCAAAACAAGGCTTGAAAAAAGGATC
Source organism: Oryzias curvinotus (assembly GCA_023969325.1). NCBI lineage: Eukaryota > Metazoa > Chordata > Actinopteri > Beloniformes > Adrianichthyidae > Oryzias > Oryzias curvinotus. The sequence continues at coordinate 10,275,846 of CM043719.1, read as the reverse complement.
AAGTTGTCTTAATTTCTAGGTCTTAATTTTTTTCCGGTCAACATGATGGGACGTCCTGTCACTAAAAGCAAAAGCAATTCTGGGACGCACTGTATGACGAGGATGTAAAACTGGTCGTAAATCGTTTAACCACCAACAAGCTCATGCTTGTTGGTGCAGAAAATTGCAAAATGTAACTTTATTGAGAAAAGACTTGAAAATAGGGGTTGCTTGTGGTTAAAACCTTAAAGACCCACCGTGATGAATGAATGAATGAATGAAATTCTGTTCATTTCAAAGCCTCAGGTTTTCTCGTTGGAGATGAGGAGATGTGGTTCTTCATTCTCTGTGTCTGTGTCTCTTCAATGCAGTCGCAGCTTTGGAAACGCCTCCCTGAGTCACCATCTGATTGTCATGGAGGAGCTGGTGCGCAGAGACAAAAACCATGCCTCTGTGGTCATGTGGTCCGTGGCGAATGAGCCCGCTTCAGAGATGCCACCCGCTGATTATTATTTCAAGTGAGTAAAACTGTTTGGGTTCATCTTTTGCTTTAGATGTTTGGAGCAAATTAGATTTTTTTAGAGGGAGGTTTTTTCAAGCACGTACATTAATTAATGGGGGTTTGTTTTTTTTTGTGACTTGGTTAGTATTTTAAGACATTTTTTGTTCATAATTTCCTCTGCCTAATGTTGTTTTAACCACATTAACCTTAAATATAGTCTTACACCTAATTACACTAATCCAAAACTTGGATTTCCTGTTTCAGGTAACGCCCCTCCCACTTTTAAGTCAGGTCTCTTTTGATTGGTTAATGAATCACACATAAACCCATTACCTCATACTGTCTGTTCTTTGATTTGAACGTTGGGACGTATGCCTTCTCCATGCACAGAAGCACAAACCAGTGAGACAAGCAGTTATACTGTTTGCTATGTTGCTTCAGGTGAAAATATGTCACTGTAGCTCATGTCAATAAATTTAAAAATGAATCTAAATTAAATAAAAAAATAAAACATTAAATAAAATCTTCACTAAGAAGTCTTTAAAATCTTTAGACAAACATAACAGGGAAATATGAAATCGTCTCAGTGGGTTCCATGCACCACAAAAAGAGAGCAAATAATTCTACTTCATTTGTATTAACACTCACTAAAATAACTAAACTCAGATTTCTTGACTTCTAATCATTTATATATTGTTGTTCTTCCAGGACTGTGATAAAGCACACCAAAGACCTGGATCCTACCAGACCTGTCACCTTTATCTCAAGCAGCAACTTTGCAAGAGACAAAGGAGTAAGTTTCTGTAACTGGGGGGTTGTCTGTAAATATAAAGGTCAGTTATGTTTAAATCCCCGGTTCACAACTGAGATTGTGTGTACCCTGGGACTACACCATCAGTGTAGAACCACCAGCTCTCATTCCACTCAGTTGTGCTGTGTTGTTACGTATTTCTGTATTATTTTGTGTTCCAACTTGCTATTAGTCCCAACTTGACAAAGGGAAAACATTTCTGACACAATGTTTGTCAACAAACTGTCAGTTTAGGAGAAAAGTCAATAAACAGTGAGAAAATAAAATGCTTGTCTTAATGAAGACAATAGGGTTTAGATGTTAGAAAATTCAGAATAGTTAGTTTAGTTTAGTTAGTTTAAGCTTTATTTAATAGGGACAGTGCACATTAATGAACATCTACCAAACAATGATAGGCGTAAACATGCTGGATTATAGCAATGATGCTAATTTGCATCCATAGTCCCTAGGAGGGAAACATAAAACAGGACAAAACAAAAGACAGAATCACAGATACAATAAGAACACAAGAAGGTGGTACATTATGAGAGTTAAAAGTCAGTGGCTACAGGACTGGTTTGCTTTCAGCCACTGCTTGAGCTGTGTTTTGAATAAATAAATAAATAAATAAAGTTTGGCCCCAAAAGAATACGAGCCTAATAAAATCAAATAATGATGTAAAGCAGAAACAACAAAATAAATTACTCAGGTTAAAATATAAAGATTTGTGTGTAAACATTTGATGTCTGTCAAATCATTTATTTGACTGACTTTCTTTTTTTTTTTTTTAAGAAAAAAGATATATTCAGTCAGCAAAACAAAAGACAGAAAAGGATATCTACAAGAATGAATCCTTACAAACAGTTTCAGATTCTTTTGGATTTTTATGGATTGTTTTTGAAGTCAGCTAAATAAATTCAATTTCAGTTTGAAGGGGACTGTTAATGAAGGCCTTTAAAGAAAAAAGAGCAACTAAATATAAGATCAGTTTTTTTCCCTTTTTTTATTGTTGTCCTATTAAACTAAAGATAGAACGAACAAATGAATGAAATGACGTTAAATGATCCAACGGGGGGGAGTTGCTTTGTTACCATAGCTCAAAACACAAGATAAAAAACAAAAAACAACACATAATAACAGATTTTAAATAGTAATAGAATACAGCGATGATAAAAAGCACTAAATAAGATAAAACAAAAACACGCAATGAAGTGTTTAGTGTCTATGAGGCATTGTATTCATAAAATCTTCCAAAGTAAAACATCCTGTGTTTTTCATTTCACATGACAGAACGTTTGGAGATAAACGGCTTCAGCCTGATCCGGAGTCAGATTCACTGAGAAACAGTTCAAGCAAACTTTTACACGTTTTTATTTGCTGACAGTTTGTTTAAAATAAAGCACAAGCATTTATTTTAGACAAACAGATTTATCAGGATAATGTGCCGTCTAAGATTATTGTTAGAACAGGGATAGTTTTAGCTGTCCTTAGCATTCTTGCTTATATGCCTCCATAGAAAATATTCTATTTGCTCTATTCGTCCAGTACAGACTAATTGCTAGTAATAGTTGGAGCATGAATGATGCCGTTTAAAGCAGTGATGTTTCAAGTTGAAACACTAGTAGAAACCTTATTCTTATTACCTATATTCTATTCTCAGAGAGGGAAGAGAAGAAATGTTGAAGCTACATCGATGCAAGTCAGAGCGCGTCACCTGACAGCGTGTGATAGCACATTATCCTCGAGGGAGTCAGATAAAAAGCCATGTGAATGTCAAAGGAGCAAAAAAAAATCATAAAGCTGCCAAAACCCTAGAGAGTTTTATCTGTCAGCAATCTAATCATGTTTACTTTTTGACAAATAAACCTGTTGCCTGGGATATTTTTTTTCCAAACATCACAAGCAGCCGAATGTCTGATAGTTATGACTTTAACCCTTATAGCAGTCCAGGGTTTTTTTTGCGTTTTTTATACAATTTGCTCTAATACTTTTTTGAGGCAATGTTTGACAGTAAAGCCCCAGCTTCTTCTTTTTGACAGATATTATTAACCTGAAACAGTATGAAAAACTCAGTGCCAAGTATTCAATTTAGTCATTTCTTTTACCACAAAATATGGGATCAGACTGTTTCTATGTTTCATAACAATCATAAAAATCATAAAATCAAAATTGTAGATAGACAAAAATGTACAAATCCAAAAGCAAAGTCAGGTGACAGGAAACTTTTATTTAAAAAATCAGGCAAAGCTCCACAAAACTACCTGTAATGTTCCAAGGATTTATTCCAAAATAATATCACAACTATGTGTCATAACTCCTATGCTTGTTTTAAACCAAGCATTTTTAAAGCTAAAAACCCTTTTTTAAAACGTTCACGTTAAATTTAGAATGAAAACTGTAGTAATGGCGAGTCAGCATCATTCCTACATCGTTGTGAACAGTGGAGGTGAATAACCAGTGAGAACAGAGTCCATCTCCTCTATAGCCTCCCGAAGCTGCAGCCATGACTTCATTTTATGTTCATGAACACCTGAAATGCCTTATCTTTATGTGAATTAACAGTGTTAGCCGTCACTGCATCAGACAGGAGGAACAAAAAGTCTCACAAAGAGTTTGTTTCTGTCCAGGCTCCTTATGTGGACGTCATTTGCATAAACAATTACTTCTCCTGGTACCACGATCCAGGCCACCTGGAGGTCATCCCCATCCAGCTCAACACCGAGTATGAGAACTGGCATGGAAAGTACAAGAAGCCCATCATCCAGAGTGAATACGGAGCAGATGCAGTGCCGGGAGTCCATGTTGTAAGAATGGCCTCACACTTACAGCTGAGAGCTCAGCTATCAGTCTCGTCCAGTGGACAAGCGTTTGTTTCCTTTTTTCTTCAGGATCCTCCTGTGATGTTCACCGAGGAGTATCAGAAGATGGTCCTGCAGAACTACCATAAGGTGTTCGATCAGAAGAGGACGCAGTACCTCATTGGGGAACTCATCTGGAATTTTGCCGACTTCATGACCACACAAGGTACCCGCGTCACATTTATGGTGCCTTAACCTACCGAGACAGCAGTGGGGAATACGTGAAGCATCAGTCTGGCCTTCTTGGTTTTCAGGAGTAGGATATGCTCTACTCTTCCATCTTATCTGCTTTTTTACCCTCGTTTAAGGTTTTTCTAAACCAGCACGAAGAATCTGCTCTTTACTGAAAAACACCTAAATGAGTTCCAGTTACTTTATTCTGACTACATTTTTTGCTCTATAGAGCGCACTGAAATATAATGTGCATTGTCAATGACTGGTCTATTTTCTAATTTACGTCAATTAATTAGATGCAATGAGCTATACAGTGTTCACCCGCTTACTCGCGTTCCAATATTCGCGGTTTCACGTTTTTTGCTGATAGTTTTGTCAGTCCTCCGGTTCATCACAAAAACTCAACTCAAGACGCTTGTATGCAACTTTTTTTTGCCTCCGCATGAGGTGCTACACAAATTTCTGAGGAGGGAAGCGGAGATGAAGAGCACGCCGGCCCGTCGGCTCCCTTGCCGGCTACTAAAGAATATTGTAACGGCGAGTAACAGCTGGTTCTACCGGTTTCTGAATCGCTATAACCGAAATTTGTGCCCCTGCATAAAGAAGTGGCATTAGCTGACTCAGAAATTGCAGGAAAATATCCTGAAACGCTGAGGAAGTGAATCGGGGAGATTAATTATCATCCGGACGAATGAACGGTGGATGAAACCGGCCTCTTCTGGATGAAGATGCCCTCTTGTGTTTAACTGATAAAGGAGGAATCACGGACTCCTGGTTGTGAGGCACAAAGAAGCAAAGTGACACTAAAGTGCGCTACAGCAGTGTTTTTCAACCACTGTGCCGCAGCACACTAGTGTGCCGTGAGAGATGGTCAAGTGTGCCGTGGGAAATTGCCCTCATTAACTGATCTAAAAACATTTCCCATCTCCAGGAATTCAGCTCTGTGTTCATCCAAACAGGCCCTGATAAAACACTGAGTAGTTAGGAATATAAAAGATCATAAAATACTTTTTTCTTTGTGTTTATTTGATTCTATATAAGACATTTTGATAAGAATGAAGGTACCCCGATTTAGCTGCAACTAAAGCTGTGTGCGGCAAAGTCCCGCCCCTTTAACTGTCTCCACCAATCATTCTTGAAGGCTTAATCTACATGTCATCAGTCTGACCAATCAGAAGTGGTTAAAGTCTTCACTTCCTTGTTCAATTTTAGCTCATATAGTCGCTCAGTTCTAACAAAAATACCAGCTAAAGCTCGTCTTTAGCGGTGTAGCTTTCCACAGAATCCGGTGTCAGACCGTGGAACAAGTGAACAAAACCATGAAGCTCAGAGACGCGAGTCGGTCTGCCCTTTTGTAGCAGTTTTCACACTACATCTCCCATGATGCATTGGGTTATAGCGACAACGCCTTAGTGCACGATGAGTCGTCCTTGGTAAACATCTTGGAACCACAACGAACACACATCAAACAGTTTTCTAACTTGACTTTTATTTCATCTTTTAGAAAAAACTGCTGCTAATTCCTGCTTTTTCTGCCACAATTATCACAAAAATGCACGTGAGATTTGGGGGAGGGGGGAGGGGGTCGATCAATACAGACTATGAGTTTCTGCTTTTTTTTTTTTTTTTTTTTTGGGATGGTTAAAGTGTGCCGTGGCTCAAGAAAGGTTGAAAAACACTGCTCTAAAGGACAGTCTATTTCTCTGAATAAAAAAAAAACTATCTGCGGGTTCGTGAGTGTGATAGCGGCACGTTCTAAAAGCACGTTCAAGAATGCCCGTTTAGCGCGTTCTTGAACGCGCTAAACGGGCATTCTTGAACGTGCTTTTAGCATACAGCGTTCACACTAGACTGATGCTACCCAACACTAACGCATGCAGTCAGTTGGAAGAGGCTTGGTGGGAAATGTTGAAAGTGGTGCGAGTCTCCTTTTTTTCATAGCTCTATTCCAATAGACCTCCAAAAGACCAAAAGACTTTAGTGTCAGATTTCAGGGCAAAGGTGTAGCACACGCTGGACGTTACACCAGTCCATCACAGGACCACTCGCAGTCTCATGAACACTCCTTTTAGATTCACCAACCTACAAGGCACGTGTTTGGACTGGGAAAAGCCGGACCACCCAGAGAAATCCTACACGTGCACACGAACATACAAAACTCCCCACAGAGAGGTCCCAGCCGGGATTCAAAGCACAGAACAGTCCAAACTAGTTTTCATTGAAGTTTTTTTTTTTTTTTAAGTTAAAAGTTTATCGTCCTATAAAAATGATTGCATCTCATTAACTAAGTATCATTTTTTTAATCAAATTTTACCTCAAGAAAGCTGTTTTTTAATGTCATAAAATGTTGCAGAATTTCATTTTTAGTCCTCAAACCCTTTATCTCGTTGGGCACACAAACCATTTATGCTGCTTCTTCAGCCAAACAAAACTATGTTCGCTCTGAAGCTACTAGATGCTTGTCAAACTGAAACTGTTGTTTTTGGCTTTGAAATCCGACTTTGTAGTTACAAAACAGGAGAGGCAGAAATTTGTCAGTGTAAATAAAGTTGTGTTTCTTTGACCAATAGTTCAAAGGTTGCAGGACATATTCATGCTTTTTGTTTCAGAGCAACAAAGAATCAGTCAAATAATATGTGTTTTTTTTTTTTTTTTGGATCTCCCTAACTTTAGTACATTTTTGGTAAAGTGCATCCTTAATCTGGTGCAGAGGTAGAGCGGTTGACCTCTGGATAGAAGCATGCAGGTTCTGTGTCCTTGGGGAAGCCACTGACTGAACCCCACGTTGCTCCTCGTGGCCATAGGCTGTCGTGGGTGGAGTCCCATCAGTGTGTGAATGGGACTGTGACTGTAAAGTGCTTTTGGCCTTCAAGGAAGGTAGAAAAGCGCTAAATGAGTATACGCTTTTCCCATTTGATGATGCTGCAATTTATCTTCTTTGGTACTATAGTTCCTTTTGTATCTGCAGGAGTCACGCGTGTTGTGGGGAACAAGAAAGGCATCTTTACACGGCAAAGGCAACCCAAAGCAGCAGCTTTCATCCTGAAGGAAAGGTACTGGAGGCTGGCAAATGAAACAGGCAGACTTCCACTCTGGACCAAGTACCCCTGTTCCCTCTGACAAACTCAGACCTGGAAACCATGGAAGCAAAAGTTCTACCAAGTTCTGTCAGTAGAATATTTGTTACAAGAGAAATCAAGGTCTGCTAATATTAGTGTTGCTGTTATTTGGCTTTGAGGACATATGCTGTGGATTTAAACTAGAACTAATATTTCAATCCAAATCCAGACTTTTGTTTTATTCTAAAAGAAATCTGAAGGAGATTCCTAAATAAGCGCTAGCAGATGTACTGAGGTGCTGCAAAACGAAAACATAACTTTAATGAATGTTAAAATCCAAAGATTGTAATTCAATTTAGTTTAAACGGACCAAACTGGTTAGTAAATATAAGGTGACCAACAGATAGCTTTAAATTGAAAAGTCCTTTAAAATACATGAACAGGAAGGAACCATCAGAAACTGAATGTACCTTTTTGCTCGGCTGCCTTTTCTTTTTATTCAGTTATGTGAAGAAGTTTTGGTTTTTCTGGATAAATCAGCTCAGCAGCAAAGGACAGGTAGATCTCTGATCCAGATCTTTTTACTGGTTGAATGTTTGCTATCATTCAAAGCGGTTTACTTTCACCTTTAGCTCCTTTTCAGTGAGTAAAACACCAAAGTTTTAACAAAGGCGGAGACTGAAGAGGGACGTCTGTAACGTAAACTGGATTTTGTCACAGTGAACTCCAAACGTTGCAGTCCAAGGAGCTCCACCACTTCAACACTTTTCTCTGTAGCTATTCGTAAAACATATGTGGCTTAGAATTCAGGTCAAACACATCACACTTGGTGCACATTAGCGGCATGCTGTCCAAGCCACAAGAAGACAGAATATGTTTGAACTCAACTCCTATATGTGGAGAAGAATTACACCAAAAATGTTTCTCTTCTGCAGAGACTAAACGCCCAGCAGTATAAGGGCCACCATTTAAATAAAAAATGAATACTTTTATAAGAATAAAGTCATAAAATTATAAGAAAAAAGTTGTAATTATACAAAAATAAAGTAGTTTTGGGGGAAAAAAGAAAAAGAATTTACGAGAATAAAGTCATAAACATAATGAGAAAAAAGTAAAGATTTGATGGGAATAAACTCAATAATGAGTAAAGGACTCAATGTTTTACAGTACTGAGAATTTACAAGATTTAAGTTTTGTATTTATTAGGCTAAAATCTGTTGACTAAGAAAACCATAAAGAACAACAAAAAAAGAGCTGAAATTGTGTTTGAGTTCACTGTAAGCGGTTACTACAGTGTTGGTTTAACAAATAAGGAAATATTACGTCTTTTAGCCATTTAGCATTGTTTTAATATAAGCATAAGGTCATTGAAAAGAATTAGCCTTTTCAGAAGACGATTGTGGATGGAGGCATTTATTTTCTAAAAAGCATGCCTTTCTCACGAGTTTACAGTTTTTTTGTAACATTAGGATTTCTTTCTCATAAATTTATGACTTTATTCTCTTAAATGGATTTGTTTTTTATGGTAGCTGTAATAGTCAAAACATTACACTTAAAATGACCTTTAGTGGAGACCAATCTATTGATGGGAGCAAAAAAAAAAAAACATTTGGGTTTTTCCTCACGTTTTCTGTGTAATATTTAGTTTTTCTTTCTAAAACTCTCATTTTTTTAATGAATTTTCTTTCATCTCTATTGTGGAAATATGTTGTTATTTCAAAATCATTGTTGTGTCTGTTTACGGGATTATTTTTTTAAAATGAAACTTTGATATATTGATTTAAAACAATAAATACAAATTTCATAATGAATCGTGTCCAAAGTGTGTTTTTATTTCCTCCCTAAGTTGTTTGAAAGTTTGGGTTTTCCTTCTTGGCGTGAAGGCTGTCCGTTTGAACCGTCCGCTAAAGGGTTAAGTGGCGTGCTGCTTGTTGGTGATGGCGTGAGCGTAATCAGACTTTCTGCTATCGTTCCCTCAACCCTGAAACAACTGACCTTTGTGTTAAATCTGGCTGTGTACACTGTGACTAACTGGATAACCAACGATTAATAAGAGATTATCTATAGTATTTAAGCTTTTTAGGATATGTGCAGCAGCAATGACCCTATATAGATTAAAAATAATCTTTGGTCACTAACAAATGTGGGACAAACCGCCTCTCCTGAGGTTTAAAGAAATCCTTTCCATTCAAATCATTTTCAGTAAACACTTTTAGGTTTAAGAAGTTTTCAAGAATTGTTTATTACAATTAGAACTGCGTCATTAGTCAACTTCCTGTCTACAAATGCATTTTCTATATTTAGTTACAAATGAGAAATATTTAAATCCATCTTAAAATCTTTGTTTATCAAGTGATTAATTTATAACCTCCAATGAATAATATTGAACTAAATCAAAAGATCCTCGTTTTGCAACCCTTTAAACTGTACAACACAGAAGTGAGACTTTTTGGCAACCGTGTGTTTCCAAAAAAAGGAAAAGACAACAGATGAGTCATATTAAAGAAATAACTGGACTGATACTTAGAATGTGTATTGGGATTGGTTTTGAAATGCGATAAACCCCCTAAAAAAGAATTCTAACTGCTATAACTGAATTTTGGGAAGAAAAAAGTGGCTTTTTGGTCATTTAAAATAAGTTTTTTATTCAGAAGGCCTTTGGCCTTTTCATTAGTTTCTCGGTTATCGTGGAACTAAGAGACACAACTGTTTAAAAGGAGCATTTTCCAAAAGACGAGTCACATGTAAAGATGAACAGGAATTGATCTATCTGCAAAAACAAACAAAGTCTCCGTCCTCATGAGCCGAAAGCAACCTGAGGCCCCAGAACCACATGCAGCTCTTTTATTCCTCCTTTGTGGCTCTCTGGCTTTGTAGCAAAATACAAACAAGTTAAAAAAAAAAAAGAGTTTGTAGTTTTGGTCAATTACTTTTAGGAATTGTCATTTAGGTTTAGATTTTCAATATGTTGGATGACTACATTAAAGGTTAAATCTCCTGTCAGAGTGATTTATTATCAGAAAAAGCCTTTCCTTCTGTTGCAGAACCGTGTCTAACTGCTGTTCAGAGGCAAAAATCTTAAAGTATAGAATTACGTTTGCATGTATAGATTAAATAAAACTGGATCTATGTAATGGTTGCATTCTAGACTGAGAAAAAGAATGGCAACGCACCAGTCATGATAGTAAAAGTTACGTTGTACTTTCCTGCAGTAAATCTGTTGCATCAGGAGGACCGTAAGGAAAGGAATTTGTATGTCAAAAATAACAAAGTAAAATAGTTAAAACTGTTTTAAATGTATGTAAATATTTTAAAGCTACACTATAAAAATAAATGGTTTCATGATCACAAAAACATGAATAAAGTTAGGCCTGCACAATATACCGCTAATTTATCATTATCGCAATATCAAGCTGTGCAATATGCATATTGCAAAAGACATCGAACATCGAAATAAATGGTTACCTTAAATGTGCTAAAGTAATCTTATGGCAACTTGAAGTATTTAACGAATCAAATGAATCCCTTTATGCGTTTGACCAATCGGATGGACCCCTTCATGTTGTTGACCAATCAGATGGAGGCTTATTATGTTAGATGTTCGCCTCATATGTCGACAAGGGTCATATGGAGTACAGTATTTAACTTGTTGCAATGAAATGGGAATGATGTTTTTGGTTGTTTTCCTTTTTGTTTATCCCTTATGCCAGGGATGTCAAACTCATTTTCACCGAGGGCCACATCAGCATAGCGGCTGTCCTTAAAGGGCCAGATATAACTTATACATGTAACTAAATGTAATGAAAAATAAATATAACAACTCCTTAATGTAAATTACTCATTATTTATTTATTATGTAAAGTAAAGGGCTACAATGGAGGAATCCAGGGTTCAATTCCCAGAGGGGAATAAACAATGGTACTGGGGTCAATTACCATATCAATGGCGAGCAATTCACATCACCCAGTGGGGGTTCTTGGGCAAGACCCTTAACGCTACTGCCTCCCGGGCGCGGCTCGTCTGCAGCTCACCGCTCCCCCAGGGGATGGGTCAAATGCGGAGAACAAATTTCGCACACCTAGGTGTGTGACAGAATTATAACTTTTTAAAGTGACAATTCCAGTTACATAGAAAACATATGTTTACTTGTTACTCTAACATAAATCCTTTTAAATGTGATTCTGTCAGGTTAGGTTACATGGACAATGTTTAAATCCTAATGTATAGTTGCACAATCTGATATTTCAAGTCAGATTCCCCATAGATATGAATAAATACACACCAGTTTTATTCTTTATTCTAAGAATTTAAAAACTTTTATGCTCTCGCGGGCCACATAAAATGACATGGAGGGCCACATTTGGCCCCCGGGCCTTGAGTTTGACACGTGTGCCTTATGCTATCCTATGACCCCACCCTTACATTGACGTGTTCTCCCTACCATGACAAAGGTAGAAAGATTTCATGTAATTCATGGACACCAGTGAAGATCACAAATCATTGAAGAAAAAAAGGTTCAGTCTAGTGGGTCTAGATGACCCCACTCTCAACGTTAAAGTTCCTAGGATAGCACAAGGGATAAATACCGCAAAGTAATCGTTATCGCAATAATAATCACCAATATCGCATATCGCAAGCTTTCCTCATATTGTGCAGCCCTAAATAAAGTGCGTTTTCCTAAAAGATGTTTTAGGTTGCAAACCTTTAATGCTAAACGGTACGAGATTGTTGTTCGTCAGAAAACCTCACAACAGGAAATATTCCAGAAAACTGGAGAATCCCTGCATTACATTTCTATTCCATAGAATTGTAATGCATGCACTTCCGTTATCCTTAAAAATGTTTTATTTTAAATGTTTGGATTTCTTCAATCACAATTAAAAAAAAACTGCTTTATTCAAGTTTTGTCTTGTTTTTATTTACATGTTGCAGTAAAAAAAACTTTACATTTATACAGGTTTATGTCAATAAGTAATCAACATGATTTAATTCAGTTAATCAGCTCAGAAAGAGAAACACATCGGTCGATTCATTACACAGATTTGTATTTTACATGTTTTACATGACTGTCACACTTTTCCATGTCAGATTTCTATTTCTCAGGAAAAAGTTGAGTCGACACTTTAATCAGTTGATGAAGGGACAACAGCCGCAGAGGATTCCTGTTTTCCCAGAGCTCTGTCTGGATCAGGCGGCCTCACAACCACGAGAAGTGGGCGATGAACTGGGAGGGGTGTTAGGACTGAAAAGGTCGCAGCTAAAACAAAGCTGGCTGTTCAGAAGATCCCAGCTGTCATGAAAGCTCCACTGTATGGACAAAAGGAAGAAGGGAAATGTGTACAACGGAAATCCCAGCAACACTCCGAGGATTTGGGAACAACAAAGTCAATGCAGACACATCCACAACATAGACATCAACAGTTTCCATTGAAGTGGTTGGTGTCATACAGTTAAGAAGAAGAAGACGGGTTGTTGTTCAGTGGATCCTTTTTTAATTTTTTGTATTTTTGAAATCCAGAGTCTGAGAAAAGAAGAGACACAGACGAGGCTGCACTGAAATCCTATTTTTTGGGCCAAAACACCTGATGCTTCTTCTCTGCTGACCAACTTTATAGACATCTGGTTATTATTTTCCAGGATTCATCTCCTGTCCTCATCAGTCACTGCTGAAGAACCAGCAATGGATGCAAAGGCTGTGGGGAGACCCCCGTGAAGAGGAAGATCCAAAACAGTGAAATAGCCACGATGGCAACCAAGAGGCTTTCCACAGACCTGCACGACACGCGACAACATCTGAACATACGACATGGAGTTTCTCTCTGAGGAATTCATACTTTTTACCCCACAATTGGGTCTGGTGAGGTTCTATTTTCCCTAACACTAGGTTTCTAAAGAACTTACCTGACCTAAACCCCATCAGAACACATGACCTGGGGCTTCCAAAACACTTCAGGAGAAATTAGAAACTATATTGATTTGGGATTATTTGCAAAATGCTCTTTAAACAAATTCTTAAACTGAAAGTCAAACTAATTTGATGAGTACCTGCCTGTGGATTCTTGCTCATTTACTTACAGATCAGATCTTCTGAATGAGCTTTGACAACCTTGTGTCTGAAGCAGAACCAGCCGTTTTTAATGCAGTTTACATTTTTACCTCCTACATTAAATATCCACACATTAAATATGAACTTCATTTTATGGCTGTTTCTCTATAAATATAGTCATTTTCTGTAAGCAGCAGGAAAACCCATCATCATCGTGGTAAAAACGTAAATGACAGGTGGTTTCAGAGGGAATGTTTTAATGGTAAATCATTTCCACATGACAATGACAGTTAAAAATTTGCTCATGTCAACTTGTAGCCAGTTTTCCCTTAAAGTGGATCAAGTCGGAATTTTCTTTCACATCCTCCCACCATTCGTGTAACACTTTTCCATGTAAGAAAATACAGCATTTTAAAACACATTTGGCAATAAAGAAGCAAAACCCAGTGAGTCTTCCTCCGCGGAGTTTTCAAACATGGTTTGCCGATTCCTCGCTCGCAGCCAGGCCCCTCGACTTTTTTTATTTTGTTTTTTTACTAAAATAACCCAGGACGTTAACAGTCTATAAAGCTAAAGGGCATCATTAACAATAGAAAGAAATTACAATCGTGTTTGAACAGTGTAGTTTTGCTAACAAAGAAGTCTAGCTAGAGGAAATCAATGATGGGAGTTCAGGGAAGAAAAGAGGAGCAGCCAGTGTTTCCAATGACCAGGTGTTCTCCTTCACCCCCAACAGATACTAAACCCTTTGGAGATACCGATGGATGGGAGAGCCCGGCAGAAGTGCCCGCTGCAGTTCCCATTCTCCACGTCAAGGCTTTTACTGTTGCTTCTCGTCTTTGGCTCAAGGCCTCGTGATCAAACAGAAGGCACTTTTGTTGGCATTAGTGATGCAACTAACATGGCAGTTATACATCAGGGCCTAAATAAGTATCGATGAAATGTAGCTTTGATTTCTTCTCAACATCGCCCCATCCTCCTGCAGTCGCTCACGGACGTTGCTTCGGTGTCATGCTTGAATGCAGATCCGGGATTGGCTGCCTGCTTTACAGTCGGATGACCATAAACTGAAACTTTGCGGGTTTTGCTGAAAGCTAAACTCCCAAAAGATCTGGGCTTTCAGGAAGTTTGCCGAGATGTGAAGCAAACACTTCAGGCCATCTACAGAGGACCTGCTTCCCTGCCAAACATCTGAGTCTACTTAGCCCCACCACAGAACCCTTGGTTTTAAGCCTGTACTGTATGGGATGAAATGGAAGGAACTGAAAGTCCAATGCTAGTGTAACATGCCTGTTTGTAACCCAACAGAGCCAAGTTGGATTGTGATAAAAGGACAAAAATGACCCTAATCCAGAGGACAAAAGCCCTCCAAAAGTAACAGTTGAGATAATGTCAGAATTTAATTTTAAGAGGGGTCAGAACATGCAAGAGCAAAACACCTGAAGTCAGGTGGCCGCTGACCGCCTTCATGTTTGCCCAGCTTGATAAAAACTATGGGGAGACATTGAAAAGACCACTGAGATGCGTGGGGAGCGAGAAGGAGCGGTGAAGGACCGCACAGATGACAGAGGACTCTTTGGATTGTCTAATGGCCTTTTGACACAAAAACCAGGAGACAGCAAGACAGGCATCTTCTTTCCCCGGCAATCCTTCGAAAAGAGTTCGCCTTTCGCCAACTTGTAATCACTCCAAAGCTAAAAATGTATGGATATTTTGTCCTGTCAAAGCAGAATCCCACATATGGCTTCACTTTTTTTTTTAACTCCTTATCTGCCAGGGTTTTCTTCACATCTTGCAAATTTGACTTGTTACACGGCTTGAAAACTGCTATTGTTAGATTGACGTCAAACATATGAAAGAGCCAGATGAGCACTAGTGCAACTGCAAAGGTTCTGGACCCATCTGCCACCAGCCGCTCCGCCTCTGAGCGCACCATCACAGTGTAGCAGCCCTTGCTACCTCATGGAACTAACAAGTGAAACTCTTCGCTGCTATCTTCACTCACAAAAGCTAACAGAAAACCACGGGCCGGTGACAACAGAGCAACCAAGAAAAACTAGCGTTGACCTTTGCCCTTCACCCCCCCCCCCCAAAAAAAAAACAACAACAAAAAAACAAAACACAAACAACAAAATGAAGACTCTTTTAGGCACGTAAGTCTCATGGATCCCACTTCTGTGGTGGTTAGGAATGCTTTTCGCTCACCAAAAAAAAACTAAGATGTGTCAGATGAGATGTGATGTCCAACAAAGGAACAGCATGCCTGACCGGACCCAAAGGAACCAGGATCCCCCCGCTGCCGCCGCCGCACACCCACCACACTGTGAGCACCTTTTCCTCCTGATCTACTGTCGTCTCCTCTTTTGCTTTTATGTCTTCTTTCATTTTTGTGAGAACACTCATCACATTCTAGCCTGAAATATTGCTCAGCAGCTATTTACAAAAATACGATCTGGTCTAAACCATCTCAAGGTCCTGCGTTTATTTTAGTGGTCCTCGTCAAAAACAAATGACAAAGTGTAAACATGAAAGAAGAACTGTTCTGAATGGATTCTCACCCTGCACTCCAACCGCTTCTGCCGACTGTGATGCCATGAGGGTTTGTCTGACTCCGGGGGGGGGGGGGGTTACTCGACTCCAGGTGTTTAGAGCAGGTAAAGGGGGTAAACCATCTTGAAGTGGGTCAGGTTAAACGTCCTGCTTCTTCGTCCGTGCCGCCATCTTGTGTTTGTTCAAGTGGCAGCTGCCCGCCATCGGTGCGACCTTCTGCCTCCCGCTTGCTCAGGAGCCTTCCCACCCCCTCCCCGACAACCCTCCGCCCCCCCCCAAGACAGCCCCCAGAAGTGAGAAAAAAAATTCAACAAGAAAAATGAAATAAAAAATAAATCATCTTTCACTTACAAATTCTTCAGTGTTCGCAATCAACATTGAGATGTCAAGCCCAACTTTAAAGTTAGGTTTTCTTTTTTTCTTTCTTTTTTTTTTTAAACACACAGCAGAATAAACATGTTTGGAAGCAAGGTCTTCTGGTGGCAAGTCAGATGTTCAGAGGTCACATTTCTTTTTAGTTGTTGTCGTATTGTTTTTTTCTGCCCGGTCTCTGCAGCTCAGTCCTGCTTGGCTTGGAGCTGCTGCTTCCAGGCCTCGTTCAAGTAAACCAGTCGCTTATAGTTGAGAGTAAAGAGAATGAAGTTCAGCACATATGTGGTGATGCAGATGACGCAGAAGTCCTTTAGGACAAAGTAGAGGATGTAGCCCAGGTAGAGCGAACCAACCACCGACAAGATGGATGTCGTCATGAGAAAAAGGGCGGCCATTGCACTGACAGTCATTCCTAAGGCAAGAAACACAAACGTAGAGCTCAGCCACACGAAGAGGCAAACACAAGAAACTGGAGCGTTGAAGAAAAAAAAAAAATGCTCTTTATAAAGCTGATCCATCTGTTGTTACCATTGACCGTATAAGAAAACTGGACTGAGTGACGTCACCTATGGAAAATGGTTTACTTCCGGCTCCGACCACATGACCTCAATTTAGTCGCCATATTTTGCAATATGAACCTCGCCATGATGGAGCCAGACACCATCAGTGAGCAGTGATAGGTCCGAGTCAATGTTTCTATGGCAACCACTCTCACCATTTAGGAGCGAGCTTGTTGGAAGTCCACACCTCTACCACCTGAAAGTGGGCTTGGAAGAACCCTTCAATCATTTTGAATGTGAGACGTGAGACCACAGCCTTTTTTTTGTGGCATCTGATTAGCCAGTTTATAAAGTCATGTAAAGTCTATGCTTGTAAATTATTGACTATATGAGAACTGGACTGACTGACCCCTCCCCCTTCATGTTCCAACCAAGAACAACCCACCAATTCCAAGAAGCTAAAATCCCACAGACGTCTACAGAGAATAAACAGCTATTACCTCGTCAGTCATTCTATTGGTCAGAATAACAATTATTACATTGTATTAACATGTTCTTGATAATCCTAAATTGTGGACTTCCAACAAGCTCCCTCCTGATTGGTGAGAGTGGTTGCCATAGAAATGTTGACCTAGACCAATCACTGCCTACTGATGTTGTCGGGCTCCAACATGGCGCCATCCGTATCATGAGAAAATGGCGACTGAATTGACTTCATTTGGTTGGAGCTGGAAGTCGGACACTTTCTATGGATGACGTCCAGCTCACTCAGTCCAGTTCTCTTATGCAGTCAGTGGATAAAATATGTAGTCATATCGGCAAACTTTTTACAAATATAAAGAATTAAAAAAAAAACTTTTTGACAAGTTTTAATCTGTTTAATCCGCACAAATTTAAGATCAATACATGAACTGCAGTATTCAATTAACATCGGAAACCATTGAAATTTCTAAGGAAGAAATCTGAATCTGCATTAGTAGTTTTGCTGGATCGTCCTGAAACTGTGACATATTTAATCGGGTCCTGGTATTTATTGCACAACACTTAATAGCTCCAGTTATAAGATGGTGAAAAAGTTCTAAAATGCACTTTGGCACTGATTATTAATAAATAAAATCCTTCATTAAAACTTGTTTATTTTATTTATACGAGTCCTGGTTGAGTCCAGCAGTGACAATAAAACACATTTGGAGTCTAGCTGGTCTCCTTTAATGCCAACCCTGATCTGGGGTGACAGTTCAGTTTAACTGGGCTGCTGTTGCCTTAGTCAAATGGATGCTAACTGCTGCGGCTAAAAGGACTTCTTGTTCTGCAGCCCTCGGCCAGCAAGGCCAACCATGAGTGAGTTGTCGTCGTCCGTCATGAAGCCAGACCAGCTCCTGTTAAAGAGGTTCTTTACCAACACCAAGACAAATCCCTTCAAACCAAATGCACAAAAAATGGATATCTAATATTTATCGTTTGCAATGGGAGCAGAAAGACAAACAAGCCTAAGGGCATTGATTTCTTCCATTCAAACGAGCTCAGCTGGGTGTCAAATAGAGCTGTGACACAGGAAGACAAAGCGCTGAGTCAGGCCTGTCACTGGAGCAAAGATTACCAACACATTTCATCTCTCCAGTTTGAAAGACTAGTAAAGTTGAGTTTGCATAGATGACATCTTACCTAGTAGAAGTTGAAATGCATAAAAGACAATTCCATAGACACTGTTTGGTTGGTTCAGTGCACTGTCATTTCCAAAAATTGAGCCCAGGAGTCCAAATCCTCGACCCCACCTGGAATAAAAGCATCAGCAAAGACACTGTGTCAATGCAACAGCAATGATGTCAACCAGCCAGTCACCTAACATCAGTACAGGCATTAGAGTGCATGCAGCATTCAAACGTTCTTTTGATCGTTTCTCCATCTCAACGAGTTTCATGGAACTGAGTTTTAAAGTCAAGTTAATTGAGGAATTTGTTTGACAAATTTTCAGATCAACCACAGAAACAGCAGTTTGACAGAGGACCCACTTTGATCAAAACTGTTTTTGACATGGATCGGATCAACATGGCTGCACGGTGGCGCAGTGGTTAGCGCTCTTGCCTCATAGCAAGAAGGCTTCCGGTTCAAGTCCCGGCTGGGGGACATGAAAAAACACAGTTTGCATGTTCTCCTCGTGTTCTCTCCGGGATCTCCGGCTTCCCCCCACCGTCCAAAGAACATGCTTCATAGGCTAAATTGTCCCTAGGTGTGTGTTTGCAGACATTCTATCCTGCGACAGACTGGCGACCTGTCCAGGTTGTCCCCTGCCTTTGCCCACAAGTGGCCGGGATAGGCTCCGGCAGCCCTGTGACCCCGAAAGGGAAAAACGCTACAGAAAATGAATGAATGAATGTTTTTAAAATGGTCTAGTGGCTTTTTGTAATATAAAGAAAATTAGGCTTAACATGACATTTCTACACAAATTGTTGTGAATTAGGCGAAAATATGCTGTTTGACACGGCACTTAGCTGGGATTCCTCGTCTGAGATGGCATCTGGCTCTAAACCAGGGGTGGGCAATTATTTTGAGTCGCGGGCCACATTGGGTTCTAAAATTGGATAGAAGGGCCGGACCAGGAGCAGATGCGAGGAGTGAGAATGATATAACATGGAATGTAGATGAAAACATTTGGATTGAAAATTATATTCTAAAACAGAATATTCTAGAGTTTTTAGTTTCAAACTTTTGTTCCCATTTTAGATCTCTTTTTTATTGTGAAGCCCTTTGGTACCTTCAAGGAGTTGTAAAGCGTTGTATGAATAAAGTTTCATTCATTCATGATCCTTTTAAGAAAATAAATAACATTATTTATGAAATAAATCAATGACCAAATAACAGTATGATTTTTAAAGACAAAAATTCAGGAAAAATATACTGATACATTTAAAAGAAAACGACAGATAATTGATCCTCTCCCGTCATAATTCTGCAGAGACTTTGAGCTCATCACACGTCTCACAGTTTGTGCAGCTGTGCTGTCTGTTTCTCATCCAGTAATAATGAAAAGCACATTTCTCTGTCTTCTGCTGCAGCTACACACATATCTGTGTTACCTTTACACCAGTATAGAGTTCCCTCGTTTATTGCAGGAGTTACGTTCTAAAAAAAACCGTGATCGGTGAAATCCACAGAGAATGATTACAGATGTTTGTGGCAGTAAAACTCCTCACTGCATAAATACACTTTTCTCAGACAGACATGAACATTTTCAGCCTTTTCTCTTGTTTAAATTCTTAAACCTTCATAGAAATCAGGTCCAGGATCTTAGAATGAAAACAAAGATCTGATCGATCACCGATTTCTGTAGATCTGAAGAGCTGCGCGTTTCTGCGCAGGAGCCACGGTACGGACTGGGGAGATTGATTGACAAGGTCTCCGGCCAATCAGGACACAGAACAGGGTGCGCTGTTTAAAAAAGGCAGCATGATCGCTCAGAAATAATGAGCCAAACCGGGAAAGATGAAATGCGACATAAAAAGGGGAGACTGTCTTCTGTTCTATTTGACAGAGATTTTTAGAGGTTTCAGGTAGGACACAGACTGCAGAAGGTGGACTAAAGTGTCACGTCTTGATCGTGTGGCCAGATTAAAAAAAAAAAAAAGGGTCTCTGATATTGTTCAGCGGGCCGGATCAAAGATGGAGGCGGGCCGGATCCAGCCCGCGGGCCGTAGTTTGCCCACCCCTGCTCTAAACCGTACGGCTGGATAGCTCCAGTACTGCTCGCCGTTTTTGTTGCACCACTGATGTTAGGCTGGGGGTGTGAGGGGCTGTAAGCTAGCAGGAGAGAATGCAAAGAAAGAGCTTTCAGCACCGAGGAGGTGATGGGAAAGGGGGCAGGGCGCACCAACAGTTCCGCCCACAACTCAGAAATGATTGAACTCCTGCTGCTCTGCAGAAACTATTACCTAGAAAACGACACAGATTTTTTGATTTTAGTTAAAAACGGCATATTCATAATTAAAAGACCACTAAGAACACTTTTACAGTAGATCAAAAGAGCATCAGAGTGGAACTTGAACCAAATCTGACGGTTCAGACATTCCCAACTACAACCGATTATAAAGGTTACTAAAAAACAAAGTGACTTAAGAATGCCAAAACACATTGTATATATTTTCTGAGTTAGATTCTGCTCACAGCAGCACCCAAGACCAGTTGATGAACAAGTCGAGCGTTCTAGACTAAAAGCCTGCAGGCACTCTTACAAAGTCTACAACATACAAACTCAAATGAGTTTTAATTAGGGCCTGCACAATAAAGCGTATACTTATCGTTATCACAAAATCAAGCTGTGCAATACGCATATCGCATAAGACAGCGAAAATTGCGAGAAATGGTTACCTTACATGTGCTAAAACAATCTTATGGCAACTTGAAGTTTTTAACAAATCGAATCAATCCCTTTATGCATTTGACCAATCGGATGGACTCCTTCATGTTGTTGACCAATCAGATGGAGCCCTCTTACGGAGACTAGGGTCATTTGAAGTGTAAGTTATGTTAACTCTTATCAAAATTAAACATTTGAAACAAAACAGAAGTTAAGTTTTCGGTTGTTCTGCTATCTGTTCGTGTAGTATCGCAAGTTTTATCGTCATCGCAATATTGATCATTAGTATCGAAAGTTTTCCTCATATCGTGCAGCTCTAGTTTTATTACTATGATATGAAGACATGTCAAGTTGAAAGAGATTGTTGTTCAAATAATTACGCATGTTGTTATATGAAAGGCAAGGTTTGCCCTTATTTCCACTAACCAATCATCATTCTCCAATAATTAAGAAACATTTTAAGAAAAATGTTGGTTTAATAGACAAATATTCAACCATGTTTCTTTAATTGTACTTTTTCTGGATTAAAATGGTTGAATCTCATAATTTAGCCCGCCTATTTTGAATATTTTCTTTACAAAATGTAGTAAATGCTTTCAGAAAAATATTTTAAAAATAACATGTTACTGTTCACTAAACACAAACTAATGAAAGTGACCTGGATAAACAAGGCGATACCCTCTGCAAGGACTGAAAATAATCAAAAGAGTTCTGTAGCCGTCCGTGAGACTTCTACAGCTGTCAGCAGCTCCTTCTACAGATGTTCAACAGCTTTTAATGCAGGGTTGATCAGAACACTCCAATGCTTTGCTCTCAGACATTCCTAATGTTTACATCTGTTTGGGTGGTTATCGTGTTTAAGGTCCATGGCCCGCAGCAGACCAAACTATAATAGGAAGCTGCTCATTTGGTTCCAGATTATGTTGTTCATCCTGAGAATTTATTGAATCCGCACAGATCAGAGAAACCCCGTTTCAGGTGCAGCAAGGCAGCCCGCACCACAACCACGCCTCCCCCAACTTTTACAGCAGGAACAGTTTTCTTGGTGTTCTTCACTTTCGTGTCTTTGAACATGGAGCCGATGACGTAGAAAAAGGTAAACCAGTTTTGTCTCATCGGTCTAAAGGACATTTTCCCAGAAGCTCTGTGGGTTCCTGATATTAAAAACCATCAGGCCTATCTTATTCATTTTTATTTCTTTTTTGTTATTATGTTAAAGAACTATATCTGATTTTCATTGACTGATTTCAGTCTATTTGTTACTTTTCTCAGTTACAGAAAGTATTGTGGGTTCATTTAACCCCTTCATGCCTGAATTTATTTCCAGTCATAACAAATATTTTTCAGTGGTTTTTTTTTTTCTTTTCTTTTCAAAAATGAGCCCCAGATTAAATGGTATGTTGTAAATTAGCAAAATATGGTGGGAAGAGGTTAAGGGAGGGGTACCAACATTTTTGTGTATATGTGCAGATGTTTAGGCTGGTTCTGACAAATTGGAATTGTGTTTATGTTATCTAAAGACAGTCAAGAGCCTGGGACGGCTCAGACTGACATTCCCCATATTCCACTTCTGCTTTAATATTCATAGTTTTAACTGCTGTGGCAAGTGTAGAACATCCATTAAAAAATAGAACAAATAAATCTAGTCAAAAATATAGGAATTAAAGTCCCACTTCAATCATATTTTGATCTATTTTAAAAGCGTTTCCAGTGGTCCTTTTATTATAATTATGACGTTTTTTCCCCCCAAATATTTGAATAAAAGTCATTTTCAAGGACATAGTTTCTCCAGAGCCGCAGTAGTTCATTAGAAATTCACCTCTGAGTGGTGGGCGGGACTGTTGGTGTGGAGTGGGCCCGCTCCTTTACCCATCATTAATCTGTTTACACTCTCTCCCCCTAGCTTACAACCTCTCACAACCCCAACCTAGAATTGTGCAACAAAAATGACGAGCTGCATTGCAGCCGAGCAGCTGTCCAGTTTTCAGCCAGATGCCAGGATGGATGAGGAAAACAAACACATTCATGAATCTAGTCATCTACAAGTGGATGCATCAGAATGGAGCAGAACAGAGAGCTTGCGGCTTGATGTAGTAGCTTCTACGTCACAGATTCACTCTTTTCCCAACAAACAGCACGTTTTCATCTGCTCCTGATTCACCATAATTTGAATAAATACTCAGAAATGCCATTTTAATTTTGTTTATGCACGTCATCCATCATGCCATAAGAACATGTTAAAAACACATTTAAACAATTTTTTTTCTTCAATGGAAAGGGTCTTTAACATGTCTGTGCACACCTGTAGATATTTAGATGGATTCTGACAGCTTAGCATTGGGTTAATGTTATGTAAAAACAGTCTGGGATAGCTTGGATCGACATTCCCAATATTCCACTTGTGTTTGAATATTTACAGTTTTAAGTGGCTGTGGCAAGCGTAGCAAATGTAGAAAGTCGGACATAAATACGTCTAGTCAAAAATATATGAATTATATACAATTTGGGAGTAGCTTGCACGATTAGTTGTTGGTGGGGTTTCTCTGCTCCCCTTAGTGCCTTAAGACCAGAGAAGCCCTTCTGATTGTTCTGATCTGATTCAAAGTGATTGGTGAAAGCATGTCAGTCTCTTCCGTTGACTTCTGGAGCAGCTATATTCCTTGAGGCTTAATGATAACAGGTTAGAATTAGTATGACTTCAGATGACAGCTAAAGAAGGAGGCACCAATATTCAGCCTTTCAACCAGCACAACTTCTAGGTTTGATCAACAAGACAAGATTCCTAGACAGCATCAATCAACAAAAATCACAACAATGTCGTTAGTTTCATGATCAAGCTGCTCACTTCAGAGCTAAAGATTGAGTAAACAACGCTGCATCCAACCACGGACCCGTCAGTGGAAACAAAATTTACGATCAGGGGTCAGATTAGTTTGTTTGACCCCACCGGCGTGTTTCTGCGGCTAAAAGCCGGCTACGAAATAAGTTAGCTGTAGTGCTCGTTTGCTAACGGTTAGCAAAGTTAGCTACTTTTAGCTACGTGGCTAATGCTAATCTTTTTTAAATGAATCGTTAACTTCTTTCCGGCGGGTTATCTCTTCACCAAACCGCGTTCCGTCCAGCTTTTGGCGGAGGAGGGCAGTTTGGCGTGCACAGCAGCGGCGGAGCGTCGGCCGGCCACCTTTGACAGCTTAAACCGCCCTTCCCACACTGCCACAATAGGAGCCAGCTTCATTGAGCGCCACAGAAGGCGCTCTTCACGCAATTCAAATTACCTTGAAGTGAAGACTTTCGAACAGCTGATGGAGCTGCTCACATCGCACACCGCCTTGTAGTTCGGATCCCGGGCCTTCTCCCGCTCCACGTGAAAGGCGTATAGAGACAGCAGGATGCCCAACAGGCAAACCAGGAGCCGTGCTATTCTCTCCCACCGAGGGGTGGATACTCTCAGGACGGGCGCCGCCATCGCTCTCTGGCCTAGCTGGAGACACGCATACAAACCAAACGCAGCGCACTCGCCCGAGACAATTGCGACGTGGATCGGCGTCAGCGCGTGCCACATAGTTAGGGGCGTGGCCTTCTAATTTCAAGCCCAAAATTATACCTGAAACTTTGACGGAGCAGAGGTTAAAACAGAATGTCACTTTATTGTAAACGTTGAATTTAAATGAAAGAGTTATTATTACGTATGAGTTTGAAAATTATGGTTGTTGTTTGGACATTTTTTAAGGAGAGTAAATGAGGTTCTTGAGAGACGACTGTTGTTGTGAATTCGGGCTATACAAAAAAATTGAATATAATTTTTTTTTCTTGATTTTCAATTAAAAATGATTTTTTTATCATTCTTTGAGAAATTCTATTTTTTATTTACTATTTTTTTTTAATCAAACGTGTTTTAAATGAAGTTATCAGAAGAATTCATTCACCAATCTTCAACGCCGTTTAGTTCCATTCGGGGTCACGGGCTGCCAGTGTAGGTACCGGAGCATATCACTTATAAGAAAAACAACATTTATATTTTTTGTTTATCTACAAGTCTTTTAAATGGTAGACTGCATGATATGGTTTGAGTCTTTCTATTCCTCCTTTCTTTCACGATAATTTTGCTCATGCAAAAATGTACAGTGGAGGTTTAGGAAAAAAGCCTTTACACTTAGAAAAGCAATTTCATTTAACATATTTTTACGTTGTAGTTATAGTTTAAGTTATAATACGTTTAAACACTAGGCATAGACTTTTATGGTACTTTTAAAATAATGACCTTTAGAAAGTGAAGGTTCATTTCTTTATAGCAGGTGTGTTCGGCCCATGAGCCAAATGTGACCCACATTCAAATTTTCATCGTTCCTGTCATAAACTCAGAAACATGTGGCCCCAGAACTCTCTGTATGTATGATTTCTTGATTCTGACTGGCTAAATTACATTATGAGCTTTTGTCAACTTGCAGCTTGACCCTCAGAGCCTTAAGGGCCAAACGAGAAGAACATATTTTTCGTTTCTGTGATCAAATGATAATAATCCTGTTATATTCCTGGTCACAAAATGTTGATTTTGGAGGTTAATAGTGAGCATTTAATAGTGAAAAATATGTACATATGAATACAGATTTTATTGTTGATGAAAGTGTTTTTTCCAGACTTCTCTTTTTTTTATTTCTGCCTTTCAAATCTGTAATTTTGCGAGATTTTGTGAAATGGTCTTTAGATAAATATCTTTTCTGTGTAAAAAAAAATACAAAGTACTCCAAATAATAGTTCAATAGTCACAAATAATAGTTCAATGGCATTATAAGGGTTTAAAGAATGCAATACAAATGGTTAGTCCTTAGTTCTTACACATTTTCACCTCACCAAATCTTTGCAAAATGTTTGGACAGCCCTGCTTTAAAGTATACAGATAAATAGGGTAAGAAATAGTTTCTACTGTGTTCAAAAATATGGGAGGGTCTACCGTACATAAATACAATAAACAAAAATACACTTTATGTTGCTTATTCATATTCAAATATAATATTTTACATTTACTTAAAACATCTGATGACAAATTTTCAAAAAGAAACAGAAAATTCGTACTAGCCAACAAACATATATTCACATGGGGGGAACCCTACCTTGTTTTTAGTATGTCCCATGTCGTCACGTGACTCCGTGTGTATAAACACTGCGTGACGTCATCTATTTACTTGCTCCAGCCTTGTGTCTGCAGTGGAACGTGCTCCTCCGTCTCCAAATGGCGACAGACATGGAACGATTGGCTACTTTCGAGGAGGCCTATTACGACCAGTATGATTACTACAATCTGATCGATTATTCGTGCCACGCTGGAGGCAAAGGGCGATCCAAGAAGGAAGTCGAGCTGAACACCAACCGCCATTGCCCCGCCGGCCACGAGAGGAAGATCGCAGAAAAATTCCACAATAGCCAAATGAAACGCAGAAGAACTAAGAGCTCATCGACGTGATGGGTTCTTCTATCACTACTGGTAAATATACAAATATGGTTTACTGCTGAAATGTGCAGAACCTGTTTGTTTAGCCCCTCCCCCAAAGAGCTGAAGTTGGTTTGGAGAGGTCAGTAAACTTAGCTGGATTTCATTTTAACACCTTTACAATCTACTTTTTTCTTATTTTCCTTTACACATTTTATCTTTAGCTTTGTGGGGGTCAATAATCTACAGTTTTCTGTCATAATGGTTGGACAGTTGTTTTCTGGAAGAGCACATTTTTAAATTGGTCTAAAATTTTGTTTTTTGTTTTTTTTCATTTTTGCACAGATCCAGCTGAATATCTGATGTCTACCATGACCAAGCTTCTTTGCCTTTCCTCGTCCTGCCAATGGAGTGTCGTGACAGAAAGCATGGCATGCTTCCTTTCCTGTCTCACCCTGCAACACAAGCCTGCTCTCTCAAGTTTCAGCAGTGCCAGAATAGTTTGTGCTGAGTTAAATGTAGGTCAGGAGCCCTGTGCTTAGTGGTTGGAACATGCTTCATAGATATGGTCATGTCTGTGAGTGACAGATAAATATACACTCTATGTTACTTCATTAAAGTTTAATGTTCTCGTATTGTTTGTGTTTTTTTTATTTATCTTTTATGTTACTAGAGACCCACCCCAATCCTCTTTTGATCTATTTGCAAAACATTTTGAGTTTTTTTTTTTAATCATGATTATGCTGTTTATAGGCCAAAAAAAGTGGGTTGTTTTCTAGAACATAGTTTCTGCAGAGCCGCAGGAGTTCATTGGAAATTCATCTCTGAATTGTTGGTGGGACTGTTGGCACAGGGTAAGCCTGTCCCCTTTCCATCATCTATCTGTGAAAACACAACCCCTCACTACCCCAGGCTGAGGCTAGTACCTTCTACGTCACACCTACAAGCTCTTTCTAATTACCTTTTTTTGTCTGCTCCTGATTTACAACAATTTGAATAAAGAAACACTCAGATAAGCCAATATAAGCTTAATTTTTCTTCATTTTTGTCCTCCATCATCAGAAAATGTGACAATAACATGTTAAAAACAACTTAAACATGATATTGGTGGGAGTGGGTCTTCAAGCATTTACTTTTAGATTATAAACTTCAAAGAACTAGACAAATACTTATTTACCCTCCAAAATATGACATTTTTAAACATAGCAAACTTTGTTCCAGCAAGATAATTATCCTAAGGTGGAATTTCAAGGCACAAACCTTGGAGGTAATCATAAGCATTATGAGACATTCATATGTTATTTTCGCTTAAATTGTGACATGTCCTTGTTTTTTGGTCACTAGATAAACTCACGCGTTGAACTTAAAAGTGGCAATAAATACTTGTTATTCAACATTTATTTGCATTTAAAAAAATCATCATCGATGAAAGGACTAGCACTTTGACTATCTTGGGAGTTGGAAGTATAGCACTTTATCTACTATGGTATAAAAATACATCTGTGAAAACCATTGAGTTTAAATGTTTGACAAGTAAATAGTTCAGTAAACCGCTGACGTAACAGAGCATTTCTGTTGAGGAAGAAAAAATAAGATGCAAGACGTTTTTCAGAATAGAACTATTGATCCCACAAAGTGGAAATGACCTCGTTGTTAAAAACATCAGGCATATAATAAACACTAAAAACTATAACAGCAATTATCGTCCAGTGTTTCTAAGAAATTATTTTAATATGACCAATAAAATAAAAAGGTGACGAAAAGATTGTACCGAAATTTTTTGGGTACATTTCTGAAATAAGAATTGAAAGTGTAGTTTTAACATGAAAAAAGGTGAATAAAAGTGTGGAACATTTCCTCAACGATGAAGGTTCAAGTTATGAGAAAAATCATAAAATGATTGAAAATATTTTATAGAACAGATGATAGTTTAACAGAGTCAGACATGTCCACATGATCAGCGTCATTAGTGACGTGGAGAATGAGGTTCTCCATCAGTTTGGGTCTCCTGCAGTCAACAAATCCTCTGCTTTGTCTGGGAGGTCTTTGGATCACACTAAACCAGTCTGCTGAGTCACCACAATCTTAAAGATTAAACTATATTTTATTCTACTTTAGGAGTCATTTTGTGAGTATGTGAAAACCGAATATATAAAAAACAGGAATTTTGCCTGAGTTAAAAAATATTTCTATAAGACTAAACATAACATGATATTTTAATTTCATAATTATGCACAAAGGGGAGTTACCAAGTGAACCTATCACATGCATTTCTTGTTCTCACTTACACAGGTTTGGTGAGAAATGAGTTCTCAACTGAGCTAACTTCAACTGTCATTGCTTTCAACACGATGATTGTCTTCAATCTGATAACTCTCAATACTGATAATAGATCAGATGTGCGTGACCAAATGTGAAAGCTGAGCGTCGACTCTAGATAAAAGACACAAACGGCTGCTCAGTAACAAAGAATGGCTGAGGCAAGAAAACATTTCATTAGTAATGTCTAAGATGTAAACACAGCACATGTACCAGTCAGATTATTTTTTCAATTTGATGTCTACTTGCATGTGAAATGAATACATTTCCCATAGTGCCCATAATACCCTAACATTATCAGTTTCTTTCACTGTGGCCTTGCATGAGTCATCTAATGAACCTAGACTGTCTCCACGAATCAGGGGAGGAAAAGACAAGATTGTTCACATTTTTCTCCAAGCTCCACAGCTTTTCATGCTATATTTTTGCTCTCCTTTATTAGGCTACATATGTGGGGTTACAGACTCCAACATTCCCATTCTTGTGACTGATCTTTGTAGTGTTTCACAAGTTAAATGGTTTTGTTTGAGTTTAAAACGAGCTTAATGGTTAAAGATTGTCCTCTAGATGGAGACATTTAGCTTTAGGGATACTTTGTTTTTCTTATTTTATTTTGAAGAACCAACATTCAACCGGAAGTACTTACAGTTTACCTCACGTTTTGGCCTTGGGGGAGTTCTAGTTTATTTGGTTTCTCGTGTGATATTTTTCTTTTATCCAAAGACCATGTCGACCTGCAGCGTTTGCAAAGAACAGACACACAAATACAGATGTCCAGTCTGCAGAACTCGATAGTAAGTAAAACCTCCATCGCTCGCAAGTTATCACTCCTACGTGGTTATATTAAGTATAAACCACCATCGCACGTGTGTTTCTGGGTATAAGTTTAAGTAGGACGGTACTTTCTTAAACTTTTGTTTTCACCAAACTCAATCTTTAATTCGTTTTTTTTTTTTTTTTTTTTAAAAAAACCCAAAGTGTGCTAGTTTGAATAAGGTTTAAAACGAGTCTCTAATCATGTAAATAAATAATGGAAGGCAACCCGTTTGGGTCAAAAATAAAATTGCGATTTAATTCGACTGTTCGTTCAGCTTTTGCCCCCCCTTACGATTGTCTTTAACACATTGCAGTTAAGGATAATTATTTATTACTAATTAATTAGTTTTGTGATTCTTACAGTTGTTCACTCGACTGCTACAAGAAACATAAAGGTGAGTGAGCGTCATTGTATGAAAATATGTGAGGCTAGTTAAACTAAATGTGAAGAGTTTCCTTAATTTCTATTCCAGGCATTTGCCTTCCAGCTGAGCAGACTACACCTCTAAACTATGACTGCAAAGATTCTGCCAGCACTGGTTGGTCATTTAGATCAATCTTTCACTTCTGTCCATACTGTTGACCAAATAGATTTAAATAACAGTTGTTTCCCCATAGTTCTTCTTCCTATATAATAATTATTCAAATATATCTGTGGTTGTCTGTCCTAATAATCTAGTTAACAGGATTTTTCTTAAAACAAAGTGTTTGGAGTTGAACTGCAGTTTCTTGTTTCTTAACAGCATCTGTGGAGCCGTGGAGCGTCGAGGACCTTCTAAACGGCGACAACATCATAGACAAAGTTCCACTGCAGAAGCTCCAGCTGTTAGGTATCTATCGGCCCATTGTGGCATGGATTTGCTTTAGAGGTTTGCAGGATCTCTGTCCAGACCTGGGGTCAGCAACCATTAACACTTAAAGAGCAATTTGGGGCCAATTTCTCACAGACAACAAACCAGGAGTTTTACATCACCCTTTACAAAAATAAGACGCTGATTACCATGAAGTTAGTTTTAGGTTAGATATTCAACTGACATTTAGCGTGGATCCCCGCCGGTGTCTCTTAGGGACCATCAACAAATTAAGAAGTGCATGATATGGGAAGGATTTTAGATTAAACCCAAGGTTAAATGCTTTGCAAAAAGAAATAAACTACAATGAAACATTTCCTCAAGTTGTGTTTCAACAGTCTTATTTATTTTTCAATGTTTTCATTTTGCAGATAGCTAGCTCTTTTCCTTTCTTGCCAGTGTTTTCAACCTTTTTGAGCCACGCACCTTGAACCTTGACAAAATCCCGACACACATCCCAAAAATGATATAAAAAAAAGAACGCTAGTGTTGATCTACAGCCCCTGTATCTCAGGATTTTGTGATAATGTTGCCATGGGCGCGCTGTTTTTTCAAACAGTATTAAAATTAAGTCAAAGATTAAAAACTGTTTATGTTGCTGTTTAGACTTAAGAGGGAATCATTGTCGCTAAACATCACTTAATGCATCATGGGAGTTAGGCGATTCCGGGACGCGGAAGACCAGTCTTGAGATTGTTGTCATTGTTCAATAACGATTCTTGGAGCTACACGCTAAGACGCTTAAGCTGTATTTTCTTAGACGAGACTTTTTTGCGAAACAGGAGAATACTTCAACCACTCTGTGTAACATAAGCCTTCAAGATGATGGTGGAGACAGTTAAAGGGCGGCTTTCCTCGAAGTATAACGTGCGGGGGACCGTGTTCTTATTAAGTGTCTTAATAGATCATTAAACACAAAGAAAAATATTTTTAGGATATTTCATATTCTAACTTCTCAGGTTTTTCAGGCTGTTTGGAGAACACAGAGCTGTTCTGAGATGAATATTCTAGGACTAGTAATGAGGGCAATTTCTCGGCACACTGACCATCTCCCAGGCACATATGTGCCGCGGAACCTGGTGAAAACCGCCTAGGCGATGCATCCAAGTGGGTTGTCACAATATTGACAAAGATGGGACACTCCAAGAAAGGTCACAAACATAAGAGCAGCAATCTTGCACAAATAGCTGGAGGAAGCAAGTACACAATTGTGCCATTCAGATTTTATGGTTTTCTTAAGTCAAATATACCTCTGACCAATGGGATGCATTTGGACTCATTGGATCACATAGTTTGGGAGCTATGGAAAAAAAAATATCCAGAATTCATATGGGAACATCTGACGAATTAATGTATAAAATCATAAAATGTTCATTATTTAATATTCATTAAATGGGGTGTCTGATGTTGGGGGTGTCAGTGCCACAATTCACGGCACAGTTGGGTCACATAGTTTGCCAGTATTCATATAAACATTTGTATCATGTATGATGGCAAAATAAAGCGGTGTGTCTGATGTTGGTATGCCAGTGGCATAAATCGGCACACCTTTCATCTCGTTGGGTCACGTGATTTGGGAGCTATTTAAAAAAAAAAAAAAAAGGCCAGAATTCCTATGAGAACCTCTGAAAGTTTAATATAAAAATTCCAATAAAATATTCAGCATCTGCAATCAGCATGATTGCAAAATAAATTGGTGTATACGGTGTTGGTATGTCGGCGCCATCATTCGGCATATATTTGGAATCATAAGGTCACATGGTTTGGAAGCTATTGAAAAATATCAGAATATTAACTTAAAACCATTTTTCTTATAAAACATTGCAAATAAAAAAAAAAAGGTTGTTGAAACACAACTTGATCATATTTTACAGAGTTCCACATGACTTCCTTTCAAAATAAGACCCCTTGTGTCACACAGGATCATCTCAATGTAGTGTAAGGTAGTGTAATGCCAGCAGAAATAATAAAAATTGGTGGTGCAACTCAGCCAGAAATTCATAAATGTAACAAACTAAAATTAAACCGGAGCTAAATAAGTGGTCCATACCTTATTTTTGAATCATAAGGTGCAGTTTAAAACCCTGACTTTGTTTTTTTTTGCACATTTAGAATTTGCACGACATCTTGTGTTTTTGTGTGTATGTTTTATGTGAATTCTTTAAGTTTCCTGTATACTTTTATGGCATTCGGAGCAGACGGCATAGTAAGAATTTCCTTGTGCTGGAAAACCCGTTTCTTACTGTGCATATGAGTTAAGTGAGCTTTAAGTATGAATTTGGGTTGTGCTTAAACAGGCCGTTAATTCATTCTCACAGGGCTCGTCAGTCCAAATGTTTTAGTACGACTTTGGTAAACTATGAAGAACTGTTGGAGAATTACAGCTACCGTAGTCCTTTAACTATTAGTAATATGACATGAGGAAATAAGTGGAATAAATTTAGTTGACTTTTACTTGACTAGTTGTTAACTTTAGTTACTTCTAAAAACTACAATCTTTTTCTTTTTTCAAAGCACCTGTAGAGCTTCAGGTTGCTAACCGTTGGTTGTGTTTAGCACACAGCAGTCTGGCTTGAAGCTGTTTCTGCACCAGTAGAAATATTTGCAATGTTCTCGTGATGCGCTTTGAAATAAAGAGAGTGCTTCTGTATGCATATTCTTTTTGCAGGTCAATCGAAAGAACTGCGCGATCTTCTCTGCAACCCTCACCTGAGAAGGCTGCTGCGCTCCGTCGACAGCGCGGAGAACAAAGACGGCGCCGTGAGAGCAGCCATGCAGGAGCCTCTGTTCACCGAATTTTCTGATCAGTGCTTGAAAATAGTTGAAAATGAGCCTGAAGACCGAACAGAAGGCGACAACTTCTAAAATGACCGTTTATTGCATAAACTTGCAGGATTTTTCTTTTGTAATGCACATTTTTATATTAAAATCATCTCTCAAAAGCCGTGATTTACACAGTTTAAGCTTTATTTCTTTCTTTCTTCAGACATAACGTACTTCCAGGTAATTTTAATAAATATTTTAACTGCCCTCGTAAAGTTTCAGTCAGACTCAGGAGCTGCTGTCGGACAGCTCGCGGCCGATGACTGCAATCAGGGTTGATTCCTTCATACAACAAAACAGGGTTTACAGTTTGCAAATATCAGCGGTCACAGTAAAACCCAACATATCAATAAACCCACAGACAAATTTCAAAATAAAATATAATATATGATAAAGAGCCAAAACAGCTTTAAAGGTTTGTAGTGATAAAAATAAAAAAAGAATTCAGTCACTTATTGTTTCTGCTTAACTTGCTTCTTGCATAATGGCAATAATGTTTAACAGAATTTTTGTCTAATTATGATTATGTCTACATTAGTTTGCATACAATCCCACATTTGTCCAATTTTTATAAACTGTTCTTAAAGCAACAAGTTAAAGCTAGATTGTCTCTCAAAGGTCCCTTTAGTTTGTGTCATTTGCTCTCTATGAGCAGTTGTGTGTTTTTTATTGTGCAATAGGTGCGTCACATGTGCAACATTGTTTTTCATTTTAATTGCCAGAAAAACAAGTAAAACGTTAATATCTAAAATCGGACGAGTTTGTATTAAACCCCCAAAAATAGATGGAAGTAATCCTTCAGCATAAATACATGAACTAAAAGCTTAGTTGTAGTGAAAGTGTGGATTAAAAAAAGGCACTTTGAATCTATGTTGGAAATGTCAGATTTGTGTAAAGAGAAGCATTCGTTCAATAAAAGTGCTTGAAGCTTCATCAGGCTCCAGTTTCTGCTTCTCAGTGTTTTAAACAAAAACCTGCAGACACCGTCTGCTATGGTCATCATTATGGACATTCGAGGGCCTTTAAACTTCATAAAACGACATTTCTGTGCCTGACCCAGTTTAAAAAGAAACAAAAACTGGGTTTTGGCTAAATGTGAGGTTTTGATGTCCTAAGATCAGCTGACGGTTGTCCTACAGAGGAAGTTCTCACAGAGTCTGCTCCAGCAGGATTTCGTTGAAGCCGGTCACGTCACTCTTCAGGTCAGGTTGTGTGTTGGCATACAGAAGAGGCGACCGCTGATAGTGCAGCTTAACAGATCCCTATGCACATGAAAACATAGCAATCCGTTATTTCATGACATGCTTCTGTTCAGGCGCCGTGGTTGGACGGGCTCTCACCTTAGGCTGAGCCCGAATGGAGGCCAGCCCCTGCTTGTACTGGTTGGTCTCCACCTTGTATTCTCCTCTCCTGGAGGGAAGGTTGAGGGACGTCACCACAGAAATCAACTTCTGAAAGCCCGTGGCGGTCAAAGACACGGTGATGGACGGGGCGGAGGCTAAAGCCAGGCCCATGGGCCACCCCCGCACTGTGACCGGCTCCTGGATACTGGGGAGCTGGACTGAGCCTCGCTCCCGAACGGCAGGGTTCACCGGCCGGGCGTCGTCCTCCACCAGGTCTGAGTCATCGTCGAGCTCAGCCTCAGCCAAGGACTTTAACAGAGTCTGCCGCAGAAAGTTAACATGAGGTTACTTTAGACTAAAAAATAGACTACTACATTTAAAATCACATCACCAGTGTTTACATGAACGTTATCTTCTGGGGAAAAAACTTTCTGGACAGTAAGTATTTCTTTTACAGAGATGTAAATCACACAAAAATCCCTAATTTCATAGATTAAAAAAGGGGAATTATCTTTTCTGTTATAGTATTTATCCCACTGCTTTTTAAATCCGCTTTTCATTTGAATTTCTAAAGCGTTCAGCCTGTCCAATTAGTTTTTGGCGTGACACTGTGAGGCCTTAAAATCTTTTGATCCGTTTTTAAAACGTTCCCAGTGGTCTTTTAAATATGACCATTTTTTTTTTTGCCAATACCAAAAAGCGGCGCCATTTTCCATAACAGTTTCTGAAACGTATTAGAAATTTGTCTCCGAGTTGTGGGCGGGACCATCTCCCCTTCCCCTCCCCATTGCTGAGAGCTCTCTGTTTACATGTTCTCCCGCTAGCTTACAGCCCACTCAAACCTCCAACACAACATTAGCAGTGTAACAAAAATAGGGAGCCATTTTGGAGATATCCAGCCAGATCTCAGCTCGGATGAGGAAAACAAAGACGTACATGGATCTAGTCGTCCACAAATGGATGCATCAGAATAGAGAGGAGCAGGAGGCTTGAGGCCGCCCAGCATATTTTTATGTACTAAATAGGATTTTTTTTTCAACAGCATTTGTTTGTCTGCTCCTGATTCACAACTATTTGAATAAAAAGTAATAAGAAATGCAATATACATTTTTTATATATATATCCATCATTAGAAAAATGGCAGAAGAACATGTTAAAAACATAGTTTTCACGGGACTGGTTCTTTAAAACAGAGGAGTAATCTGTCCAACACAAGAGGCCTTCAGCTCTGATCTGCTTGCTCAGCTGTTAGGACAAGTTAAAAAATAATAATAGAAACTGTAACAAAAAAACAGAGGAGAAAAGAAAACTGGTACTCCATTGTAAATTGACAAGAAGCGCACGTAAACGTAGGAGGGGTCACTCAGTCCAGGTCTCTTCTACAGTCCGTGATTATATCTGCATTCATGTGAATATGCTCCTGTTTCTGTTACACTGGAAAACGTGGTATTTCACTTCTCACCTTCCAGCACTTCCACCTGCTCTGGATCACTGCAGCTGCTCTGTTCCATCTCTGGACCTGTTTCCTGACCAGCCAGGACCTCACAGCTTGGAAAAACAATTTCAAATGCAAAGCGTCCATTAATCAGGTTTCACGCAAGCTGCATCTGTGACATTTAGGGCAGCATTAACGTCTTCAAAGAGATGTGACTTCTACAAGTAATTACATTAACTGTTCCGGGTGACTGCATCTGAAGGGATAAACGGCCCCTACACACAGAGTGCAGACACCACCGGCTGGCTCCTGCTGACCAGACATCCGGTTGACACAGAGGGATCAAGGCCACATGGCTTTGTTGAACCTGCCAGCACCTTTCCAGAGCATTATCTGTTTACCTGCTTGGATTAAAGTAGCCGACTGCCGGCGGGCGCAGCGTCTGCGACGCTGGTATCGTAGCCAGCAGCACTGAATGGAGAAGGCACAGCGAGACAGGATGTTTCTCCTATGATCCTCCAGCACGTCTAGCTGTGAGACAAGTCAGGGAGGTCATCGAGCATGAACGAACCTCCATGAAGAATGTAAATATGGTCGTGTTGTTCTTAAATACTGACCATTGCCTGAGTGAGGAAGACTTTAGTCCTCCCACAGTGCACCAGTGTACAGCGTTCATCACAGGAGCGTTGATTTAGCACCACGCTGAGGAGCTGCTCCACTTCCTGTTGGGGGGGCCTGTTGTTGTCAACATGCAAATCTAAGATAGACAAAGCAGAGGGAAAGAAACACAATTCTTATATCAAACAACCCAAGGGCTGCAGATATTCAGATTTATCACAGCTGACAGGACTTCATGGCAGGGAAATCCGGCTTACTGTCACCAAAGCGTTTGCAGCTGCTCAGATGATTCAGGTAGAGTCTCACAGATTTAAAATGGTCAAAGAGCAGAGGAGGCGGTGAGCAGAGCTGCAATTTGAGATGCAGCATCTTTTGTGCTGAGTGAGCACTGAGGCTGCAGGTTATAAGACAGAAATGTGAAGCTAGAGTCCCGTCTAACCTGTTCATGTCAATTTTATTTCCAGTATATACAGTAGGTCACGTGAGGTCAAAAGTCTTTGTCATCAAATCTTTCATTTCTTTAATTTCAGTACTTTGTCCTCCTACTCACTCTACAAACAGAATCATAGAAAAATATATTTCAGTAGGAACCAAACTAACAGGTGAACACAGTACAAAGGCGATAGCAGCCATTCAGTCAGGTTAAGTTTTAAAGACCCACTCTGATCATCTTTTGATGTCTTGTATTTTATTGTCTTTTTATTTAGGATTATTATTATAGGACAAAGTTTCTGCAGAGCGATAGTAGTTTATCAGAAATTCACCTCTGAGTTGTGGGCGGGACCATCAGCACGGGGCAACCCCGCCCCCTCATTCCCCCTCCTCGCTGTGGAGTGGAGCAGGGAGCGTGCGGCCCGCCAAGTGCATTTTCTACATCACAAATAAGCTCTTTTTAAAATGACATTTCTTTTTTTCTGCTCCTGATTCACAACAATTTGACTAAAGAAATACTCAAAAATGCAAGTTGAAGCGTAATTTTCTTTTTCTATGTCCTCCATTATCAGACAAACAACACAAGAACATGTTAAAAACATCAAAGTGGGTCTTTAAAGACTATAGCGGGAATTTAAGCCACAATGTAAGAATTGTTAGGAAGTCTTGGTTTAAAGACTTTAGTGAAGAAGAATCCTGAATGGAGAGCAAACATCATGTTTGACAAGAGAACCAGAGGAGGAAATCATCAAACTCAAGGGGAGAAAGCATACTCTTCATAGCAGTGGATGATGGACTTACCCTCGCTGCTACCTCCTGATTTTTTTAAATGTTTCAAAATCAATCTATATCGCCGCATGAAGCTGTTGAAAGGAATTCTGTAAACGAGAAAAAGAAAGATTTGAGAAAATCTGAACTATGAAGCTGAAAGTCTGGAGAAAAAAAACGCTGCTGCACCTGATTGGAAATCCAGCAGCACTGATTTGAATGGTTTGTACAATCCCACAGGCCTCCAGCTGCAGGATCACCTGACCACAGACATCAAATCATTAAAGCCTTTCCTTTGGCAAAGGCTGAAATCAGAGACAGATAAAGAAGTTACCTCCTCCTTTTTGAAGGTCAGCGGTTTGCAGTCGGGGTTTGGTTTGATGCAGCGGGTGTAGTGAGGAGTTGTGTTGAGGAGGATGGACATCAGGTTCTCCAGTGAGTTCTATGATTGTTGTCATGAATGAGCTGCACAGGACAAAGGCTGCGGAGGAAATGTAGCTTTAAGTTGCTCCTCCTACCTTGAACTTGGAGACCACCGTAACTTTAGCGAGCCCCCTGGTCGTTGGGTTCTCCGTTTCCCTGTCAGTGAAGATTTGACAAAGCAGGGGGTTGTCTGATTTCTGAAGCAGACTGATTAGCTCCACTGGTACCGGATCCTAAAGACCAAAATCCAGAAGAGTGTGAGATGACGGGTGTGGGGAAGACGTCTGCTGCTGCAGTAGTTGTGGCGCAGTAGTAGCGGCTTCAGGCACAGGTAATACGAGTAATTGCCCGGGGGGCAAAAGGGGGGCTGTGGTGACAGCGGCTCAGTGCTTGGAAAAAATCTGCGCCACTGTTGTTTTCCCATTATCTGTTATATCACAGAGTTGTGAACATACGTCCCTGCAGCTGCTCCTGTCTTCTTTCACACGTGGCTGCATGTGTGAGGATGAAATGGGAGGGCTAGTGGTCTCAGGCTGCCAGGTGGAACGTGCTCGCGGAGCGCTGCCTGGATTGCGCAACACCAGGATCATAACATGCCTTTACATTACTCAGCTCATGGTAATAATGTCATTCTTTATTAACTATTGTAGACATTTTATGTCTTTGTTTTCCATAAATGTATCTTTGTCTGCCTGTCGTTTTAGTTTACATAAAGACAGCAGGAATTACAGCAAAACAGCTGCACTTTGTGAGATCAGAAATAAACAATAGATCATTTAGAAACAAAATCAGCACAATGTTTTTTACCTATTTCTTCAGACTAAAAATCGTTAAATACATTGGTGCTGCTGTGTTAATGTTTCACATCAATTTACATTTAATATTATTTATTGATTGAATTATTTTTCTCAGCATCAAATGGTTCAATTGGTCAAAATGTTTCTAGTTTAAATAAGGACTGACAGATTTTTTTTTATTTCAGGCACTTTAAGTTTCTGTTTTAGACTAGAACAGGGTTTCTGTGGGGCTAAATAAAGGTAATATTTGTTTAAAGTGGATTTATATTGCTTTTTTTCTTTTACTAATGTTAAAAGATACAATTTTAGAAATACTTACACAATTTTTATAGATACTAACCTAACATATTGTCACCACGGCGTGTGTGGGGGGTTACGGGGGCGCGAAACATTTTCTTTTTCCTAGGGGGGGCCTTGCAAAAAATAATTGAGAAGCACTGGACTAAAGTTTGAATGGCGTCCTGAACTTTACATTAACAGGCCTTTTTACAGTATTTCTCACCTTGTTTTTCTCCACCATGCCCTCCATCTGGTAGCTGACTCTGCCTGCATAGTGAGCCACCGTAAAGTGAGGCGCCCTGCTGAATTTGTCCCAGCTGATGTTGGGGTTACCACTCAGCTCCTTCTCCAACCGAACCCTCAGCATGTTTGCGTCTGAGGCTCGGTTAAGACGGCTTTCCTTCAGAACAAGTTTGGAGGGGGAAAAGGAAAGAGCAAACCGTTTATTTAGAAATATCTCAAGTAGCACATGTTTTTTACAAAATACTTTCTTTTTTTTCTTCCTGAAACTCTTCTCAGAAGAGGGTTTTATGCACTTTATCACTGTTTTGAGTTAAAGTATTACAAATGATGAAGCAGAAAGGTTCCAATGATCGCTTATATCTTGTCACAAACAAGAACTGTCGAATCTTGATTGGTGCTTTATTAAAAAGCTCCTTGGTGATGCCTGGAAAGAGCTAAAAGTCCTTCATACCTCATTAAGAAGAGAAAACACACCGACAGGGCTTCCCTCTAAGAGATCCAGGCAGCTCTGGTTGTCCTGGAACTTCACAAAGGACCACTGCAGCCCCTCTGACACATACTCCTCCTGCAAGAAACCAGACCAGAAACCGTTTAAAAGAAGAAAATAATTTAATTCCAAACACCTCTGATCATGCAAATGATTCATGAACACGAATGAATCCGTCTGAATCCTTGAGGCTCTGATGGATTTACAGAGAAGGAGAAACTCCTACTGAAGTCTTTAACCACTAGATGTTTAATGTTTCTATTTGTTTCTACAGTGAAGCCAATATTTATTCCACATTTTTTAAGTAAAAATACGTACAGCTAGGTTTTTGTTTGCAATCTTGACTCACATAACATGGATTCAAAGACAAGTAAAGCTCAGAAGCTCTAAATGTCCCAAACTTAAAAAAAAAGTGTCTATAAGAATCTATAAATAGTTTAAATTAATTAAAATGAGTCTAAATCCTTTTGCTCTTTGACAACAGAAAACCTTGATTTAAGACTCAAAATAACTGTGTTATAAAATAACTGTGAGTGTTATTCACAGTCATTATTTTGGAAACAAAACTTTAGATTTATGTTCTGAGAATAAGCAGCAGTATTAGATTTTATGAGGATTTATTAAGATGGGCCAACTTGTACTAAGATCATATTCTTATTTTGTTTCCACTTATTACACTACTTTAATGTCACTTTATGAACCACATTTAGGTTAATAAAAGCTCAAAAGAGACAAATCACTTGCTTAGAACTAGAAATAAATACTTAGAATATAAACTGTTGCATTTTTAGCTTTTTTTCCCCCTTTTTAATGCTTGTGTGGAACTCTGTTTCTAGATTTTTATATCTTATAAGACATCTTGTAAAGTAAAAATGATTTGCTGCATAGACACATCATTTCTAGTGATTTTCATCTTAAGGTTAGCGTTCATTTCCTATTTTTAGGCTACCTCTTTTTGCAGCATACCATTTCTATCATAGAAAATAAAAATATATTTGATAATCGGCTACTTCTTAGTAATTAGTGGCTGGAAGGTATTTTTAGAATTAAAATCTCAAGTAAAACTATTTCTTCCCAATAGCCTTGCTGTCATGAACCGTTTCCCAAATCTTTCCTCCTGTTATAACTAATAAAAGAGAATCATGTTTTTTCCCCCCTCATTGAACATTACTATGATTAATTCAGCCTTAGATTATTTTTAAACACGTTTATCACAGTGATTTTTAGTGCCACAGAGATCCAAACTTCCCATTAAAATATAATTCATATTTTCCACAGATCTGGTGGTGTTTTTTTTTTTTTGCTTTTTAACCCAGAATTTCTTTCTTTAAACAGAGTTAACGAAGCTCAAATGTCTGAAATTATAAGACTCAACTCCTTTGGAATCCTATTAATTTATTATTATTAATAAACCAATAAGTCCTTGGCTTATGTTGCACTTAAATGCTTCATATCTGAACTGGTCGTGGTGTTTTTCTGAGTTTGTTGGTTTCGTGAGAAAATCTTCCGGTTTCAGCTGCGATGTGAACAAATGGACGATACCTGCTGCGCTCTGAGATAATGAGCAACAAAATGCTGCTGCAGCTTCTCGTTGGCGTAGTTGATGCACAGCTGCTCCAGTTTGTTGACATGGAAACACTCAAAGCCGTACACGTCTAAGACTCCTGCACATTTCAGGACAAAGCGTGTCAAACTCTGCAAACATGGAAGAAAAGAAAAACCTCAAAACCATTTTGGTGCTTTTACCAATGAAACTGCTCCACGTGGATTTGTCAGCACAGATGCTGTTGTTGATGAACGTCACCAGCCATTCAAACAGCCTGGTGGAAAAAGAACACGAGCAAGAGCTTCAGGAACAACAGATCATAGCTGCACAAACGGAATTATACAAAGGACTAACTCAGAGTCAACATTATAAACAGACGTGCTCAGTTTTCACTGTTTACAATGACAGGTTACATAAAGGTGGACTGACTCACAATAAACAAGTTCCCGCATCATCAGGAAATATGACAAATGTCAGGATCCAATTGTGGTTCTTACTGGGCATAGATGGTCTTGGCCAGGCAGTCTCTCCTCACC
Source organism: Oryzias curvinotus (assembly GCA_023969325.1). Lineage (NCBI taxonomy): Eukaryota > Metazoa > Chordata > Actinopteri > Beloniformes > Adrianichthyidae > Oryzias > Oryzias curvinotus. Next base: position 10,233,518 of record CM043719.1, on the reverse strand, counting down.
CGGCACTCGGCCTGTGAGCAGGGCTTCAGGAGGCTCTGTTTCCCCGCCTTCAGAGTCCTCACCCTCAGGCACGTCTGAAACTCCTGAGCAGGAACCGAGAGCAGCTTGGCAGCCGTTTGCATGGACTCTGCCACAGATACACACTAAAGGTCATTGACAGATTATGGCAGCTTTGGTTATTCAAGCCTGACACCTGAAACTAAGAGGAGCATTAGCGTGAGAGCTGACGCTAGGAAACTATCGTTAGCCATTTACTGAAGGTTAGCAGGATATTGAAAAAGACTCAAACATACCTTCAGCCTCTTCGGGAAGCTGACAAAGTTGATGTTCTTCTCCTGAGGAGGAGAAACTCACGTTCCCCAAGTGCAGAATTCCAGCTAAAATCTGAAAACAATAAAAATATCAAAGTTTACAGACAAGCTATCTTTTTTTCCCCCCACAGTTTTCCCTAAAGACCTTTGGTCTATGTTAGACCATCTGTGTTCTCTTGTGAATGTGCTTATAGAATCATTCCTTTGTGAAGTGAACTGATCAGAAGATTTAGTCACAACACAAAAATGCTCGTCTTGAGATACATTCACGCTGACCTCTACAACGTACGCTCAAGTGGCCAGTACCAATGAAAAGTCTATGTAAACGCCTGTACATGCGTGTTTCGGGGTCTTGCGTTCACACTGACCTTTTTGGGGCTCTACGTATAAAACGGGTTTATCATTGATGCACTTCAACAACAAAAACCTTGAAATGCTTTTTATAGCGCCTTCGTTGCCCAACCAATGCGTTTGGGGTTGTGATGGAAGATCTAGCCATTCGGTGGCTGAGCGGGCCGACCAATAGTCGGCGGTTCGATCCCCGCTCTCCCCCAGTCATCTGTTGGGGAAGACACTGCACCCTCCCTGCCTCCAGTGTGGTTCCACCGGTGTGTGAATGTGCATGAATGTCCCGGTGACGGTCAGAGGGGCTGTAGGCACGACCTGGCAGTTTGCCCCAGGCCAGCTGTGGCTACATCAGTAGCTGCCATCACCAAGTATGAATGAGGAGTGAATAAATAAAGAGGTAAGCGGTTTGAGTGTTTGGAAAAACGCAGATAAATCCAATACATTATTATTATTATTTGATATTGAATACCTTCACTGATAGAACGTTTTTGATTAAGTCTCACCATAGATGAACCCATTTATTCTTTCCTTAACACGGCTCAGTTGTCTTGTCCCCTTTACAAAAAACAGACCCAAACCATGATGCTTCCACCACCATGCTTCATTAGATGCAACTCCGTATTCTTGCTCCTCGAAACCCGGCGAGTGACATTTAAATCACAGAGTTCAATTTTGTGCTCAATTGACCTTCGGCCGATCCTCCACTGGATCATCCAGATGTTCTCTGGAGAACTCTTGATTAAATTTAAATTCTAAACTTAAATATTACACAAAGACCACAACTTTTCTCGCTTTTTCCATGTATGACCAACTTTCCTCCATGCAATATGCCCAATACTTGCATAGTGACTGTGAGACACAACCTTTAGCAGATAAACTTGCAGTATCAGTGTAGAACAAATAGTTTCCTGCTTCACTGTATATTCATCAGATTTAGTCTCAGAGAATGCTGTTGTGGCTTCTTTCGTCCACAAGTGGATGAATCAGAATGGAGCGGAGCAGGGAGCTGGTGGTCCACCGATTTTCAATGCCCCAAGTACACTCGGTTCCAAACAGCATTTTTTCGTCTGCTCCTGTTTTACCACAATTTAAATTAATGAATATTCAGAAATGCAATATTGAGCTTTATTTTCTTTTAGTGTCCGCCATCATCACAAAAGTGCAACAAGAAGATGTTAAAAACAGCAAAAACCCCAATTTTTATCAGAATGGGTCTTTATGGGGCTTTTCAAAGCTGCTGGTATTTTTGTCAGTTCATCTGCATCCTCACAAGATCATGCTTCAATATAGGGCTTCATACAGTCAACAGAAAAGGTTTACTGTACCCTCAGTATGTGTCTCTGAGTTTCTGCTTTGATTCCCATGTGAAGCATCGCCTCCACAGTTTCATCAAAATGATCCTCTGCAAAACACAGATGTTTATGGTTAGTAAAGAGCTGGCTTCAAGTCCTGACATTTTAGCACCAACCTTCTATTTGTTTTTCAGAGTTTGGCAGCCAATCAAAACTCTGGTGAAGCGGCATCTTCCATTCTTTCCTCTGCTCCTCAGTGGCTCCTTTCATCATCTGAAACACATGGTCTGTCAGCTCTGCAGCTACACAAAGATGCAGAAAAAGCCCATCAGGCTCGTCCAGAAGGCTGGCTTGCCTGGTAAAAGATGTGGAAGTTCCTTTCATCTGTGGGTTGACAGGACACCCTGGTTTTCTCCAGCAGATACGTCTGCACTGACGCTCCAACTAACAGCTGACCACTGACGAGCAAAAAGCATGTGTGAGAGTTCACATCCCATCCAAGGACCTCCAGAAAGCTGCGGGACGAACCTGTTGAGTTGTAGCTGGATGTACTTTCCAAAGCGACTGCTGTTGTTGTTTCGTAGCGTGCTGGCGTTGCCTAGAGGACATGCAGTGCTGTTAGCCCAAACCTTCCAGCTTTTCCATAAGACTAAATCTTAGATATCTTCTAACCAAAAGCCTCCATGATGGGATTGGAGTCCAACACTCTCCTCTCAATCCTCTCCACTGTACTCTGACTCTTCAGCCCTGAAGACGAGGCTGCCACGGTGGCATAGTATTTCATCAAACAACGGGACGTCCACGTCTAGAAATATAATGCAAACCATTCAATTTAAAAAAAAAAACAATTCCTTAGGATCTGGTGTGATTGCCTTAGACATCAGAACATTTGATTGTGGATAATGACAGAATCTTCCCAGTTTCTGCAGGAATTTGGATTTTATAGGTTCATTTTGCACCAAAACACTCCAATTCTGTGGTCGTCTCCTTCATGTTCACATGACCCCTGTGTGTACACCAGTGGTGGTATTGTTTTTTTTTCCGACAAAACCGTTTTATTTTGAAAAGTGACCGGATTCACTTTGTTACATCTGTCACACTTAACGCACGTCAAAGTCGCGACACCAAACATCAGGTGATAAACCCCACTAAAATGCACCTCAAACACCCCCCCCCCCACCCCCCACCCCCCGGTCCGCGGTAAACGTGCCTTGCGTTGTACCGGTCCACGGTGACAAAAAGGTTGGGGACCACTGGTGTACACCACTGCTCAAAACTTTTAGATGATACACATTTTGGCACACAACAGGCTTAATCCGGTGTGAGTCCTTTGGCAAGACCCTTTACGCTGCTGCCTAAGCAATGTCTGGGTCTCCTTGTGCCTTCAAACAATGTTTCCCAACCTTGGCCTCGAGGAACACTTTTTTCAATCCAACCCTGCTCAGACACGCCATGACTGTCATCGTCCGGGTTCTACAGAAACTTGATGATGAACTGAATCAGGTGCGCATTGGCAGGGCAACATGAGGACCAGAGTTGAGAAACACGACCTAAAATACAGGGTCAGGGTCCGGACGGGCATCCGGCGTAAAACTCTCTGCCAAACCACCCGTGTGAATCAGTGAAAGCTCATTCACTGTGGCGACCCCTGAAGGGATATGCCGAAAGGTGAACAACAACGTCTGATTGTGCTCTAAGCTTGAAACCTAGAAAAAAAGATTCGACTAAAAAAACAGAATCAATATAATCAGTTTTGTCCTTCTGTTGACTCATCAACGAAGCAGACATCAACAGAAATCAAACACTTTCAGAATGTCTTTTTCGCAACTCTGTCATTAAAAAAGTGGGTTTCCTAAAGCGTCTGAATATATTGATGGAACAAAAGTCCAGAAATGAATCCCACACATGAACCAGACGTGGTAAAGTCTACCAGGTATCTTGAATAATTTCTTAAATGTTATTCTGAATCCACTGAAGGAGGCAGTAAGTTAATTATAAGTTATTTCCTAAAATACTGTCAATAAACCTATCAGATGTCTGTTACATCATCATCTAAGTTCACCCACATCACTTAGATCACTGGTCCCCAACCACGGACTGGTTTAACTGAGAACAACTGTCACAATAAATCCATTTTTGTCTGCTAAATGCAGATTTCAAAGGCTCTTCTTCCATTTCCTCACTGGCTCTTTTCTGATTAAAAATAAATAAATAAATAACTTTCCAAATAGGTTAGCGGGGGGGGGGGTCCAATTTAGAGGTCAGAGCAGCTACTTAAAGAGAGTAGAGGATGTGTTTTTGATATGTGACCGACTGACTTGACATCCGTTGAGTCGGATGTGGTTAAAGAGAACCCAGTAGTTTCCCAAAATAACATTTCCTTCAGAATCAGATTATACATAAAATGGAAAATATGTGGGCCGTGTTTTTTCCCCCTCGGCGGCATGTACCGGTCCACAGCCTGGGGGTCTGGGACCACTGACTTAAAAAGTGTCAATTCAGCATCGACAGAGATATTCTTGGCAGTTTTAAAGTGATTTAAAGCAGAAAAAATTCAATCTAATAGAAAATCAGACATTGAGGAAATAAAGAAGAGTCCTTTTTCAGATCTTCAGTGTTTGAAGCCTGTGGTTTAAACTGTAAATGACATTAGGTGACAGTTTGTTGGTTCACCTTTCCAGCTCCACTCTCACCACTGACCACCAAGGACTGGTTTAGTGGCTCCAGCTGATCCCGAATGTTCCTGTAGGCCTCTTCTGCCACGATAAAGATATGCGGCTTGAACTCCTGAGGACAGAAGCATTCTGATGACTGCTCTGGGGGGTCCCTCTCCTTCCATCAGTACTGTGGTAAAAGGCTGCTGGGATGATGCACATACCTGAGGCTGGGGAGCACAGTGGTACAGCTTCATCATGTCTAAAGAGTAAAGGTCAGGAAGGTGCTGGAAGGGGTTCAAAGCCACCAAAGTGCAGCCAGCCTGTGTGTAAAACAGCTTTGCGCTGTACCTGGCCTGCAGACATTTCAGCACTGATGGACAAACACATGAAATATTACAAAGTGACAGGAACAGATGTGAAGCAAAGATGACGCGAAAGTTATCCAGTAAAAGAAAGCAGAGCTTTTGCAGGTCAGCTCAACAAATGACCATAAAAATCTTCACACATTTTTTAACTTTCCTATCTTTATGCAGGATTTAGGTGCATGTTTACATGCCATGATAAGATAAATACGAGCTTCTACTGAAAATACCACGTATAAATAATGAAAGCAACAGTAGCTTGAAACTAACTTGAAACTGTAAACTTCTAATGCGTCGTCACAGTTTCTTACCAATCAACTTAAACATTTCTATCTTTAGAATTCTGTACATTTGATAAACACACAATCTTTGATAGGCTCTGTGATGAAAATACAAAGAAATAATAAACATAAGCATAACTATACACTGATTGTTTTTACAGTGACAATTAAACAGTTAAAATTGTTTCTGGCACCTCAAAGCATTATGTGAGGTATAGCAAGGTCATTTTAATCTACATTTTATACGGAATCAGCTTGTAAACTATACTGCCTAAAACGTCTGTCAAAAACTAGAACTCTGTCATGTATTCTTGTTAAAGGAACAAAACAGCAACATAAATTTAACTTTTCTATCTGCAGAAATCAAGGTTACATCTGTTGTTAAAAATGACCCAAATAGATTTATTTAGTTCACAAAGAAATTTAAAATAAAATAAAAACATGTAGATTAGTGCCAAATAATGATTCTCGTCCTTCTGCATTAAACTGACCTGTGATCATGTTTGTCAAGCAAACATATTTCTAAATGCGCAGAAAGATTTGCGATGAAAAAGTGTTTGAAGATTACTTTTTTTTAAACAAGCCATGCAATGAAATGTGAAAAATTGCATCAAATTATCTCTATCAAAAATAATTGTTTTTTGTTTTTTTAAACACAGCTAAAAGGCGTCATTTGACTATGATTTTTTTAACCTAATTTATATAAAAATATTAAAAAGATAAAAGAATTAAACAAGAACAAATGTGAGACCCGATGTTTTACCCGTTTGTCCAAATAAAAGTCTAAAGTTTTTGTTTAATCAAAGGGGATATAGGTGAAGACTCATAAGTTGTATTTCATGTATTCATTTCTGATAATCATTAAAATATCATGCAATTACTTTTCCTAAAATCTGATCATTTTATGTTAAATAAGCCACAAAAAGATAAACCTTTGGCAAATTGACACATTTATATGTCATATGAACCAAAACAAGAGCCACAACATGGGCTATTCAATTGTTTTATTTTGTAAATTCTACAAACTTCACCACTTTGCTACATTTCCCAAAGTGCTTATTTGTCCATTTTTAATTTAAAATCTGAGCTTCAAAGTAAAAAACAAAAAAAAAGAAGCATTTTTTATGAAGCAAAACAAATGTCTGAGCTATTTTATTAAAAAACTAAAGTTTGGCACAATCATTATTAATGGATTTACTTCAAAAAGACAACATTTAGATGTAAACAAACAATACAGAACCAAGGTGATTTACAATGTCATTAACCCAAACCGCTAAAAAGGTCATATGACTGGCATTTAGGTGAAGCAAAACGCTTGGCATTCATGTTTACAATGTGAAGTGATGTGGAAACTGTGGAGGAATGTGGTGGCACAACAGGCCTTTTCCTACCTGTTGTCGGAGTCACCGGGTTGACTTTGGTAAGGTCATCAAAAGTGTGAAGCTGGCTTTCATCTGTGAGGAATTCACGAACTTCCCCGTCCAGGGAGTCATTTAGGGACATCTGAGTAGAGATGCTCTTCTGCACCAATCCCTTGTTTTGTTTATGAAGGAAAAACCCAACAAGATTTAAAAAAAAAAAACATTGAAATAAAGAATCAGACGTCTGTAAACAACAAATGCATGGCAATTGTTATTCCCACAACACAAGACCTATTTAAAATGCAAACGGTAGAAACAACATCTAAAAAACAATTTTTGGTTGGTCAGACAGTTAGATGAAATCTGATTACATTTCCTGAACTGTAAATCCTACAATCATTTAGTGAAATAGCAGATGCAGAATAAAATGGTCATTTGAGACTTTTATTGTGAAAGAGCCAAAGCACAGCAGACTGCCATAAGGAGGTCCTCCTAGCCTGACCTGCACCTGAAGGCTGCAGGACAACACTGTCATTTGTGCACACAGATCTCTTTAAATCGCCTTTATCCCTCCTCTTAGACCATTTTTAGACCACGTGAACAACTATTTAGACCTAAAAGGATACATAACACATGTAAATTCACACATGGCAAGCAATTTGGTCGGTTAAAAAAACGACTAAATAAAAAACAGTCAACGTATAAACAAAACGTTAACACACGATTTTATTTTTAAGTTTTCTCACATCATCTGTTTGAGACGCATATAATTGTTGTTCTATAGACAGACTATCTAACACTTAAACACTTAAAATGACTTAAAAATTTTTTTTTTGCTGTAATTTAGAAAGTTTAGTCAAATGTATGACATGCCACTTTAAGGTAGGGACTATTTTCATCACGCGCATTGATATTGTTACGGTCACAAGTGCACGTGCCGGCCGGTTTTAAACATTTTCATATAAATGAGAATGAATGCATTTTATCTAGGAAGAAATACATTATATTCAATTATATAAACTATAATCAGTTTTTAAGATTACAAACCTGATTCCATACATTGTGTTGAAAACCTAATAACTCACCTCTTTGCCTCCATTCTCGTGTCCATGATTTCGTGAGTCGCCCGCTGAATTCATTGATTTTTCCGTCTCACTTATTATGTGTCAGTTAATTATTCACTCAAAACAAAAGAGGAAAATGCGACTCCAGCGCAATATTTCATTTCATTGGTACTTTAAATAGCAAGTTCTGAACTTAAAATTTCCGTGACGGTCAGAAAACCTTCTGGCAGGACTTCTCCGTTCCTGATGGCTGTCCAACTTTTACCTCAGTTTCCCAAACCATCCGTTATTCCCGCCCTCTTTGAGATACTTTATGGACTGGTTTGTAAAATCGTAAATTCTATTTTCGGGATAATGCCGGAAAGGACAATAATTCACTACTCACATTTGTTTAAAAATCCTAATATATGTCATCATTATTAGATAGTTGTTAAATTATTTATTTAGTAATTGGAATAGAAATATAAACGCACACGGAGTGGCTGTTTGATATACTATCTACGTTTGCTAGCATAAAAAAATCCGAGTTAGCCTGAACGCGTAAATGCCAATGCGGAAATGACATCTAGTTCTCGCGTTGATGTTGGAATTATGTATTTAATTTTTAGTTTTACAGTAACGCACTGCAGGAGGAAAATGCGGTAAAACGAGTTATTGCTGCTAACCCACATTTGTCCGGATTTCGCCGCGTAAAGGACTAACGACTTTATCAGGAGCGCAAACATTAGACAGATACTTTAATCGACTCTTCGGCCAATGAAATACTGACTGGAAAAGTAGAAGGTAAAAGACAAAAATAAAGATATTGAAATATAATTTTAAGTGATTGCATGTTTCTAAGACTAGCTCTGAAAGCCTTAACTTGAAACCAGCTAATCTGTAAACAAACATGCTAGTTGGAAACACTTGATCTACCTCTGTGCACATATTGAATTTGCATCAGCTGCGTTTATGTCAAAGGTTTTGTTTTTATGTTTTTTCAGATTTATTGAAACATATAATTATGTTTTTGTCACATGTACTGAATCTGAATCGTTTTGTTTGCAGAAAATGGCTCAAAAGGAACTTAAGGAGGCCTTTGTCACTAATCTTAATGGGACCGGTTTGGAGGAGGTGGTGCTGGGATCATTTCTCAGCCCACTTTGCTTCATCATCAGAGGGTTCCTCTTGATTCTCTGCTACCAGACCAGAGGGGCTGTAGTGTTGCCTCTGCCGCCGTTGTCCCACATGTTCCTTGATGTGAGCGTACTGGTGTTTCCTTTGGTCCTGTCCTGCACAGTTCTGAGCAGCATTCTTCACCAAGTCATTCTTAGCCTAACTTTCATTTCTGCTGGTCTCTTGTACTGGATTTATCTCAGCACTGATCGATCTGCACAGAAATCTGCCAGCAGTTTCCTCCAGACTCCCGTTCAGTGTGACCAGGTGCCCTTTGTGACTCTCTTTCGTGTCTTTGTGAACGTGAAAACAGCCATCAGCATCCTGGCTGTGGACTTTCCCGTCTTCCCGAGGCGGTATGCTAAAACAGAAACCTACGGGACAGGGGTTATGGACTTTGGAGTTGGAGCATTTGTCTTTGCTAATGCTCTTGTGTGTCCAGAGGCACGGAGGAAGAACATCTCAGGATCAAGGATGGGTCACGTCACACAGCAGATAGTGTCTATCTGGCCCCTGCTTGCTCTTGGATTGGCCAGGCTGGTGAGTGTCAAACTGGCCGACTACCAGGAGCACGTGACGGAATACGGCGTCCACTGGAATTTCTTCTTCACTCTGGCCATGGTTAGAATTGTGGCTTCTGCACTGTTGACTATTTTACCAAGCAGACAGCTGTTGGTTTTTGCCCTTCTGTTCAGTGGATTGTATCAGTTCACTTTGGAGACCTCAGAGCTTAAGGCCTTCCTTATCCACAACAATGACAGAGAGAAGGACTTCCTGCATGCTAACAAGGAGGGCATCTTTTCTATAGTTGGCAATGTAGCCATCTATCTCATAGGAGTTCAGTTTGGACTCTATGTGATGCAGCCAAGGTTTCATGTTAAAGACTGGCTTAAAATGCTGTTGAATCTCTTGTTTTGCAGTTTTTTTCTGTACTGTGTTTTGTTTGCTTGTCAGACCTTTGTGGAGCCTGTGTCTCGCAGACTGGCTAATTTGCCTTTCGTCATCTGGAGTGTTGGTCAGTCTTTGCTTTTTATGTCCTGTCTTGGGGTAGCTGATATGATTTTACTGTTCTCAAAGAAATCCTCTGGCTGCCCCTTCATACCCTCATCACTGAATTTGTGCAGAAGAAGGAGGACAGAACAGAAATGACCGGACTAGAGCGACTCTGCCTCATCAAAGCTGTCCACAGGAACCAGCTTCTGTTTTTCCTCCTTGCAAATGTCATGACAGGGGTGACTAACATGGTTGTGGACACTCTTAGTAGTGATGGTTTCTTTTCTGTGTCTGTTCTACTGTTGTACATGTTTGTCAACTGCATTTTAGTACATGTTTTGCACATCTTAGGAATTACAGTAAAATTCTGGTAACATTTTGAATGTTTTCATGGTACTGATATACATTAAAAAAAAGGAAACTGTTTGCTCTAAAAACTTTCATTCCTATGTGTTTTTATACATTTTTTTGGGTCAAAAGGATCTGCCTGTTTTTGTGGATATGAAATAAGTACATAAAGTATTTTTGTGTCATTGTTATTTGGTGTTATCGGGTATAATGCATTATAATTCACTGGCAAACTTTAAAACTGGCATTGGCTTACTTGATATGAACATATGATCTAAGACCAAACTTATACATGTATATTGTTCCTCTTTCATATTTTGCATGTTCTCAATAAATACATCTGAAAAAAGTCATAGAATTGAATAACAGACATAGTGGTTCGTGGTTGTTTTGGCCACAGATTGTGGCTTTTTTTGCTGTGCTTCTTTTAAAGCAAAGAGGGTGCAAACAACAGAGGAGTGTGGAAGACATCTTGCTGGGACGACATGGGGGTTCAAACAAAAAAAACTGCAAAATTGGATGCAGAATAGTACTATTCACATAAATTGTTGCATCAAATGTCACCTTGCATGTCATTTTATCTGGTGGGGGAGCATGAAGGTAATCTCACTCAGCTAATCAGAACTACATTGGGTTATTTACATCAGAGATATGGAGAGTTAGTAGTCGTGTTGTTTCTATGTATAGTCAAGGTCAGCAGGGAGCTTGTGGCGCCCCAGCTGCAGCACCTACATCACTGCTGCAGGCGTTTTCCAATGGCATTTTTTTTTTCATTTGTTCCCGATTCCCCATGGTTTGGAAAGAAATACTCATAAAACACAATCTTTGTCTTAAATTTCTTTGCATATGTCCTTTATTATGAGAAGGTAGTGACACAAAAACATCAAAAACACAATTTTAATCACAGTGGGTCTTGAAACGGTTTGTTTACTGTACTGTATTTCTTTAAATATGTTGTTTTTAAGAAAGCAAAGACAATATCTAATGAGCTGTTAGTAGGAAGAACAAGAGGTCGTCTGTGCAATTGATGTTATGGAAAAAAAAATAAACTCATCAGGCGCTTAATTAAAAAACAAGGAAAAAAAGGCCAATAAAAAATGAATTTAGGCTAAAAGCTAAGCAAATTGTGCCTTGTTTTGCTCTTACTTCCATTTTTATTACATGTTAAATCAAAATATTTTGCTTGTCTAAAAGGATTACACGTCCTACAAGAGAAACATAAATCAGATAGTCCAATTAGCTCCAATGTTGCCTTAATAAATGTTCATTTTGGTGGTGAAAAAAAGATTTTCCGTTGTTCCAATTTAAATAGGTCTTGACTTCTTTTAAGCTTAGCAAAAGTATGGCTGAAAGTTTGACTCTGTATCTCACTAATGTACCATTAAGCGTGTCATTAAATCCAAGTCTCCACTTAAGTTAGGAATCACCTTGAAAAGAAAAGGAAAACCACTAATTTGAAATAAATCCAAAGAAAATAATTTAAAGTCTAATACTCAATTTCCGTGCATTTCATTTTGAGGTTTCTGTGCTGCTGATGTTGGCCATTATTATTGTGCCCTCAACTCTTTGTGAAGATGAAACATATTTGAAAAACTTTAGTTTGTTGTGAAATTCATCTATTTATCAGTTTATTTGACATGGAGATCTGACATTAAAAAGCATCTCAGCAAGAGCACCAGAGTTAGCCAAAAGGCCATTCTTCATCCACAGTCACTGGATATTTGGCAAATGTGTGTCCCTAGAAGCAAAGTGAAATTAACATCAACAACAATTTAAATTGTAAAATGGCATGGCATGGTAGGTTTATTTTATAATGACAGCATGGTGGCGCAGTGGTCAACTGGCAACTCTAAATTGTCCCTAGGTGTTGTGGCCCTGCGACAGACTGGCGTACTGTCCAGGATGTCCCCTGCCTTTGCCCACAAGTGGAAGGGATGGGCTCTGGCATCCCCGTGACCCCGAAAGAGATAAAACGGCAGAAAATGAATGAACAAAAGTGAATAAGTAGTGCATCACAGCAGACAAATGATGCGATGCTAGCAAAAACTGATCAGTCCATCATTCCAGTCCAATGTGTGGAAATAGTTTGAATATAGCAAAGTCATGTCCTAGAATGTTCTAATAATGTTCTGATTCTTTGGATGTGCAAAAACAACAGTGGGCTGAACTTTATGAAACTAATATGTGAATGGATTTGACATTCATTCTTGTTTACTTGTTTGTTTGTACACATAATAACAGATGACTATTGTTATGATTTTGAGCTATATAAAAAAATTGAAAGGATTTTTAAATTTACACTTGATTATCTTGCAAGACGTACAAGGAATCAAGAGCTATACCTGCACTGTTCACTTCATGGTTCAGTACCCAGGTATTTCTCTCTGAATCACACTGGTTAAAGTTTGGGTTAAATATGTCCCAGATTGTTCAACTTAATCAAAAATTAAAAGTGAATCAAATCAGCATATTTGTAGCTCTATAAATATGGAATCTTATTATTGTTAAAATGAATCGTTACATCGCTACAATCTACTTTGTAAAAACTATCACAACACTAATAAAACTATTGATTTAAACCTGTGGATACTTATGGTTGCATACTGGAGAAAGTCCTAGGCATTAATTGGTTCTTAGTTCTCACTGATAAAACACAAACATCTGCTTTGCAGAGGGCCTAAAGGAGTTTCCACCTTATAAGTGTTGCTTCAAGAACCAGCACTGAAAGTTAATTGTGTTCTTTTTCACCCTTTTGGTTCTCAACTGCGCCCCCTGGAGGCCATAGCCATGCCGACGTGTGTCGTTACGTGCTGCAGGGCAAAGGTGAAATCAGTGATGAAGATTCCGCCACCGTAGCAACCTAACGCCTTATCGCACTTGTTTATTTTTTAAGGAAATTGTCGCACGAAGGTTTGTTAACGCCATGCTCTCTTTAGCCAAATATTGTCTTTATTTACGAAGCTAACATATACCGTTCAGTATTTTGTGAGTAGTACTAGTACAAACAACTGACGAAAGTCTGCCGTGAATGAGCCTCTCAGTTAAACTTTATATTAGCTCAGATTAGCCTGCTAGCATTAGCTTCTCTAGCAGTTATGCTAACAAGGAGGTTTAGCAAGTTTGCTAACATTGACAAGACTTGGACAAAAATATGTTTACAAACAAAAAGATTTAAATGCTTAAGAAATTCAATTCGACAGTAATCAAATCCCATTTTTATTTGCCAGTCGTGTATCACTATTTCTAATTGAATTGGTTAATGTAATTAGCCGACAAGCTAACCTGAACCTGTTTGGTCAGTTGTTACTGGGTTGCCGTATTAGTGAACGCTGCAACGATAAAACACTTCCTAAAAACTCTACGCTTGTGTTAATAACAACGGAGAAGCGCTTGCAAATACCATTTATCCATGATTTATTGCTAATCATGGTTGTTGCTTGTTCGTTCTTCGGTTAAGTCAGGATGCATTTGGGTCACTAAGGCAGCTGAGCCATCAGAGGTTGTTTGTGGCCGTGTACCTTTATGCTACGTTAACGAAACGTTTAAGTGACAGTATCATATGCACTGAATTTTGTGTGCTGTGGCTTAGATAGTGGGATTGTCATTCGTCGATGACCTGCCATGCAATAGCACTGGCTCGGTGTAGCTTGTGCTCGTGCTGAACCTGCTAAGTGTGTGTCCTGTGCGTCACCCACAGGCGATTTTCGCAACCGCGGACACGGGCAGAAATCATGGCACGCCTGGTCGCTGTTTGCCGAGAGGGAGAGGAGGATTACCCGTTTCTAGAAAGACAAATTCCTCTCTATATCGATGACACACTCACGGTAAGCCTGCGTGTTTAATCCAGTTTACCTCTATTCTTTTGTTCTTTGTACACATTTACCATTTGTTGTTAATGGCAGTGATGTGAAATTTGATAATGAAATGATGATAACTCAGGTCATGTGATGCACCAACCATTATTATTTGTAAGGCCTTCACCTGAGGCTAATAAAATCCAACATTTGCAAATAAACAAAATTAGAGGAAGCTTCTTGAACTACTCTACCAGTCAACATCTGAAGCCCTTGGTTGTATTGTATTGTCACCTTATGTTAGGGTCCCACTCCAATGCTCTATGTGGGAAAAGTGTTCCCAGAAGTCTTTTAATTACTATCATGATTTTAAAATATAACAACTAAATGGTAAATGGCGTATACTTGTATAGCGTTTTTCTACCTACAAGAACAAAGCGCTTTTACAGTCACAGTCCCATTCACCCAGTCACACACACATTCACACATTCATTCTGCCAAACACAGGCGCCCGCCTGCCACCAGAGGCAAGGTGGGGTTCAGTGTCTTGCCCAAGGGCACTTCGACTCATGGGCGTGCAAGGCGGGAGTCGAACATGTAATCTTATGATCATGGGTCGACCGCTGCTCCACGGCCCAGTGGGGCTAGTGCTTCTGTGAGGCGGCAGTAGTTCAACAGAAATTTGCCTTTGACTTGTGGGTGGGTCTGTTGGTGTGGAGTAAGTCTTTTCTGATTTCCCATCATCCCTGTGCTTGCATTTTCTCATGTTAGCTTACAGCCCCTCCCAACCCCAACTTAACATTACTTAACATTACATTACCGGTTCAGCAAAAATGCACAGTTTAGATCCAGATTCCAGCTCAGACAAGAAAAACAAAGACATACGTGGATCTATTTGTCTATAAGTGGATGCATCAGAATGGAGCGGAGCAGGAAGCTTGTGGCTCGTTAGGCTACAAAGTGCAATTTTAATCTCAACTTTCTTTCTATAAGTCCTCCATCAAAAAAAAAAAGCCACAAGAACATGTTATAAACACCAAAAACACAATTTTCATTGGTGTGGATCTTCAAAGAGCCCTGCAAACTCAGAGGACCTCTTCAGCCTTTCCTGCGATCTCGGGTCACTTCTCCTGTGGCATTTGGTTGTAACTAAGTGACAACAGCTGATGGTGTAAATGATGCAGACCTCTTCAGACCCAGACAGTGGTGGAAAAAGACAAAATAAAAAAGGCTGGCAGGCCTGCACTCATTTCATGTGACTGTCAAAAACAGGTTAACAATAAGAGAATAAACAAGCAAAAATACAAACACAGGAAAGCTAATACAGAGCTATGATGACCGCTGTGGCGCCGGTTGGAATTTTGGAAAACTATATTGGAAAAACCTAGAATTTGTTCTGTTTTAAGAGGTGTGAAAGGTGCAAATGCTTCTCTAAGATGTATTTGGGATTTTTTGAATTCTGTGATTATATTGTTGTGTTTGATTGCTTATTTTTAGATGGTGATGGAGTTTTCTGATTGTGCAATAGACGTTGACAGCAATCAAATGAACTCTTCTCATTGGAAGCAGTTTTCTGAGGTGAGAGGTTTTGAAGTTGTTCTTTTTTCTTTTCTCGTGATGTTGAAAATCTTGTGTGTTTTGCTTTTGCACGGTTTGTTTTCAAAAAAGAAAATGTTGATTTGGGTGTATTCCCTTGTCTTCAGCATCATTCCAAGTTTGAGCAGCATGACTTGAACGTCGCCTTGATGGTGACAACCAGAGAGGTGTACGGCGCGTTATCCCAGCTTGTGCCATGTGTGGGCTGCAGAAGAAGTGTGGAGCGCCTCTTCTCACATTTAGTGTTATCAGGGAACCCAGCCCTGGAGCCCCTCACAGTGAAACCGACTGGGATGCTTAGTGTCACCAAGAGCTGTTTGGCTGATGTGAAAAAACTTTATGCCCTCCTCTATGTCCACGGGTAAGAGATGTAGAAAGCTTTTAGTTTTGCAGATTAAAATCTTATTAGAAGCTTCTTTGAATGGGATGATTTTTGTCCAATAATCTTCTTTGTACTCATTTCCAGGTCAAAGTTGAATGACATGATAGACGCTATACCGAAAAGTAAAAAGAACAAGCGCTGCCAGTTGCATTCACTGGACACACACAAGCCTAAACCTTTGGGGTGAGTGATGCTCCTGTATTAATGCTTTTGTGTTCATTTCATTCACAAACAACCTTGCATTGCCGAGAGTATGTGCTAAGAAAACGGGATAAGATCTGCTCTTAATTTAAAGCAAGAGACAAGTACACAAACTTTGGGGGTTGTGGGTAAATGCTGGAAATAGAAGGAAAGCTAGAGTTTGATTAGCGGTCAGTAGTAACAGTGAGACAGTTTTAGACCTGTAAACTCGACAGGTTTGGTGATACGTCTTAGTATCACAAAACTTTCTTTTGTTTGTAAGAAAAAAAAATTCAAATTTTTGGAGCAAAAATCATTTGATGTAGTTATTTCCACTTAGACACATACAATGTTCCACGCTGTATCGCGGTTCACCTTTCCCTGGCTCACTGTTTTGCGTTTTATGTAATGTAGCATTGCACTTTTTTTTTAAACCCTGTATCCTTTGATTGCCATCAGATCTTTTGAGGGAGGGGTCCCATCATTGTGTGATTGTCCTGTGTTTTCTGTTTTTAATCATTTTCCTTTTTTATGACTATTTTATCTGTTTCTATGTTAAGCGCTTTGTGTTTTTAACTGAAATGAAAGGCGCTATATAAATAAATAAAGTTTGAGTTTGAGCTTTTTAAACTGCTTTTTTTAAATCTGCTTTTTATTCATCACTATTTCGAATGAAGAAATACTTAGAAATTAAGTTTTAAGCTTAAACGATTTTATATATGTCCTCCATCATGGGAAAAATACTACAAGAACATGCTAAAAATAAAAAATTATTGGAGTGAGTCTTTAAAATCCAGGGTGCTTAATAGTCCTGCCCCATGTAGTCTTTTAGTGGTTGGGGAGCAGTGAGGAAATTTAAGCCTAACCTGAGATATCGTTTTAACTGTACACCTTTTTCTGCTTTACTATGAAACCATGTGAGGTATTTTCATGAGCTGCCACCTTCAGAATTACTTTACCAGCATTTTATGAATTTATATTGTAAATATGTCCCTTGAGCTGCAGTTGTTACCAAGTGGAGAACAACTGCTGCTCTATGTGGCGATTTTGTTTTGATGACCTTGTATTGCAGTGGCAGCTGGATGGACGTGTGGGAGCTGATGTCACAGGAGTGCAGGGACGAGGTGGTCCTCATTGACAGTGCTTGTCTCCTCGAGACATTGGAGACGTACTTATGTAAACACAGGTAACTGAGAAATACCAGAGAAATGTGGGATTTTCAGAATACCAAGTTAACTTTTTTTTTTTTTTTTGGGCTGTGATGTTAAATTTATATTTATTCTAAATTCCTCAATAGGTTTTGCTCAGACTGCAAGAATAAAGTGTTAAGGGCGTATAACATCTTGGTTGGCGAGGTGGATTCCAGTAAAGAGAAGGGGTACTGCGCTGCCTTGTATGAGGGACTGTGCTGCTGCCCCCATGAACGGCACATTCACGTATGCTGTGAGACGGACTTCATCGCTCACCTGCTTGGCCGGGCGGAGCCAGAGTTTGCAGGAGGCTATGAGTGAGTCGCCATTTAATCAATTTTCTGTAAAGATGTATTCCTCACTGTCATATCTGGTGAATAAACTTACATTTTTATCATTTTAAAAACATTTTTTTTTATCTAGACGCAGGGAGAGGCATGCCAAAACAATCGATGTTGCACAAGAGGAGGTCCTGACCTGTCTGGGTATTCACCTCTATGAGCGCCTGCACAAAATCTGGCAGAAGCTCCGAGCAGAGGAACAGACTTGGCAGATTTTGTTCCATTTGGGAATCGACACACTACGGAAAAGTTTTGAGGTGTGCTGTGCTACTTGTGGATGGTAATTTCAGCAGGAAGTATTTCACTAGCGTGTGTTTTTTATTAACACCGACATATCCACAGATGGCGGTGGAAAAGATGCAGGGGATCAGTCGACTTGAGCAGTTTGTGGAGGAGCTGTCAGAGGAGGAGAGAGCCAAAGAGCTGAAGCTGGAGAAGAAGAGACAGAAGCGGAAAAATCGACGCAAAAACAAGTGTTGCTTTGAGCAGGACGCAGACGAGAAGGACAAAATCCTGGATGAGGTGATCCTCAGCTAACAATCAGAGTTTTAAAATAGGACACAGTTTGTTTTTGGGGGACATTTTTTTTATTTAGCTACATTGCCATTATCTGAAAGTCCAGTGCTGCTTTTGTCATAGGGTTCATTTGAGTCCGTTGAAAGCAGCTGCAAGGCCTGTGGCCATCGTGAGGAAGAGGAGGAAGACGCTGGCTCAGAAGAAACTGCTGCCACCAACAGGAACACCTCATGCAGTTGTCCGGATAACACCAAACAAGGTATAAATGCACACACATCACGACTGTTTTATGATTAAAAATCCACTCCAAAGACAATTGTGTTTTTAATGTGTCATTTTTTTAAAGATGGAGGACAATTAAACTTAAAATTGCATTTCTGAGTATTTCTTTATTCAAAATTGTTGTCAGTAGCCGACAAAGAACTCAGTCGGTAAAACTGCTTATTTGTGATGTTAGATTAAGGTTGTGATTGAGGGGCTGTAAGCTAGCAGGAGAGCATGTAAACAGAGAGCTCTCAGTTACGGGTGACAGGAAGAGGGGTGGAGTTGCTCCGTGCCAGCAGCCCCGCCCGCAACTTAGAGGTTAATGTCTAATGAACTGCTGCTCTGCAGAAACAGTGTCCTAGAAAACAACACCGTTTCTTTTATTCCGCTAAAAATGAGTGTAAGAAGAGACGTGTGTTTGTCCAGACTTGTCCCCTACCAGCAACGGAAGCGACTGCGGTTATTCTTCAAGTATGGACGGCAGTGAAACCGGGTCCCGAGAAGGCTCTGACGTCGCCTGCTCCGAGGGAATCTGCAACCACGACGAAACAGGTCCATTTTCAGTAGTTTGTGACAATTCAAACATTTCAGCAACATGTAAAAGTACTGCGTAATCTAACTGTGTGTGTGTGTTTTTTTTTTTTAATGACCATGTTTAAAATTAAGGTGACGACCCAAATCTCCATCACTGCACTGAAGACAAGGAAGAGGATGGAACAGACAGCTGTGTGGACTGCTGGTCACAGCCTGAGGAACACAGTCAATGCAAGAGTAAAAAGAAGAGAAGGAAGGGCAAAGGGTTCTGCAATGAAGTGAGAGGACAACCTAGAAATAGGAATTCTGTACACGGCTCATACTCTGCCACTAACACAGAATATTCTGCTTCTCTTAAGGGAGAAAAAAGCGAAGGTTGTGTCTTGGTTGGGACATCAACGGACCAAACTCTGATACCACTGCACACTTGCCAAACCAAAGAATTTATTTCCTCTGTATGTGGAGGAACCAACGTTGCACTACAGTCACCGTGGACATCTCATCAAAAGGACGTCAGCCTTCAGGGCAGGCTCGCAGAGGCAAATATCAGTCTTGAGGAGCTTCTGGTAAGAAAATCGTAGCTTGCAGCCTTAAGGCCCGTACACACTGGGAAGAATTTTGCGCGCGATATTCGCCGACGTTTAACGCCTCGCGACTAAACAAAGGGCACCGATGTGAGTGTGCACACCGACGCGAAAAAACGACACGCGTCAAAGCGTCACTTTTTAAAAAACGCCTCGGGTTCGTTTTTTGGTTTGACGCGCCGCGTCAAAAACTATACAACCAATGAGAATGGCGCTTTTGCTCACGTGTCTGGAGCTTCTGAAGTTACAGTAAAACACAACTTGTGGGCCCTCAAACACAGCACTGCCTTTCTGAGCACACATACCAGCAAAGAAGATAGACGCCAAGTGGCGTCTACACTCCCGCAAAGAAATAATGACGAACATTCTAAAATATCCCCGAAAACGCTCATGAGACATTCTCAGCTCTTGTACCCGTCGATAAAACTCACCATGTTCTTCTCTTCTCGTAACTATGGGATGTACCCAAAATCGCCGTCTTTTCCGGCGTCTTTCATCATTCAACAGAACAATAATTTTTTCATCATTGGAACTGGAGCTGGAGCTACTGGTGCTTGAAATATTCACATTTCTTTGTTTGATTCTGACAAGCACGTAAATACTGGCTCTCTTCCTCTGAGTGAAAAGCGACCACCTTGTGTACAGGAGTATTTCTGTTTTACATCAAGCGCCATCTAATGTCAGGGAATGAAATTGCATGTTGGCTCGGCTCATCGTCAGCGAAAATCGCCTGGGTGTGAACACAAAAGACGTGGCGAATAACGCCTGGCGAATATTCGTCCCGGTGTGTACGGGCCTTTAGCTGCAATGTTTGTCAGTATTTACCGGCTCTTAATGCGTCTCTCCACTCTTGGATGTGTCCACGATACAGGATGATTCAGAAGTGACGTCTGATGAAGACAGTTGTTTAACGCAAGATGAAATCCAGGCGTTTCTGGAAAGAAACCAGTCTTTCTACAACAATCGCCTCCAGTACCGACAGCTCCTCAAAGAGAAGTTTACCAACTACTGCCGTGCCACTGAAAAGAGTAAAACCGTCTGTGGAAAATGGTTCACCGCCACCAGTGTCAACTGACTGCACTGAAAGCAGCATCTTTCTCTGGGAAAACAATTAAAAAGCATTGATTGCCACTTCTACTATCTTAGAATGGTAACATTTTGGGAGTACTTTCCATGTCTTGTTGGGTTGTTTCTCCTTTAAGGTAAATGTGATTCTCACTTTTTCTCTGTAATCTGTGTCGTTGCACTTGTACACCAACACTGTTCTCTTTTCCTTTCCACTTTCATGCCTGTAATTGTTATCTTTGACCAAGACGGGATCGGTGGTGTTGGTCTTCTGTAGGGTTTTGGCGGATTTAAAAATCAATTTCTGCAAGTTGTTATTATGGATGAATTTTAGGAGTCTTATTTTTGTTTTTTGACATGATTCTATTTTTGGTTTCTTTTCAGTGACACTTCAGTATAGTGAAAAAAGATTGTACCATGAAATGTGTACAGTAATTCTAAATATAAAGATTTTACAGAGAATAAACATCCATTTGTATTGACGTTTTTGGGTGTGAAGTTAAAACAGCAATGTGAAAGATTTACTAAATAAAGAATATTTATTAATAGCTATCATGTATGTGTATCTTTTGTAATATTGAAGGTACTTTTAATAATCATTTATATTTTATATGCTTTGAAATCACCTGAGAAAAGGTATATTTTGATTATTTTTTTCCTCATAATAAAACTCAACATAAAACTATAAATGACTAATTCTAAACTATCTGGCTTTGAAACAATTTGCAAAGACATAACTTTACATTTTTTTTATAGATTAAAGGAAAATCAATTCTGAAAAAAAAAAAAATTGGAAAAATTGAAACATTTTTGTTACACAATTGTTGCCATTTAAAATGGCCTGAATTTATATAGGTGGGGATTTAACATAAACTTAAATTTTATCTCATTCCAGCTGCTAGAAAAGCTTTGTAGAAAACTATGAGCCTTGTGAAAAATTGTATTTAATTTCAATTTAGGACTTTGCACATTGTATTATCATCTAGAATACAATATGATCACCAAACATTGAGTTGATGGTATAAGAAAAATACCCAGAATCTCAAAATAAACCAGGACATTTCTTACAAAAAATGTTATCCTAATTTGGCTTTTTTGCATAAAAATTTTTAATCACATACATTTGATTTGATTTATTGCCTTATTTCAAGCATCAACATAATAGACGGTACAACAAGAAATCACACAAATACATCAAACTCATTTCAGAAATAAATTAATGCATTGATTAAAAAAAATAAAGAAAACTAATTCAACTTTATTTACAAAGCACTTTTCCTGTTACAGAACTCCTCAAAGTGCTTCACATAGATAAATAAACAAAAATAATAGTAAAAATAGTTGTGGGGAAATTAAGGAACCTAAACATTGTACAAAAAACATGCAGGGAAAAACTACTTAAACGAAAAAGCAAAGATGATGAGTTTAAAGTTTTTTAAACCTACGTAGTGGCTGAAGTTCTGACATCTTCAGGCAGGTTGTTCCACAGATCATTCCACTGTGCTGGAATGTTTTTATTTTGTTTTATATGTTTGTTTAGAACAAACAAAAAAAACCTTTACTTAGTGTGGTGGTTTATTTGTTGCCAGAGGTTGCACATGCGTACCAGCTGTTGATTTGGGCGCTGAACTGCACGGTTGCTTTTGGTGTCATCTGAACTCTCGCCAGTAGATGGCGACATAAAAACAGCGCGTAGCAATCAGGTCCCATGACTCAAAAGAAAGTGGGAGGTGAAGATTCACTCACTCCCGGACTCCTCATATTCCGGCCGCAGGAGCGCATGGATCGGTCTCATTCACGCCTTCCGACTCTAGTTATTTTGGATGCAGCGCAGGCTGATACGGGAGGCTAGAGCATAACTGTAATAAAGCCCGCACACATCAGCGACAAGTTCACGCGTGACGGCTTCATCGGGCCGTCAGAGGTGCAGCGACAGCAGCTCTTGATTCGCGTCCCGGTGGGAGATGGAGCGGTGGAAAGGCAGAGTGGCCCTGGTGACCGGAGCCTCGGTGGGAATCGGAGCGGCTGTTGCCCGAGCGTTGGTCCAGCAGGGGATGAAGGTTGTCGGCTGCGCCAGGAATGTGGACAAAATAGAGGTGGGCTTATTGGTGGTGGAGGTGTGTGTCAAAACATTAATACTAATCCTTTTTATTTATATATATATATATATTTAAATAAGTGTGATACACAGTGGAAGCTAGCAGAGCGGCACTAGCTAACTAACGGTTACTACAAGCTAACATTAGCTTTCCATTTCAAGCTAAAGCCTTTAGTCCGAATGTAAAGAGGAGTTATAACACTACTATCCATCCACTTCTTAAACATGGATACGCTGCTGATTTATATTAATGTGGGGTAATTAATCTGTCAAGTATACCCAGGTGCAATACATTACCTAAAAAATGTTTAAATACTGTTTTTGGGTAATTCTCCAGAATATGAACTAGCTACAACCAGAAAATCTTTTATTACAATCTCAACCTTCATTATTAATTTAACACTATTATTAGTATTAGTAGTATTTTATAAATAGATTCATTTTCCAATAAATCCTATGTCTTGTTATATAAATGGCACTTCTCTTTGGTAATTATTTAAGGAGTCAGACTGCTCAGAGGGGACTGTGGATGCTAAATCAATGAGGCTCCCATTGGAGTGAGAGCTCTACGATATTGTCAGGTGTGTCTCTCAGGAGGTTTCTGGCCTCCTTCCAGTCAGTCACAGGTCTAACCGTATGCCATAAGGCACCACACCTTCTTTATCTCCTCAGCCAATTATTAAGCTTCACTTATGTGACCCTACAGATTCCAGAGCTCTAATGAGGGTGTCTTCTTGGCTATATTTCAGCGTGTTTTTGTCGGCTAAAGTTACACCATTGTTGTATTTAAAGGCTTATAAACATTACATTGGTATAGTCATGCATTTAGGTCAGGGGTCTGCAACCTGAGGCTCCGGAACCACAAATAATAGCTTTGATAGTTACATTTTGTCATTTATTTATATATATATATATTTAAACCTTATAAACTGAAGAGGTCTTGCATTGCATAAAAATGTAACGTCTTTTTAGAAAAAAATCATTTCTGCTACTGCTGACACTAAATCAAGAGGCTTTGAAACTTTACCTCTCTTTCGAAATGCACATGTCAGATAACTAAGATGACGAAAGGTTTGATCTATTGTCAGAGTGGTTTATTATTAGAGCAAGTTGAAACATTGCTGTTCAGAGGCAAATTTCCTAAAAACCCACACCGATCATCTTTTGATCTCTTGTAAAAAGCGTTCCCAGTGATCTATTCATATTGATTATGCCGTTTTGTAGCCAACGTTAATAAACCTGTGTCGTATGACTTCAACACCTGTGTCCTAGGACATGGTCACTGCAGAACGACAGTATTGACAGAAACTGAGCTGAGCTGTTGCAGAGCAGTGCAACCCCGCCCCCCTTCCCTTCCCCACTGCTAAAAGCTCTCTGTCTGACCAGAGCTTGTGGCCTTCCCTGCATATTTCCTATGTCACAAATATGCTCTTTTTTTTATAAGGCTTTTTTTTTGCTTGCTTGTATACAAATTTAAATAGAGAAAAACTCTGAAATGCACATTCAAGCTTAATTTTCCTAATATATGTCATCCATCATCAGAAAACTACCATAAGAACATGTTAAAAACACTAAAACCCCCATTTTCATGAGAGTGGGTCTTTAAAGCATAATTGCAAGTAAATTTGCTGCTTTTTTTTTTTTTTTTTTTACACACAATGTATTTTATTTTGAAAGGAACTTGCATTTGCTGCTGTAAAAGATAATATAATAGAAATATAAAACTGTTCGAATTGGATAATTATAAATATTTATAAGCTACATTTTATAAATGAATGGCTTAATGGCCACAAACATGAATAAAGGGTATTTTTCTAAACATACGGTTCTTCATACTTTAAGAGCTGCCAACAGAGTGGAAGGAGGAGGTGCAGCTGACATGAGTTATCAGTCAATCAAACCATTCATTCACTTGACCTGGCATAAAACGCAAACTTCTTCTTCTGTTCTCCGAATGTCCTTCAAGAGTTTCACAACCCTTTGTCCTTTATCAAAAAATCAGTTTGGAGGAATTCAAACAAAAGAGGAAGAAGCAAAGATTCCTGCTTGATGAAACTGAATGTCATGCAGTGTCTTGTCAGCTTCATTTTCTTGGTAACCCACCAATTGCTGCACGTCAGGCCTGCATCACATTCCCCTCACCTGGACGCACACACCATAACAGCATACAGTGAGTGTGAATTGCGCAATAGATAACCTCCCTCCATTCAACGTGGCCCCTTCTGTCAATAGTTAACCGCAGCAGCTTGTGTCAGCCCATCTGTGACTTCTGTAAAACCTAAAACAGCTAATAAAACATTCATACTCTACTTTAAACTGTTTTCTTCTCTATCAGACAATAGGCTGCTTTGAATGTGACGCTAAGAGAAATATCAGACTCTAATGTGTGAAAAGTCTAATTCTGTCCACTATCTCTGGAGGAAAAACACAGTAAATGCAGGGACAAAGCCCCTACTGTGCTCCCTTTTCTTTGTAAACTGGATTTTTGGCCAAACTAGACATGCTGCTTCTAACACGTGTGTCTCCAAGCACTTGTTCTTCACTTTCCACCTGCTTTTTCTGAACCTACTTGCGGATCTAAAACTTCAGTGCATTCTACCCTAATCGAGCAAAACAACACAGAATAGTTAGAAATATGCTCAAACAGCCCGGCTTTCTGTGTACATAGAGCTCTGCCAAAGTGGTGCTTTGGAGGGTTCTGGCAGCAGTGCCGTTTTGTTGTCAGTGAGAATACCGAGCAGGCTGTGGTGGAGCGGGGAGTTGGAGGGAAATGAGTGGTCACCATGGGCTCCGAGCAGGAATGGAGGCGATGGGGCCAAGCAGCAGAAACCGCTTCTCTTTATAAACCACAGTGTTGGTTTTGAAGTAGTTTGATTTGTTTTTTAACCCTGTTCTTCCATCACTTCTGGACATAAAGCACCAACCACTGGGTTAAATGTTCTTTCTGATGTCATATGTGTTGTAGTTGTAAAACTTTCATCTTTAATACTTGCCGTGTCAGAAGAATGGTGATGTAGCTGCGCAGGCGCCCACATCTGTTAGATCAGAGATAGCTGAAGTTTTATTTCTCTGTCTTTGTATTATCTGCGGGTCAAGGGCAGCGTAGAGTAGATTACAGGTTGCTGTCACTCTGAGACAAGAGGCGGAGACCGAGATGCCACTTTTTTTAAAATAAAGAAGTTTCATTAAAGGTTAACTTTTGGATTTAGTGAAAAGCAGATTTCTTTACTGCTTTTGCTCACTTAAAGACCCACTGCGATCAAAGTTGGTTTTTGGTGTTTTTAACATGTTCTTGTGCCATTTTCCTGATGATGGAGGACATGTATTAGGAAAATTAGGCTTAAAATTGCATTGTGCAGTGATCCCTCAGTTATTGTGTGTGTGTGTGGGGGGGGTTCCATTCCATTATTGTCCCTTTTGATATGTGAAATCTGCTACGTGGGGTTACAGATGTTTTACGGCTGTAAAATTCCTCCTCACTATAGACTTTTCTCAGACAGACATGAACATTTCATACTTTTCTCTCGTTTAAAGTTCAAGCCTTCATACAAAAATTAGTCCAGTATTATAGATGTTTTTTTTTATATTATTTATTTAAGTGGTTTTCTTGGAACATTGCTTTTTCTCACCCATGAAGGAAAACAATCTGAGACAAGTGGCAGGCAGATGATCAACATCTCTACTTATGTTATTGGGTGTTGTAGGTTTGTACATATCAGGTCATTCTCTGTCTTCTAAGACATTCTCTCTGCTTACCTATAGACCTAATGCCAGTGGACTCCATGCAAACAGACTTCTGACTATCTGCCAACCTCACAGCTTTGAACTGAACTGCAGACTTTTTTTTTGTCAGTTGCCTTTTAGCTCACCAAAGCATCCTCTATTCACACAACTTAATCTTGAATTAAGACTCAGAGCTGTTGGCAGGTGAGCCTGAAGATTCATTTCAGGCCTTGGCTGACCCGCCTGGGACCGACATAAAAGGGGACTCAGTCATGCTTAAAGATGTGAGGTGGCACAGTACGATGCAGCTCCAGCTTTGCAGACAGAGAGACCCTGTCCCCGTCTCCTCCTGTGCGTTCTGTCTGGACAGCCTGTTTTGAATCGTCACAGTGGACATATCTCACTTCTGATGGGATTTGAAGTGGGTCCGGTCAGTTTGGTTTGCTTCTTTTGTCTCGTGTTCTCTGCTTTTCATCTCTTTTTAGTGGTCTCTTTTTGAATTTGCATTTTGTTTGTTTGGAAGCACAAAGGTAATATTAAGCCTACATTTCCAGATACCACTATTAATAATTGGAAACTCCCATAGCTGCTTAGGGAAACATCCTTATTTTGTATTTTTAGTATACATTTCCTTTTGAGCTCATCATATTACCTCATGCCCTCTTCACTTCACTAGCGTCATCCATGCATAAAGCTTTTCCACTAACTACACATTTTCCACTGTAGCCATGCACAAAGACAACAGAACAATACCAACTTCATTGTGTTTCCATGGATCCAGTCTCAAGGGAAGCTGCTTTTGCTCCAACATGACTTATAAAAGACCGGATTCTGTGCAGAGGCTTATTTCTTTAAATAATCTCACACGGCGGTCAAAGACGGGATTGCTCTGGACAGCTCAGTGACCCTTATGAACCATTCCACCTGCACCACTGCGGCGCTGTCCTCCCCGTTCTCCTCATATTTCAGATTTAATCTGGACCCACACGGACAGTCCCTTTGCAGGCCTCTCAGGAGTTATGGTGGCACACTTCCTGCACCGGGTGCTCTGTGTCAGGCTCAGTGATGTGTGAGGTAGAAAAACGCTTTGGATGCTCTGTGACAGCAGGTCTGCACTTGCGATTCGATGAATCGGTGTGATTGAAAAGACAAAAGAATAGGGCTGGCTTTCTCCCGACTGTTATGGAGATGTTTGCAGATTAGACACGAGTTTATCCAGTTTTGTAAAACAAGAACAAAGTCATACTGGTCCATTAGACCCAGTTACCTTTTGTCTATGTTTCAGATATAAACAAGGGAGCTAGAAATACTTATTAGAAAGTGTGCAGCTGGTTTTACTGTGTAAACAGGGCTGTCTCTACTTTTCTAGTCCTGGGGAGAAGCTTTGGGCTTAAATGTTCAGTGTAGGTTTTATTTTTTGGAGCAAGAATGTGCTCTGACTGGTTCCTGGTATGATTTCAATCTTCAAACAGTTAGAACTAACCACACATGTTCCTCTGGCCTGTGCCATCTTTACTATGGATTTACAAATATATATATTTATTTATTGAGCTCGGCTTGAGGCTTCATTTCCTGGAACTTCCCTGTCATCGAGCGAGAATAGCTGTCAGCACGTGTTGTAATCTTATCTCTCTGAGGTGATTGGACTGTTTTAAAGAAGAACCATAAACCGCCTCATTCAACCTTTAAACCTTTTAGGTGGAGTCTCTCCACCTGAGCAAAAGATCATTACAGAACCAGTCCAGCTACACAGTCACCTTTGACCTCTCTTTGTGTGTCACTCTCAGGCAGCGCTTAAGTGATAATAGTGATGAAAAGAACTCTGAGTGAGAGATAAAGAACACACAGCATTGAATACTGCTTCTCTGCTCTCTATAAAAATAAACTTCAAAAACAAAACTGTTTTAATCGTCCAGAGGTTTTTTAAACTCTTTTTTTTGTGTGTTTCTGTTTCACATGCACTTTGTTATTACCGAACATTGCGTAATGAAGATGAGAATGTTTTATGACAGGCACTCCTGTTGTGTGTGTCCCAGCCCAAGTGCTTAAGAAATAGGACGAAGACAATTAAAGAGGAGATTTTCAATTACTCTTTAGTTTATCTCATGCATGTTTGTTTATGTATTTATTTTTTTCACCCAGCTAAGTTTTCGGAGAATAAAATGTCCAGAACGTCATTCCCTAGTCTTTATGGGAACACCTTGGCCAAACTCCTTGTCTTTGAAATCCCACACCAATCATTTTCAAAGTGTTCCCCCAGGGGTCTTTTATTTTACAAATGTGCAGCTTTAGCCAAAATCAATCATCCTGTGTTGTTTTCCAGGACACAGTTTGTGCAGAGCGGCAGGAGTTCATTTAGAAATTTAGAAAACCTTTGAGTTGTGGACCCATCACCCCTGTGTTTACACGCTCTCCTGCTAGCTTACAGCCCCAAGCTAACATTAACGGTGCAACAAAAATGGCGTGTAGTATTGAAGATATCCAGCCATGCAGTTTGGGGCCAAATACCCGCGGGGACGAGAAAAACAAAGACATACATGATGGATCTAGTCGTGTACAAGTGGATGGATCAGAATAGAGCGGAGCAGGGAGCCAGTGGCCTGCTGATTGGAGTTTCGACATCAAACAGCCTTTTTTTGTCAGCTCCTGAGTTACTTTACTTTTTAAATATTCTACATCATGAGAAAAAAGCCACAAAATACATGATAAAAACACACAAAAACAATTTCCATTGGATTTCATTGGATTAATGCTTTGTGGTCTCTTCTTTTAACTCCCTGATCAGTCCCAGTTCACTGGTTTATCCCATGTGAGAAGGTAAATTATTGATAAGCACAGCCTGGGATAATGATATTTGGTCTTTGAACTAATCTCAAACTGCAGGATTTTCCACCCATGAACAGAATTATCTGCACACTTTATCGTGCCGTTTGTTTTCTCCTGTCCCTGCAGTTCTGTAACCTGTAGACTTAAAGAGCTCCCTTAAAAAAAACACATTTTTTTTCTGTCGCAGTAAGCTGGATGTTTTTTTTTTTTGTTTTTGTTTTTTCCCTTTTTCTTTTCTTTCAAGTTTGGCTGCTCAAGCCATCCCTGTAGGTGTGTCAGTCCTTGCGATCAGAGCAGAGCAGCCAGTGCCAGAGCACACCCACATGCACAAACACAGAGGGATTCACAGCCGGACACTTCCTGCAGTTTGGACCAAAATCACAGCCTTTTTTTTTTGCTCTGCTGCTCCCTTGTCAACCTCAGTAACTCCATTTATTCTTCTCTGAACAAAGAGACAAACTCATCTAGCTCTCTCTTTATGCTATCAGCCCTTTTTCTATAAAAAAAAAAAAGCCCAAAAAAGCCCCAAATCCTTTCAGCAGGCTTCACAGCAGGGATTCAGTCTGGAAGAAAAGCCTCAGTCTAATTGGAATTCCAGTGTTTAACTTTTAAAGCAGCTGAACTGATCAGAAATCAGTCAATATCAAACCACACATACAGGACTTCAGGGAGTGGCACGTGGAGAATGGAGCAAGTGGCACGATCTTTACTGAATTGTGTCTCTTCACTTTTTCACAATGGATAAACTGAAGTCAATAGTTTAGAGAAGATGGACTGGTTTTGTGACAAACATTTCCTCCTTTCATCCAACCTAATAAAGGTGGGACAGGGGCTGCAAATAACTGAAAAAACAAGAAATATTCAGCTGGAAGAACATCTAGCAACAAATTCATATACATACGTTTAGGTTTGTCCCACAATTAGCTACAAACGAAGAAGATGAGCAAAACTTCAGTGAAATAGTCTATAAAAAACAAGAATTCTTTAAAAAATAATGTTCCTTAACTTCGGAATGTAAAGAGGGTTTTCAAATATTATCAACTCAATTCAGAGAAAGTGAAGAAATCTCTGTGTGCAAGGAACACTGTCTTATGGGATGGCTAAACTAACCTTTTAAAGCAACATACACACTGGCTATGTGATGCATGTTCAAGGACATGCTAAACAGGCATCCTTGAATGCGCTTTTCGCATACAGTCTTCACACTGGACTGTCGCTGCTTGACACTAGCGCATGTGTTTACAGTCGGAAGAGGCTTGGTGTGAAATGTCGAAGTAGTGCAACTCTTGTGAATCTTGCTTCAGGCTTTTTCTTTTACAGCGCCATCCCAATATATGAAAGACTCGTCGAACAACAAAATCCTCTGATTCTAATGCTAAGAGCCGCGATGCAACATTTAATGTTAGTAATGTGTAGGCCTATGCAATAAATTGCAAATTTATCGTTAGCGCAATATCAAGCTGTGTAAAACACATATTGCAAAAGACGGCAAAAATTGCAATAAATGGTTACCTTCAATGTGCTAAAACAGTCTTATGGCAGCTTGAAGTATTTAATGTATCAAAACAATTCCCTTTATGCATTCGACCAATCGGATGGACGCCTTCATATTGTTGACCAATCAAATGCAGCCCTTTTATGTTTGATGTTCGCCTCCTATGTAGACGAGGGTCATTTGGGGTATAATTTAAGTTATGTTGACTCTTATTTAAATTAAACGTATGCAGTGAAATGGAAATTATGTTTTTGGTTGTTTTGCAATTTGTTCATGTATCACAATATTGATCACTAATATCGCAAATCGCGAGTTTTCCGCATATCGAGCAGCACTAGTAATGTGTTGCATATTTGTGCAAAGCTGCTAGAATCAGTTAACTTATGTCGACTGCCCTTCACTGCAATTTTCCGCTTCAGAATCCCTTGGAATTATGTTGATTGCGTAAACAGGGGAAGAGTTACGGTTGTAAGAAAGTCAACACTGGAGCTAAAGCTCCGTTGTCAAAGGGTTAATAATGCAGGAAGGAAGCCATACATTAGCATGGTCCAGTAGTATGGCTTTTGGCCAAGAGTTTTGTCAATGTTGTAAAAGGGTTCAAATGTCACTTTCAAGCTGTAATTCTGGAAACACTGGAATAGGAACATTTTGCTTTCAAAAATTTCGAAACGATCTAAGATAAATCCCCTCCAAAGGTTTGAGAGCATTTGCCTTTGAAGGACAGTGTAAGTGTTTTCTATAAACCAAAAGCACGTAACTTGTACATGTTTATGTAAATACATATGTTGTTGTTTTACACTCGTGTGTCATATCAGGGAGTCTCCTCTCACGCGGTTTTATCCCTCCATCTGCCTCCTCAACATGTGACACCTTGCTATTATGTGCTGGACTTTTCACAGCGTTTGCCTGGAGCCCTCGCTGATATGGCTGACTCCACCCTTCATTCTGTTGAAGCCTGCGCATTCACAACCAGAACACACTTTTCCAGCCCCCAAAACAGCTTCCAGATACCTGCCACTCCTTCAGTAACCAGAATCTCCCTCCTCTTTCTCATCAGGTTTCAGTTGCCCAAGACATTCAATGAACTTCAGTACGGGGAATCGTCTTCATCGCATACTTTTAGAACTTTACCTGGCTTCTTCTTCCCAGTATTCACATTCTCAGCACTTAACACAGCTGAATACTGTCTCCATATTCTTGTTTTTTTATGTTATTTTGTTAAATAGTAGTTTATCACTAAAAAAAAGCATTGCCCTTTGAGTTCAGTGGAACGACTGAGCTAACGTTGGCAGGTAGATGTACTCTAAATTATCCTTGAAAACACTTTAAAAAAACGTCTATTAAAAGTGAAAAAAAACTCTGCACTCTGGTAATGATGTTGAATTCCTCTAAAAGGACATCATTGATCTAAAATGGTTGGTCTACATGTCCCTGTGTGATGCCACAGATGCTCTCATCAGCAGAATGTCATGTCCTTCATCCCTGCGGGTTGCTGGGCCCACCTAGCGCTCACACCGCCTCCTGTCTTGACAGTACGAGCCATCAGGTGACTCAGGCCGCTGTGCGGATCAGTGCTGCGGCTCACGTGGGCAGCCAGCTGTCGAGGTCGGACTCTATCCTTCCCCACCTATCCCAGCATCAGCACCATTGACTCTGCAGCCTGATCCTTCTGTGTTTTTTAGAATTCATAGTAGAAAGGTCTTTAAAAAAGCTTTTTTGTTGTTGTTGTTTTTTTTTTTTTTTGGGGGGGGGGGGGGGGGGGGTGATTGCAGAAAGGTTTTACTTCCGAAACTGGTTTCTGCAGCCCTGGCAGTGATTGGTTACCGCCAGGCCTCAGCTGATGTGACGTGGCTTTATGACTGCATGTTCTGGGTTTCCTAATTCATGGAAAGGGCGGGAAGTTTAATGATGGTGCAGAAAAGTTAATCATTTCTAGCTTCTGTGCTGCTTTGTCACAGGCCTTTTGATTAACACTAGGCCACTTTAACAGGCCTCATGGCACAAACTGATTACTGTATTTTCAGACTACAAGTAGGTATAAAATACAGAAGTATTAGTCACAGCAGCAAAACAATGCAGAATAAAGAAGAAAGATTCCTACAGAAGTTGCACTTTTGGGAGAAATGTATTCAACAAAATACAGGAACAAGAACATGCAAAAAAAAAAAAAAAAGCAACTTAACCTCCAAAATATACGGTATTTTAATTGTGCCTTCATTTCTGTTTTTCAGAAACTGTCAGCAGAATGTCAGAGCGCCGGCTACAGTGGGACATTGATCCCCTACAAGTGTGACCTTTCCAATGAGGAGGAGATCCTGTCCATGTTCTCAGCAATCAAGACGCTGCACAAGGGCGTGGACGTGTGCATAAATAACGCTGGGCTGGCGCACAACGAACCCCTGCTCAGCGGGAAGACAGAGGGCTGGAGGAACATGATTGATGTGGGTCAACCAAACATGCAGACTTAGTTTGACGTTGATCTTGTGGCAGCTGAGTCACATAAATAGAAGTCATGTGTTTTAAGTTTGTATCAGTCAAAAAAGAAGCCGCCTGTTTTTGAATAGTATGGATGCAGGGGCTCCACACATTCTGACCCCCTCCCTCCTGAGGAGAAGCTGCAGCAGAGGCCAGCTAATGAAAGCCAGCACTATTTCTCTCGTTGAGACGTTTTGATTCATTGAGCTCTTGACTCAGACCCCTGCCAGCCTCTGTCTCCAAGGTCCAGCATTTGTAACACTGGCCCATCTGTTGTCATGGAAGCCTGCATGAATATGTCCAGCCGCGTATTTTTAGCCCGCGTTTAATCTGTATGCTGACCTTGTTTGATCACCTCCCTCTATCTTACCATGGTGGCGTTAACCTGCTGTCTGTCAGCGTCAGCTGGAGAAGCTTAGAGGCAGAAGCTGGATGGGAGCAGCGGGTTTACGTGTTCTGACACCATGGCCCAGTTAACATCAGTCAGCTGAATCCTGACTTCTGGAAATGAAGCTCTCAGCTTTTATTATTTACTGTCCTCTTAGTTTAGATTGGCGAACAGAACCTTGTAGAGGCTGAATAGTCCAAGATCAGTGAAAGGACATTGTTCTCGTGTCCTCCAGGTAAATGTCTTAGCCTTGTGTATCTGCACCCGTGAGGCCTACAAGTCAATGAAGGAGAGGAATGTTGACGACGGCCACATCATTAACGTTAACAGGTGAGTCGTTCTAGCAGAGACCCAAAAAGTATCATGGAACGATAAAATGTGCCAAAGCTGTAGTCCTTTTTTTATCCTGTTTTTTTTTTTTAAATATCTAAATGTAAATAAAATGTTAAAGTTGCCTTGACATCTAAATGTAATTCCAGCTGGCGTTTTTGCTTTCAAGTAGGTCATTTTAGAGCCAAAGTGGTTTAATGCATATTTGCATCAAAGGCATCAAGGGGTTAGGCCAAACCAGGTTTAGATGTAAAACATTGCCTTTTTTGAAAGCCACATTTTTACTATCTTAACAAAAAGGATTCCAGAAAGACAGAGGAAGTATGTTCCCGTTGTTAGAGCAGTGTTTCCCCAGCTGGTCCTGGAAGTCCACTATACTACTCTGCTCAAACCCACCTGGGCTATAGGGCAATGCCTGAATTCCTTAAACCCTAACTACTAAAAAACTATCTAGTGTGGGACTATGTAGTGTCCTGGATAAAAGCAATTCAGACACCATCCTCACTACTTCTTTTTTTTTAAAACAGCAAATATGACATCGCCGATTTCATGAAGTAAAAATCTAATAAATATGAACATTTTACAAAGACTGTTTATGAATCCACTGTGTTCTGATGATGACAATTTGGATGGCTTATAAAATTAAATTAAATTAAAATACTTTTTTTTTTTTTACAAAAATTGTTGTAACACAATCCATTGTGGTCTATATTCCCCAATCTAGTGAGCATTGTTTTGTGCAGAAATTTCTGTGAAATTTCTAAGGCACTCCATTTTGGAATTGTAGATTCAGACAGCACTACAAAATGGCAAACGCACTATATAGTGGGCTATGAAGTGTGTAGGGAAGACATTTTGGACACAACCGCGGTCTATCTCATCATTAACCTTAACAGTGACAGTCATTAAAGCTGTGCCATGTAGATCTTTGTTTTCCTCATCTGAGCTGGCATCTGCCGCTAAACTGTACGTCTGGATAGCTCAGATATTGCTCACAATTTTTGTTACACCAGTAATGTTAGGATGGGGTTGTGAGGAGCTGTAAGCTAGCGGGACAGAATGTAAACAAAGAGCTCTCTGCAACTGGTAGGGGAAGGGAAGGTGGGTTTTTAAATCCTAGCGCTTTATCATAAAAAGCTCTGCTCTACTCATGGTGTTTTAAGCTTGAAGACAAGAGAGCGTGATTGTTCCCATTTGTTTTGTACTTCCTTAACCGATTGTGTGCAAATTGGGTCTATTATTTTTCTAATTTTTTAACTTGAATAGCAACTTTTGCATGTGGTTTTTTATGTTTTTATTTTTTTAAAACAAAAACAATAATCCTTTTTGTTTCCCGTATTAAAACATTGCTACACTGCATTCAGCTGTTTATTTTTTTTAACACACAATATGAATAGCATTGGAAACACAGTCTAAGTAGGTGGTGTCGGACGTAAATGTATTTTTTTTGTGTGGAAAGTACAGATAAAAACCGATAAACAGCTGCCGTTTATAGGAAGGCACTTAGAAACGAGATCTATTGTATAATGTGCTGTTTAATAAGTAAATCTGAAGGCTTGTTCCTTTTTTTTTTTTTGCTGTCCTCACCTGCTACAGTATGGGGGGGCACCGAGTTGTGCCGAGTGCTGACGAGCATTTCTACTGTGCCACTAAATACGCTGTGACCGCTCTGACCGAAGGAATACGACAAGAACTCCGAGAAGCAAGCACTCACGTCAGAGCAACAGTGAGTAAGCTGCCTCTGTGAGAACGGCCTGTCTGCTGTCGGACCCTTTTCACTGTCTGAGCTGCAGAAGCCCAAGAAAAAAGGAGAAGTAGAAATCTAACCATCTCTCTCCCTGCAGTGTATTTCTCCTGGAGTAGTAGAGACTGAGTTTGCCTTCCGGCATCACAACAGCGATCCAGAGAAAGCAGCTGGAGTCTACGAGAGCATGAAAGTAAGGGAGTCCACCTCATTTATAACCGTCTCTTCAGCTGCTTTCACACCCCCACTGAAGGCTCATCCCCGGCTCATCTTTGTTCCGCCTCTACCTTCCCGATGTTAGCGCACACTGCACCCATAGATGCCGATTATTCCAGTCCTTGTGAAAGTGCTGGGAAAAAGTCCAAGCCAATTGTTTTTAACCAAACCGTTCAAATGGTATCACCTGTAACACGTCCAGTGCTAAGAACAAAGTTAGCAATCGTTTCAGACAATAACTACGAACAATCTACTAAGGAAAAAAAGAGCAACTTTTCAAAAACGTTTTGTGTTTGTGCTGATTTTTACAATATTTTTTCAAATCTGTATTATATAGAATAAATAAAAAGTAAATAAAGACTTTAGAAGAGAACATGTTTTATACTGCAAAGCAAATACAGGTTCAAGCTCAACATTGATGGGAGGACGCCAAAGAAAACCCATTTTGATCATGAATTATTAAAGACTGTGAGGCTCTTCTGAATGCACCACATTTAGCCCCGCCCTCTCAATCAGACCGGTTTGCAGTGGACGTCACTGAGTCATCAGGATGGCATGTCCTGGTTCCTCAGTCTGGTTTCTTTATAGAGGGATCAGTTGGGAGTTTTCCTATGTTGCTAATTAGGAACTATGTGCACATTTAAGAGCACTTACTTAGCAGCAAACAGTTCTGTTTCTCATGAACTGAATCTCCACAGAGAGTTTTGGGACAAACGTCAACAAAAACATGGGTGAAGAACATTTCTGCTTCTTTTATAGCACTAATCAGATACAGCAAAGCGCTGGGTGCTTTCAGTGCAAACAATGTAAACCACAAGGATGAGGTAAGGAATCTGTCAGGAAGCATATTCATAAAGACAAAGTTGGGCACAAATTAATACTTTGTGCACAAATTTGCAGAAAAAAATGAACACAACATTTAGTTTTACGTATTACATCTCTGTTGTAAATATGATTTGTCTTAGTTTTGAATAGGACATTTTTCCTATGAACTCACTTTCAAAAATATGTCCCGGGATCACAGGCATATATGTACATGGAGTTAGGCACATAGATCGTTCTAGTAGCGTGTTTAGATTTATTTATTAAACTAAACAGAAGCTTTTAGAATGGCATTGATCTCATAGGGGGGAAATTATCATGATACCACAAATTCAATCACACCAGGATCTTTTTGAAATGTTGCACCATGGACCACAGGAAGTAAATTCTAAAGGTAAATAACTGTACTAAAATGTACAACATAAAATCCTCATCTTCTAATATCTACAAAAATAAAGATGAAATCCGCAGAATCCAGAGAGCAGATTGACGGATGCCAGTTCAATCGCAGCTCTAATGCATTTAATATGAATTTCCATTTTTGAATAGACGCCTGTCAACACAACCTGCTGCTGCAGCAGCATTCCTGGAATCTTTTCTGTGTTAATTTGATGAGTTGGTGACCTGACAGCAGGTGATCTGACCAGAGGAGCCAAAAACACGAACCTCAGCAGGTCGTGAGCGTATAGTCAATAATGCTGAGTCATAAAAAAAACTGCTGATAGAATCTGACACCCTGGTTTGGACCCCGCCATAACCATGGATTCTTTAATTTAATTCAAAGCAGGAAGAACCAAATGTTGCAGCTCCTCAGATACCACCGGAGGCCTGTGTCAGAACGGAGCAGTTTCCCGTTTGTGGAATTTACACCAAGAATAAACATCTGTGTGGTCTGGTGTCAGAAACTTTAACATTTATTGGTTTGTTTCTTAATTATAGAATCTACAGAGCACGCTTCAAATAATGTCTTATTATATTAGAGCTTAAATTTAGTTTAGAGCCATAGTTTATAGATTGGCAGATGGTTGAGCCTGTCAGAGTTTTGAGTTTTACTTTGTGCCGCCTCATTTCTGCGATCAGTACATCGATAAGTTGATCAGAGTAAACAGTGATCATTGCTTTTGTCCCACTTCAGGCTTCATTTGAACCAATTAGAATCCAGTAGGTAGTGTTAGAAATATTGTCCGGTATTTATATAAAGCAGAGGTTTGAATCGAATGGCTGTGTGTTTTTCAAGTCCTGTGTCGAATCAAGAGGCACAAAGGTGTCAAACACACAGAGACGGACGTTTGTGAGACTTTAGTTTGACAAAAAAAAGTTTTGTTGGCTTTAACATGAACGCCTGTTAAAGCGTGTCATTAAGCAAAAAGGTCTTCTGTGGTCATACACAATATGAATAGAAATACATCGAAATCTGGTTTAGGACTTGAAAAGACGAGTAACTTGCGACCACAGCAGCATCATCCATGCATTTTTGTTCATGTCAGTCGCTGCTCTGTGAGCACCCCTGGAGGCGTATCACAGACATTTCACACAGCACAGTGAGGCGGAGCAAAGACGCCACA
This sequence comes from Oryzias curvinotus, assembly GCA_023969325.1. NCBI lineage: Eukaryota > Metazoa > Chordata > Actinopteri > Beloniformes > Adrianichthyidae > Oryzias > Oryzias curvinotus. The sequence goes on along the minus strand of CM043719.1, from coordinate 10,195,218 downwards.
CAGGCAAGTGAAGTGGAGGTGTGGAAGTAGCTTTTGGGAGCTGCTGCAACAAGAACCTTTTGCTCATTTTTCAGTGTTTAAAAGCAGAGGACATCGCGAGTGCGGTCATATTTGTCCTCAGTGCGCCTTCCCATGTTCAGGTATGTTTTCCTTCATCTCTGTTGGTGTGCAGCATGAGCTGAAAGATTGCTTTTACTATTCCCTCATTGTTTCCCCCTCTTGTCTACAGATCGGAGACGTGCAGATGAGGCCGGTAGAGCAGGTATCATAGCAGTGACCATGAAGCCGACGGACAGCAGCCACCGTGACTTCTTGGTGACCTCTGCTGGACGTGCGAGCTCAGAGGAAGGGGGGGTTTGACACAAATCAACCACAGTTGGTTCTGCGGGGGCGCGACCGCGTGCAGCTGAAGCCTTAAAGCGGCCGTTCAAGGGAAGGCGAGCCCTAGACTCTCTAAATCACTACTGAAATACTACTGAAAGCAGCAGCCCCCTCCAGCACTGGGCCCAGTGCTGAGCTGAGCCACTCTGATGTAGGAACAAACAGGGAGAGCTGCTGCTGTGCTGCATCATCCTCTGCACAGCCGTCGCCTCAGAGGGAAAAGATGTCAATGATTGCACATTATGTTTTCTTTTTGTAGGTCATACAACATATCTTTTTGAATTGTAATTAAAAGAATAATTCCTGTTTATAAGAACTCTTCATTTTTTATGACATACTTTGAATTTGGCCGACACAGTTTTGGTTTCTTATGGACTAATCTCAGTCGATATTGTCATACCCATTGTGAGTAACCATAGCAACCTTGTCTTTCCATTCACTACATACTCTCACAAACACAGTCATCCCTTTAATTTTTGTTTGATAAGGAGTAAAGCACAGGTTTCTCCTATCAACCTTTTAGCCCAGTGTAATATTAGCTTTCTGCACTTTGAATTCATTTGTGAGGTGAAGGAAAAACTGCGGGTGAGGAGACTAACTGCACACGTTTACTCTGAAACATAACCCCTGTTTAAGATGTTCTCATTTAATTAATAAATGGTTTCCCAGACGCTTCAAATCCTTGTGTTTCCTTGACCAATGAGCTCAAAAACAGAATTTTCTGACTTTTTTATGATGTTGCATTTGTTAGTTATTTATCAGCAGTGGCCTGATGCATTTGACCTAATACATGAGTCAGCAATAATGGATTAGCTGTTTTTAGATTAAAGTATTCAATGCTAAAGTTCAGCCTGGTGATGAAAAACTTTACTAGGGGTGTGACCTAATCCTACTCTAGGTTAAGCCACTGATGTCACCAATAGATGGCGCTGTTGGAAAAGTCAACAAAATAGATGAAAATGTGAAGGTCTGGAACATGTGCACAACTATTTGACACATTTGCAATTGAGATCGGATCCGAAGGCATCCTGATTGTAATAATTTTTGCTATTGCTACAGACTAAGTCATGGTGCCATTTGAAGGTTTCTCCCAAATCATCCCAAACAGTTTTATTGTTGACAGATGCCAGCCCTATTATTATATATTTTAAAACTATTTAAATCATTTTCACTATTTGATTCTCCACTGTGAAATCCATTTTTCTGCAACTCACAGGGAGATTTAGTAAACAAAACTATGTGACCACTTGAGAGCAGCATGCTAGAAACAATACAAACAATATTTAGAACAATAATGTTAAAAAAAGACCGCCAGATATAAAAAAAGGTGCCAACAATATACAGGAACGCTGTCACAGAAAGTCAATTCTTTAATATAGCGCCACCTTTTGCCCTACCACTATAAAACGTCAAAGGTTATCTAGAACAGTGTTAAGACGACCCGTTACCATATTAAAGTCTTAAGATGTTACCATAAATAGGTGAGAAAAAAAGTTAAATGAAAAACATTTTCACTTTAGGACATCAGGAGATACCATCCAAGTGTCAAAATACAAAAATCTCATCAAACCTCCCCACACATGGCTTCATGGCAGAGGAATGTGTGTTCCCCGTAGAGTGGACTTCCACCTGGGTAAAGATCGCTTAAAGTCTAAGGAATATCGAACCAAAAGAATGTTTTTGCAAAACTACAATCTGGTGGAAAATTCCATTTTGGCAAAGTTGTTGGAGTCAATTCCAAATTCCTAGATTTTACCTCACTGCTAAACTGTAAACACTTGATATAGGCAGAGCGATAGAGCCATAGAGCTAAAGCTAAAAGATCCTGTCTCACATCTAATATTTTCTAATTGAGCAGACCAATAACCTTTTATTAAACTTGTTTCAATTTGGGGAGGCTAGACATTGCCTCCCTCAGCAAAAAGTAGTACACTTGAAGTCTGTTTTAAGTATACTTGAGTATAACAAGTCTACAATAGACCATGTACATATAGGGAGTACACTAACTTCAGACTAAATTGGAACATTTTCGGTTTATAATATGTAGAGAGTACCAGTAAATAAAAAGTATACTGTCTCACTTTTAGTTTGAAATAAGTATACTTGAAATACACCTAAATAGACTACTTTTTGTTGAAGAATTCTCGAAAGCTCGCGGAATATTGGGTCCATTGGCTTTGTGCTGCTCCATACAGGGTAGAAGGCTAATTTAGTAAATACAGCTTCACTGAATTTAAATGAACAAATAAATAAAGGAAGTGACTATTCACATGTAATAAGGGCGGGGTTAGGGTTAAAATTAATGCAGGCATGGAGCAATGCTTATTTTGGCTGTAATGATTACATGTGGCCAACATGAATTTCCATCAGTTTCTGTGCCTGGTTGGACATAAATATGTGTGAATAACATTATCCAACAATAAAATAAATGAAAAAGTCTGTTTACTACAGATGTCACAAATCTAGGGAGAAAAGAAAACTAAATGAAGATATTGCAGTTTCACCTGTTCAGCAATTAATGTGTAACTTGCTGAACCCTTTATTGTGCAAACCTGTATCAATTTAAGAACAGCCAGCATCCTGGCATTAAGCCAGTAATTGATGTGCATTCTTAAATTTACCGAACTCAGATTTCAACCCATCTAAGTTTGAGCAGAAACTCACAGACTAACAAGTGTGACACATTTATAAAACCAGTTCTCCAAAGGAAGTAAAACACAGATTTATTGAAGAACTTGATGCAGAAAAAGTGGATGGACTTCAGGTATTAGGAAATGCTCAGGGTGTTCTAGGGAGACAGGAGAAGCTGGTTAATAACAGACAAGTCAGGTGGGCTGTGTGCACAGTAGAAGGTGTGCTTACTGAAGAACAAAGTCTGCAGAATCCACTGGTCAAAGGTGGAGATAGGGGGATTTCCAGTGCAGATGAAAAAGAATTTGGATATCCAAGATCCAGATATCCAGTAGGTAGAATCCAAAAGGGAAAGGCAGGTCAGGATGACAAAGCAGGTCAGAGGTCTTCAGAGCTGGAAAGTTAATGCAGTGCAGTCAGACAATCGGGCAGTGTTGCAGAAAAAACACACAGGTAGGTAAAGGCAATAATATCCATTGTAGGGGTGTTGAGAAGGGTAAAACAGGAAGTCCTGATGTCAAACTAAAAGCCGAGATAGGAAGTGGTGCTAAAATCATAATGAGATTTACCTATCGCTTCCTCTTGTGTGTGAAATGATAGATTTCCAAATCAGCTTGGCGTCTTTTGGGTATTTTCCTCTAGTTCTCTTTTGGTTCTTGTACTCACTTAAGAACGCTACACAGAGTTGTGGTTACAACGGAGCCTAAAGAAACACCCAGACCTAAATCATTATTTTCTCTCTCAGTTTTCCAAACACCTCAAAACTCATCTTTTTCATCATGCATTCAACACATAATATTTAAGCTGCTGTTTTTAACTGTTAACTTATTTTGTGTTTTGGAGTTTTATTGTTATATTTTTTATGTTTTTACATATTTTTGTCCTGTGAGGCGACCTTGAATGTCCAGAAAGGCGCCATATAAATAAAAATTTTTATTATTATTATTATTATCTCTTCAAACTTTTTTTCACAAGTTGGACATAAACAATGTAATATTTATAAAAAATAATATTGATATCATAATGTTTATCTTACATCAATGACATCCATATTGACTCCGACACTTTAGAGAAGCATGTTGCGCGTGTCTGGCAGGTGTTACAGCAGCTGATTGATCCCAAACTCTATGCCAAAGGGGAGAAATGTGAGTTTAATAAGACCTCAGTCGCTTTTCTGCTTAATGCGGAGGATGTGGCAATAGACCAGGGAAAGGTGGAGGCAGTGCTGCAGTGGTTCCAGCTGACCACAGTGAAGGAGCTGCAGCGGTTTCTCAGGTTCGGCAACTTCTACTTGCATTTCATTCACACTTCAGCACACTGGTGGCCCCTCTCACCTCTCTCCTGAAGGGCACTCCCAAGTGACTGCTCTGGACTCCGGCAGGCACTGAGCCATTCTGGACACTGACACAGCACTTTACCCAGGCGCACATCCTCCATAACCAGACGTTCAATTTATTGTGGAGGTGGACGCCTCCAACACAGGGGTCGGAGCCGTGCTCTCTCAACACTGTGATCAGCCAGCCAAGACTTTATCGTGCGCTTACTTTTCCAGGAAACTTAACCACACAGAGCGGAACTACCTCTGACTACCACCTCCAGTCTAATGGCCAAGTAGAGTGCCTGAACCAGGAAATGACATGGTTCTTTCATACCTACTGTAGCTGACATCAAGAGGACTGGAGTCAATATGCCCAGAATTCACTGAAGAAGGCGACCACGGAGCTCTCGCTCTTTCAGTGTGTGCTGGGGTTTAAACCTCCGTTCTTTTCCTGGTCAGGAGAACCCACAGAGCTACCAGCAGTGGACGAGTGGTTCAGCCGCTGTGAGGAGATGTGGGAGGCGGCTCATGTCCGCCAAACCCAAGAACAGGTCTGTCAGCGCAGATGGGAAATCCCAATCTGGTTCCAGTCAGTGGGTCTGGCTCTCCACCTGAGACATTCAGCTACGGCTCCCCTGCAAAAAGCTCAGTCCCTACGTGGTATGTGGGTCCATTGCAGATTTTCAAATATATCACCTCCTGAGAACCACGTCTCACCCATCTTTCCTGCCTCACTGCTGAAGCCCACCAATGGACTTCCGGATGGGGGTTTGCAGTCTGAGCCCTCTGATGTCAGCATGCTTGCATTGATGGTGGTTGGCGAGGTGGACTATCTTGTCAGGAAGATCCTAGATTCCCGGTGCAGAGGGGGTCAGTTTCAATTTCTGGTGGATTGGGATAGGGCCCAGAGGAACGCTCCTGGGTTGTGACTGATGACATCCTTGACCCCTCCCTGATCAGCAACTTCCACCGATGCCACACGGACAGACCTGTCCCCAGACCTTGTGGTCAACCTTGGTGTCGGAGGGGCCCCTCGCTTCCAGAGCCGCTCGCAGGAGGGGAGCTCTGTCAAAAGTCAGAGCTCTGTCTCCCCCTCTGGTGACCGACGGGAACTGTCTCCAGAGTACTGAATGCACTACATCTCCCAGCAACACCAGCGCACAGCTCCTGGATGACTCACACCTGAATCTCATTTGCAAATCACTCACAGTCTACTTACATAAGTACCTCACTCAGTGCAAAGTATTGTTTGTGCCACTCTGCCTTAATTAGCGAGCGTTGTATTTGAACCTGATCTTCTGTCTCCTGACCCTGTGTCTGACTCTGTTTGCCTGCTGCCTGCCCTGATTCTCACCTGGATCTTGACTACTCCTGTCTCTCCTTCGATGATCTCATGCCTGTTATTGACCTCTGCCAGCCTGACCCTGATTTAGCTTTGTGGACTTTTAGCTGTGCTACTAAACCTGCCTGCAATTAGATCCAGTCGTCTGCCTGTTCTTGTGACAAAACTACAAAGCACTATGACCCTTTACAGGCTAGCTAAGAACCGTATTTACACCATCTACAAAAATTTCGGTGAGCATATAGAATTCACTTGAGAAGTTGGATGGATTTGCACTAAATGGGAAGCACCATGGGGTTTGCAGGGGTTCTCAAAATAAGGTTGATACCAAACTTTAGTGAAGATTGGTAAAAGTGTGTTTAATAGGGATCCAAAAGTCTGTTTTACAAAAAAATAGTGAAGTGGGCAGTGACATATCAAACGTTTCACGTGGTCTCAATAAATAGTTAATCATAAAGACTTTATGTCTAAGACACGATAAACAAAAGATACAACCTAAATGTAAAACTTTAAAAATATTATATACGTAACCACAAAATGAGACTAGAGGACTGGTTTTGCAATGTTACACGATACCTCACATATCTAGTAGGGGTGTAGTTTTAAATGTAGTTTGTAAAAATATTGAAAAAAACTAAAGAATATTGCAGTGGCACCTATAGGGTAATCACTATGCAACCGTTTGAGCTTGCTAAATGCTTAATCCTGCACCTATGTATCAACCTTGGTAATGCTGGATCATTACCAAGAACATCCAAGGAATCACAAGCAAAAGGAATTCCGTTTAAACCACTTGAGGTATTTAGGCCTAGACCTGGTGGCGCTTTGAGCCAAACTTGATTCAGCTCAGGCAGAAAATTCAGAGGTTATTGCCGTTAAATTACATTATCTTTAGTGGTTATTGACATACAAACATTTCTTTATTTCCTATGATGGGAAATAATGACAGATGGTTCCAAATGTAATGGCACATCTCTAAGTGGCTTTGCAAACTCTAGGTGGTTGCATATTGATTCTTTAGTTTAAAATAAAATATTAATACATTTGTAGTATAGCATACTCTGGTTAATTTAATCTACCAGAGAAATACGCCAGTGTGGTAAATACAAACATAAACAGCATGAATCACTAAATCTGACTCCTTAAGGTTCTCCCTTTTAAAACCTGAGTATTGCAAATATACAGTAATATATTTTTATCATCAGCAATGTTTTTTGTAACAAACTTTTGTTAAGATTAGTGTTGAATTTTTGGTCTGTTTGATTGACAGTTGTGATTAAACCAAGTACATTTTGACACTGAAGTGTCAGAAGTTTGTCTCAGTGGGTTTCTCAGTTGACCTCATGCTTGAACTTATGGTTTCCACGACCTCTGCCCCCCCCCTCTCATAATATGGCATTTTGGATTGTTCATCCAGGGCGTATGGAGTGATGGACAGCTTTAGTTTCTGCAGGAGGAATGTGGGAGATGAACACCTTAGTCTGGTGTAAACATTCAATGAAAGTCATCTGCCAGTTGTGCATCACCTGCATGGGGGAGCCAGGGAGCACCCACAATGTGTGAATGGCACCCAAAGGTATCCAGATGATGGAGCCCAGAGCAATCACCCAGCCGACCCCTTGAGCCCACGGAGGGAAGACATAGTCCTCATAACGAGCTGGTTTAAACTGTATGATGGAGAATATCAAGATGACCTGAAACAAACAAACAAAAAATTGTGTTTCTTGGTGTTTTTGACATGTTCTTGTGGCATTTTTCTCATGATGGAGGACAGATATTAAGAAAATGAAACGTAAAATTGCATTTCTAAATATTTCTTTATTCAAATTGTTGTGAATCAGGAGTAGAGGAAAAAAATGCTGTTTAAAAAGATTATATTTGTTAAGTAGAAAATGTAGTGAGTGGGCCACAAGCTTCCTGCTCTGCTCTATTCCAATGCATCCAGATGTAGATGACTAGAACCATGTTCGCCTTTATTTTGTTCGTCCGAGTTACTTTGGAGAATGTACGTAAGCACATTTATAGAGGGATGACAGATCTTTTTTTCTGTTTTAATAGTTTTGTTTATGCTATTTACCTCACTACTGATGAAATGTAATACAAATCGTCGGCGCTCTGAACACCAGCCCCTCCCAATCCATTAAAATGAGTTGGTTCTCACATTGTGACGTAGACAAGTGAAGAACAGCCCCTTCCAGGAAGAGTCTCGGCTGCCAGCATTGCCCCCCGGCTAACACACACGCACCCAAATTTTCCATGGAGCTAACAGTGATCAGCTAAACTCTTTCCTTTTCTATGCACAAATGTGCACATCCATCTTTGTGAAAGTTTGAATGTTGTTTGTTTTTGTGGGTGAGATGCAGACAAGCTGTCGAGGCCGATTCTAGGTTAACGTCATGAAATGGGCGGCACCCACAAGGAGAGAAAGGCGGAGCCTCAGAGATTGAGTCGTCTTACTTTCGGGTAACAAGTGGGCTGGAAAAAAACTTATATTTAATCAAAAAACGATGTTGATATGGATATAGTTTACTCTAAAAGGCTTAAGAAAAGCATGATAAATGCCCTTTAAAGTTTCACAATAATCCAGTACAAAATGTGCGATCAACAATGTGCGATGTATTTAAACTCACAGCAACGAGCACGGGAGCAACAATCAGCCAGCACCCCCTGAAGAAAATGTTTGCTCCTCTTCCGGTCATCTCAACGAGGTTCTCCGAGAGACGCTTCACGCCTGAACACAGACACAATGCAAATCAGAATTTACTGAAACATTTTAGAGCAATATGACGATTCAGAGAACAAAAAACACAAGGTATCTTAAGAAAAAAACATATTTCTCTCACCGTAGAGCCAACAGATGGCAATAATCTCAAATAATGCAAGGAACATAATGGACACAATGGCAGTGTAATGGTCCATCAGCTGGAAGACGTAGATTCCCACCTGGAAACCTCTGCACTTGTTAGAATGCTGGGAATCAGCAAGTTGGGATTCGGTACAAGCTTCATTTACTTACCTGCATGACACAGGGTATGCCCATAAGGAAGGCTATGGCACAAATTGCCAAAACAAAGAGTTCCTTCCGCTTGAAAATGCCAATCACTTGTTTGAAGTATTCATCCATGAGACTGGTAACCATCACCTCAGCCATCGCAAACTGACAAAGACGGAGACAACTCCAGAGTCAGACTGGTATTAGCTGAAATCAGTTCCTTCAAACATGAAAAGTCCATTGTGACACCTCGCTGTCAAGTCCGAGGCAAAGCAGCATGAAGAAGAACAACACAGCCCAGACTTGTGGCGCTGGCATGTTGGCAAAGGCTTGTGGGTAAACAATGAAAACCAATCCTGGACCTTAAAAGACGCACAAAAAACACATTGTAAATTATTTTTGCCTTAATTTTCATCATGGGTTTTTGCCAACTTTTGCAAACATTTACCTAAAAACAGCTCTAAAAATATGTATACCAACCGAATGTAGTCATTTACTTTGAATGAATATTTGAATCATATTTGGAAGTAAGAAATTTTGAATAAATTGAAAGTAGTGGATTGTTCCCAGTCTGCAGGGTCAGTATGTGACAAAAGTGACCAAAGGAGGAGACAGAGGTAAGGTCATTTAAGATAAGGTAAGGTTTTTCATTTTAACAAAAATTATTCAAGTATGGGTTGAAGAGACCAACAATTAGTCCGACGTGTTTAAGTGACCTTAAAATAATTCAAAAAAGGATTTTGGCCCAAATCCCAGAACACTTGTGTGGTGGGGTTTGGGACTCAGTGAAACGGGCCAACAATGTTGTTTCATCCAGAGACCATAGTAATGTTTTACCTGAGAAGGGAGGAGAGAAGCTTCTGAACTTGTTTTTGGATAAATGTCATCAAATTTTAGTAAAGAGTGTAACTGTGTGTTTCTTTTTATAACCAGGACAATCTGTGTCTGAAGGAGAACCCAATGTTCCAAAACTAAAATGGGAAGAGCTCATTCTTCTTCTCATTCCAAGATGATTCAGAAAGTCTCAATAAATCAGCGTTTTGGCTTTCTTACCATCAACAGCCAGATGGTTGACAGGAATGCCCTGCAGGTGAGACATATATCCAAAGGCGGAGAAAATGACAAACCCCGCCAGGATGCTGGTGAGGGAATTGATGATGGCTATCGTGAGTGTGTCCCTGTGGGGAGAGGAGACGCTCAAGTCAGACCATTTCTATCACAAAGCAAAAAGAATGGGCTGGTGCGTGTACTTCAAAACGTTGTTGTTAAAGTTGTTGTAGCTGGACATGGCCATGAGGGAGCCGAAGCCGATGCCGATGGAGTTAAAGATTTGAGCTGCTGCGTTCACCCACACCTGCAAACAAGCACCAGTCGTTGGATCGTGTGCAGCGCCTGCATCCACGCGTAAACCAACTGTTCTGCACCTCACCTCCACAGAGAGCAGCTTGCCCCACTCTGGAAGAATAAAGAAGTTGATCCCATCTAATGCACCGGGAAGCTGCACATTATTGATAAGCAGGGCAATCAGGATGACATACGGGAACAGAGCAGTGAAGTAGACCACCTATGAGCAGAGAAGAGAATAGATATTAAGAAGTAATCAGCAGAATATCAAAGTGTGATCAAACGTCTTATTTCTAGTCATACTCATTTATTTCGATGAAGGTTCTCATTCATACAGGTGACGCCTTGAAGTTAAGTCATGGAAAATGAACTTAAAATCTTCTTTATAAAATATTTTGAACATTTTCAAAAACATTTTAAGACAATTTCAAGACATTAAGTTCTTACGCACGATTTGAGAAAGGTTAAAATTCTGATGAAAACCCTGTTTTTAGTGTTTTTAACTAGTTCTTGTGATGTTTTTCTCATGATGGAGGACAATTTTGAAGAAAATTAAGCTTAAAATTGCTTTTCTGAGTATTCTTTTACTCAAATTGTTATGAATCAGGAGCAGACAAAAAGAACGCTGTTGGAAAAAACCCATACCAGTGACGTAGAAACTACAACAGCAAGCACCAAGCTCCCTGGTCTGCTCCATTCTGACACATCCACTAGCAGACAAGTAGATCCATCAACGTCTTTGCTTTCCTCATCTGAGCTGACATCTGGCTAAAAACTGTACGGCTGGATTACTCCAATATTGCTCTTCATTTTTGCTGAACCAGTTATTGTAGGTTAGAGCTGTGAGGAGCTGTAAACTAGTGAGAGAGCACGTAACTCAGAGGTGAATTTCTAATCAACTCTGGTCACTCTGCAGAAACTATTTCCTAGGAAATACAAAATAGTTTCTTTAAAAAAATTTTTTTTTTAAATTAGATTTAGTCTAAAAACTGCATTTTCAGAAAGAAAAGACCATTGGGAACACTTTTAAAATAGATTAAAAGGTGATCGGAGTGGGACTTTAAGACTGGGACAAAACTTGTTAAAATACAACAACAATTTGATTAAAGCTAATTAAATGAGCAAAAAAAAAAGCACAAAAGAAAAACAGACTATAAGATAAAATAAAATCATTCTGACAGAGTTAAACTATCTGAAGCTGAGTTTAGACAAAGGTTCATCTAGCGTTGAGGCTTTTGCATTGTGTGAATTCTCCATGGTTCCATCAACATCATTAGTTTCTTTCACACACCTTGCCTGTTGATTTCACCCCCTTGAAGATGCAAAAATAAATTAGAATCCAGGCCAGGAGGAGGATGAGGAAAAGTTGCCAGCGAAGTGTTCCAGTTTCTTCTACTCCACTTGTTTGCTCAAGCATCTCATATCTGCAGAAACCCACAAAAAACATGTTTGATTTTTAAAGACAAAATAAAAGAATTCTAACCCCAAAAACAACACTTGTCTGTCTTTGTGGAGGTGGATTCTCAGAAAGTTCAACCTCAAGTCAGACCTGCCAGATAAACTGCAAAAAGCACAGAGCTACCTCAGGATCTGTGAGGGTTCAGTTTGCATTTTTTTTAGAAGTGTCATCTAAGAAAATTGTATTTTTTTAAAATACTGACACCTTTTCCAGGAAGAAGCATTACAGAAAAAAATTTGGGACCTATGGAATCATGTGGAGATGTGGGGCCTGGGGGTGGCTAGAAAGGGACCAGTGCACCCCCCCCCCCCCCCCCCCCCCCCCAGCAAGAGGTTTTGTCCCCAATCTTCCAGCCAATATACATCCTTTATAAAGACTCAAACTCCAACTGTCAAGCATGGAGGAGGAAGAGTGATGGTTTGGGCTAACAGATAAGCTAGTCTGAAATTGATGTTCTAAAACCAATCAACTGATATGGTGATCATAAAGGGACTAGTGATAAAGGTGGTTAAACTGAAGACCCATTATCAGTTGAGACACAAGGTTTGCCCGTGTTGTGACAAATGTTTTCTGCAGTTTAACTCTCTTATTTAAGACATCACTATATTGTGTAATATGTTTACTGTTAAGACTGCATTTAATTTTATAATACATAGAGAAATAACTTTTTTTTCCTCAGTTTTTTTCATGAAATACTATAAAACTGAGGCAGGTGATTCCTAATTTTTTTCATAAATTGATAGATGTATCAATCTATCAGGTGTCTGCAAAAATCAACTTTGAAAATTTTTAAAATGTTTTAAAAGCCAAATCTGCCAGGTAATACTTTAAAAAGAGGTAGACTGATCGGTTTACTGTATAAGAAAATTTTAAAACATCCTGCAAATCTCCAGTTTCTTCATGTCACGTGTTTGACAGCTTTCATGAAAGGCCGTCTCTCATATTTTTACAGCACGCAGAGCTCAGGCAGATCCAGGGGGAGTAATGTTATTGAGTACATTCAAAATGTGAATTCTTACCCTTAATATGAAAATAAAACATGACCTGATTTTTTTCTCAGACTGCTGCCCTAAATCTGAATGTTTAAAAATATTTGTTAATGTAATGCTGTTGTTGGAGGTGAAGGTAGCAGCTGATACAAGTACATATCTATCAGTCATTCTTATCACTGACCTTCACATTGTCTGACTGTTTCACAAAACTAGGATACAAAGTGTTTTCTTTAGTGTTCATTCCTGAAAAATCATAAATCAAAAAGACACAACAGGCTGAACTGAGTTTGAGTGTAAATTCCTTTGAGGTTCAGGTGATTTGGTAATCTTCCGTAAACTAAATACTATCTGTTCATTCTGAGCGTGTGGCACAAACTGGAAGACATACTGGAAGAACTCCTGGCTCGCTGTGGAGGTGTAGCTGCTGTTGGTGGCATGATCGGAGCAGTTCGGTGTGTTCCAGGTGTTGTTGCAGCTCTGCCACGGCAATGGAGACTGGAAGGAGTGGAAAAGATAAAAAAGGGCCCAGGTGATGATGACGTTATAGTAGGTGCACATGATGAAGGAGATGGCCACGGATGCTATGCCCACTCCTGGGGTGAGACAAAAATGACATGAGTTTTATTTCATTTTTTTCACTGAAAGTCAAAGTCTGGGGAGCTTTGGATGTTTGGAGGATGGGGGCACAGCACCTTTGAACAGAGGACAAACAGCTGCCAGAGCGTGCACAGGCCCTCTCCTCGTGTACTGCCCCACAGTCAGCTCCATGTAGAGCAGAGGGATCCCCAGCACCACCAGCATGAGCAGGTACGGCACCAGGAAGGCACCTGGCAGACATAATGCAGGATCAACTTTCACACACTATACAGCAAGAAAAAACGGCTGGGACTCTGCCAGGTTTACACTTTTCTCTAATCATTAACTTTTGTGAGTCCTCCAGCAATTCCATTACTTTGCTTAAAGGCAGAGAATAAGTGAGGTTTCCCTTCGTAACATATCTTATCTTTATTACTCTAAACCAATAGCATACAACACACATGTTGCACATGTTTTCTGAAACTATTAGAAAACGAATAAAAACAACTAAATGGTATGTAATCCATATTTCAGGTAAAGGGTGATTGTTTTTTCTCGAGTTTGTTTGGTCTCTCACCTCCTCCGCTCCTGTAGCAGAGGTAAGGGAATCTCCAAACGTTTCCCAGACCCACAGCACAGCCGATGCCCGCCAGGGTGAACTCTATCTGCTTGCTCCATGTGGGTCTGCTGAGCTGTGGATCCATGTCTGCTCCCTGCTTCATTGTTGTTGCCTGTCTGGGCCCAAACTTAGGGAGGCTGACTGTCATTTAAATCTCTCTGGGGTGATATAACCTCCCTTTTTATTACCCTTAATGATTACCTGAGCAGAAACACTTGAGCATGTGGCAGCTCTCACTGAGGAAACAGTTTTCTAGTCTTAATATGTACCATAAAAACCAACAGATTTGTAGGTTTGCAAACATGTAAGAATGAACAAAGGTTAAAGTAATATGCTAAATTTCTAATAAAAAGTGATTAGATAACATTTTGATATTAAGTTAGTGATTATAATCTTTGCTGAAAAAAATAAAATGCAACAAAAGTTTTTTTTTAATTTTCTTGCCAATGATGCACAATTCTTTGTTTTGGTTGTGAAATAAAAACAGAAGGAAATATTTTTATGAACAGCAAATAAATAACTACTAGTGAGTGTTGAGATTTGGAAACCATGACAAAGCAAAATTCTAGAAACATTAACAGTAAAACCTTAGAAAGATTAGATTAGGCTGTTTGTGCACTCAACAGTAAAAGCAGACTTGTCACACCGTTTCACTATTATAAAATCACAGTCAGATTTTTTAATTAAAAAGCCCATTCATATGGAAACATTTGTGTCTCATAATTACAAAAAAACCCCTCAATACCAGAAATGCTTTTCCTTTTCAAAATGAAGCTGCGTTTGTTGACTCAAGAATAAAAGGAAAAAGCAATCTGCCAAACGTCTTTTTTTTTCTTCTTCAACGCCGCTCAGTCTGTCACTTAACTAAAATGACAAACGAAATGGTTTTTGACATTTCATTTGCAAAAAGTTCTCTAGTAAATGTGTAGTAAAATTCAATTAGAAATATCTAATTCAACAATTAAAATGGATTAACAGAAATGCTTTTTCCTTTTCACAATATAACTGCATCAAATGACTCAAGAATAAAATTAAAAATCTGCAAAAAGTGTAGCATTAATCAAGTCTAGTCTGCATCTCCATGGGGGAAGCAGGGCGGGGCAAACTGGAAATGAAAAGTCCAATACCTTTTTTAAAAATCCTTTTAATTAAGTGACAGAATGAGCGGTCTTGAAAAAGAAAAAGATAAAGCCGTTTGGCGTATTTATTTTTCATTTTATTTTTGAGTCAATACATGCAGCTTGATTTTGAAAGTGAAAAAGCTTTTCTGGTATTGACTTTTATTTTTAATTATGAGACACAAATGCTTCCATACAGTTAGGTCTTAAAAAACAGGTTTTGTTGGTCTTACATTTTCTTCTCTCTAAAACAATCAGTTTTGCTTTGTACCTTTCTCCTGTTCAGCCATGTCTCTTTTATCAGTAAACTTGACAAACAAAACTGTGGCCAGCAGTGCTGTCTTGTATTTGGTTTATTTTTCACAGGGTGGGACCTACCATGTGGTCAATGTAAAGAGCCACAGAGGCCAGGAAAGAAATGTAGACTAAAAACTGGACCTATAAATTGTTCCGCGGCTTCAAGATAAACCCTTTTATCAACATTCCTGAATGTTACACATCACTATGTTGAGCTTTTTGAAGCAATCTACAAGCAAAAGTTACCAGACTTTCATTTGCATTTTGTTTGCATCGTTTAACAGGATGGGATGGGACGGGGATGGGGGTGGGGTTACTTTTTAAATTGTTGTGCTTGCTTTGTGTAATTTATTTTTGTGTACAACTTTTTGTATAAGTATGAGAAGTGGTATATAAAGAAAGATTGATTTGATTTGAACTTGTTTATTTTTCTAACCAGCACACCTTGTCTATCCATTCATTCATTCATTCATTTTCTGTACCGTTTTTCCCTTTTGGGGTCATGGGGCTGCGGGAGCCTATCCCGGCCACTTGGGCGAAGGCAGGGGATGTCCTGGACAGGTCGCCAGTCTGTTGCAGGGAAGAATGTCCTCAATCACACGACCATTCACTCTCACAGTCATATCTATGGTCAATTTAGAGTCACCAATTAACCACTGCACCACCGTGCAGCCACCGTGTGCCAACTTGTCTATCCAATTTGAGCCAAAATCCAAAAACCTGTGTCGTCTTTTAGGACATGGTTTCTGAAGGGCGGGAGAGTTGGTGCAGATCAACCCCGCCCCTCTTTCCCTTACCTATTGCTGAGAGCTCAGAGCAGGGAGCTTGTGGCCCTCTTTTTCTACCTAACAAAAAAACTGTTTTTCAAACATCAGCTCATGTTTCACAATGATTAAAAAAACAAACAAACTCAGAAATACAACTTCGAGCTTAGTTTTCTTAGTTCATGCCCTCCATCATCAAGACCACAAAAAAATGTTAAAACACCAACAAGGCGATTTTCATCTGAGTCAGGCTTTAATTCTTTCCTGGAATGAGTAGCTTCAAGGACCAGGTGATGGAGCATATGGTTTTGATGGTTCAGCTGGTCAGATTCAACATCAGACAGAGAATGACTACCGGTAGCAACGTGAAATGGTCATACCTATTTATATATGTGTTTTTGTAAATATAGAATATGGTCATTTTGTGAACTAGCATCTTTTATGTCTTATTTTGTTGGTGTCTGTTGACTACCCCAGGTCTTGTTGCCCTGTCAGTCAACTCTTAAAGCATCACTACCATGTATCAGACAGTTTATTATGTCCCATAAGAACCAAGCAGGGTTAAAGCTGCTTGAATGAACGTATTTTTTAGTGTTGTTTCTATTCTTTCTGCAAGTTTTTGTGTGTCTGTGAAGCTTGATAATGATATTGTTTTCCATTTCCCCATGCCAATAAAACCCTGGCTGTCTTAATGCTTTTGTTTTTCTGCATCATTCGGTTTCTTCTGGGAGCTTCTCCTCTTCAATTATAAAAACAAAACAAAACAATATGACTGTTTTGAAGACCGACTCTGATGAAAATGATGTTTTTAACATTTTTATTGCAATTTTCTCATGCTGGAGGACATTTATGAAAATATTTAAGCCTAAAACTGTTTTTCTTTATTGAAACTGTTATGAATCAGGAGAAGAGGAAGAAAAGCTGTTTGAAAAAGCTTGTAGTTGATATGTATAAACTACACCTATGTTGATCTGTTGAAATGATGACCATACATGTTTTAAACTTTGGGAATCCAAACTAATTTGATGGATGAGTTTTGTGAAATGATCGTATCCAATAGATCACAGAATTTTATGATATCATCAAAGTCTCAAAGGAAGTCCTTTTAGAACCAAAGAATAGCAGGATGAGAAGTATCTCTGTGTAAAGCCATTTTATGCTGCACAGTGGCGCCCTCTATATGTCGTTTGACCACAAATACTTCAAAAGTTGTGAAACACAATTCGGTTGTCATTCGATTATTAGAAAGAAAGTGGAAATGTAAAATACTGTAATAAAAGGACTTTATAAATATTCACAAACTGAGGAGTACAGCATTCTAACTGATTTGTTTTTTGAGATATTTTTATTGGAGAGGGTGACGATCCATGTTTTTTGTTCTGGGAGACAGGAATGCAGGTGTACTAACATTTCTCTGTTTGGTCAGTGATTAACACAGTTCTGTGAATGTAGTAGATTGTTTTTTTAGTGTAGATCTGTAACCATCTGATTACTTCACAAATGTTAGTGATGCCTGGCACCTAACATCTTTGGTAGACCTGTGTGTGGGCAACAGATGCACATGATTGCTTAAAAAACCTTGAGGTTTCATGAGGTTTGGCTACTGCAAACCAAATTTCTAAGGTTTAATAATAAAGCATTTGAATGACGTTTCTGGCAAAGGTTCTAAAAGTTTCTCAAAGATTGAGTGAACCAGATAAGAAACTTTAATTTATAATGATGACAGCTGAAGGTCCCAGCTAAACCATCATACTGACACTTTTAGTTCAAACATCAACTGTGAGTTTTTCCATGCAACAATGTTAGCTTAAGATGTAAAAAATATTGACATGAATAGTCAGGAACAAGGCATCTTATTCACCCACCTACACATTTTTAACATGGTGTAACTGCAAAGAAATATTTATTCCATAAATTATGCATTCTTTCATAATAGTCATTAAAAAAATAATAGATGACCTATTTGCACCATAATGTTTTGAAAATAACCAAACTTTTCCCGGCAAAAGTGTTTTTGAGAAACCACAAGGAGATCATTGTAATATCTTTGAACAAAGCAGGTGGTCATGACAAAATTATAGCAGAATTCCTCAATTTTGATAACTATGATATTTCAGTTTGGCACTGTGTTTAACTGGGTTTCTTAAAGATAAAGCAAAACCTAATACTTGGGTGTTAATTGCTTTAACACAGTGAAAACAGCTATGAAGGTCATAGGTACATGCGATTTCCATCTTTGCAGCAAATTTATGAGTGTTTTGTGACACGTCTAGCTCCTAAAATCATCAGTGATCCATCTCATATTCTGTTTTCAGACTTTAAATTATTACCATCCGGATGGCGCTTCTGAGCACCCAAATATAAAACCAACAGATATAAGAACTCGTTTGTTCCATCAGCCATAACACTGCTGAACAAACGGTAAATGGTCTGGAGTAAGAGTCTCTGGTTGTTATTTTTGTGAGTGTTGTCTTGTTGTGTATGTTTATTCTGTTGTGTTCTTTATGTTGTAGCTGAGCTCAGCTCAAGATAAATTTTCCTCGCGGGAGAATAATTTACTGATTGATTGATTGATTGATTGATTGATTGATTGATTGATTGATTGATTGATTGATTGATTGATTGATTGATTGATTGATTGATTGATTGATTGATTGATTGATTGCCTACTGTTGTAGAGAAAACATAAGAAAGAGATCTAACATAAAATATTACAGACTGATTCAAAGCTTTTAAAATGAGTCATTTTTAGAAGTTCTGTTATTACCTTTTGAATTGCTTTAAAGCAAAGATCTTTGAGATTTGAGTCACTCTTGACCTGAGCTTCCTTAAAAAAGAGATTTTTATCTCAATGGGACAATAGCAAACAAAGTAAAGATCTGCTGCTGACAACCCGAACTGGACGTCCATAGCCAATCAGGTGCTCCCGACAATTTGGGCTCCAATGTGCACACATATATATAGGAGGGGAAGAAGAAGAAGGACAGTACCTCCCACTGCAGCAGAATACACTCCAAACATACAAAGAAAAAAATATATATACATATATGTAGTACAGCTACAGCTGTAACAGTATGGCTGTGTAGCTCCAAAATTCATTCATTTAATCATCTTCCAAACCAGTTTTGTCCCTTTCGGGACATGGGGCTGCCGGAGCTTATACTGGTCACTTGTGGGCGAAGGCACACACCCATGCACACTCACATTCACACCTAGGGACAATTAAGAGTAACCAATCAACCTATGAAGCATGTTTTTGGACGGTGGGAGGAAGCCGGAGTCCCCGGAGAGAACCCGGAGAATGCTCCAATGGTGTGAGGGGCGGTAAGCTAGCGGGAGAGAAAATTGCCCCATGCCAATGACTCAGAATGACTTGGACCAATCACTGCTTACCAATGGTATCTGGCTCCAACACAACAGTGTCCGTATCACAAAAAATGGCTACTGATTGACTTCATTTTGTTGGAGCTGGAAGTAAACCATTTCTATGGATGACGTCAAACTCATCCACTGCATGTAGGGTGAATGTGTGAGACGCACCAGAAGAATCTAGTGGATATTACAATTGTGAGGAGAAAATTTGTGTTTGTGACCAGCATTCCTTCATTCATCTTCTTCTGTTTTGTCCCTTATGGGGTCCCGGGGCTGACGGAGACTATCCCAGCCACTTACGGGCGAAGGCAGGGGACACCCTGGACAGGTCGCCAGTCTGTCGCAGGGCCAGCATATTAGAGCTTATTTATGAAAATTAGGTAGTTTGACAAGAGGCTACCAACAAAAAATCGACATCTCATTAAGAAATCTACACATCTAATTTCACCACATAGGTGATTTGGGAAAATGGTACATAAATTGTTTATAAATTATTTAGATTAAAGACAGTAAAACTCAAAACATCTAGACACCCGTCTGTTAATTAATATAAGAAAGCTATTTTATTAAAAAATATTTATTAAAAAAATATTTTATTAAAAAGACATGATAAGCCTGATACATCTCTTCTGCTTTGCTTAATAGCGCTGTAGAATAAGTACCGGTAAGTCCCCTGCTTTTCATGGTATAGTATATCTATGTAGACGTGGCTGAGTTTTTAAAGGTTCTGTGCATATTTCCTCTGTTTAGATTTAATGTTTAGATCTAACATTAAATCAACATTAAATACACATTTAGATTTACATTTATGAGTGGCCAGATTAGGCTCCTGAAAGGGACAAACAGGTTTTGAAGATGAATGAATGAATGAATGGATGTATGAATGGATGAATAAATACATATTTAGGTATTACATTTTGATTTATTTTTATATGTAGCTTTTTTTTACATGTACATCAACTTTCATATTTAGTTTTTAAATGATCATGTTTTTAAGTGTCACTATTTCCATTTGGTAATAGTAAAATCCGACCTTTAGATAATATAAATGTAGCAAATCTTTTGAAAAGGTTGGCTAAATTTGACAAAACTGCAACTTTTTTTGACTTTCACTTCACTTCATGGGCCGTTCCAGCAGGATCCTGTGTGAGGACGGTGATGGTCAGACTTATTTCTGAGCAACCGCCTCTAATTTTAAAACTACACGGTGCTGCAAGCCTTACTCCTAATGCATTAAACAAATATAATGTAAGACGAAACCTATAGTGTGGGCTTTTGAGAAATAACACGGATCATTTCCTTCCTTTGCTTGTGAAAAATGTTGAACTACCACACCCTCTTCATTATTATGTTAAATTTTAAGCTGGAGAAGTCCGGAAATGTGAAGACTTGAGAAGCAGAGTGGCCATTAAGGGAGTCAAGGAGCGGAGCGTCGCTAGAGGAAGCAAACCTTTTAACTTTTCAAAATAAAACACAAATGTGGTTAATTTGGTTGCAGCACACAGCACATTCAGATGATTAGTTTTAATTTGAAAAGAATAAACGGAAGTTTTGTCTCCTGGTGGTGAGCATCTTTTTTCACCCGTCACCACTCTCCATTTTGGAAAAAAAGGAAAGGAAAGAATCTGTCGATGAGAGGGGCGTGAGGAGTAAAACATTACTTAAAACGGAGAAGTCTGTGAAAGAAAGAAGTTTTGTATGTTTTGAACACACTCTTCCGTTGATATAATGGGAAATTGCCACACCGTGGGACCGAACGAGGCCCTTGTAGTTTCAGGTGAGCTTTAGGGTTTGTTGGACGTTGTGTTCTTCTTGTCTTTCTCGGCGCTCTACCCGAGTCGTAGGAGTGTAAACATGATGGGCACATCTGAAACGACATACGGAGGATACCACATCACGTACTCACTCAAATCTTTTTCCTCTTCCAGAAATGTGACCATTACTGTATTTTTGACCAAACAGAAGGTAGCAGTACGTATATCATTGCAGCAAAAATACATTAATAAATGATCATTTGGATTACGCCGTCAGCAAACACAGAAACAGACGATCCAATTATCAACTGAAGGGGACAACATCTCGGGAAAACCTATATTTAATTAGTATATCGTAATTGTTTCTGTACTGATTTTTACTGCTCTCTAAAAACAGTTTTAAGACTGTTGAAATCTGAAATGTAGATATATAGAGGTTATATTTATTTGCTCCGGTTTGGAATGTACCACTCTTGGTTAGTAAATGAAATGGTACATTTGTTTTATTGTTATTGAAAAAGCGCGTTTTTATTTTTGTGGGTTCTCTCCCTCCATTTTTTTTTTTTGGTTCTGTTGAACATCAACATGGTGGTGCTTTGCCACAGGAGTAAATTGAATTAGCAGGGGTGTGTCCATGTCCTGGACTGAGTCGTGAAAAGACTGCACTGTGTTTTCAGCCATCAATCAATACAGGTTTCTTGTGCACAAGACAACTCATACGAATAAACCCTCTATGTATGCGTAGAAATGTCATTACAAACTCAAATGTCTCTTAATGATATATCACTGATAATGTCACATAAATTTACCAATATTCATAACCTAAATGCTATAAATTCCCAGAAATGAGCTGTTGCCACAGTGCTTTCATAGTGAATCTTAATTTAGGCATGTTTCTGTAAACAAAAGGAATAAGCTTTTTAGAAGTTCTAAAACATACAAATCACAGGTTTTGTCTGCTGATTCCCTGTCCTGAAGACAAAAGCAGTGTTTTCTTTTTTATTCATTTCTTTTTTCATTTTATTTCCACACTAATACATTCTGCAATGGGTGCCTATGGTTTGTATGGCAGACTAGGCCTACACTGACTTTGAAGATTACCATTCAGTTTTTCTGGATTTTTCTTTTTTTTTGCGCTTTTACAAAACTTTTGGACTAATTTTTCATCTGAATATTTAGCTTAAAAATAAAAATAAGCAAATTTGTTTGTTCTCAATATGTTATAAGGTTAGCATTTGTGTTGTAGAGTGTTTTTTGTTCTGTAAAGATAGTCTGAAGGCCTCCCTCCCCCCCCCATGTCACTTAACATGTGACAGCTGAGAATGTGACATAAAAGCCTCTGGAGTACACAAGTCAAATTGAGACTAAGAAAAGGATAGGGCATGTTTCGGCACAAGTAGAAGGGCCAATCATCCGTAGATCTGTAGTCTCTATAGTCTCAAATTTCAACATTCCTCTCCTTTGTTGCTCAGTAAGTTGCTTTCTAAAGAAGTGAGAATGTCGGGGGGATGCACGCATCAAACTGTCAAATCACAACTGGTGTCTAAACCACATGGAGCAAAAAGTTTGCATAGAAACAGAAGTGTAGCTTCAATGTGTTAAAGGATCAAAGAAAGTGAAGGCAGCAGGGAAAAACCAACCACAGTTAATTCAAACTGAGCGTGGTGTGGAGTTTATTTGGTGACTAAACAGCACATGATCATCAGCAAAAAAAAAAAAAAAAAAAAAAACGGGGTTAAAGAATGTACAAGGAGATAAATGATGAATCATTTTTAAAGACTTCTGCATTTGTCGCTGGAGTGGATCTGTCTTTGCTTATTATTACAAATCCTTTGTAAAAGATTTGGTGTTGCATGGACTCTCTGACATGAACTGTGTTGATGCTTAGGTGGCTGCTGTGGCTCAGATGAAAAAACATATGTCGTGGGAGGCTGGGCTTGGGCGTGGTGGCTCATCTCTGACATCCAAAGGTAAGATCTGTTTGGCTTCAAGCCACTTGTTAAAGTGTGGTCTTACTCTCAGGCAGGTCATTTTCAAGAAGGCTCCATGCTTTAGCTTTAACAACACTGCTCACAAAAATAAAGGGATCTCTACAAAAACACATCCTAAAGCAGAATGAGCGAAATTTTCTTTTGAAATGCTTTATTATTGTATGTGGAATCATTGTCAATTAAATTTTAAAAAACACACTACAGGCTGATCCAACTTGAATGTGATGTCTTTGAAACAAGTAAAATAAGGCTTAGTAGTGTGTGTGGCTTCCACATGCCTGTATGACGAAGCCCATCGAGACGACTGTTGTTGTGAATTTGGGCTTTACAAATAAAATTGAATTGAAAATTGAATTGAATGACTTCCCTGCAACACCTGGGTATGCTTCCGATGAGGTGGAGGGTGGTCACCTGGGGTATATCCTAACACCCACTCATGGACAGTCTGTGGTGCAACCTGACGTTGGGGAATGGATCGAGACATGATGTCCCAGATGTGCTCAATATGATTTAGGCCTGGGCCGGGCCAGCTTATTGCATCAATCCCTTTGTCTAGCAGAAACTGCTGACACGTTCCAGCAACATTAGGTTGTTTTGTATTAGGAAGAACCCAGGGCCATCACACCAACATACGGTCTCACAAGGGGTCTGAGAATCTATTCTCTGTACCTAATGGCAGTCAGGCTACCTCTGGTGAGCACATAGAGAGCTGTGCAAACCTCCAAAGAAATGCCACCCCAAACCATTACTGACCCACTGCCAAACCGTCAGTGTTGCTTCCTGATTGGACTGTTAGATTACACAAAAGTGTGATTGACTTTGAGTAACATTGAGTTGTTTAGGTGTTCCCTTTATTTTTTTTGAGCATTGTGTATATTAAAAACAACACTGTTATTGGAACTCTACTTGAATATACTTACACAGGACTTACAACTGCATAGCTTCAGAAACATTCTCCATAAGACTTGAAGTTAAGCTAAAAGTAAAACAAAACTATTTTAGAGTCAAGGCAATATTTCAGCTGATGGGACCCCAAGCTAACCACATCTTTTGTGAATTTTGTTGAATTTTTTTTTTTTCTTTTAATATTTAGCATCCAGCATCTGTTATAGCTGACATGTTTTTAGCTTTGTGCTTTAAAAAAATTGTTCTTCATGTTATTTGTTATGATCTTGACAGGTTGTTTAATGTCTTAATCCATCTTTTATTTATTTATTTTTAACCCTTGTGCTATCCTAGCCACTTTAACATTGGGAGTGGGGTCATCTAGACCCACTAGTCAGTGCGCTGAACCTTTTTTCTTCAATGATTTGTGATCTTCACTGGTTTCCATGGATTACATGAAATCTTTCCACCTTTATCCACCTTTGTCATGGTTGGGAAAACACGTCAATGTAAGGGTGGGGTCATCTAAGATAGCACAAGGGTTAAAACAACAGAAAAATATAACATTCTTTTCAGTAGAGAATGTGAAACTTTATGTTCTACTTTAAATTATTGAATATATTATATACTTAAATGTTCACCAGTTCCCAGGAACAAAATAAACATTTCAGAACACTGTAATCAGAAAAGGCTATACACTTCTAAGAAAAAAAAAAAGCATCTGTAAACAAAATGACCTTGTTTTGCTGTTGGTTTCATGAGGTAGCTGCACATAATGTGGATCCTTGGTTTTTGTAAAACTAACCAGTTTGGAACAGTTGAAAAGGCCTTTGTAACACGGCTAACAGAACTGGATGTTATTGCTAAAATACAGAATCATCTCAGTTTATCTCCTCTAATTTGCAACCTAATTCAGGATTTAACACAATTTGATTAAGTATTGAATCATGGTTTATGTTTTCAGTCAAAACCAATTTTGTTTGATAATCCTTGTGAACATTTTTTTCATAATAAAATAAGCAGAGATGGATTAGTTTTTGTAGAATCTGACATAATTGCATTAAAAACTAACAGAACAATTGTCCTTTTCTTTTAAAAAAGCACAAGAAGGAATCACTTTAAAGAAAAGTGAATTACTTGTTTTAATTAACCCCTTCATGATGTATGTCGCTCTTTGGCAGCGTAACATCAAATCTAGTACTCGCTTAATTTAGCATCACCTTGATTGGAAAAAACACTGAAGAATATTTTACATATATTTGCAAATAAGTGTAAGGAATGGGGGTGTTAATTTATGTTTTATTTTCTAAGGTCTAAGGTGTGCATGTGACTGATAAATACTCTAAATACGATGGGGGGAAAAAGAAGCAAAATTAAATCTTTTTCTATTTGTTATCCAATGTGTAAACATAACGGACTTTGTTTACTTTTTTGATGCTCTAATAAGGGAGCGTCTAAAGCAGTGGTCCCCAACCTTTTATGTCACCGTGGACCGGTATAACGCAAGACACATTTACCGTGGACCGGGGGTGGTATTTTCTCTTTAGTAATAATAATAATAACAATAATAATAATAATTTTCCCCTTGTCAAAGCAACTTTCTAAAGAAGTTTCTTTTTTGCTCATTTTGTTGTTTGGGTTTAATTTTAGCGGGGTGTATCGCCTGATGTTTGGAATCCGGAGAGAATCCGGTCACTTTTCAAAATAAAACATTTTTGTCGGGGGAAAAAAAAAACAATAAAATGGAAATTATTTTTTCTTTCTGTGCGTCCCGGTGCCAAAATTTCCCGCGGCCCGGTACCGCTCCGCGGCCCGGTGCGAAGTGCCCAGTGGTTGGGGACCACTGGTCTAAAGAAATGGCCCTCTATGCTTACTCTACTGCCAACCACTGAAAACAGTAGCTTCTCTTTGTTGCCAATTTTTGACTTTCAATGCTAAACTGTTTTTTATCCACATTATACTAAATGTGTTTAATTCCATCTGGTACCAGTTAGGAAACAGAACCTATGTGAATAAATCCAATGTAAAGCAGAGTGCTGCTCAGGCTGATGTATTTAATGTATGTAGCCTCGTAAGCCTTTCAATTGGGATGCAGTGTTCTGTCTACAATTCCATGCAGTGGAACAGACTGGTTGGCTTATAATCAGCTTTTAGTCACTCTTTTTCATATTTGATTGATTATAAACTTCGATGAATTCAACTAAAGCGTGTGGGAAGTTTTCCCGTTTCACCATTTGTTTTCTAGCCAGAGACATTTTAAAGTTGTGTATCTGGTAAATACTGCATGTGAGTGTGTTGTTTTTTTAAGTCCTGGTTTTAAATGCCTTGTTTGTTCGCCTGCCTCTTTCTTACTGCTTTTCTGATGTCTTTGTTTCTTACTGGTATTGATCCTAGCCTTTGTTAGCTGTTGAATTCCTTCTTCGCTGTACTACAGTATTCCCCCGTATTCGCAGTAGTTAGGGACACCTGCGAATACGCAGAATCTGCAAATACGGAGACCCCCCACCCCCACCGCCGTGGCCGAAGAATGTCCGTCATTGATCCTTACTTACCTAAAACCCTTTTGAAAAATTTCTGATGCCTAGTAAAATGTTTGTTACAGAACATTGGACTAGTGCTCAACATAATTTTTAAAATTTTATTTAGAGCAATGGACTGTACGTACCACGGTAGCGTACTTTAGAACGCTCATTAGGAGTGTCACTCTGTGCCTTACAACCAGGAGTCCGTGCTTCCTCCTTCATCAGTTACATGAGAGAGGGCATCCTCTTCTCCCCGGTGGAGCCATCTGTGAATAGTCATCTCCGCTCCCCTCCTCCCCGGCAGCACCGCCTTCAGACGCAAAAGTCTCATACAAGCGTCTTGAGTTTTTGTGATTACCCGGAGGAGTCACGTGACTGAAAGAAAATCTGTAAATTTGTGACACTGCGAATAAGCGGGGGAATGCTGTAATCTCATTAGTCCCAAATTCATTGGGAATCTAAAGCAGGATCAAAATAACACATTTCATTTTACTAACCCTGAGATAGACTTTCAAGGTTTTGCCCTTTCTGCTTTTACTGAAAATAATATTCACTTAAAAGTTTCAGCATCATCCTATGGTTCCTCTAGAGCAGTGATCCCCAACCTTTTTTAGGCCACAGTAACCCTAACCCCAGTGTCAGACAATATTTTCATTCACTGTCCTGTATGAGACTGGAGTTGGCGTCCTATTTTTGTTAACTTCCAGTGTTAGGAAAATATGTTGGGTAGATATTTTACAGACAATAAAGTGTTGATTAAAAAAAGTTGCTTTGCAAAAGCCATTTTTAATTTGTGAAAATTCATTTAAGGCGAAATTAGAATAGAGTGCCATTTTAACACTGGGACAAGACAATTCAGCCTCAGATTACCCTTCAGGGTAAAAAGACTTTTTAAAAGTAAAAATAAAACTAGACTTATTGTGTATTTATTTTTAACATAAAGTACTATTTAACAGAAAAAATCCTAATGTTCTTGTTTACAAGTTTTCACAAATCAGAAACTTTTTAAAATTGAATCATCCTCCGTAAAACATCTGCAACTGTTTGAAATGTTCTTCTTAAACTGGATTTTGTTTAAGACCCATTCAAATGTATATTTTCCCTTGACTTTATCCTTAACCGTAAAAGCAGAGACAAAAAATTCCAACTTCAGCATTATCCAACTTTAAAAGTGGGGCAGATAAATGCACCAAATTACATAATTATAATTAAATATTTTATAATTGTAATAAAACTGAATTCATGTATTTGCAACTTTATGTCAGTTGTTGGACATTATGCAGAGTGGGCTTGGTGTGTTTGAACAACTGATGCAATAAATCCATATTTCCCTTAAGGATTTTTGATTTTATTTTTGGTAAATTTAGATTTGCCATTTTTCTGACGATGGAGGACATATTTAAAGAAATTTAAGCTTAACATTGCATTTCTGAGTACTTCTTTGTTTAAATCATTGCGAATCAGGAGCAGAAGAAAACATGCAGCCTGGAAAAGCTCACAGCTGTGACGTAGAAACTATAATGGACAGGCCTCAAGCTCCCTGCTCCATTTTTTGCATCCACTTGTAGACGACTAAATCCACAGATCCATGCACCAAATGGATATCAGGGCAATAGGGGCGGGCTTGCTCCTCATTTGGCAAATTTCTAATGAACTCCCACCACTCTGTAGAAACTATGCTATAGAAAATGGCACAAATTTGGGGATTTTGGGTAAAAACGCCATAATCATAAGTAAAAGGGCATTGGGAACACTTGATCAAAGTGGGATTTTAAGTCACATGACCGAGGCAAGCATGTAGACATGCATTAAGAGTAAGTCATGGACTGATGTGAGGGAGAGAATCCAACATTTCCACAAACTATGCCTTCATTCAAAATCAGATGATACATAAATGCATAAAAAATCCAAGTTATGCTTTTTTCCTCTGCGGCTCAGTACCAAGAGACCCACGGACTGGCCCAGAGGTTGGTTATCACTGCTCTGGAGACGATTTGGTATAAAGACCATCTTTACTAAAAACTCTGCATGCACAAGCACATGCTCTGTCCAGCTGCAGTAGGGAGGGAGTGTGGTTTCCTGTTTATGACGCAGTAATCATCCTAATGTGCAGGCCTGACTCATTGATCGAGCTCTCAAGGAAAGTGAGGGATGTGGAGCTCTTAAAACAGAGTCACTCAAGCTGCTGCCCATCTCCATCAAGCACCCACTAAGCCTCATTCGACTTTATGTTTACAAAGAAAGAGCAATGGCGTCTCTGTCATCAGCTTTGAAATGCTGTCTCAGAAAAAAAACCCCAGCCAATCTCAACTTGTTTTAACACACAGAGTTAGTTATTTGAATGGACACTCCTTTGTAGTCTTTGTACAAGTGTATTTATAGAAAAATCCAGAGGATTCATTTTCAAAAACTGTGACCGACGTGTAGCTACAGAGTCAGGCTTTACCAGTAGCACATCAAATACACAGCAAGCTCTCGTGTGAAACCGGTTTGGCAGAAGCTCGGGTGTCTTCTTTTGCCGTCTTTCTCTTCCCTTTTCTTCTGGCTGTCGGTTGCTGACGTTTCTAACAGCTGTTGTCCAACTTACTGTTTTGCCTTTGCTATTCCCGCTGCCTGCATAGAATGTCTCTGGAGGTTATGACCATCCTCTGTCGCTGTGAGAATATCGAAACCTCGGAGGGTGTTCCCCTTGCTGTAACAGGGGTGGCTCAGGTAATGCACATTCAAAAAATAAATAATTAAATAAACAAAAACGAAGCAAAAAATCAGCAGTGGCTGGTGCTCAAAGCCAAGAAGACTACAGACAATGATGCAACTAATACACTAATAGTGACTACGTGTGCTCCCATCCTGTATGCTTTCTAATTCTTCCTCTGCGGTCAAAGACAGGCATGTGTCACTCTGCTTTTCTCATTCAGCTCTGCTCTGAAGGTTTTTTTAAGCTGGGACTTTGAGTAAATTTGCACAAAAGACCAGAAATGTGGATCTAAAGGGTCCTAAGGGCAGTGAGTTGGCTTTTAAAGTCCCACATGTATCCGAAGGATTCTGGACAATTAGTAGCCTCTAACATTGCTGTTTCTAGTGATCTGGAGTCCTTGGGTGAATGGTTTCACTTTGTCTTGATTTATTTATTCTCCTTTTTGTTTTACCTTGTGTTCTGTTCCTTCCCCTCATTTTCTCTCCCTGCAAACATGTCACTTTTTGTTTTATATTTTTCCACACTCTTCACAGGATAACGCTTGAGATTATGACCCTGCAGCCCAAGTGTGAGGATGTAGAGACAGCGGAAGGTGTAGCTATTACTGTCACAGGGGTGGCTCAGGTAAATCACCACACTTTCCTAGGAATGCCAGTTCAGACTCAAATAACCCCCGACCCTTCCTCCATCTTCTGGCATCTGGTTATGATCCCGCAGAGGCAACCTTTCTTTTACTACGTTTTGAAAGCACATTATTGTTTGCATGATATCTTCTCATATCTGGGCAGAATGCACCAGCCTGAAGTTTTTTTAAGTACATCATTTTACATGCATACACTGGTTGTACAAAACGATGCAAGTTTTTGTGACGCTCCAGTATTCTTTAACCCTGACATGGACAATGTTCAGCCTTAAAACCCTTTCCAAATACTGGAATTAGATCAAAGCAAATTAAAATTGATTGCCACTTTCTATCGCGACTTGACTTCTACAGACGAAGCAAAAAGCTTCTGCTTCATGCACTGTGACTATACATAAAGCCCAATGAACCACATCAATATGTTGGAGTACTGCAGTGATGCTCACAAGTCTTTTTTTTTTGCAAGTCCAAGTCTAAAGTCTTATTAACTTATATTTAACATAATTACCTTGTTGTCACAAATTGTCAATAAACTACTTGTAATGAATTTGTGAGGAAACAATAACATAAAGTCAGTTTCTATACTATAAGAATAAACAAATGAAAACTGTTCACGAGTCCCAAACCTCAAGCCTCCACACGCAAGACTAAACAGCATAAGTCGGAGTCCCAAGTCCTCATCTCTGGAGGACTAGAACCATTTTTTTGGGTTTGAAAACAAGCTCAAATGGCAAAGTGGTATATAAAGAGCAATGCTTAGCTGTGAAGAAGGTCATAGGGTCGCTCGCAGCATAACTTCTTTATACTGTCACTGCCAAGAGACAGCTAACGTGTACGCTGATCCAGTTGGTGGCTGTGTTTACTCCTTCTGTTGGTGAGATTCGTCATGGCCCGTTTTCACGGCACCGCTATCCCGATCTGGAGTCTAGTGGGAAACCTCTGGAAGGCGGTTCACCACATCTACCAAAAGAGCCGTACTTTAAGGTCGGATGGACCTTGACATGGCCCAACTGGTGTGCTGCGAGGAGATTCTAAAGCCGGATTTACACTGGTCCGCCCCGCCTGCTGTCCGTTTGCAGTGCGTCTCCATTGCGTGGACTCTGAAAAAAAGAACATTCATTATTGAAATCAGAATGTTTACATCCCCACTGTTATGTCCGTGTCTGGCGTCTGTCAGACACAATGCAACGCAACGCTAGCTTTAAGCGGGAGCTCGATTTTCTGTCAGTCAAGAGTTGAATTCGCGGCAAAAAGCTGGAGAGGAAGTGGAACAAGGTCCAAGTTTCAAAATGAAAACATCTGTTGTACTTTGAACAAAAAAATTAATAAAGTCTTATTTTATATTTAAGATGATTTGCCCACGTCAAAACACACGTTAACAATGCGGATAATGCCGTCGTTCATTGCAAAAAACTTTGGAAGCAAGTTTTCTTTTCTTTTAGTTATTGTGTGGCTGACACAAACCAAACCTGTTTATCACACAAGACTCCAAAACACGAGGAGATACTTTAAAGCAGGATATAATATTATATAATACAGTTAATCCATCTGAGTACATTTATAGAAAGGTTAAACAATGCTGAAGCAGACGTTTCCATTTAATTAAAGCCTGCATCGACTGCTTTTAGAAACATGTCCTTGTTCACAGAGACTGTAGTAGAGGTATTTTTCACAAAGCTCATCTCTTTGAGGACTTGTTACTGTTTCTTGATCTTTTTTTGCTCCATCTGTTTTCCTTTGCATGTTACTGTGCTTCATCATTTTGTCCACAGCCTCTGTCTCCTCTGTGTTGACAAAGAACCCAGTGTCTGAAGCTGAAGAACTCCTTTTGCTCTGTTCTGGGAGGCCCATCATGCCCCTCGCATGACCAGTCCAACCAATCAAATGGGGGACATGGAAACTCTGGCTCCCCCCAGTTAATGAGACATACATGTTAAGGCTTGAAGGGAGGGGGGGACTGATCCTCTCTAAGAAAACCAGAGCATTTGTAACCCTTGACTTAATATGAGAACTGGACTGGGTGACTCCTTCCTATTTGCGTTCCAAACAGGAAGTACTCGCAGGCTCCAAGAAGCTAAGATCCCATAGATTTCTATAGAGAAATAAACAGCTATTACTTAGTCATTCTATGTCAGAATAATCATTCTTGCTCTGCAAGCTTTTTTTTTTTTTTTACATGTTCTTGCTAATCCAATTTTTTTTGCATGACGTCTTTTCTGCAGTACAAGTTATTCGTGTTATACACTGACCAATCAGATATCTTGATACAAGCACGTGGTCTTAGGTCCTTCATTTTGATAGAACCAGGATGAAAGTCGTTTTCTGTGGGTGACGTCACACTGACTCAGTCCAGTTGTCATATACAGTCAATATTAGTAACCGAGGACCAGTCCATGTTTGGAGAAGCTGAGGTCCAAAAACCCAAATGAACCTCCGTTTTTCTGTGGACCTCGTCTCTTTGTTGGCAGCTCAGCTGACAGTGGTCTGTTTAAACGCCCAATATAAAAAACCTTCAACTTCTTACTTTTTTCTTTTCTATTTTGAAGGAGACATGAATTGGGGGGGGTGCAAAAAGGACAGCAGTTACCATGAACGTCTCTCCCTGCTGTCTGTCTGAGCTGGCCTCCATCTGTGGTTGTAGTGAATGGTTTGCAGCCTTCTCTGTTTTTCAGACAGTGTTTGTGTTGAATGATAACAATTTCCCCTGACTTTGTGCCCCCCTCCCTCTCATTTCCGGTTGGAGTGCATGTTGAAAACAAAACCTTGTGTTGACCTCTCACCTAAGGACCCAGCTCACTGTCCTTTTTTCTTTTCTGTTTTTAAAAATAAAATCTTACATGTACCAGCACCAATTGTGAATCTGTGTCTTGATTTAGATTACTAAATGATTGTTATTCCATGTACATGACTTGATTGGGTTTTTCTTTTAAGCCTTTAAACAGAACTGAGGGCTGAATGTAGTCACCAATGTGTTTGCCAGATCTTAACACTGTATCTGCTATATTTGATAAAGATCCATAATCGTGGAGTTGAATTATGTTCTGCCCTTAAGGTGTTTGTGGTGATGCACAGCACTGGCCCCTCATCTAATGATATAGTTTTCACCAGAGTTCTGAAAATGACACATGCAAACGAATATGGAGGCGAGAAGCCCTCACAGTTTGAGCACCTGCTAGTCTGCAGATTTACTCTGCTGACTGTAAATATAAAGTAAAAAGACAATATTTATGCATCCATGTCACAGTCACAATAACACTGATTGAGATGTTTTTGATGTTGTTCCGTCTCGTCTGTGGAGTCAGCTGTTCAATAATGAAACGACCATGAGGCAGCAGTGAGCAGGGATGACTGATGAGCTTTTGTTGGTGGGGGGGCGGTGCTAGTGTGTGGCGTTTTCATGTGCGCCTCACCTCAGCTGACGATGTGTGTCCATACTGGTGCCAGGTGAAGGTGATGACTGAGCGAGAACTGCTGGGCTACGCCTGTGAACAGTTCCTTGGAAAGTCTGTGGTGGAGATCAAGAGCGTCATCCTGCAGACCCTGGAGGGTCACCTGCGCGCCATCCTCGGTGAGTAGTGTCCCAAAACGTCTTTTTCATTTTCATCCTTTGTTCTGCTGTCATTTGCATCAAGTAGAACAGGACGTGCACGCTGGTTGATTTAGCCTTCTTTCACCTCACACTCTGTGTTTGTTTGTGTCATTGTTGGTCAGTCTGTGCAGGGTACTAACCACTCACTCCCTTTCAGGCACCCTCACAGTCGAGCAGATTTACCAAGACAGAGATAAATTTGCCTCTCTGGTGCGAGAGGTGGCTGCTCCAGATGTTGGACGGATGGGCATCGAGATCCTCAGCTTCACCATCAAGGTGTAAAATCTATCACTCCCCCATTTAGATGTGTTCCCTTTTGTTTCCCTCTCCTATTTAAGTACTAGTATTTTAATTTTAATGGCGTTCTCCCTCTTGGACAGGATGTTTATGACAAAGTGGAGTACCTGAGCTCTCTGGGTAAAACGCAGACAGCCGCCGTTCAGCGAGATGCTGACATCGGAGTGGCAGAGGCAGAGAGGGATGCTGGGATCAGGGTAAGAGGATCATCCAGAAGACCTGCAACCATCTGATCTCATCCTGAGAGTGACGCTTCCCGTGAGGGCGCTTGGCAGTATGCTCAGACTCCAAAAGCACCGTATTTCAAATCAAATCCAGCTTTATGTATAGAAAAAGCGCTTCTCGTGCTTTGCGTAGCTGGAAGCGCTTTACAATTAAAAACAAGAACAGACACAAAGAATTCAAATAAAGCCCTACCCACCCTTAACCCCTCCCCCCATACATCCTTGACCACACACACAATGAATACTTTTTATAAAAGTAAAGAAGGGCTGATTCTATTTAGAACAGTTTAGCATCACCATCACACTAACAAGGAGCAATAGAAAAACTGTATTTGCTTTATTATGTGAGGGATTATCCGTGAACGGACAGATTTTTCAAAATAAAATACTCTCCAGTCTGTATATTGAAACTTTAAATTGTTCTGGGTGGACGGGATGTAAAAAGAAGGCTAATGAAAACTTAAATAGTCAAGTAAATCGTACTTAAAGACCCACTCCAATGAAAAATAGTGGTTTTGGTGTTTTTAACATGTAGCATTTTTCTCATGATGGAGGATATATAGAAAAAAGTAAGCTTAAGCTTGCATTTCTGAGTATTTTTTTAGACAAATTGTAGGTGTGACATACAGCCTACAGTGAGCGAGCCACAAGCCTACCGCTCCATTCTGATTCATTCACTTATAGACGACTAGATCCATGGACGTCTTTGTTTTCCTCGTCTGAGCTGGGATCTGGATCTAAACTGGATATCTCCAATATTGCCTACCATTTTTGTTGCACCGGTAATGTTGGGGTTGTTAGGGGCTATAGAAGAGAGAGTCTAAACAGAAAATGCAGTTTGAAAAAGATCATATTTGTTGAGTAGAAAATTTTCTGGGCGGGCCACGAGCTCCCTGCTCTAACCCAACGGTCCCACCCACAACTCAGAGGTGAACTTTCCAATGAACTACTGTTGCTCTGCTGAAACTAAGAAAATGACACCGTTTTTTTTTTTTTTGTTTTAAATTTTGGCTAAAAACAGCATAATTATAATTAAAAGACCACTGGGAGCACTTCTACAATAAGTTCAAAAATGATCGGATTGGGTCTTTTAGTCATTTTTTTGGTCAGAATGAACATGATTTTCTTTTTTAATAATTGAACAACAGGGTCCTAAGTCCTAAACTCGACAATGTCTTTTCGATACCCTAAAAATACTTATAATCAACTGTATTTAAAACGGCCTTTTCCTGTGAATGAATAATGGCCACATTGTAAGTGCTTTGAGCGTCTGGAATGCAGATGAATCCAATCCATTATTATTATGGAAACAAACCGAAAAACAAACATCAAATCAAATAATGAGAAAATGTAATGTAATGGATGAATGCAGGCTCATTAAAACAACTTTTACCGCCTTGCAGCACGCTTCAACGGTGCCAAAGTAAAAATGAAAAAATGTTTTTCCCGACGTTCAAAACTGGTTGTCAACATATAAAGTTTAAAGAAGTTAACTGTCCCGATAAGAATTGTGAAGTTACTCCAGAATATAAGTAGCAGGAGCCAAAAATGTATAATAAAGAATCAAAAATAAGTCGCACCCTTGGCCAATCGATGCAAAAAAACACAACGTATATTTACAATACAATATAATAATTGTAAAAATTAAAGATGGCTACTTGGAACGTAACTCCCACGCTAAACAAGGGAACTGCAAATTCTGCAGTTAATAAATTTGCTGATAATAAATATTTTGCCTAAAAAGCTTGCAAATAAACCAGTTACTAAGCACCTTAGGGTTTTTCTTATGAATATTTAATGTTTGCTGTCAATAACTCATCATCGAAACACTTCTTAACTGGTTTCTCGTTCATTTTGGCGTCTTTGGTCTTCAGGAAGCGGAGTGCAAAAAGGAAATGATGGATGTGAAGTTTGTTGCCGACACAAAGATGGCAGACTCCAAAAGAGAGCTGGAAATGCAGAAAGCCTCCTTCAATCAAGAAGTGAACACAAAGGTATCACGTTGATTCCACTGGATCCCAGACATGAGAAAATCTGCTCGAATGTACGAAAGCGTCTCCTGGTTTTCAGAAAGCAGAGGCTCAGCTGGCCTATGAGCTGCAGGCGGCGAAGGAGCAGCAGAAGATCCGCCTGGAGGAGATTGAAATTGAAGTGGTGCAGAGGAAAAAACAGATCACAATTGAAGAGAAGGAGATCGACCGCACCGAGAAAGAGCTCATCGCCACGGTGAAAAGACCTGCTGAGGCCGAGGCCTACAAAATGCAGCAGCTGGCTGAGGGCCACAAGTGAGTCGTGACATCCGTCTGCAGCCAGACACAAAGCACTCAGCTGTTTATCAGGCACAGATTTCAGCAAATAGTAGCATTCCTAGTTGATTTTGTTAGTTTATTGACAGAGGCTTCTGAAACTAAAGAAACTGCTGCAACAGGAGTTTCTCATTTTTGCAAAACTGAACTTTTAAATGACCTTTCATACTGTTATAAGGACAAACATGTTGAACTTTATTTCTGTTTGTTAAAAAGCAAACATGTTTTTGTTAAAATCCAGTTATAAGCACCAGGCCTGATGTTCTGGCTCTCTTGCCTCAGGATGAAGAAAGTGCTGACGGCTCAGGCAGAGGCGGAGAAGATCCGCTGCATCGGTGAGGCCGAGGCCACCTCCATCGAAGCCGTGGGGAAGGCGGAGGCCGAGAAGATGAGGCTGAAAGCTGAGGCCTACCAACAATACGGGGAAGCTGCCAAGACTGCTCTGGTCCTGGAGGCCTTACCCAAGGTCTGTCTATGCTGTCTTTCCACTTTGATCTTGTTAAAGGTGATAGAAGCTGTTAGTGGAGCTTCTTCCTAAAGCCTTCTTTACTCTGACGGAAACTGCATAAACACAAGAAGGATTTGAGGGACTGAGCGGTCTCCTGTTCAAGCTGCACAACAGCAGGATTTACTAGAATAGAATCACTTTTCTGACCTTTACCTGCTTTGAAAGTATGAAGCAGCAGAGCCTCTGGATTCTTCTAACACTCCTCTCACATTTGGTTTAATTTGGTAGTAGTCAAGTAGAAAATAGAGATGGAATCGGGTAATGTCTCCCGATTTGGGATCTGATGTTTATTGTAATCTCATTCTTATAATCAGCGGTTTATATATCAAGCTTATTATTAAAGATAAATACTCTAGTAAAAGTCTGCATATCATGAACGGATCACGACATTTTATTGTTGTAAAACGCAGCCGAACCCGGTACCAGTTTGTGCAGGAGGCGCACACCAACAGTTTAGTAAAGTTAGCAAGATATTCACAGATTCCCACTACCAGTATAAATAACTTTATTAAACATCTAAAACTGACAGCAAGTGTCTCCATTGGTTGGTTTTAACGCAATAACAAAGCTATTTAAAATATATATATCTATATTTATATATAAATAATATAATAATAGATAAAATATATATATATATTTATTTTATATATATTTAAAAAATACATATATATTTTTTTAATTACTTTCAATGAGAATGAAACAAAGAGACAGGAGTGAGATGATTGCCAAGGGACCGTCTACAAAGGTCAAACTCTGGGAATGATGGAAAAAGACCCAAAAATCCATAATCTCTCAAAAACAAACTAATAAATGGTTCCATTGACCAGAGCTAGTCATGAAAACTCATCATCACATTCATGCTACAATCATTTAAAAAGTCATGATTACTTTTTAAGAATTTATGGTATGAATCACATCTGATCAAAAATGCTTAATAGTTCTAAAGATCCTGGAGCTGCAGTCACTAGACATTTCACCTATTTTTACTAGTTAATGATGAACTATTTGTCATAGATAGTAGCTGCATTATTTTTACGATTGTTCAAGCTGCTTCACACGAGATTTAGAGTTAAATGATAAAAAGGAATTGATAACAGAAGGACCCTGGATCTGGTTATAAATAGTTTTCTGTTTTTATGGGATACAAAAGTATTGGAGCGGGACTCCGTGTCAGCAGATGTTCAAAATCAAATGACTTTGGGTCCAATGAGGCCAAAAATTCCTGATCAGGAGATCCCTAGGAGAAAAACCTCAACTGTTTTTGTCTTTGTTTTAAAATAAGGATGTTTAATTTTTTTTTTCTTATCTAAAGATTGCTGGTAAGGTGGCCGCTCCCCTTTCCAAGACGAATGAAATCGTCATCCTGAGTGGGGAGGGCAGCCGCGTCACTGGAGAGGTCAACCGCCTCCTGGCTGAGCTGCCTGTTTCTGTCAACGCCCTCACCGGGGTCGATCTGACGAAGGTGAGAGTCCGTCTGGTCCTCATGGGATCCTAACTTTCTGATAATTGCACAAAGATTTTAAATCATTGTTTATTCAGATAACAAAACAGCAAAGAAAAGCTTTAGTTTCTTTAAACTACTTCACTGTAAATCTGTTAGCATCTCTGTGTTCAGCCACCAGGGGGCGCTGAAGTCACACTCACCATCATTTGCATAAAAAAAACAACACAAATATTTTACTTTTGTACGTTTGAAAATCCTTCCTGCTTTTTGAAACCCAGCGACCCATCTGTTTTCTGACCCCACAGATCCCTCTGCTCCAGAAGATCACCGGCCAACAATGCCAAGAAGCCATCTGATGAAGATCTGTTTGACATTGTACTGTTTATCTGCCTCAGTCACGAAGATATATTTTTTTTTAGCAAAAGACCCCTTATGCAGCTGCATTTGACAAGAAACATTTCACACTAAGTGACTTTTTTTTTTTTGTTTTTGCTTAATTTTGAAATTGTTTTAGGAAGTTTTTATTTTCCTCAGGGAAAATAAAGGCCACTAGAGTGTAGTTTCTGTGTGGTGAAGTTTCTCCTGTTGTACTATGATGTTGTTGAGTTGTACAGGTCATCCGAAGGCCAGTTTAACGGTTGTTGGGGAGAAAGAATGCAGAAATGTGGAGGACGGAGGAACTTTGGGCGTCCTCTCGGACTCTGGAGGAAGCCGTTTTGCGTTGGGTGTGCAGTTAGAAACTCCCTGCTGTTTGTTTGTGGAGGCTCAGGGAGGCCGGCTGAAGCTCCCTGGGCCTCTTTCCTCCTTGCTTTCAGACTGTAGGCGAAGTTCTCTGTGTCTCTGAATCTTTATAGACATCCGTGTTATTGAAAAAAGTTTTATAGTTTATCAAAGTAGAAATATTTGATTCACATCTTGTAAGATATTCTTACCTCACAGTAAACTGTCTTGTTACCCGTCTTCTCGTTCTGAAGTGCAGTGCCTATTAACCACTCAAGTGCTCAAAGCTTTATTTAGTTGGTTGGTTTCAATTCCCTGCTTGCTCTCAGTAGATCTGCTCATACTAACATTAGTGTTGACTCGGCTCTTTTGTGTTGAACAGCATAACACAAACACAAAGCCATATGCAGCCATAACAGATCCACCTTGTTGGACTCTTGGGGTCTCACTTTAAACCTCGTTCTGCCCCTCGATTGTCCTGTTTTTTTTTTTTTTTGTTTCTTACACATTGAAATAGCTGATGTTGGATCTATGTCATGTTGTGTGGGAGAAAAGCCTTTCCTGGGATTTCAGATCATCGTTGGGAAAACAAGCATGTTGTAAACAAAGCCTTTAAGGTTTCATTTCTACACAGCACTTTTAGTGAAATATGGATTAACCACTATTTGTGAAAAATAAAGGTTATTTTGTAGAAATCAGAAGCAACAAATGAAATGACCTGGCATACTTTGACCACTAGAGGGCAGAGTTTCTTCAGCATTTTGATGAGACTTTTAAGCCAAATTAATCTCCCTCCTTTTTTTTTCTCCTGACCAGCTGATTAAAAACTGTTGACATGCTTTTTACATGTAGCTTTTGCTTTTTATTATTTTTTTTAGCTAGGCCATTTTTCTTATCATTCAAAAAAAATAAAAAACACTCCGGACTTGTTTTTAGCCAATCTGTTTACATTTTTGTTCTAGACACGACCTTCCTTTAACTGTGATGGGATGTTTTTTTTTTTTTTTTTTTGTACAGTCAATCAGGAACGTGCCATTCAATCCAACAGAGTTCCTCCATAAATAGATGTGACCACTTTGTTTGTCTTTAAGTGATGGTTACACCACATCAGGACTGAACTCACACGGTTATCACAATCAAGACTCTTCCTTTTAGTTTTTAGGGAAAGTGTTGCATATGAATTGTTGCTGCTGAAAGCTCACACACAAACTACCTTCTCCGTTTCAACTATTAGCGTTTGTTTTGGTCAATGTGTACAGAAAACCTTTATTTGTTGTTTAAGAAATTGAAAAGTTGTGCATTTTCACCGACCAAAGTGACAGTTGTACATAAACTACGTTTTCCTGACTCCCTTTTTCAAGAATGTGGTCCATTCCAGCCAAACAGAGTTATTTCGGTTCTGAGTTCTCCTTATGTTCAATGTGCTTCAAGTCGTCCCGCCTTGCAAACATTTATGGGATTATACACTTTTATAAACAATTATTTAAGGGGTTGTACGCTTCAAGATATCTCTGCAGCTTCTTACCTTCTTGTTCTTTTTGTTTGTTTAGTTTATTGCCGTCAGCTTTATGCTTTTGCTTTGGATAATCAGAATAGCGGCAACTTCTATTCTTCTTGTAGCATGTAAGAAAAATGACCAAACATATTACACCTATGCCTTAACTTTCATCTACATCCTTCTGTTGTTGAAATGTCTGTTTGACGTCTTGTCGGGACTTTGGTTTTTCTTCTCATGTAACCCTCAATTCTGGAGACATGAACCAGCATGTCTGTTTCAGCATGTGGCCATGGTGTTCTGTGTATTCTGCACCACCCTCTAATAAATGACATTTATCACCAACTGTCAGCCTCTGGGAGATGTCATTCCAGCCAAATTCCTCATTTTTCTTTTATCATTCAGAAAAGAGGGAAAAAAATGTAATAGAGAAAAAGCATAAAATGTGATTTCCTGTATTTCTTTTTTACAGTAAAGTTCTTAAAGTGGAGGGAATAAGTATTTGTTCCCTTGCTGATTTTGTAGGTTTGCCCACCTATAAAATAAATAGACTGTCTGTTGTCCTCCTGGTAGGCTCATTTGAACAGTGAGACAAAGAAAATTAAGAAACCCACTTATTTCATTGAGGGAAACAAGTATTTGATTCCCTAAGAGTTCTGGTTCACATGAACCAGTTGGACTATTCTAATCAACCTAAAACCTGTAGAGAAGACACCTGCCCACAGAAGCAGTCCATCCGTCAGAGTCCAAACTCTCCTATATGGAAAAGCTTGACAGTAGACCTGCACAAGACCAAACAAAACCATCAGCAAGAAGCTGGAGGTTAAGATCACAACTGTTGGTGCAATTGGGATAAAATGCAGAACAAGACCATTGATCCACCTTTAGGTCTGGGACTCCAAACCAGATCTGACCTGGCAGGGTTTCCATGATCATGAGAACAGAAAGAAATCGTCCTAAAACAACACGGCAGGAGTTAGTTGATGATCTCAGAGCAGCTGGAACCACAGTCACCCAGAAAACTATTGGGAATGCCGTACTCTGCAGTGGTTTAACATCTCACAAAGTCATCCTGTTTAAGAAGGCGCATGTGCAGACCTGCCTGAAGTTTACCAATGAACACCTTCATTGATTGGGAGAAGGAGCTGTGTTCAGATTAGACCAACATGGAGCTCTTTGATGTCAGCTCAACCAGTCGTGTTTGGAGGAAGAGAAGTGTTGTCTGTGATCCCAAGAACACCATCCCCACTGTCAAGCATGGAGGTGGAAACATTATACTTTGGGGTATTTTTCTGCATAGGGCTACTTTATTGTGTGGATGAGAGGATCCATGGAGCCACATGCTGTCAAATCATGAATAAGAACATTGCCTCCTTACACCAACAGCAGAATGATCCAAAACCTTCCGCCTAGTCAACCATGGAATGATTGAAAAAGAAGAAGAAGCAAAGTGAGTGGTCCAGCCAGTCTCTGGACCATTAATCCTATAGAAAACCTATGGAGAGAGCTAAA
Organism: Oryzias curvinotus; assembly: GCA_023969325.1. NCBI lineage: Eukaryota > Metazoa > Chordata > Actinopteri > Beloniformes > Adrianichthyidae > Oryzias > Oryzias curvinotus. Next base: position 10,153,428 of record CM043719.1, on the reverse strand, counting down.
GCTGTAAGTTGCTAAGCAACAGCCACCAAAATCTGAATGATTTAGAAATCACTTGGAAAGAAGAGTGGTAAAAAAAAATCCTTTTTGAACATTTTAGATGAACTTTTATTGATCTTTTTGGTAAGAAATAGCGCCATTAATAAGAATCACATGCAAACAGGTTTTATAATAGTTTAAAACTTAAGTTTTACACATTAATAAAGCACTAAATATCGACATTTGTGATCCTTTCCTCACTCTGAAATGTAGTTTACATGTTCTAGTCTTGTTCTCTAGTTGGTGCAGACATTTGCGAACACTCTGTTTTTCCTTTTGGAATTTTTGAGGGCATCATTCTAAACTTGTCAGGCCATTGCTTCAGACACACAGAAGCGACAAGTTCCTAAAATACACACCACACTGCTGTGTTCCTGTGACAGCTTCTGGGGAGGGACTTGGAGTTTTCTGGGATGGTTTTTCAGGAGGAGCCCCTGACAGTCCCACAGCGTTTGGGAGAACCTGGCTGCTGTGACCTCTGACATCTGCAACTGAGTGCTTCAAATGGGCTCATGAAAGTTTCACGTCCCAAACCGCCTGTGCTTTAGGAGATCCCGATCCATCAACAGATGCTTTCAATTTTTCATCAGAAGGTGTGTACTATCTAATTTATATGCATCTTTCTTTTTTCCAAGATCTGCCTTTTCCTTTCAGCAGAACAAGGATGTTTTCTAAGAGAGAGGAGCGTGGAGCGGATTTAAGCTTCTAGTCCCATAAAGTTACATAATCTGTTGTTTGACGAGTTGAGGGCAAACTTTCTAAACAGTTTGCTTCTTCTTCTTTGAAGGAGTTATCATGCGAGAAGCTGCAGGAAGAGCTGCTGTAGATAAAGCAGCTGCAGGCCACCGCCCCGATAGTCCTGCCTCCGCCTTTATCTGTGCAGCCAGGAGAACCCCTTACACCCCAAGCTGGACCCCACACCCTGTCCAGGTAGCACGTCACCATGGCAACCGCCAAGTTCCTACCAGACCCAACAGCTTCGGGCAGGGACTGAGCTGACGGATCAGAAATATGGATAACGCTGACGAATCACCTTAAAATCCAGCATCTATTCACTGCAAACGCTTTCTGATCTGGAACATTCCACAAAGACCGCCTTTATGAATCAGATGATTGAGTTTTTACAAGATTCAGACAGGCTGGGACCTGAAAAAGTCCTGGGGATGCACCTCTGTCCCTTAAACCGCAGCACTTGACCCCATCAGACTGACAAACTGTGAAAACCACACAACTAGTTCATTAATCCAACAAAAATGTGTTTATGTTTTTACATGTTCACAGGTTTTGATCAGTTTTTGAGTGGATTTGCCGTTAAAAAAGTCACACAAAGTTGTGTGTCTCATGCAGCAGTTGGGCCAACGTTTACTCTGACATCATCTGAGCATCTTTAGGATCACATTGGTCTGATTGTCCTTCAGAGTTTATTTATATGATTCTGTGGTTTTGACAAAGGCTGGGCCGAAAAATACATTTTTCACAATATTGATTTAACTAATTTAAAAAAAAATCAATAAATGTAACCCTTGTGCTATCCTAGGTACGCTAACATTGGGAGTGGGGTCATCTAGACCCACTAGACAGTGCACTGAACCCTTTTTCTTCAATGATTTGTGATCTTCACTGGTGTCTTCTTGGGCCCTTTAGCCCTTGAGCTATCCTATGACCCCACCCTTCCATTGACGTGTTCCCCCAACCATGACAAAGGTGGATAAAGGTGGAGAGGATTTCATGTAATCCATGGACACCAGTGAAGATCACAAATCATTAAAGAAAAAAGGTTCAGCGCACTGTCTAGTGGGGTCTAGATGACCCCACTCCCAATGTTAAAGTGCCTTGGATAGCACAATGGTTAGTCTGTTTTATTTTTATGTTTTTTTTACGCAACTACAGAAATTAGACAGGAAATATCTTACAAAATGATCTAGCTGTTAAAATTAAATTGCCAATAAATTTAGACAACAAAATATTGTTAATCCCCAAGAAATGATACAACTTCTGATTTTATTTTGTGTGTAAAGGTTTTTGTCTTGCTTTTATTCTGAAAATGGTTTTATGTAAACACTTTGACCCACACCAGTAGAAAAATTGCTCAACAAATAAAGTTTGATTTGATAAACCATGATAATTATATAGCTTATTTATTCAAGTCAAAATTTTAATCACATTTTAAGATGTAATACTATATAATACCATATACAAGTATAAGGGTTTTGTATGTTTGAATTAGCTAATAAATTGAAAATGTATTAATATGTTGGAATAAAATGTAAAATCACAAACTACCGTTGTGACCAGTGAGGTATTTAATCGCTTTAATTTGACTTACACAAAACATGAAGACCTGAGAGACACAGACCAACATAAACGGAAAACAGGACGGACATTTTAGTCAGAAGGAGGTGGGAGTAACCTCGCCGCCACCTCCAGCTGGGTGTAGCAAAGGGCGTAGGCCGACTCTGGACTGAAGCAATCCGGGTGCGAGCAGATAAGAAGTCCTGTCCGCCCCGGCACAGATGTCATCACGTATGCAAATGAACCCAAGGGGGGCTTTAAAGTGTGGCAGATAGGAGACCTGAAGCAGACGCCTTTGAGGAGCGCGAGCTGGAGCGTGCAGTGGGGAGCCACATCTCCAGCGAGACCCCCCCCCCTCGACGACACCGACCAGCTAAAGGCGTTTCGGGTGCCGCCTCACGGATCCATCTTGAGCCCTGGACAGGATATCATCTTATACTGTAAGTTTAATAAAGAGACACTACAGTATAGATGATGTACTATCCAGGGTTTCATTCCACCTCTGCTGAGTCAAACCGCCTCCGCTGGACCCACACAGAGGGGGGCCGTCAAACCGTTACCATTACTGAGTTTAGTAATGGTAAGGGTTCTACGGCCTTTGCTCAAAGGCATCGGAACCAGCAGGAAGAAGTCACTAAAATGTGTGTTTTTGCATTTTAAATAAAGTTTCTGGACTCTCACGTGTGTGCCGCATTATTTAAAAAACGGTCTGGAGCGGGCGTCTCTGCTCGTCTAATCAGAGGGGAGCAGCCGTTAGACGCTGAGGCCGCTTTTTCAGAGGACTCCCCTCCCACTTCCCTTCAGCACAGGACATTTCTGGATAGAACTTCAGGTTAGAGACGTGGTTCAGATTCCCTGTAGAGGAGGGAAGGGAAGCAACAGAGGACAAAAAAATGGCTATTTGCAGGGGTGGATGGCCTTGTGTTTAAAGGCCGAGGTGATACGGGAGGGAGGTTTCCATCAGCATGACTGTGCAGATCTGACTGGAGCACATCTGCTGCACCTTCAAGGTGATGGAAGCTTTGAGGGACAAAGAGAAGACTCCTGCATGCCTGCATGCATATGCCTGCATAGCCTTTATTGTGTTGGTTTCTTCCCGTAAGAGTCCTCCATCTCTGTCACTTTCTCAGCTTGGCGGTGAGCTTTAACCGCACCTCCCTCAGGAAGACGCGGCTCAAGTCCTCGCCGGCCTCTCGAGCGATCTGCGCCACCATCTGTCCTGCAACTCCGATCACCATCTTCTGCGGACACGATGAAACACCAACAAAAAAAAAGAAAAAGTGGGTTCAAAATACACCCAGTTCCACCTGAATATTTGATAAAACAACTTTAGACATCAAACTCATCTCCACTGAGACGTCTGAGCTCCAGAAGATATGATTTCTACCAGGAAGTGCCACTGATCCCCCCCCCCCCCCCAAAAAAAACACAACTTTGCAACTTCGGTCTCCATCATCAAATATGCAGAGCTCTGAAAGGCTGCTCAAATATTTACCGGTTAAAAGGAAAACGGCGCGGGTTTAGAGGGAAATGCAGAAATAAAAAACGAAACAGCAGCAGAGGAGAGCAGCTCCTTCATCTCCTCTGCTTCCTGAGTCATTGAGGAGAAAACAAAACGCCACCCAACAGAAAACAGATCGTCCTGTTGTGGATATAACAGAACGTGGAGGGAGGGGGAGGGGGGGGGACAACTCCAAAGGGCTTTGAAATGATCATACCTATAACTAGATTCAAGCCAAATATGAAGAAATGCACTCATTTCCGGAGTGAGCTCACATTTAGCTGCAAATCTATTTGCAACGACTGTACAGTTTTTGGTTAAAACGCTCTACAATGAACACGACAGTTACAGATCAACAGAAACGTTGAGGAGGAGAAACTCCACACAGCAGAGACGTCCTAGAGCTCAGAATGAGAAGAAGTGCACACCTCCCCCCTTTAGACCCACTCCCATCCTCTTTTGGTCTGTTTTCAAAGCGTTTCCTGTGGTCTTTCAACTATGCTGATGCTGTATTTAGCCAAAATGGAAAACCCTGTGTGGTTTTCTAGGACATAGTTTCTGCAGAGCAGCAGGAGTTCATTAGAAATTCACCTGGCGCGGAGAAACCCCACCCCCACTTCCCATCACCTATCTGTTTACACCCTCCCCCGCTGCCTTACAGCCCCTCACAACCCAAGTTAAAAAAGGATGGCTTTAATGGAGAACAGATCAAAGGTTCAAAACGACCCCCCAAACGCCTGTTTTTCCTGTGGTAACGTCTAAAACATCTGACCCCCATCATCCGAATCTATTATTAAACAAGTGTTTTTAAACAAAAAAAAAAAAGGTATATTTTTACTGGATTCTTTTGTCTGTTGAAAGAAAGTTAAAAAAAAGTTAGAGTACCTACCATGTGAGTCTCTTTCTTTGTGTAAAGTTTCACAGAAATATCCACCTCCCCGTCCGTCCCTTCTTGCCAGAGTTCAATCGTCTGAAAAAAAGGTCAACAAAATGATAAAAATGTGTGTGTATGTGTGTAATGTACAAAAACTCTGAGACATGAGCAAAAGGTTTGGAAAGACAACTCGAGTAAGAATGTAGTGAACCAGAGGAAAGACTTTAGTTTCTGTCTGAGCAAAACTCAAAGAATACAAACGGCTGGTGTCTGTGGTGGTCTCTGTGTCTGTGGTGGTCTCGGTGTCTGTGGTGGTCTCGGTGTCTGTGGTGGTCTCGGTGTCTGTGGTGGTCTCGTGTCTGTGGTGGTCTCTGTGTCTGTGGTGGTCTCGGTGTCTGTGGTGGTCTCTGTTGTGTGTCTCTGTGGTGTGGTTCTGGTGTCTGTGTCTGTGTGGTCTGTGGTGGTCTGTGTCTGTGGTGGTCTCTGTGTTGTGGGTCTCTGTGTCTGGTGTGGTGTCTCTGTGCTATCTCGGTGTGTCTGTGTGTGGGTCTCTGTTCGTCTCGTGGTGGTCTGGTGTATGTGGTGGTCTCTGTCTGGGGTCTGTGCTGTGGTGGTCTCGTGTCTGGGTGTCTGTGTCTGTGGTGGTCTCTGTGTCTGTGGTGGTCTCTGTGTCTGTGGTGGTCTCGTTTGTGTGGTGCCGGTGCTGTGGTCTCTGGTCTGGGGTCTTGTGTCTCCTTCTGTGGTGGTCTGTCTCCATCTTCCTGAAGGGAGAACATGCGTCCAGCGCACAGGTGTGTGTCTAGATACTAATCACCTGTGTGAGTGAGTAGGGCACTTCCTGTGGCAGATACTCCAGCAGCTTTTCTCTGATGAGGTTGGTGCAGACTTCCTGTGGACTCTGGTCGGTCAGAACCTCGCTGTGGTACTGCCACGCTCCAGGCTTGGCTGCAGCCATGAAGTACTTCTACAGGTGGGACACAGATCATAAATGATGCTGGGGTTACCTGCAGTCCAACAATTCATTGCCTTTTCAAAATTTAGTTTAAAGATTAGTGAAGCTGCTCAACTCCAGAGTTCTGAGCATGCTCAGTTCCCTATAACGACATTGGGTTTTAGACCAGTTTATGGGGCGCACATTTCTTTAGGTTTTAGCCCCCAGATAGCAGAGCAGGTTTGATGACAAAATACCAAGCAAATGAATTTATTGTCCTTGAGGATCCATTTTCAATGGAGTCTTTTTGTAACAGGTTTAACATCTTTCTGCAACAGATTTTGTTTTAAGTCTCCATTAGGGTGTGCTGACCTTCAGCGTCTCCACGTCCTCTCCGTCCACCGACGACAGCATGAACACGTCCTTGAAGTGGGGCCAGCCCTGCTGGCTCCTCAGCTCCCTCAGCTTCTCTTTGCTCAGAGATGAACTCAACAAAGACGAGGTATCAACTTTGTTGTCTTCAGGACTAGACTCCAAATCTCTCTCCGGCTTTTTTTCTGCCCACGGAGGTTTGATAACCGGCCTGATGCGCAGTCTGTGACCGTTGACCACCCCGCAGGTCAGATGGGCCGTGATGTCCAACAGTCTGTCCTTGGCTTTCACCAGGTCCACCTGAGAGGCAAGCAAAGGTGAAAAACGTCTGCGTCACGAATGAGGGAGCATAAACTTCATTTAACTGTTTGTTGTTTGTGTTTTTGCCGCAAACTCAATAAAAACGTTATTTCTGTTATAAAGAAAGGTAGTTTTATGGCAAAACTATATAAACGATACATAAAGATTCATCCCAGAACAGTAGACAGGCAGATTAGCATCAACCGCAGAGGGGAAAATGTTAGAAATTCTAAAAGTAAACATACTAATTTAATCGTAAAGTTGGTCGTTTAACAGTTACTTGTTAAACTAGGGACACTCATAAAAACATGATTTTTTAAAAAACCAGCTTAGATCAAATGTAAAAACGTTCAGTCTGAGCTGTCTGTCAACACATGACATACAGCGTGTCATACAATAATGTCACTTTGAAAGAGCAACAGTAAGAAGCACCCATGGACTGTATATGAGCACTGGACTGAGTGACCTTTCTCCCCTCTTGTTCCAAACAGGAAGTGCCCACTGGTTCCAAGAAGCTAAAATCCCATAGACATCACTGCTCACCGATGTCTGTGCCAACATGGCAGCACATGGACTGTGAAAGAATACAGACTGAATTGATTTTATTTGGTTGGAGGAGGAAGTGAGTCCTTTTCTATGGGGGATGTCACACTGACTCAGTCCAGTTCTAATTTATAGTCAGTGGGAGCACAACACAAAAAACCTTTAAAGGTTCACATTAGATTAGATTAGATTAGATTTGAAATGGTTTATTTCAAGCAATCAAAGCAAGAATAATGCACAAAACAATACAATCATCATTAGACGTATCAAACTTAGGATAATTAAACATTAAATCAAAGGTTGCTTTGGAATAAATGTGTTCATTCCTCACCAAAAACAACCCCAAAGCGGTATTTTGATCCATTCACATATTTGTGAGTGTTCCTCTAAAAACCTACTCTCTGAGCATCAGCCCCTCCCAATCCACAAAACCGAGCAGATTGTGACGTCACAAAGTGGGGAACAGCCCCTTTTAGGAAGACTCTGCGCTGCCAGCCCCGCCCCCAACCTAACACACACTCCCACTTTCTCAGTGGAGCTAGTGGGGATCGGCTAAACGCTTTCCATTTATGCACAGTATGCACATCCATCTTTGTAAAAGTTTGGATGTTGTTGAACAGAAACGCAGAAACGCTGCCAAGGCCGACTATAGGCTGACATCATGAAGGGCGGAGCCTCAGAGATCGAGTCGTTTTCCTTCCAGGTTTACTGCTAAAATAACTAATATTTCATTAAAAAGATGTTCTTTAGTTAGCCAACCCTAATATATTATCATACATATGCATATAGTTTACTCTGAAAGGCTTAAGAATAGCATGATATAGGGCAGGCCCTTTAAGACCAAACCAAACTTATGAATAGAAAAAAATAGAATAGAATAGAATAGAATAGGTCTTTAATAATCCCTAAGGAAATTTAAAAATGGCCATCTGCTCACACTCATAAAACACACAGACATTAAAAGCAATAAAAATAGTAAAAAATAGCAATAGACTAAAAAGATTAATAGATAAAAATAAATAAATAGATTAATAATTTAAAAATCAGTGGGTACAAAATAAAATAAAATAAATAAAGATAAAAATGACAAGAAATTACTTTTAAGATGCCCTGCCAGAGAGTTGTATTGCCCGATGGCACGAGGAGCAAAAGATTTCTTCATTCTTTCTGTGGAGCAGCGCTGGGGCGGCAGTCTGTTGCTGAATGTGCTCCTCCTGCTGGTGAAGGCCTCATGTAGGGATGTGTGGGATTCCTCATGACGGCCCTGAACCTGCTCAGAGTTTTCTGCTCTGCCACCTCCTCCACAAGATCTAGCTTATGTCAAACAAACGTTTTTTTTTTCCTTATGAAACCCTGAATAAAATGAACAGTTTTGTGCTTGTATTAAACTGTTAATTTTTCCACGTAATGTGCAATGTTATTTATTATGATGCTTTAAAAACACATGCTAGAACTCCAGTAATAAAAAGGTCAGTGCACTCGGATTATACAAATGAACCGTCACAAAAGACATTATGCCAAAACAGATGTTTCAGCAGATGAAAGTGTGAGCCAGGTTACCATGGTGACATGCCTGACACATATCCTGACATCAGCAGGTGGAGACAGCGTTCCTAGGATTTACCGGGTATCTGGTAAGAATGAATATGCTTTTGATCCTGTAAGAGGGCAAGCTGTCGGGTTTTCTTTAAACTCCCTAATAATCAGATTTCAAGCCTGCAAAGTTAGATTATTTCCTAATAGAGAAGAAACAAGTCATGACTCTAAGATAAAATCAAACTGAGCACATTTCTATGAGCAGGAAACTGTTGTTCTGTGTTAGACTACAGGGTTTTAATCATAATATTTGGAAATATCAGAAATAAGTCAATTTTACAGCTAAATAACTTTTTAGTTGGGTGTCTAAAAATGCAGTTATCTAGGACTGAGTCATAAAAACCAAATTTAGATCATTTTTTGCCACTTTTAGTCACTTCAAATGTCAAACTACATTAGTTGCTGATCTGCTAGAGTTATTCTCTGCTCTTATTTGCTTTTCCTCTAGTCATTAAAAACCCTTTTCCTGAGTCCTGAGTGAATGTAGCAGCTGGTGTGTTGCAGGTCAGTTTTTTTGGGCAGACAGAATCAAATGATGCATCAAACACTTTTTTGTTTTTTCAGGCAGCAAAAACAAATCTGCTGTTCACAGGAAAAGATGATATCCATCTTAGGATGGTGGAGGTGGTGCTGAGCCAGCGAAGCCGGCTGTTCGGGTGCAAAAACCGTAAAAAAAAAAAAAAAAATACCTTGTTCAGGACGAGGATTGCTGGGATTTGTGGGTGCTGGGCCAAGCATTTCAGCACCTCCAAGTCCAGCCTGCTGCACATCCATCTGTCTCCCGCATCCACCATGACGACCACTGGAACAGACACCAGATTTGAATGGAGCGCCCAAGTCAAAGCAGAGACGATGTCTGACAGAAAACACGCCGCACTCAGGTCAGCTTCCTTGACGGTGTTCCAGGGATCCACGAGCAAAGTCTTCTCCAGCTGGTGTCTGTGCAGACAGAGCATCCATTCAGAGATCTCAGCAGACGCTGAACATACAAATGGAAGAAAAGCAAATAGAAAAGGCACCTTTTGGCCTTTGATGGAGTGGTGAGACCAGGAGTGTCCAGCAGAATCTACAATAGGCCAGCGGAGGATTAACAACAGGGACCTCATGTTATCATTTCAGGCCAGCAGGGAGTGAAAACGCTCTTACAATCTGCGTGTCGTCCTCTGTCAGGACGCCCAGGGCTCGCGCTCGTGTGGTGTGCACCTTCTTGGACACAGCAAACACCTTTGACAGACGACAGGGCCGTTGGTTTGTCAGCATATTTCTTGCTGAGTTACATAGACGAGCAGGAAGCTTTAGGAGAAAAACAAAGACCTTTCTGCCAAGAAGCTGGTTGGACAGCGTGGACTTGCCAGCATTCGGAGCTCCGATCACGGCCACCTTTAAAACCTTTGGGTCGTGAGGCTGATCGGGGTGTTTCATCAACAACGATAACTGCTCCCCTAAAACGGCACAAAAGAGTTTGTGAAACCACCGGCATAACTTTTAGCTCAGACAAACACAAACCTCTGCGGGTCGCTCACCTCCGTCTGCTGGAACCGAGGCAGGAAGACGGTAAACGCTGCCGTCTGCCGCCTTACCTCTCCTCAGCCTGCTGACGAAGGCCTCGGATGTGATCAGACAGGCAGGAGTGAAGATAAATCCAGCTCTCCCTCTTTGACTGCAGCCACCATTTCCTGTAAAGACGGACGGAGGTTTAATTTCTGCAATAAAACACAGAATAACAATGCAATTTAGAAGCTACAGGAGACTAAAAAAACAGCCTTGAATTTATCAGAAAAGAGAGTAAAACCATCAGTCATTCATATCTGCTAAAAAAGAAAGTTTAGCTTCAATATTTCCTCAGTTTCTCAAAACATTTAAAGCAAGATCAGTATTTTTTGTAAAACTTTATCTTCCAACATTTCTGTAATACAGAAAGCAGAAGAGCGTCCTCCATTCAAACTGTAATTAAAGACCCACTCCAGTGAAAATATTGTTTTTGGCATTTTTAATATGTTCTTGTAGCATTTGTCTGATGATATACCGGCTTAAAATTTACCTTCTGAGTATTTTTTATTAAAATTGTTGTGAATCCGGAGCAGATGAGAAAAAACTTATTTGGAAAAGGATTGTAGTTGTCGTGTAGAAAGTAATCTGGGCAGATTCAACTCCACTCAGAGGTGAATTTCTGATCAACTCCTGTCGTTCTGCAGAAACTATGTCCTAGAAAACAACAGGTTTTTTTTTTTGCCTCAAAATAGCATAAATCATAACTAAAAGACCACTGAGAACAGTTTTACAAAAGATCATAATATGTTTAAAATGGGATTTAAAACAAAATCTAAAAGTGAAAAATACATCATAATTATTTAATAACTTCTGTGTTTTCAAAATCACAGATAAAAAACATTCTCATGTTGTTCACAACTCAATTTATTGTCTGCTTGTACACAACACCCCACCAGAACCAGAACAATAAGGGAGTTCTGTTTTTTTTTTTTTTTGTGGAAATCTACTTTACTAAAGAAACTAAACTAAACTTCAGTAAAATAAAACTACTGTGTGTCTCTTACAGTGTAACAAAGGGGTGTAAAAATTTTTTTTCCCAAGAAATATAGGAACAAACGGGAAAAGGTAACAACATCTATGGTTCTGGAAGAAGTCAAGTCATTTCTGAAGATTTGTGAGTCCAGAGAACCACAGTGAGAGCGGTTCTCCACGAACAGACAGAACTCTAGGAGGAAAGACCGCAATCCTGCAAGGAACTGCAGTTTAACTGCTCTGCCATAGGTAAAAGAATGAAAGACAGGATAACCACATCTGAGCAAATTAAACAGAATCACATTTGGTTTGCCACAAAACGCGCTGATGATCCCCCAAAATGTGGGGAAAATGCTCTGTGGATTGAGGAGACGGAAGATAAACTTTTGGGGAAGAAAACAAATCTGGTTTGATGCTGTTGCATGACTTTGATACGGTTTTGATGACTGAAAGCACTCTAATTTAGCTAAATTACAACAATCCTGAAGGAAAAAACAAACAAACAAAAGGAGGCGATGAAATCCTCCACAGCGTGAATAAAACTTATTGAAACGTTAACTGCAGTCATCATTGCAGGGTGATGTAGGTTTAGAATGAACTTCCTCTAAATGCTGTCATTTCACACCGTTTTATGAATTCTTTTCGTTTTATATTACAGTTTCATTTGAGACATTTGAAAAGAAAAAAAACTATTGATCAAACAAAGGCAAATTACCTAGATCACCTTAATGTACATGACAAACATGCAAACACATAAAATGCAATACTCTTTATTAATCAGTTTTTTTTCTTGAATTGTTTCAAATAAACTGAAAAGGGGGGGGGGGGGTCTGGTCCACCTTCAGGTGACCCAGTGAGACTCGTACAGGTACATTCACGCCGATTAACTAACCAACTCATGACTAAATCTGTACTATAAAACTACTTTAAATAGCAGCAAACTTTATTAAACCCCTGAAACCACAACAAAATGACTTTAAACAGATTTCTTGTTATGGTTGACTGACTGACCCGCTGTCAGAAAACATGATGATGACGCACTTTCCTGCCGAGCACAGACGAAGGCCCGCGCGGAGAGAACGGAGCAGCCCCGGAAGAACCGACCGCACGTCCCGAGGGCCATCGAACCTCCTGAAACAGGATGGGCTCTAAATAATCTAGAAATATGTCTGATTTATAAAGCCAGTTGTTTACGTTCACATGCGCTACATGGTGACGCCATGTTGCTACAACCAACGACGAACCGCTTCCGCTTTTAAGTCAGTTTGAGGAAAACCACACTGCCCCCTAGTGACCACTTCGGTAACTTCAAAATGACATCTTTTTTTTTACGTGTGTGAATGTGTGTGTGTGTGTGTGTGTATATATATATATACACACATACACACACATATAAAAAGAATTATAAACATTTTTTAAAATCATAAAATCAATGAAACATTTTTTTTTTAAAAAGAACCAGCATAATTAATTATAAAAGAAAATAAGAACTTTTTAGTGGCATTTTTTTAAAATTTATCATAAAGAAAGCACATATCAAAGTGTTAGGATATAAAAAAACATATACAGCTTTGAAAAATAACTATCATTAAAGCAAAACATATATATAATAATGCATTATAGCTTATATTTCTAGAAAATCTAGAAACAGTAAAATTATTTTTAAAAATCTAAAGATTAATCATAGCTATTATATTTCTCAATCAAATTTTTTTTAAATACATTTTTAAATATCTGAAACAATTTCTGGAGTGATGTATACTGCCTCCAGGGGTAGATCTACTGACTTAAGGCACCTGCTGATCCTGAGAGCTGTTATATTCAAACACCTATTCAGTCTTGGAACCTCAAGTACTGTGTCTAAATCCCAAATTACTTGAGATGCCATATGTATTTGTTTTATAAAACCTATTTCTAAAACCAATTAAGAACATTTCTCCCACTAGACTTTCCTCCGTAAAAGTCAGAGCTTAAATGACCTTAAACGTAAAGTAAAAAAAACAAAAAACAAACAAAGGTCACCAGACAAGACCTATTAAACGTATTTAGTTCCTCAGAGATGACACTCATGTGATACTGTTTTAATAATAATACTTCAATAAACTTTATATAAATAATAATTTGTGGACAATTTTAGCAGGAAAACCTTTGTGTCCAACAGCCTCCCTTGAGCCCAAAGGTAACCCTTCATCAGCAGCAGGTGGGACATTGTGGGGCTGAAATCAGTCATCTGAAATTCCAAAACCGCTTCATCACACTGCTAAAACACATCTGCTGACACGAGAAACCTGCAGTTTAAAATGGGGTACGGCACTCACAGAATTTTTTTAGTGAGGACGATATTCTCTAGATTACTTTGTGAGGGATGCTGCTCCTCTAAGCACAAATCAGACTGCATGGAGCAGATTTTTCCTTTTGAGTACACAGAGCAGAGCTTTTCCCCAAGGGTGCTTGAAGCAAAGCGTCGTGTAGGATATATTGAGCATCTGTGCTTAAAGCAATATGCCGATCTAAGGAAAACACTGACATGCTGTCGTGCTCACTCTCTTTCTAGAACCAATGCACAATGACAAGTTGATATGAGGGCTTAATAAGCATGAGGTCTGCGAGATTAATCACCAGTCTGAAAGGACTTGTTTTGTATGTTGATTGATTACCGTAACATGTTGTTCTCATGCTGTATACCAAGAGCTGGCGGATCAGATGTCTCCCCATGGTCCATCAAACACAGCGGCTGTTTGTTAGTCCTTGAGGACTCGCTGGGGTTGGAGCAAACATCTCCACTGGGGAGAACGATGAAGGATATCAGGTAGCTCGCAATCTGTCATCATCTAACTCTAAAAGCTCAGAGGCAATAGAGGGGTAACAAAAATGGAGCTTTTAGCAGACACTTACTGCCAAATTCCAATTGAACCAGAAACCAAAAGGATATTTGAGGATTAGAAATGTTTGAAGTTTCTCCACATCAGCCCAGCTCTCTGCTAAATTCATTCAAGGCCTCAATCCCCTCTGGGCTTGATTCATATGACCACTTAACATGGAAGTGCTTTGGAGCTGCTGCTTTAACTGCATTAACTTCAGTCTTCAAAAGGAGAGCATAAAAAAGAGAAGAAAGATAGAAAAGGGGCCAAAAGGCTTCATCAAACTACAGCTGATAATGAGTTGTCATCCACTTTTCTATTTGATGTGGAGCTGCCAGCATATTCTGATGGAAACTCTGCCAAAATTCAACATGCTGGTTGCTAAAAAGTCAGATCTTTTTAAAGACCCACTCCTCAAGAAAAATGTGTTTTTGTGTTTTTAACATGTTCTTGTGCCATTTTTCTCATGATGGAGGAGTTATAATAATAAATTACGTTGCCCACAACTCATAGGCAAATATTGGAAGAACTCCTGCTGCTCTGCAGAAACTATGACCTATAGAATTTTTTTGATTTGGGCTAAAAACAGCTTACCGTAAATATAATTAAAAAAAGACCCCTGGGAAAACTTTTTAAATTGATCAAAAGATGATTGGAGTGGGATTTTAATGTTTTTTGGGGGAATCAGTAGCATCTGATTTAAATTCACCTCTACACAGAGTATCACAGCCGCTTCCTTAATTAGATGTGCAACAACTGTCCATTCTTGCATCACTTTAAAGAACTTTACAGTCACGACGAATATCAAAGTATAAACACAAGCTACGGGGTACGTCATTAGGGCGTAGAGGTGCGAAGCAACAGTCTGCTGGTGCGTCAGAACATCCATCACTCCATCCCCGTTGATTGCAGTGAGAGGCGGGATGCTGCACAGCCGGCTGGCTTTCCATAAAGCGGCCACTCCTGAACTTTGTCATGTTGATAACTCCAACAAAGGAAGGCTATTTGTGCAGAACCTCACTGATTAATGAATGTATGGATGCATTAGTGAAGAATGAGAGAGCAGCAGCGTTTTACTTTACATTTTATGTGACACCCCGAAGGTCCCTCAATTCAGCAATCAAGGCTTCACAACTCTTTGCAAGGGCCTCCATTTAAAATAGGTGATTTGGCTCCAAAACTACCCATATAGGTCACACTGATTGTACAATCTCTGCCTCAGTGGGGGAGATAAGAGGGGGAAAAAACTTTTATTCATTCTAGACTTGCAATCGATGGGACTTGTCTGTGAAGTGGATCAATAATGCCTCCCTTTGAAATCATCAATCACATCTGTGGTGCATTTAAAAAGCGTAATTAGGAACGGCGTTCTTAAACATCCTGGATTGACGTCTTCTTTGGTAGGGAGAAAGACACCATTCTGCATCATTAACTTTGTATTTTTGCCTGATGGAGCCCGCCGCTGCTACTTCCCCACCTGCTGAACTCAGAGGCTGTGTATGATTGGGCTTTCAGACCAAATGCTTCCCCCTTTTCACTTGCTGATGAGGGAGGTGAAGCTTGCGGGCCAGAGTTAGTTAAAGTATTGTCATGAGCCTGGATTGTTCTGGAGCTCATGATGTGCCACAGCAGAGATTATCGTCGAGCTGAAGGTGTGCCATTTTCTCCCGGAGCATCTTATTTGACGATGTTCTAACATGACATGACAATACACAGCCACGAGCGCCCATTTTCAAGCATAGCTCAAACCAATTTACAGTGATGTCCATCTGTCTTTCTCTGGTAATAAAATTGTATCAATACTGCAGAGAGGGCAGGTGGGCGAATGTAATGGAGTAATTTATTTTAGTTGTCACAGAAAAATAAGTCTTTGATTAGGGAGCCGCACACATCAGGCTGCACAAATGGAACGTTTCATCAAACCACAAAGCATGAGACACTATTGACCACCGGTCCCTTCACTGGCATTTATTTTTCACAGCAACATTCATAAGGCAATGCTCAGCCACGATCATGCAAACTGCCAAGGTTACAGAGATCAGGACAAATCTTGACAGTCGACGTCAGAAAAACGCACTGTAACTTAAAGAAAACAATTCAGTGAAAAATGGATTTCCATTCAGAAAACTTGATGTCATTGATCCAGTGGAGTCATGCAACATTCGTCTGAAGGGAACCATATCCACGAATGAGATGAAAAAAAAAACCCAACATAAACACTGGGGATGCCACAATTAAAACCGAACCGTATGTTACACTGTTGAACCGAATCGCAGGGAAAGTGAATTGTTGCATCCCTACTGCATTCTTTTGCTAATGTTTACATTGAAAGGATGAGCCAACTGAAAGGTTTTTTCTTCATTGGCCAATTAAAAAAATATATTTTTCTGAATTTTTTGTTTCATTTTGTTTTGTAATACACAAATCATTTAACAAAATGAAACAAAACTGTGACCCAAATATCCAGACTTGAATCAAATCCTCGAGAAAGTAAATCATTGCATCCCTAATAAACACATCCAAAATTTCTGAAAAGAATCATTTATGTAGAAGCATTTAAAATTTACCTAAGACATGTTAAAATAAATGAAAAACTAAAATGATCTATATTAGGGGGTGTAACAATTTCGTAACTTTGCACAGAATTGCGTCACGTGCCCCACCCTGTAACTAGGCCTGGGGATGGGGCTCACGGGCGAGTGCCTGGTGGCCGGGGGTCTTCTTATGGGCCCTAGTTGGGTCCAGCCCCAAAGAACGAAGTGGGATCACTCACCAGTGGGTCCACCACATGCAGGAGAGCTCAGAAAAGGCCGTTGCAATGTGGTTTTGGGTGGCAGCTGAAGGCAGGTCCCTTGGCGGCACAAACCCCTGTCATTGAACTTGGCTTTTGGGACAAGGAACAACACAACTCTGGGAGGGATGGGGTATGAGCTTGTGCAAGAGGTTGACAGATACGGGCCAGATAAAGTTGGGCTCACCTCCATGCACAGCCTGGGCTCTGAAACTCAGTCCCTCAATAGAGGTTGGACTCTCCACCATTCTGGAGTTGCTCATGGTGAGAGGCAGAGGGCTGGTGTGGGCTTACTAATGAGCCCCCCATCTCAGCTGCCAGGAGTTGGAGTTCACCCTAGTGGATAAGAGGGTCATGTCCCTTCACCTTCAGGTGGGGGACAGGTCTCTGACTGTAGTACTCTGCCTTCTTGGAGTCTCTCGAATGGGTACTGGAAAATGCCCCAAAGGGAGAAGCCATTGTCTTCCTGGGGGAATTCAACGCCCAAGTGGGCAACAACAGCGGCATCCGGTAGGATGGGTAGGAATGGCCTCCCTGGTCTTAACTCGAGCAGTGTTTTGTAGTTGGACTTTTGTGCTCGTCATAATTTGTCCATAATGAACACCTGGTTAAAAATCAAGGTTGTCCACCAATACATTTAGCATCAGGACTCCCTTGGCAGGATATCGATGATCAACTTTGTTGTCATTTCAGGCAACCTTCGGCCATCTGTCTTGGACATTCGGGTAAAGAGAAGGGAAGTGGTGTCCACCGATCACTACCTGGTGGTGCGGTCACTGTACAGAGAGCAAAGTTCTCAAACTACTGGTCGATCTTCGTTTTAATACTCATGGCCTTGAGCTCTGAGTCATGACAGAAAGAACCCGGATACAAGCGACTGAAATTAGCTTCCTCCGTAGGGTAGGCGCTCCCTTAGAAATAGGGTGGGAAGCTTGGTCACCAGCAGAGAGCTCAGGGTAGAGCGGCTTCTCCTCCACATCGAGAGGGCCAGTTATGGTGGCTGGTTTGGATGCCCCCTGGACGCCTCGCTGGGTAGGTGTTCTGGCTTGTCCTACTGGAAGACTCAGGACACAATGGAGAGACTATGTCTCTCGACTGACCTGGGAACGTCTTGAGGTCCCCCCAGAGGAGCTGGAGGAAGTGGCCAGGGAGAAGGAAGGCTGGGGATCTTTGCTTAGACTGCTGTCCCTGTGACCCGGTCCCAGACGAGCCAAAGAAGATGGATGGATGGATGGACAATTAATCGACTTCATCATTGAATCAATTTATACTCCTATGATCCAAACAGATTGATCTGAGCAAGTTGTTAATCAAATCAACCTATAGCATTATGAAATCTTTTCAAAATAGAATAAATTGGATCGCTAAATCTTAGAAAGTACCAATTGGATTGAGCCACAGTGGGTTTATTTTGCTATGACATAAAAACGACGAACGAAGTGCATCACAGTGGACAACACACATGTGATGTCAGCAAGAGCACTCATTTTTTTTTTTTTTTTTATCTCTGAGTCACACTGGTTGAATTTCAGGCTAAAGATGTCCTGGATTGATTTTAAGTCAGAAAATGGGATCAGATCGGATGGTTTAAAAATGAACTAAAATCAACTATGAATCGGATCAGCAACCCCCAATATGAATCAAATAGTTGTTAAAATACATCTTTACACACCCTTAATCTACTGTATATAATAACCAATATCATTAAATACCTATAACAACAAATGTCAACATAGACCTAAAAACATATGCACGAGAAACAAAAATAGCCTATAAACGTGACCAATAAAACTTTTGTCATATATTTAATTTGTATGTCTAACCCCCCCAAACATATTTTTATACATATATTTATTAATATGTATACATATACATATAGATATATACATTACCTATTTTATATTTATAGTAACCTTGTCTACTGTAACTATTGTCTTTATTTACAGGTACATATTTATACAAGACAATTTGTTAATGTCAACATATAAACTTTGTGTTTTTGTTTTACCCTCATTTTCTTAAATTCTTCAGTGATTTGGGGTAGGGATCACCGTGGCCGTGGGTCGTGATCTGCTTGGACTGTACCTTTAAAACATTCGTGCGTCCTGCGCAGTCTGGAACAGCCGCAGCCAGGGCGCATGCGCCGGAAGTTGCTGCCGCAGACAGCAGCAGTGATTCGGGCAGCGCAGGGTAACGGGAGAAAATCTGTCCGCTTTAAACCATGGCTACGTTCTGAACGATGCCTTTCGCCGACTTCCACGAAGAGTAAGTAGTTCCCGCTTCGTGGACCACTCGCAGGTCGGAAGCTTTCGGCATCTGGTTGAGGAGTGGCGTAGATTTAGGCAGGAGGCTGTGGAGGCAACAATGGGACTGTGTATGTTTGAGACTGTCTGGGCTAAAGCTAACCACCAGCCAGTCAGCTGGCACTGACTGGCAACCTGCAGGTTTAAAGCTTTGTTTATCTGTGTTTAAACCCTTTGAATACGTTAACAGACAGTTTTATTTTCAGCATTTAAATCTGCTTTCATTTTGACAGAACTAGCTCTGTGTTACTTTCTTAAGCTAGTTTTTTAGTGTGGCAAAAACAAGAAGAGACCGGTTTACCTGCCAAATTACAGTCACTGGTACGAACAGTTTGGTGAAAAAGTGTTGGTTTTAAGTGCTAGCTTAAAGTGAAGTCGGTTATTTTATCCACCGCGCAGCATCATCATCAGAGCAAGTTTGCCTGAATTGGTGACCCGCTGCTAGTTTATTATTCCCCCCCCCGAATCGGCTCTGCTTTCAGCGGCGGAGGACGGAACTTGCACCTGCAGGAGCAAAAGTGTTAAAGGTGATAACAAAAGGTTGACGTCACCGGGCTCATCCTGATCCTGCCGCACAACCTCGACCACCAAGAGGGGAGCAGAGGGAGCACTTTCGGAAGGAGGAGGAGGAGGAGAGCATCTTTTTTGTGTCATTTGTCTGGAAGGAGAAGCTCTAACCAGATCTCTGGTGTCCTAAGGGCGCACTTAACTGATGGGATCGACGTGTCGCCCCGTCTGAAGCTGATCTTTACGAGGTGGAATGTTAATGTTGCCACAGCGTGTCGGTGTTGTCTTTAGCTTGCTTCCAGTCTGGCTTCTATTGATGTAATCGCACTGTAATGTCATGGAGCTTGACGGATTTGATTAAAAAAGCAAGACTGCAGTGAGACTGACTCTGCTATGGAGGCTGTGCACGTGGTAACATGGAACAGATGCATTATTAGTGGAAAAATGAGCTGTTGTGTTTACATTTATACCCCTGTTTTGATATAAAAGAAGGGCTGTGCTTGGCTTTAAAGACAGCTTTTATTATTCCCTTCTTTATAACAAAGGTGAAACTGTTAGATTTATGGCAGTGGGGAGGATGTGCTCAGTGATATCCTGTGCTAACTCAAACAAGAGCCAGATATTACTTAGCCCAAAGTGCAGTTTTGCAGTGCTCTACATTTTCCAAAGAGCAGATAATTAAATCTCAGACCTTGTTGTTGGAAAAACTAAAGGCTCAAGACTCTGAAATTATCCTGCAGTAGGAACCTACTTTGCATTTGGGTGCTATGTTTCCCAGCACAATGAAGATTAATTAGGTCTTAACAGCAAATTACTGTGAGGCCTCTTCCTTCCCGCAAAATGCAGCTCAGCCATAATGACAGCAGTCTGACAAACACGGAGAGGAATCGGTGTAAAATACTTCACATTCTTTGCGGCACAGAGGTTATCAATCTCTTATAATGCACACATTCATTTAGCACTCTCTCAGGCATTGATTTAGATGTTTGCTTTTGGTGCCAAACTTGTGACTTTGCGTGTGTTCTCGAACACATGCTTCGGTTTCTATTTATGTCGGAACATGACGTTTGCGTTTGTGCGCACTTATGAAGGCAAGGCAGTCAGTTGGAGTGTCGGGAGCACCTGGTTCATTTGCTTATGTCACGCTGGTCAGCAATGCAGAAAATTGCTGCGTTCCAGCAAATTGAACTACCACTTGAATGCATGTGTTAATTAGATATCTGGGTGGCTTTTCAGCCAGCCTTTCCTCCCCTGCCCATATGTCATGTGCTGACTCTTTGACCTGTCATTGCAAATCCACAGCCTTTTCCTGAGAGCAAACTGACAAAAAAAAAAAAACAAGCTTGCTTTTGTTTGTTTTTTTCTCTCCTGCACACCATTGACAAACACACTTAGGCACATTGATCTGCACGTGGATGGAGATTTATCATTTTGCTCCAGATGACTCCTGCTTTCTTACAGCTGCTTTTAGATGCGGTTAGCATTTTGCAGGAATTTCACCTCTCTGCTGAGACAGCTGGCTTCACAAAGCACACCCAATCATTTTGTGTATTTTAAATGTTGCACCACATTTTTCATGTGACAGTCAAGCGATATGGATCACATTAGGCTTGTTTCAGACGAGCAGTGATAAGACGATAACATCAAAGCGCAGCTTTACTTCTTCAAGACTACAGAGCAGGACTCTGAATAACAAATTACAAGGTACAAAGAGGGAGCTCCAGCAGCTTTTATGTTTCATCAGTTTTTGGGATTCACAGGCAGCTAATTAAAATGTATTGATTAGTAACAATCCTGATTCTCTTGATTGTTGACTGTGAAATCACTTGGCTAACGGGTGTATTTTTTTTTTGATGATTTTCTGTGCTGGAATGAGCCACTTGGCTGATGCTCATTTTGGGTTATTCAAAGCTGCTGATTTGATGTAGCGTTTTAGTGATGTGCTTGAATTGGAAATGTGCAACCGCTTGCTCTCCCCCGTGCCATAAATTAGCTTCTTTCATATTTTAGCAGGAGCCAGCGCATGCTAAATGTCTCCCAGGTGTTGTCGCTGTGTTCCCCGTGCATAGCAGGTTTGCAGATTTCTTTTTCACCTAGTCATTTCAGACGTGCCGCATTCGTCGAATGTTTTCCATTTGCTAAATGAGGCTGCCAGCTACTTCCACTTTTCAGTTCTGCAGTCACCGTTGCAGCTGTAAGCCAACACTCACCCACTCAGCCACCCACAAGTTGGAAAAAAGTCTCTGTGAGGACACCGGGTGTGTTCTCTGAGTGCAGTTTCAGACTCGCAGTAGATGTTTGGTTGTGTGTTTGTGTGAGGGAGCAAAATCAACAGCAGCCACATGAAGGCATGATGGTCTTCAGGGTTCCAGAAAAGAAAAAAGTTGACCTGCAGAGCTGAGGCTGAGCTGGTATTTACTTTGCTTCTTGAGGTTTGTTTTATTTTGGCTACACTGCTTGCAGGCGATTGGCCTGATGTCAAGATGCACTTTGTGCCTTTGTTAGTCATATTTTTGTGCTCAGATTTGCGTGGTAGCTGGAAGGGCAAATTAGGTCCCAGGGAGTGATGTTACAAACATTAGAACCAAAGGGATTTCTGAACTTGTTATGTCTTTAGCTTGAGGCTAATCACGGTAGAATCTAAGCCTCCTGGTGACATTTGCAGCCGTTAGTGCATAAGCAAGACCTGGTCCGGGTGATCAGGCTTATCAGAGACACTGCAGATGACAGGCTTGTTTATCCGCCTCCATCTCACAGGAACAGCAGAAGAACAGGGCAGATACGGTTATCTGTTTATGGCATATGATAAGGTCGTCTCATTCGGATCACTGACCCTCCACCGGCGGTATCCACCCGCTGCACCAAATGTTCTGTCAAAAGTGATTGCTAAATAAGCCCAACAGCGCTCTTAAGTAATCCTAAGAGAAAGCATTTGCATGTGCATGATGACTCCTGCAGTTTTCCAAAGTCCACGCCAGTTGCACACATATCAGGACCTCATTAGCCATCGACTGAGAGGCTCAGAGACTGATTCTGTCTTTAGGGTCATGAGTACACCACAGCAACGTTCCAGTAAAGCTGTAGAGGATATCAAGTGGAGGGGGGACAGGGCGAGAGTGAGCTTCAAGTGTCATAGATGGTGCAGCCATGAGATAAGGCTGGCCTGCAAGAGGATTAGAGGAAGGGATGGTACATTTTGTCAGATAATTGGACTTTATTTTGAATATTTCAGAAGATTCATTGAAACCTAACTTAGTGGAGTGTTAACACTCTGTATGGTGAGTACTTATGTGGGGCACTCTGAGGGATTGTTTTCTTTAATAGTTGCTATAACAACATTGCGCTTAACTTTTATTTTAACAACTCGATTCAAATCCTAATTTGTGGCAATTCATAGTCGATATTGGTTTGTGTACAAACAAGCAAGTAAACAAGAATTAATGGCAAATTTATTCACATTTTATAATGGTATAGATCGATTTGATTAGAGATCGATCTGGTTAGATCATAGGAACATAAATCGATTTAATCAATTAATCGTTACACTCCCATTACTTTGTTATTAAAGGTTATTGAAAAACCTGGGACGTGTTTTGCAGGGCCCAGTAATTTGAAGAGGATGTTGATCTGAGGTTGTAGGGTTGGCTGGGATGTCAGGATCTGTGTTGGGGAGGGATGAGGGCTGAGCTGAGAGAGGGCTGTTGTTGGAGAGCGGTCAGTGCAAGGCACTTTGCCATGACCCTCCTCATTTTATCATGGATTACACCACTTCTCCAGGCCTCAATGGGTGGGTGTCTTTTTCTGTGTGTGAGCAGTGTAGTGGAGAGCAGAGCTCAGAATGGGGTCTTTTATAACCTTTCTAACCCTCTGGTCGTGTTTGCGGCCATTGTTGGCCGCTGTGAATGGTATCTCCGTGCCTTGAAAAGTAACCAGATGACATTCTTCCTGTTGTTCAAAAGGGTCCCAGGTTCTGTTGTGAAAAGAGGCTGAAAGGATAGGCGAAGCCTGTGACCTTCAGAGGCTAATCTCTGGCACGTCATTTATTGCCTGTCTGAAGCAAATGCACACCTCACTCATAGATGGCAACATGCAGTTTCAAGCATGGTATGAATTCTTCAGAAGTTACTCCCCAAAAACACTTGTTGGAGTTTTATTGGACTTATTCAAGAATAAAGACTTTGAACTAAATCATTACTCCAGACAGGCAGTGTGTCAGGCACCTACAACGTCCAAACCGTTTGCATCAGGAGCCCTTCTGTACTGAATGCTGAAATGCCAGAGTTGCTGTAAAAGCTGTAGGAGATGAAACGCACTCACTGATACAGTAAACATGGCCGCAGCTTTCAAACCATTGAGCATTGTTTATGTCATCTCCTCTTTGCTGTACTTTCTGTCTCCAGCCTGCTGTGTTCCTGGAATTTGCAGAGATGCAGTTGTCGCCCTGCAGGGGGTTGTTGTCTATAATCACAGTACATACTACAGCGGTGTCATCTGCGTAAACTAAGCTGGAATCACATCATGCTATATTCTCCTGATACGTTTCTTAAGTTATTCTTGTTAAGATTTAATTTCTTTCCCATTTTCACACTAATTCCACTAAGCTTTATAGCACAGTACATCCAGGGTTTTTTTTTTTAACTACAATTGTTGAGTTTCTCCTAATTAAAGAGTTGTATGACTGTATTACTTCTTCCTAAAACTACCCTATTATGATCTGAAGTTTTTTGATATCTCTATCAAAAAAATCTCCAGATCACAATGAGCAAAAATGGGCACAAGTGGACTCTAGGTTTTAAAGAAAGTGGTGTTTAAAACCTCTTCTTGTAGCCTTTTTCTGATGATGGAGAACATACATTATGAAAGTTAAGCTTAAAATGGCCTTTTAGAATATTTTTTTATTCAAATTATTGTAAATCAAGAGTAGATGAAGAAATGCCATTTAAAATGGTTGTATTTATGACATAGCTTCCTATGTCATTTAATGCTGATGCATCCACTTGCAGACAAATAGATCCATTTACGTTTTTGTTTTCCTCGTTTGAATCTGGATCTAAACTGTGCGGCTGCCGGATAGATCCAGTATTGCTCACCATTTTTGTTTCACCTGTGGTTGGATTGGGGATGTGAGGGGCTGTAAGCTAGCGAGAGAGTGTGTAAACGGGAAAATCTCAGTTATGGGTGACAGGAAGTGGACCAACAGTCCCGCGCACAAACCCAGAAGTCAATTTCTAAAGAACTTCTACTGCTCTGCGCGGAAACTATGTCCTAGAAAAAGTTTTTTTGTTGTTGATAAAAATTGCATAGTCATAATTAAAAGATCTTTGGCATCCATTTTAAAATGGCTGAGAGAAAATGATTGGAGTGGGTCTTTTATGGCGCTGTGTGGATGGCAGAAGTGTTTCTTATCCTGAAAGCTTACTCATACCAGGCGGGAGTTTTTTTTTCTTGGATGTGAACACAGCAAGGTTTTGTTGAAGGAAAAATGTGTTAAAAAACATCAGCACGTAAAGGAAGATGTTTAGGTATGGCTCTTGAGCCAATCAGAAGAGTCCTAGATCCAGCGCAGATGGGGTATGATCTATATTTTTTCACATTAAAGCGAAAGTAACGAAGGAATGCTAAAACTTACAAGAGCTGATTCAAATGACAAATCTAAGGCTGATGTAAATAAAAAGATAGGTAAACATGTGAATTTAATTGAAAATGTAAGAAAAGTACTCTGTCTTTTTAACATCTTATATTTGAACTTTTGTTTTTCTTTATCTGTTATGATTCTCAACTCCTCTACATTTTGGTGTTTCTATTTCTAGTTTTTAAACAACATAAGCCTTTATAAAAGGGCAAGAGAAAGTTGAAAGAATTGACATAGCTCTCTAGCTTTTTTTTATGCTAATGATTGATGATTTTGCTAAAAAAAAAAAAACGGCTTGACCAAATGAGCAGGCCTCATTAGGATGCCTATTCTCTTGAAGCAGGCCTAAAAACTGCTTTCTTTGTCAACTTATCTCCTGTTAAAGCTTTACCACCTAATCTTACATCTCTTTCAAAAGTCCAACACCTTTTTTCTCGGGGCTTTTTACGCGGCGGAGTGATTGAAGAAAAAAAAAGCTGTCTTTTTATGGTGTTACGTTAAAGGACGGGCATGCCATTCTTTCGTTCCGTTTGCAGCCAGGTGACCATGATATGTGGCATATTTGCTGCCTGCGTTCATGTCCACATAAAAAAGGCGAGGTTGTTTACAAAAAAAGCATTGGATTATAAAAGGGAAATGTCAAGTTTTATTCTGACACTGAGGTGAAGGGAGAAGCAAAGTAGTAAGGGTGGGTCATAGTATCAAAGATATAATTGAAAGTACTTGTGTGTAAATAGTTCCAAGGCAGGTCGTGTTGATGTGTGATGGGGGGAACATCCGTCTTGCTGTGCATCTGACGTCTCAGGGTCTCATTGCGAGGGTTTGCCTGTACTGCATGTCGGCTTCCTGTAATTAATAACCAGCAGCCCCCTCACTCATCAGGAGACCAGGTGCTGCTTAGATCGACTGGCACTAAAATGCAGCAGATTTACTGCTCGCACTGTAGTTCCACCGTTGTCGGGATGAGCTCACATATGTCGTCGGTGTGCCTCTTACTGCGTGCAGCCTTGCAGTCTGTGTACATGTAAACACACCATCAGAGACCCAAAACAAAGAAATGAATTTTAATGATGCTCAGCTGATGGATTGCTTGTTGGTGAAGGATGTGGTTCATTTAGTCCACTTTGCGTCAAGCACCATTATAGAATTCGCGTTGTGTGCTGTTTAGCAGGGCTCGCTGCCTTGACAGATTGCCACCCTGATGGGGAGATTTACCCAGCCAGCACCGCCAATGGCAGTGACACCATCATTAGGCTTTGATCAGATGCAGTCTGCAGGGGAAAGCACAGAGAGTAATATTCTTGATCTAATTACTAGGAGACATTTCAGGCAGCGTAATGTGTGATTTAACCTCTTGTCAGAGGCTATAAAAGGAAGCTGGGTTAATCTTCATTGCAACCTCTTTTCTGCACAGGGGACGGTGCTTTTAAATTTCCTTTTCCCATGACCCCAGTAAAAACCAGAATGGCAGTGATGTATGCTAAATCACTGATGCAGGCTCGCTTCTTGAATTCTCTGCATGTAGGAGTTCTTTAACCTTTGCATGTTAGCAACAGCTTCTTTCAGAAACCACGCTTTCAACATCAACAAGCAAACACTGTCCTTTTTGACTTTTGTGTTCTGATGACAAATGAGTAGTTTCCCTCTCCAGTCATTTTGCTCCACGTTTTTCTGTCTTTTTGTCTCATCTCCACCCACATGCTGTAGAGTGATGAGTGCAGGGGACCTGATGGAACAAATAGACTGTAAGTGGAGTCAAGGGGGTTTTGGGTTAATCAGTCAAACACAGTTGAATAATTCTTTGGACTAAAAGGGATTAGTCCCAAATGCCAGCTGGGCTTTTTGGGCCACCAGAGCCACATCGGTTGGAAAACGAGAAAGTTTGGTTCCACTGTTGGTTCGGATTTGGGAATCTGACTAATGCTGGTTCTTTGGCACCAACTCTCAAAGCTGGTTTTCAACACGCACCAACGCTTTGCTGCGACAGAATGAAGAGACACTTGATTTTGTATACATAGATGTTGGAGTTGTGGTTAAACAACCAAAAACGGGAAAACACAGACCCAACCAAAAAACCAAACTTTCCATTTCTTTGCTGTCAAGGATGGCTTTTAGCTTTAATAAAACTCAATAAAAAGTTGGCTTGTACAGAACATTTTTTTCCTGACATTGTAGTTATCTGCTGAGAATAAGAGAAAATCAGACAAAGTCCCACTCCAGTTATCTTTTGATCTATTGTAAAAGTGTTCCCAGTGGTCTTTTAGTTAAGATTATGCCGTTTGTAGCCCAAATAAATAAAAACCTGTCATTTTTTTTAGGGCAAAGTTTCTTTAGAGAGGTAGTAGTTCATTAGAAATTTCGCTCTGATTTGTGGGCTGGAGTGTTGGCGTGGAGTCACCCCACCCCCCCTTCCCATCACCCATAGCTAAACTATTTGCTTACACGTTCTCCTGCTCAAACCTCACACATCAAACAAGAATTACAGGTGCAGCAAAAAATGGAAAATATCAGAGCTATCCAGCCGTACAGTTCTGAGTCAGATGCCAGCTCAGATGAGGAAAACAAAAACCCACATGGATCTAGTCGACTATGAGTGGATGCATCAGAATGGAGTGGAGCTACTTGGGGCCCACTCTGTGTAATTCCAATGTCCCAAATAAACTATTTTTTCAAAACGGCATTGTTTTAGTCTGCTTCTGATTCAAAACAATTTGAAGAAAAAAATACTCAGAAATGCAATTTTTAGCTTAATTTTCTTTATGTGTGTCTTCCATACAAGAACATGTATTATTTGTAGAAACAGTTAACTGCAACCCGTACAACCAACCACAGATCAGCTGAGTAATAAATGAAACAAAATGTTTTACCCCGCACCAGCACTGGTTTCTATTTTGTAAGAAAACCCTAACAGAGAGCCACAGAGACCCCCTCAGCATGCTCCATTGCCTCTGAATGAACCAGTCCCCCTTCCCTTTGTTACACAACACAAAAGGAATGATGATTTAAGCAAATTAAATGTACACCTTTCTATTTGTGGCTTTTCTTGCTAATAGTGTCTTTCACTGGATCTATCACACTCACACTTCCCTAAAGGTTTCCAGGTTCACTGAATTCCCTTTAATTCCTTCAAAAACGCTTTAAAGGAAATAAAACACCTCCCTACCGACACAAACTCTATTTTATTTTTTACAGGATGGCTTCTCGCTCATTTATTTTTCCCCTCTTTTTTTTTTTTTTAGCTGAAAGCTGATCACACTGTAGGACGTGGCTCTGATGTTGGCATTGGCAAAGTGCACAGCTTTAGCCAACCTGAGCCTGAACTAAATGACTGCCCCTGTTCAAATTCCTGGAGCAAAGCATACAGTCTGTTGCCACAAATATTGACGTATGAAGTTCTGGTTCAAGTGTCATTGGTATCAAACCTTTATTCTATAAAAATCAAAGTTTTTGCCAGTTAGAATAGCTGATAGTGCCCTCAAACTTCTGTGACTATTTCTTCTACCGATAAAGTTTTAAATTGAAAGCAAACAAAGTCTCCTGTAATTAAAACGGTAACATACTGTTTGTCAAGACTGGAATATTAAGATGGACAGATAACTGGTCTGTTTCAACGTTTTCTAAAGCCAGTTTTTCTGCTCTGTGGTCGTCACTCAATCGAGCAATAAAGGGGGCTGAACCAAGCCTGACGGCTAGTGGACACGCCCAGAAATACAGTTAAAGAGCTGAAGTTTTGATGGTCTCCTCTGTGTTGGAGAGAATTCAATTCAGTTTATGATTAAAGCAGTAGTTTAATAATTTAAGGGATTGTCTCAAAGCATTGAAATGAACTTTGTTGATCTCACAGGGAGAAATTTACTACTAGCATTGCACAAAAGCAAAAAACATCCATATCTATAATAGGTCCAGATCATTCCAGTGAGGTCAGATTGTCTTAATTTTAAAATACTGGCCTAAATACATGACCTATAAATTACTTGAAAGGATTTCTGGTTTAATCCTAAATATATATTACATATTATGGTTCAGAAAATTGTCTTTTAATGTAAAACTGAAACCGTTTGAAACATCCTGAATATTTATTTCTGTTGTAAAGTTGGGCATTTAACACTAAAGCTATTGAGGATTGATTTTGCTGTCTAACAAGCCAGCTCACCTGGGGAAGTCACCTGGCCCCAGGTACTTTTGTCTTCAGACGTGCCTCAAACAGGAAGTCGAAGTTTTCCAACAATGTTGGAAATTAATTGTGCAGTTCAAAACTCTGCTCAAGCCTTAGTAGGATCTAGTTGGAATTCCCTTGAGTCATGTTTATGTTACTTGTTTTTTGCATTTATTCAGTGTCACTTGGCTCTGTGTGGCATTGCTGTTTCATTTTAAGTGCTATGTGTTTCCTTTTCATTTTGTGCTTGTTTTCCTCTGAGCAGATAACCCAGTACCCTGTTATCTCTCACTCCTTGTGCCCCATAGGGCAGTGTGAGGGGGTAGATTGCTTTGCTCTGAAGAGACCCCAATTAGCAAGACTGGCAAGCCTGCTGAAGGTCACTCTCAGAGCTTTGGTGTACGAAAAGGGGAGGCCGGGCTAGACAGTGGTAGCTCTGACAGTGCTGAGGCTCTCAGCTGAACTAAGGAAATATTCTGTTCTTTCATAACCTCCTACAGTCCATATACCCTATTTCTTCCCCCCCTCTGCTGTGCAGGCAAAAAAGTTGCTGAGGATTTTAGTAAAGGTCAAATGTTCTTAGCAGATTGTCATAGCATACTGTGACCATATCTGAGAGATACATTTGTCATTAGCTCCAAAGTCCCTCACTTCATCAACCTGTGTCTGGTGTCGGCTATCTCAGCCTGATTGATGGCTCTGTCCTTATTGCAGAGAACTGGGGTCGATGGCAAAAAATTTGCTGCCGGGTGCATTAATGCTGTGTTCAATGGCACAGACCTTTGAGCAAGCCTCATCAGTCTTGACTCATTGGATGGCCACAGGAGATCTGTATAGGCGGGCATGATGCAAGAAGGAAAGAGGGAGAGATCGACCAAAAAAAAAAAAAAAACTTTTTATCTGCTGGCTTAACTCTATTACTCACATGACCTTGTCTCGTCGATGCAGGCCAGACAGAGGTAATGAAGATTTAGAGTTAAAGTCGGAAGTAGCCACACAGTAAAAAATCTTAGCATCAATACATCTTGAGCTGCCAGTGAATAGTTTAAGCCTGTGTTAAGCTAATGCTACACCCTGATAAATGCATAGAAAATATGATGGTACTTTTTTAAAATGTCTTTAGATCAGGACGGCCGCTTGATTATTTGCAACAGGTGAGTTAAGTCAAAGCAACAGCTAATGCAAACAGTCAGGGGTGGGTAGGGCAGGCATGACTGGAAATACAGCAGGGTGGTCTCTTTTAAGGCCGTGGATTGGGCTCTTTTAAAGACCCACTGATAAAAAGAGGGCTTTTGCTGTGGTGTTTTTCTAATGAGGGAGGACTTGTATTAGGAAAATTAAGCTCAAAATTGCATTTCTAAGTATTTCTTTATTCAAATAGCTGAAAATCAGGAGCCAATGAAACATGACATTTGAAAAAGAGTTCATTTGTTGTGTAGGAAATGCGCTGGGCGGGCCACAAGAAGCTTCCTGCACTGCTCCATTCTGCTGCATCCACCTGTAGACAACTAGATTCATGTATGCCTTTGTTTTCCTCATCTGAGCCGGTGGCGACCCCTGAAGGGATATGCCGAAAGGTGAACAGCATTTTTGTATGACCGGTAACGTTAGGTTGGGGGTGTAATGTGCTGTAAGATAGTGGGAGAGGGTGTGAACAGAGCGCTCTCGGCAACAAGGAGGAGAAGGGGTTTGGGGTTGCTCTGCGCCAACTCTGAAGCAATTTTCTAATGAACTATTGCTGCTCTGCAGACACTACCTTCTAGACAAGGTTTTTTTGGATTTTGCCAAAACAACAAAAACAAACAACTCAGGCATAATTTTAAATAAAAGATCAAATATGATTGGAGTGGTGTTGAAGGGTTTTCATGACATTATACTTAAAAGTGTTTTGTTTTTTTCGTTTTTTTTAAATTTAATTCTTTAACTGCACCATCATAGAAAGTCAAACAGATTTTCTTCTACACAGGGCTTTTGTCTGATTGTTAATTTCAGCAACTAAATCTACAATTTAGGACTCGAAAGTGAACTTTTCTCATTTGCTTTGAAAGTGTAGCCTCTCTTTTTTTTATTTTGTACATCAACCACTACCTGTGTGGGAGGGAAGAACTGGCTCCATGACAACACCAGTACACACCAGGGTTGTGCGTAGGCTCACATTTAGACAGACGGACGGCCCTTTGAGCTAAGGAGGACCGCGGGTTCCCATGCTGTCACCGAGGTGAGATGTTTGCCGAGCCAGTGTTTGCCCTGCTCTCCAGAGTCGCCGCCTGGCTGCCCTCTACTCCAACACCTTCTCCACTGGCAAAGGAGCTGGGAGCAGACCAGCTTAGATATGCATACCTACCAAAGAGAGACTGCAAATGTTGTATGCAGTGGTCAAGTCTAAAAGACTTACTTTTTACTTCTTTTCCCAGATCAGTCAAAGGGTAAAACTGGATAGATTTTTTTTTCCTGGAGTAGTCTGTGGGCATAGGTGGGGGTTGCTTGGACTCCTTGGAGGTCAGACTGCCATGGAGGGTGCTGACCTTGCAACACCCATATGGACACATTCTGTTTTACTGCACAGCTTAAAATGAACAAACAGTGATCTTCTTTTAACTTGTTTATACTAAACGTTTTAGGGTATTTATTTATATTTTAGCTTGGTTTGTTCCTAGGCTGTTTCCTGCTAATCTTTTTTTTTTGTTATGTAGTTCAGTGAAGTCTGAATGAAGACCTTCTATTTTTGGTTCATTCAAGGCAAAAACTAAAAAGAAAAAAGGATAAAACGTAGTTTTCAACATCTATACCTAAAACTAAAATTCAGCTTTAGTAAAAACTATTTTAAACTGGTGCTCATGATTGTATTAAGATGTTTTGCTTCTTTCTCTTTCAGCATGTTATTGACTTGGACCTGTATGTTTGTAGTCTTTGTGTCAACAAGGCCGCAGAGCATGGTGTGCCAAAAAACCGAAACGTTACGTGTGCGCTCTGTTAGAGGATCTTTTTGAGTGACTGAACCCTGTGCAAGTCAAGAAAAAATAAGGCACATTAGCAGCTATATCCACGGTTATGAGTTTGTCGTTGAATGCTCACATCTTTCTGAGGTTTGGGAGGAAGAAAAACTACACATCTGCAAACTGATCGTAGTGCTCATTTTAGTGACACATGCATGTGCACTGACATTTCTATCAAACGATGTTCAGTTCTGCATTTCAATCAAGGTCGATGGTGGCTGATGGTAATTTTTTAAAGACCCATTCCAAATAAAAAAAACGTTTTTAACACGTTCTTGTGGCATTTTTCTCATGATGGAGAACTTATAATAAGAAAATTAAGCTAAAAATAGCATTTCTGAGTATTTCTTTGTTCAAATCTCTGTGAAACAGGAGATGTCGGGAAGTAAGGGTGGGCTTACTTCCACGCCAACAGTCCCATTTTCAACCCGGAGGCGAATTTCTGATGAACTCCTGCCGCTCTGCAGAAACTGTCTTAGAAAACGATAAAAGTTTTAAAATTTAAACCTAAAACAGAATAATCATAATTAAGAGACCATGTCGAATGCTTTTAAAATACATCAAAAGATGATCTGAATGCAGCTTCAAAAATATCGATACTATTTTTGTTTGTTTACTTTATTTGATTGCCCTTAATCTACCCACACTTCCTCCGTGTTTGACGTATTAGACCCCCTCGATTTAGACAAAATGTGAACAAACATCTGCGTTTTTGATTTTGGAATAAGTAAAGGTGTGCTAAGTCTAGTTAGTGTATCTTGTTGCAGGGAAAGAGTGACAAATTGTCCTCAAGCCTCAGGGTTTATATTTTTATCCACACATGCTGCATTTCAGCCGGTCAGGATTTTTGTTCATCGCCCATTTGTCGTATATATTTATCTATATGTTCACATGGGTGGAAGGTGGTTTAAATAATAGCGTGGTGAATAAATCTTTCACAAAAGGCCTGTGTAACCCGGGATGCTGGTTTTGTGTGTTAAGCCCTTTTAGGATAATTTGTGAGAGTCAGCGAGTGCACGATTCTGCCTAGAAGAGGCAAAACTGTGCACTGTGCTGGGTCAATAAAGTAGGTCTGAGTGAGACAAACACAGACTTAAGTTTTTCCTGCAGGGGAAAAAACACCAGCGTATATTAATTAGGGCTTTTGTAGTCTGCTTTGCATGCACTCCATGTGCTGCATGTGTGTGCATGAGAGAGGGAGCGATGGGCGAACAGCTGCATTGATTTGTTGTTGTTTGAGTACTCGGAGCAGAAATGTAAGCCGTGGGAACACCTGGAAAATTGGAGAGGAGGTGGCGGCGGTGTCAGCTCTGCCGCTGGCTCTGAACCATGCATACATGCACGCACAAACTCGCACAACACATCACACATGTGTGAGGGCAGCCTGGGATCCCAATCAGCAGCACTTAACAAAGCTTTCCTCTTTCTCCCTTTAATCGCAGGCTCAATTTGTCACTGCGGTGTCGAATTTCTGATAAGCGCTTTGACTGAGAGAGGCGAGACGGGCCGGGGA
Organism: Oryzias curvinotus; assembly: GCA_023969325.1. Classification (NCBI taxonomy): domain Eukaryota; kingdom Metazoa; phylum Chordata; class Actinopteri; order Beloniformes; family Adrianichthyidae; genus Oryzias; species Oryzias curvinotus. Next base: position 10,119,701 of record CM043719.1, on the reverse strand, counting down.
GGGGGGAGTGGGGGGGGGGGCGCAAAATGGATGCACCTGCTAACAAATGAAATCAAACCACTCCATCTTCATTTCCCCCTTTTCCACCAGCTGGAACAATGCTACCTCACTTTGGCTCTCAGCACATTGAGTTATTTCCCACTAAGCAGGAAGATGGCTTGCTTCTCTTACAGTAAAATAGTGAGCAGAAGCTCTGGGGTCTTTAACCTCTGCTATGCAGCAGTGGCTAACGTCTAACAGTAAATAAACGTTTGGAAAATTGTCCCTCAAGTGTCGGATCATTCCTGTATAGAACAACTGTATTCACTGTAAGTGATCTGCAGTCTTTCGGATGCGGGGTCTGGCCGTCTCTGGTTCTGGTCAGGCGGTTTTAGTCACTCCACATTGCGCTCAAGACTGTAGATTTTTGTTGGTCTGGCGTTTGTGCCTAACCTTGACATTTCAGCGATGCACCACTCGCCGCCATCTGACACGGCTGCACGTGACTCAGCACATTGTTGTCTGGAGTGATGTGACCAACTGCGATAACAAGGATGCTGAGGCATCACAGAGGAGATAAAAGAAGCAGTGTTTATCTCGCATAAATGCCATGATCACCCAAGCGCTGACAGTCAGGAGTGACTGTTTATATGTTTGATTAAACACCACCTTCTGTTAGAATTATTATTTTATTTAGGTGTTTAGAACTAGTTTAATCACCAGAAAAATCTCCCGAGATGATTTTTTTTTTTTTAATGTTTGTTTTTTACCTCTTTTTTCCCCCTTGAGTCGTTCAGGCCTGTCATTTCTGATAGTAGCTTGACTTATTCCTGCCTGAATAATGCCCAGCTGCTGGCTGTGGTCTCGGTGGATTTGTGGTAGATAAATAAATAACTAGACTGACATTCCCCGCTTTGCATCGCCTCTGTTTTGGCAGGCCATCCACACCAGATTTTCTATCAGGTGTAAACATGTCTGTCAAACTGCACAGTCAGGGGCTGCACAGCATCTTGGCATTCTCGATGTGGCTCTGGCACCGCCGGTCTTTTCTGTCTGCACACCTGACCTTGGCTAACATGACATGACGGAACTTTTCCTTCCCCATTTGTGTGTCTGTGGGGTAAAGCTGACTTTAAACTTCCACTGTTTAAGTGGCTGTCGGTGAAACAAAGTTCTACTCTGGTTGTGACCAAGAGTCGTATGTGAAGGTGAGGCCACTGCTTGACCATTGCTGCTGTTCCAATCATGTCAGCTAAATACGCTTGTTTAAAAAAATCTGACCAAGCAGTGGAGAGAGAGTTTCTTTTTAGTCGTGTTACTTTCTGACTGCAGACCCTTTCTGTATCTTTACAAGAATGCGGCCGATCCAGTTGTGGACTTTTGCAGTATTCTTGAGGCGTACTGTCTCGCTTCCTTCCCCGTACACTGGCTCGTTTCACTTCAGGGAACTGTCAATTTTTCATCACTCAGTTATGAAGCATTCGCCCTGCCTCCCGGTCTCTTCACTTATTCCAAAGAAGTATCTGTCTTCTCTCTTTCCCACACTACCGGCACAGATTCCTCGCTTGACAGTTTTACCGCTGACAATCTCGCAATTTGGAAACCACCATTGAACTGACTTTCAATTTTGCTGCTAGCTGGGTTTGGCTTGGTTGACATCTCTTCATTTTTACACTTGGTGCTTACAATCATGGCCGTCCTCCATCCGGAATCTTTCTCTTGTGGCTTGAGATAATACCCTGCACTGCTTCCTGACAAAAGTCCACTGACCATCCCAAATCCCTGGGGTCATTGGGATTTATTGACTGACACGGTGAACTGGCCTAACATGCTCCCAGCCCTTGGCAACTCCTTGTTTCTACAACTGTGGTATATAACTCTTAATGGGCTATTCAAGGCCACACCAAACAGTCTCTTCTTCTCAGTGTGCTCTGAGTCGAGGCTTTTTCCTACTACTCCTTTGTGCAGAATCCTCTAGCTTTGGTATTAAAGAATAAAAAGCCATTCTCATCTCCTGTCCTTTTTTTCTTTTACATCCTATTCAGACGCTCGGCTTGCAAAGAAAAGTGATTCCACTCTGTGTCCCTGAGAGAATCAACACAGTAAAGTTCTATTGAATTTCGGCTTCAATATTTTTTTTCTTGGCTCCATTTCAGACTTGTAACCTGGGGGTAAACATGCAATTAAAATACCAGCTATCTGATGTCTTTTACTACCTTCACTTCATCTGCTGTAAGAGCCTCCAATCTACACACAAGGGACTCTCCTCGTTTATATTTACACTATAAATGATAGAAAATGCAGGAAATATTTAATTGACCTATTTTCAATGAACATTCTGTTTCATGCTGTTAATGAGCTTGTATGAAATCTGTGGGTTAATGTTTGGAATTATGCTACTTTCGCTTAGCTTCAGTTTTGGAAAAATGCTTTCTGAAGAAATGCAGCTGCTTGGTATCATTTCTTTACTGCAATCTTCCTTTGATTCTTTTCACTTTTTTATTTATTTTTTTTAACCGCTGAATGACATTTCTTTTTCCCCACTGAGGGATGAAAAGAAAATATAGGTCAGCTTTTATGGGAACAATTTGACACATGACACAAGCCATGCGCATCACTTGCTCAAGTCCTGCTTTGTTTGCTGACTTTTATTTGTCTGCAATGAAACTGACACAGTTATTCACACACTTTTATTGCGGCTCTATAAGTAGCTGGTGGAGACTTGCCGAGTCACACGGGCCCTGGTTAAGACTCTGAGAGCTTTGTGATGTTCTTCTGCGTGGAGCGTGAGACGCTTGGCTTAACATCCAACTCCCGTGCAGCGAGTTTTGCGGGGCTCTCCGTGTCCAGACACGCTTGTCTTCAAGCTATTAGCTTATTGTGATGGGTTGGGTCAGACTGACCTAAACCACCTATCTGATGTTCAGAGGTTAGTCAGTGCTGATGAGGACTCGCAAAGTCCCCATCTGGACCTGATGCTGTCGGATGCAGTCATCCAGCTGCTGATGCAAAAATAGAACATGGTTAAAAGCCTCTGCTGGTGTGTGTGTGTGTGTGTGCGCCTCTTTAGAAAGCGTGTGTGATGGGGGGCATTTACACTGGCAGGTTTGATTTGCACCATGTTCATTGGTTCAGATTGTCCACTCACCTGAACTCTGACCAAAAACATGAACCCTGGTCCCCTTGAAAGCGAAGGTCATGGCTTCACATGATGAATGGATGAAATGACTCGAGTGCCGTGAACTACGGGTTGCACAAAACTGAAGTAGCGGGACTCAAAAAAATTCTAAGATTTCTAAGAATAAGTTCAACAGAGCAAATACTGTAGAAGGAGCTACAGGAACCTCTTACTATTTTATATGATTTATTGGTTTATTTCAAGACTTAAAAAAAATAAAAGAAAACAATCACAAAAAGTAGATATTTCAACCCCGTTTCAGAATAAGTAAAAAGAAAAAGAAACTTCTTGACAGTGTTGATACTCATCGTAATAATTAGACGAATTTGCTGTTGTACATCCAATAACACACACACGAGTCATATTAGATTACTTAGATATAATGTTTATCAATTAAAGTCAGTTTGATTTGTTGCTTTAAAGGGAATGGGAAGAAACACATCATTTTTCCATTTCACCCCAATATAACTGTTTTAACCGTGACCAGCCATTACTCGCTGCTTTTCTTCTTTCCTTTTTCGCTGCTTTGGATGGGCAATATTGCCCCCTAGTGAGCACCGTTTGGAGCTTATTAAAAATTCTTGGCAGTTTTCTGGTTGGAGAGCACCACATGTGCAAGCCAACCAAACTAGATGAAGGCGTAAAATTTATTGGCATTATCCGCCCATTGGAAGCAAGTCGTGGGATTATCCTTGTGTGAAAGCAGCCTTGGTGCATTTGAAGTCTCTGTGGCAGCGCCGCCGATAAGCGAGTCAGTAGACGTCAGGCTTATGTCTGTCGGGTTTCATCTCCTCCTGCTCTGCTCTGTAAAGCAGAGAGTCAGCTTGTGCATTACCATAGGCTGACCTTTGCCGCCGCACTCCCCACTCCACAGTTTTTTGACATTCAGGGGCGCTGTGGGGGAAGCAGGAGGGGGCCGGCCTGGAGGCTGTTTTTTGCCTGTAGCGCATTGACATGTGTGATCTCCTAACAAATATTCTGATGGTATGTTTTACTTGACATAGTTTTGGTCTTCTGTCACTGGTTTTTGCTTTAATTATTATAAAGTTTTTCTCACCTCATACCTGCTTGTCGACAGAGAGATCACTGTTATCTTTGTTTGAGATCAACTTGATAAATGAGGGAGGGAGAACTAGAAATCCTGCCTGCTGACATCAAGGCTCTGTGTACCTAAAATCCTTCCAAGGCCGGAGGGAAAAGAATAACATATCAGCCCAATTAAAGTTAATGCATGGTGACACGCTGAATCGAGGGCAGGGATTGCTGCCATATGGCAGTCCAGGCTGTAAATCAGAAAGCAGGGAAAAGGGAGGAGGATGAGGGAGTGGGAGGCAGAGTAACGAGAAAAAGTGATGCAGCATCCACCAGACAGAGCTTTTCCCTGATTCTCAGAACCGTCTCTGTCGCACTCCGCTTACCACCCACAAATACCACCCCCCGCCACCCTGTCCCTGCAGCATCACAAGGTGCAACGCCCTCAGGTATCTGCGTCTTGCCTACGTCTTACTGGCAGCTTCATTAAGCCTTGTTTTTTCTACTCTTCTCTGGGAGGATTTAAATGAGCTGTCATTCTGACCTTTTTGAGGTCCTGCTTTTTAAAGCACGTTCAGCCCCCCGCTGCCCCGAACCCGCCACCCGTCCTTTTTTTTTTTTTTTTTTTCTATCCTCCCTGCTCTTCCCTCCCGCTTTGTCACTCTTTCTTCCACTTGTCTCCTCTCTCTTCAGGGGGTAAGATACTTTTAAGCCGTCGCCCTGCGGCAAACAGGCATGCCAAGGTTGTTTTGTGTGTAATTGCCTTTCTGGTAGAAGCTGTTTGTCTGTGCACACATGCAGCCCTCCTCTGACGCCGCACAGCAAATGGGGAGGGCACGGACTCTGCAGACTTAATTTCCTCCCCGACTGTTCTACAGTGCTGATTAAGCAGGCATCTGTGGTGTTTTGAATACAGCAGTAAGCCAAGTGGAACATGCTAACTGTTCTGTCTCTTAGTGTCCAGCCTTTGGAGGAGTTTAGAGACCCACCCTGATGAAAATGGTGTTTTTAACCTGTTCTTGTGGCACTTTTCTTTTGATAAGGTTGTTCAACTTTTGGCTTATCCGTACGGAAGTCGCTACAGGAGGACATATATTAAGAAAATGAAGCCCAAAAGTGTGTTTCTGAGTATCACTTTATTCAAAGTGTAGTAAATCGAGAACAGACGAAAAATACTGTTTGAAAAAGATTGTAGTTATTGCTTACAAACTACAGTCAGCGTCCCAACAGCTACCTACTCTCCGCTCCATACTGATGCATCCACCAATAGATTTATGTACGTCTTTGTTTTTCTTTGTCATAGAAGGTATCTGTCTCTAAACTGTACGGCTGTATCGCTCCAATGTTGCTCACCGTTTCTGTTGCACAAGTAATTGGTTAAAGTTGTGATGGCTGTAAGGTAGTGGGGGGTGGGTGGGGGGGGGGTATAAACGGAGAGCTCTCGGTATCAGGGAGAGGAAGGGGGCGGGGTTACTCCACACCAACAGTCTCAGAGGTGAATTTCTAATAAACTCCTGCCGCTCTGCAGAAACTATGTCCTGGTCTTTCATAATTAAAAGACCAGGGGGGAGCTCTTTTCCAATTGATCAAAAGATGATTGGAGTGGGGACTTTCAAAGGTTTTTGCACATTTCCTCTTACCTATTTATCACAATTGAGGGCTCTTTGAAGAGTTTAATATTAGTTTAATGTTTTTTAACATGACCTGCAGGTATAGGGCCCAGCTAGATTACTAACACAGAGGAGGTAGAGGTTTATTTGAGGCCTCCGGTCCCTCGAGCCCAGCCTGCCCCGTTTTACTTCAGCTGTTTGATGTGTAATTTAAGTTTTTATTGGCATCAAATGTCACCTTACCTGATGCTGCAGGTGTGAATCAGTTTCCAATTGAAAGCTAAATGTGTCTCCCACAGCTCGGTGCCTTCAGGGACCAGCTACAGAGTCTTATTAGACCAGACCCAGCTTCTGTATCGCCACGCACCATGTGCTGCCCTGCAGTCACGTCTGACCTCTCTCCGTTTTCTGCTCTCTCTGCAGTGTGAGGAGAAGTGTGTGTCCCATGTTGCATTAGTGTCTGTGTGAAATGCTGGCCTGTCTGCCAGGGCCAGGTGACCTCCCCCTCCAGCTTCTCCCTCACACGCAGATGAACACTGGACTTCTGAAATGTAAGTACTGACCTCACACAACCCGCACCTCAGCTCAGCTGTTCCATTTTTACCAACCGCTCCTGCGCTGACCCGTCCTCCTGCAGCGCCGGAGAAAGGTTTCTGCTTTTGCGGAACCACAGATCCGCCTATAAGGGAAATTAAGAGCCAGCGGCACCATGAATGTGCTGATGAACGGTAAACTGGCTGCCTGGTGGTGCTCACACCACCACCATCTCCATCAAGTGTTTCACTCAACCATCTCGCCTCCTTCTCACAATTAGGAAGAGTTAGTGACTGTCAGACTGGCAGACAGATTGCAGAGGAATGGTTTTGCCCCACTGATCCTGTAATATAAGATGCAATCTGTTGTCCTGGGTTAACAGACTTGTCAGTTCTTGCCAGTTGAAGTCAATGTGTTTGAGTTTTACAACTTAACTGCTGAAAAACTGGAGAATGTGAGGACCAGCAGAATACATGAAAAGTGGAGGTCAGCAGCAATCACCAGAGAGAGCTGAGTCTCACTAAATAGAAATAGGAAGAAGCTGGTGTGTCACTTTTAACTGATTCTTAACATATTTCATGTCAAAAGTTTCCAGCTTGATGCCAAGTGATATCCTTTTAGCATTTACCTTAGCGTTGAATAGTGTCCAACGTTCAGCTTTAGCTAATCAGTCACAAGAAATCCAAGTCTTCCTCTGCCCTTACCTCCCTGAGTGGAGACTCCTCCCCAGCCTGACCCATTTCTGCATTTTTTTTGTGTTGTTGTTGTGAAATGTTCCTGCTCATCAAGACTGTAATTTCAGAATCACAGTAATCAGTCAACCCCCAGGAGATCAGCGAGTGTGAGGGAGTCTGCTAAGTGCCAGCGTCTGTTGCCTCCCTCAGGCAGGCCTGTGACATGGTGCAGCCATCAAGCAGACTCTCCTCCTCTACCCCTCACACTAAGACACATTAGAGCACAAGGCACAACCAGAGTTCAATTTGTTTTTCTGTCCAACGCTGTAATCCATTTAGGTGATGGAGCATGCTTCCCATTGCACGGCCATTCCTGGAAGTGTAATTTCAATCCATTTTTTTCCTCTTATCAGTCCCTCATAATGCATTTCCTTTTCATCTGTTCTTCAAACAGACACTGTGTTACATCAAAAGCTTCAGATCCGTATTTCATTTGGAGGTAATTATTTTATCGCAGAGCCAGTAAAAAAAATACTGTTCGTTCTCAGGTTGCTAATCATAGTCCCAATCAGCTCCTGCATGTTAGCAGTCTGTGCAGAATTTAACAGGCCTTTGACTTCCATCCATCCATCCATCCATCCATCCATCCATCCATCCATCCATCCATCCATCCATCCATCCATCCATCCATGGGGCCTATCCCAGACTACTGTCAGGCGAAGACAAACTACAACTATTGGGGCGGCAGTGGCTCAGGCGGTTGAGCAGGAAGGATTGGCGGCTCTGCTCCATCAACATCAATTTACTGTAAAAGTGCAGAAACCCGAAAAAGGAACTCAAATCATGTCTAATTTGACGTGGAGACCTCAGATCTAATTTCCTGCTCATGTGCAAAAGCTGCAGTTTATGGCAGCATGAGCTTCTGCTCCCCGCTGCTCAATAAAAACAGTAGTTTGAATAAAAGAAACCCTAATTAGTGCCTGCTGACTGTGCACTTGTGTTCCAATCAGTTTGCTAGCAGCAGGATAATTAGTGTTCGGCCAGAGTGGCCCTTTTTCTGCAGCTTCCTCTCTGCGAATGTGCCCAGCAGGAGATCTCGGAGATGATGCGCTCCTTGCCAGTGGCAGCCACTCCACTTACAAACTTTGCTTCTATTCCTCATTAACCCTCCATTTATGTTTAAGCTGTAGCTAATCTAGGTTTCAGGTTGAGGTTGAAATGCTAATAAGATACATTTGCTTACTGGAACTCGTGTTCAGCCGCTGACAGAAGCTATTACCAGATCTAAGGTCCATTTCTATTGCCCTACTTTGCTAATTTGTGGAGATGAAGACTTGCATTTTTTTAAACTGATGCATGTTCCATGTGTCTTCATTTTTATATTACAAATGTTAGTTTACGAACATATTTTTTATTCATTTGGCTTAAATGAATCCACAGTTTGTCTTCAGTGAATGTTTATTTACTGGCCTTGGATGATTGCAGACATACAGTCCCTGCTGGAGACCTGTGAAAATGCGAATACTTTTTTTTTGATGGGACTGCCCTGGAACAGTCAAGGTTGGTTCATATGAAACGTGAAACACTGTCTTTTTCTAACAATGATTATAGAAAACGTTATGTTGTTTTTTTTTTCTGTCTCAACACCTCAAATATCAAGGCTTCGGCAGCTTCTTTTTGTTCGGCATACCACCTGAAACTAGTCTCATCTGCTGTTCTACAAATGTTGTGTTGTTGGTGGTTATTATGCATGGTGGACAAAGAAAGCTGAGCTGTGAGATCAAACCAACGGACAGACCTTTCTACTTTAATTTCTTCACCTATGACAAAATTTTACAGCTTCAACATATACAATTGCTGCCATATTGTCACTGTGTTATTACAATAAGTAGCACTTGTCTTCTGCAATATTCTAATTACATTTTTTGTGGATTAAAAAGCGTACCAGCCAGAGAGACTCTTGTACTTTAAGCTGCGTCTGTGAGACAAAAATGTCTTGTTTCTCAAGGAAAATGAAGCTGCGTCCAGCAGACATGTCTCCTTTTCATATGTGGCAAAACTTTTGCATGGTTTCAGAGTGTAGAGTGTAAAAGACATCCATATGCCGACTTTCACCTTGACCTATGTGAAAGAAGCTCTGCATAAATTAAGCACAGGAAAGAAAGGCAGACAATCTTCTTGGCTTATATCTTCAGAGACACTAATGCAGATGCCGATTCTGGAATTCTTCTTTTTCCTCATGTTCTTTCAAAACTAACTTTTTGTTTTGTCTATTCTCACGTTGTATACTTATGTTCAGAACAACCACAGTACAGCTTTGTGACGGATAATTCTTGTTAGCCCGCTAAAGCTGCTAATCTGAAGTGTGTGATGTTGAAAAGATCCAATAAACGCAGCTGCTACAGTACAGAACGGTACATGTAAGTTATAATTAAATGTAATGTAATTAAAGTCAAAAGCGACATGTTAATGCCCCTACCCCAAATCTTTTGACCTGCCCTCTTTAGCTGAGTGGCTGCTACACGACCCTCGCCCTCCAGTTCTCCCACAGTCACCCTGGTCAGAGCTGCATGGGCCAAATTCATGAAAAATTCATGACAGCTTTTCTGTTGGTTTCATCGCCATAGCAACTATAATATATATTTTTACCTGTGAACGACAACATGCTCTATGTACATTTTTGAAGGATTCGCCAAAGTAAAGTTTTAGATTTATTTAGCAACAGATGTTTTTATGCTAACCACGCCCACACTCCTAATGTGTTCACATCAAATGTCATTTGCTTTTGTTCAGCTTGAGCCAAGGATTCATCTAATACATATTCACAATATTCTTGTGAAAACAAATGTATGCTGTTGGGGGGGGGGGGTGGACTGGATTAAAATATGTGGACAGCAGAGAAACAATTTACTTTCTCGCCACATCTATAAAGTTGTTCCTTCCCCAAGTTGCTTCCCAATGATGCTCAGTGATTGAAGTCCTTATGGAGGAGGGGAAATTTGCATCTGTTACTTAAGGTGATGTGTTTTTTTTTTTTTTTACATTTGCCGTATTTATTTTTTTGAAAATTCAACTTGGTAGCCTCTTCCCAAGGTCAAAGGTCTATGAAACTTTGGTTGTGGTTGTAGACTTAACCTGGTGGTGTGTGTTAAATTTCATGAAGATCGCTTGAACAAAAGTGTTTTTTTTGTTTTGTTTGTTTTTTTTGTACCTTTTCCATACTGTTGAAAAATATGAAAATGGCCAAATTTCACACTTTGCCAGAACTTGGCCCCCAAACCATAGGTCCTGTGTCTATCCCATAATAATCTCAAAACGTCCTTAGGATATCTCTGATTTGTTTGGGTTTTGTTAGTGGATTTTGAATATTTTCGTATTAGCCCAAAAGAGATTTTGGTGCCATTCATTTTTTTTTTTTGGACCGTTTTGTCAGCTGTGATATCATTTGGTTTGGAGGGGGAGGGTCGTTCAGTAAACCCCAAATTCCTTTCCGCTGGGTACTGGCCAAGAGGACATCAACCACAAAGCAAAACAAGTAGCTTTTAGCACTTGTCTGTTTATTCGTTAACAGTCATTGGTGGAAACAGTGAGGTTGCTGTGGAGCTGACAGATTGACGGCAACCTGCCAGTAAGTTTGTGTGCAATATTATGTTCAGAAATCGCTTTTACGGCAAAAACTTTAGCAGTAAACTTGATTGACGCTCTGTTTCATTTTTATCTGGTTTTGCTTAGGTGTTGGCAATAAAACAGAACAGAGCTTTAAGTTCCACTCTTATCATCTTTTGATCTACTTTAAAAGTGGTCTTTTAGTTATGATTTTGCTATTTTTAGCCAAAATTAAATAAACCTGTGTCGTTTTCTTGGTCAAAGTTTCTGCAGAGAAAGTAGTAGTAGTTCATTAGAAGCCCACCTCTGAGTTGTTAGTGGGACTGTTGGCGGGGAGCAACCCCGTCCCCCTTCCCGTCACGCATAACAGAGTGCTCTGTTCTTAGCTGTCCCACGCTAGCTTACTATCCTTCACACCCCCAACATAACATTACTGGTGCAACAAAAATGGCGGGCAATATTGGAGCTATCCAGCTGTACAGTTGAAGCATAATTCCAACTCAGGGGAGGAAAACAAAGATGGATCTAGTCTTCTACAAGTGGATGTATCAGAATGGAGTGGAGCAGGGATCTTGTGGCTTGCCGTAATAGCTTCTAGTTTTTTCAAACTGTATTTTTCCACTCCTCCTGAACAATTTGAGTGAAGAAATACTTAGAAATGCTATCTTGATCTTAATTTTCTTTATTTATGTCCTTCATCATCAGAAAAAGGCCACAAGAACTTGTTAAAATCCCCCAAAATACAATTTCATCAGAGTGGGTCTTTAAAGTTTGTGTGTGTGACAGTGGACTCACTAACTAAGAGACCTCTGTAACCAGTCACATCGCCCCACCATACGGAACATGGAAACTTATATTATGGTGTCAACTTCCTCCAAATGTTTCAACATGTAGATGGGTCATTGACGGCTGTCGATGCAAATATCAAACCGCTTCTGCTCCCAAATTACTCTAATTTACACTTTAGGGATTTTTTTGTGTCTTAGCTGGCAATAAATTCAGACATCAAGTGGTTAAAATATGGAATGTGTCCATGCTTTTTCTGTCAATCATGATATTTGTTAAACATTTTTAGTGTCACTTTGACTCTGAGACAATCAACTGATCGATGCTCTAATGAGCAGAGGATGTGGATCCTGTTCCTTCCACCTGCAGTCCTCTGACAGCAACATTTCATGCACGCTTCACCGGAGTTTAAGAAAATAAAAACCAGCGGACTTCATATTTTTAAGTCCATTACTGTCAGACTTGGAGACATAATTTCCTACAAAATCATGAAACATTTCTTGTGGGTGACGGGTGAAAACAATCCGTGTGCTCGTGCTCATTTATCTGCATTTGCTTAGGCTGGTATTTATTTAAGCGGCAGACATTGGGCTTCAATGATGGCGGGTGTCGAGCTCCAGCTCCTTGGCCCAGACCCTTGCATTAATGAGGCTGTCATCAGCAGGCTGAACACTTAGTTACAGCAGCCCCCCTGTGTGCGGCACCAGACCAGCCCCCGCACATAACTGCCCATTGTTTCCTGCTCAGATATAAAGCAGGAATTAATTAGCCAGTTGGCACAAGTCCTGGTGCTGCCGTGTCAGGGGCTCTTTTCAGCTCTGTGCCTCATCCCATAAGCCCAGTGTGAATGCTGAGAGACGGAGCACAACCACCATCACCACCACCATATGTGACGGAGCCTTGCCCAGATCTCCGGTATTTCAGATTTGGTCTTCAGTCAGCAGGAAAAAGACCCACCTATTATGGTGCAAAGACTGATTCACCTGAGTTCTGTGAGCGCACTGATGCTCGCCAAAGATCATTTCAAAGTATGAAGGTAAAAGACCCTGACAGCCCTGTCATAAACCACTTTATCTGAAAAGTTGCAATCAATTAACTTGTATAAGAGCTTCACACAAGCCAACACCTAAATGAAGCAGTTTCACATGAACAAACAGGTAGGCACGTTCCTATTGTCACTTTGTTAAATTTAGACACCGTGCTTAGCAGGTGTAACAAATGGCTTGGAGCTGAGACCTGGGAGGTATTCCTGCAGATCAGAGATGCTGCTTCTGTGCCTGATTGCTTGTCTGCTGTCATGGAGCTCTGCATCCATTTTTTTTCCCTCCCCATAGCAGCCACAGGGGACCATCCCTGCTGCTCTCATTCTTTGTTTAGTTTGTGATTCATTCCAACATCAGAGCCGACCCTCAGATGCTCACTTATTCTTGGCCTTTGTGCGTCAATTAAAGCCAGTAAAAGCTCTTGGCCTCAAAGCCACCAACCAATAACACTTAACCGGGTTATTTTTTTTTTCACTGGGAATATGTTCACCACGATAATTCTGTGGAGAAGGCATTTCTCTTTGTCCACATGAGACGGGTGCTCAGAGGAAAATGGGGAGATATGAAATATAAGAGCTCTTTCCAGATCAGCTCTTCCACTCAGCTGCTCAGATTTCCACTGATGTGTTCTTTTGTGCCATATGCACTTCTAACTGAATTAAGATGTCTCTTTTATTGCCCCCTTCTCTCCTTCACTCTTCACTTTTCTCCATTCTGTCTCCTCTTCCTCTCTCTGTCTCGATCTGTCCTGTCCTCCCCCCAGGGGACACCATACAAAGGATGAGATCCGCTCCGTTTCCAACCCCTGCAGAATTGGATGCATACGCTAAGAAGGTTGCCAACAACCCCCTGACCATCAAGATTTTCCCCAACAGCATCAAGGTCCCCCAGCGAAACCACGTGCGCCGTACCATCAACGGGCTGGACACATCGGGCCAGCGCTACAGCCCTTACCCCTCCTCTCAGGCCGGCGCCAAGACTGGACTCCTCGCCATCGTCAAGGTGCCCACAGTCAAAGGCATCCTTAAAGATTTTGACGGCAGCCGGGCTCGCTTGCATCCTGAGGTCATTATGAACCCCCCTGCGGGATCCTTTCAAGTGGCTTCAACCAGCACTTTAAACCACCACCCACCTCTGCCCAGCCTGCCACAGCACTGCTTACCGCTCCAGGACCTGCCTCAGACTTTACACATGACCGTTCCTCAGCAGCAAGCTCATTCCCAGAGTCTCAGACACCCTCCCCCTTTGGCCCAGCATCCTCAGGGCCTACCTAGACTCCAGACTATGCCTCAGCACCCAGCCCTCGGCCAACCTCAAGCCCCCCCTGCCGTCATGCTTCAGCAGCAGCACCTTCAGCTGCAGCCTGGCTTGCAGGGGGGCAGGAAGTTGCCTGATGGCGACGTACCACCCAACGTTACTGTCTCTACCTCAGCCATTCCACTCTCTATGGCTGCTGGACCTCTCCTGGGCCGGCAGGCGGACCTGAGCACCATTGTGCATCAACTCAATCAGTTCTGCCAAGCTCGGGCCCAGGGGGCAGGGGCCACCTCCATGTGCGAGGGCCAGATCGCCAACCCCAGCCCTATCAGTCGCAATTTGCTCATCAGTGCATGTTCCAGGGTGACTATGCACAGTAACCCTGCCACACCGGGCTTCCCTCCACCCAACTGCATTATAGGTTCTCAAGAAAAAGCCGCAGCCCCAATGGGAGCCCACCCTGCACTTAGTGTGGCTGCTATGAACCATTTGCCTTCCAGCCACACTGATCTCAAGCAGCAGCACATGCAGCAGCATCTTTACTCACAGCAGCAACACAACCCACAGCAGCAAAAGATGCGCTCATGGAAACAGCAGCAGTTGGCTCTGGCGCCCCAGATGCAGAACGGCGGGGTGCATCTCCCCAAGCAGCCTTCCAGAGACCCATCCTTTCATTATAAGGGCATAGGCTACCCCGCAGAGGCGTGTGTGGGTCAGCCTTACTCAATGAAACCTCCTGTGGAGAGGCCCACCCCCTCCCCTCCTGTCAACAACATGCCCAGCTCCATGACCCACTACACCAATGGCCACTACTTCCAGTCGCATGTTTGGAACAGCAGCATCCTCCCCACACCCAACAGTGACAGCTCCGGGTCTCAGGACATAACTATGTCATTCCATGGCGCAGGCCCAGGAGGGTGTACCACACTAGACTGTGGGCCCCCTGGGGCTCCCCATTACAGGCTTGGAACAAGCTCCTTCACCCCCTCCTCCACCCAGGCTAATCTGATGCAAACTGCAGATTACTTGGGTGGGGACTTCCAGACACCCTACTTCCGCGATCAGAATCTAGGGTTAATGGGCAAGATGCACAGGCCTGCTCTGAGCAGGGTGGGTCCAGAGGTCGGGGATGGCAGAACCGCTCTCCTCCAGCATCCAGGGTACAGATAAGCTATGGCCTTGTCTCTGTTTCCAACCCCCCTTTTTTTGGGTTTAGTTTTAAGAAAGGAAACACATCAACACAACCCTAGTGATACCTTAAAGGACAACTAGTATTGAGGAGGTAAAATAATATATTAAATGCAGAAAGGTAGTATTTGTCCCCCTCTTTTTTTTCCATCTTGCAAGTGATCAATTACCATATTGAGTGCTTCTACCTATAACTTGAGGTAACTTTTGTGTAAACATATGTACTGTGCCCTGCTTTGTCCTCCGTCATAGTTTTGTGTGCCTGGATCTCAACAGATGTTTTATTTCTGCAGCAGATGTGGCAGTAAATGTTTTCATGCACGTTAAGAAGGAAAACCATCCCTCGCTGATGAGCTGCAACACAAACCGTGGGATAGACTTCCTCTGTCACTTTTTATTTTATTTCTTGAACAGGACCATGTCCAAGCTCTGCGGCTACGACTAGTTTTACTTGACTACACTTTGGAGGTAACGCTAAGATAAAAAAAGAAAAAAAAGAAAACAATCTCTGCTGGACGGAAACGCAGGAACTGGTCTTGTTTTAGAACAAAGACGGTGTGCACATCTCAACAGAAGTTTTATTCTGTTACCAGTTATTTATTTGTATAATAGGAATACTAAAGAATAACTCTGTCACTACGGGAAGCATGTAATCAGGTTCTTTTTGTACATTGCAATGTTCCAGCGATGAGCGGCTGTGTAGAAAAGCCGACGCTCTGTCCTGCTCGAAATGCTGCAATGAAATCAGGTGTCGACGTTCTGAAATCAACATATTAACTCTCCTACCTTAAAATGGCCAAAGTCAGGTTCCACGAGGACAAACCAGTATGAAGCTGTGCCATTTTATATCTGATTGCTTTTGTGTCAAATGTATTACTTGAATGTTGAGTCTGTTTTGCAGGTATTTAAAGGGACTTGTTGGTAAGGACACGAAGAAATAAGTGAAGTTTGAATCCTGACCACATGGGGGGGGGTGGGGGTGTATTTGCTACTGACTCTAATGAATCAAATTGATCACTTGCAAGATTTCCTGGAAGTAAAAAAAAAACAGACTTTTTGAGTTCAAAGTGAAACAGCAAATGCATTGTTTTCTTCTGTTGTACACTGGCTTACCTACTAGACTACTGTAATTTTAAAGGTTGATGATTGTGTGTGAATGCGTGCGGCTGCATTTCAGGGTGGGAGTGCGAGTGTTTGTGTGTAAAGTAACACAATGACACATTTGTTTTCTTCACTGAACTCCCTAACAGCCCTTAAAAAGCCTTAAGTGTTCAGTCCTTGGACTTTCCTATGAAAATGAGCATGGTTTTAAGTTAAAAAAAAAATCCAAATAAGACTGGATGGGATAAGCAGAAACTGCAGTTGTTGTTTTTTTTTTTTGTGGGGGGGAGTGTCTTAGTTTATCTGTTTGTTTCATGAAAAGCAATTTTATTTGAGATTCTTTATAAATTAAAGCAAGAGGAATATTTTGTAATTAAGGTTTTAGCACTGCATAGTTTCAGAGCTGTATGTTTTTTTCCCCCATTTCAAAGCTTCAGTTTGCAGTTGTAACTATGATACTTGATCTGTTTGATATTTAATTATTTTTCCTTTTTTCTTGTACTTTTGCTGTGAAAATGGAAGACAGTTCACAAGCCTTTTTGTGTTATTCTGTACGACAGATGAGGGGCAAGAGAGTGAGAGTTGTGTTACTCTTTTTGTAATATTGTAATAATAAAATAAAGTTCTAATTTATGCTTTGAGGCGAGTCGGAGCTCTATGCTTTTGAGCATCACTTTGCGCGTTTAACTGGAGTTTTCTGCTGACCTCTCTCCTCCTTTTTTCTCTTTTATTTCAGCTGGGTGGATCATTATTCACACAACCGTCTTCTAAAGGATGCGGGAACACATTTGACTGCTTTAAGAGGTCTCTCTAAACTGCAGATCTTTAACTGTTGCTGAAGGAGGCGATTGCTGCTCCAATAGCTGTGCTTTCATGCCATTTATCCAGGCCTCCTCCTGCTACATTGCAGGAGAAGGTGGAGTAGAGAAAGCAAGCTGTGAAGTCTGCAGCTCTAGCCGGCTGCAGTAGATTTGGCTCGTCTGACTGTGATGAAAACGGGCCTTGTATAAAGGCCAAGCAGCAGGAGGGCAGGATCAGCGCCTCCCTGATCGTGGTTACTCTGACGGTGGAGAGTGATGCCAGAGGTGCAGGCAGGTGACGAGACATCTGGCTCAGATGCAGAAAAACTCCAGAGGAGCTCCTTGATTAAATGTTTAATCTAAAATGCAGGATTTCGTGAACATAATCAACACTTATTGCAGTTTAAAACATCTATAATACAGACGAGTCTCTGAACAGGAACATCAAACTCCTCTTTGGTGCTTAACTAAGAAACATTGAAATGTAACCAGGATGTGACACGTGGAAGAATTCATTTGGCAGTTAAGCTTCTTGAAGAATTGAGCTGGATCGGTGCGTTTGGGTCTGAATGGCTCGTTGCTCCCGTCAGCTAAGCTGAGCCTCCTCGTTGAACCTTTTTTTTTTACTGCCTCAGATAGTCAGGGTGCTCATCTCTGTCGACTCAGATCCCTGCCACCGCCTACTGGCTTCCGGGATTAATCTTCTCCAGCTCCTCCCTGTGGAGAAAGAAGGAAAAGTGAACGGACCTAACCTGACTTCTGTGGATGAAATAAACCCGAGTGCCTGTGCCTCTGTGTCTTCTGATCGGGCTGGTTTCGGATCCGGTCTGCAAGGAGCGGTCGTAGTATCCGGGATCTTCGTCGATTTTGCCGATGTCGGTGTTCCATTTGTTCCAGTTGACTTCCTCCACTCTGAGACAAGAGGACACACGGTTGAATGAGTGTCTGCAGAGTGGCACATCAGTCAAGGGTCGACAGAAGAAGACTAGAGCGGAACAGCAGCTGATCCTGCTCACGCAGTTTTAGAGTAAATTAACTCAACCAAGCAAACATTTGACCCTGCTTTCCAAGAAATCCTCCTGAAGTTTGGACATTGTCTTCTCTCTGAAGATCTTTTCGCATTATTATCTGGAGTTGACACAAGACAGTCTGAACAGAGCCTGGCTTGATGGTGTAATAATCCACTTTGTGTTTTTTTTTCAGGGAACTGTGCCAAACTGAACATTTTTGAATGAAAGATTTTGTCTCCTTAACCTGAACTCATCATGATCACTGTCCAAAACTAGTTTTTTGTGTGTCACAGTTGTACTAAAGAAATGCACTGCAGCACCACCCTAACATGTCCTGTAACCTGTTTTCCAAACAGACAGTAACTTAAATTTGATCTAAACAGCTTTGTTGTTTGTGACCATTTTCTTGCTTCAGTTGACTAAACCAGACCTGCTGACTCGGCACTTCTGTTTCAGATGTTCCCACTTCACATGGATAAAAAAAAAAAGACTATTGGTATTTAATTTGCTCACCGGATTTCACAATTTATACATGCCGACAGGGACAATGAAGGTATATCTTATAACAAAAAAAAAAAAGACTCAACAGTTAATATTTATTAACGGATACTTATCAATTATTTGCAATAATAGCTATTATTAGTGATTTTGAAAAGGATTTTACCCTTTTTTAAACACTAGTAGACTTAAATTTACCTTTTCCTCTAAGTTTTTTCAGGAGTGGGTTAGAACCTGTTACATTTACCTAAATAGGTCGATTGTACCCCTCTGAGTGGTTTTACTTTTGCTCAATTACATTACGCATACATTCCTAATAAACCAACAGGACTCTTACTAGGGATGTAAATGCTGCAGATATGTACTGAGAAATTGACCTGTAACAGCAGTGTTGGTTGGAAACCAATTACACAAATAATATGATGGTAAAAAGGTAAAAATCGATCAGAAAGTAAATCAGTTTCTGTCAAACTGTCCATTTCTCTTCCTGTTGTGTCTTTCTGTGATGCAAACAAAAAAGATCACCACCTAGCTTCTACCAAGTCGGGTCAGTTCCGATTGGCTGAAGGTGAACCACAGTGAGAAATGTGTGTTGTTGCTCTAAACATATGATAACCCTTTTTCATATGCACTGCAAACAGTACCTGAATACATTAACTTGACAAACTTTGTAGCAAACAAAGACAAAGAACAAAATGATCTAAAAGACCCAAAATGCAGGCTTTTATGTTTGAAGCTGTTATGTTAAACACATTTTGTTTTTGTTACTTCAAATAAAAAGTGCCAAAAGAAACAGTTCCTCTGTTATAGGACATTTCATTCATAGCTTTACCAAATAAATTGCAATAATTTAACTAGATAACTAGTATCTAGGGTGTTTCTATTTAGGTAATAGAATTGGACTGTATCTTATCAACACAAGTGAGTTGAATCTTTTATGTGTCGATTTGTAGACCACGTATGGAGATGCGGATCAAGTCATGTGAGAGGAAAAGAGACACACCCTAACTTACTGAGAATCAATGGACTTTGCCTATCTTTCTTTGCTTTGCTTGCAACATTTTTACCATTTATTCTGCACAGTAATGGCAGCAGATGATTTTATGGAATGGTCATAATTGCATCATACCAACAACTGCTGAACATTCATCTTTAACTTGCAACTATGTTTGAGGACTCTGAAGAAAACTTCCTAAATGAGTAGAGATTTTGAAGCCTAAAAGAAAGAAAGCAACAATCTGTTAATGTTTATAAGGCAGCAGTGATGTACGACAAGGTAAAACATTCATTTGATGAGAAAAGTTTATTATTACCATAGTTTATTGACTCATTAAATTGAGCAAAAATCCCGTTTCCTCCCACGTATCAGTGAACACATTGTTTTTGCCAAAATACTTGTTAAAAAAAATTCAGTGTGTTATTGTAGTGACTAAAAATGTCATTTTAAAAGTTCATTTTAGATTTAATTATCAGCTTCTGTATTTTTACTCTTATTTCAGTTAATATTTGTGTCTGCTCTTCCTTTCTGCTTGATTCATAATATTTTAAAGTAAGCTACATTGACTAAAGGGGTTTTTGGACCTTCCATCTTTAATAAAAAGTGTAGCATTAGAGACGGACTTAACCCTTGTGCTACCATAGGCACTTTAACATTGGGAGTGGGGTTATCTAGACCCACTAGACCCACTTTTTTTCTTCAATGTTTTGTGATCTTCACTGGTGTCCATGAATTACATGAAATCCTCTTCAACTTTATCCACCTTTGTTATGGCAGGAATAGCACGTCAATGTACGGGTGGGGTCATAGGAAAGCACAAAGGTTAAGAAGAAGAATAAAATGTGTTTTAGGTTCCATACATCTTTTTTGTGATCAATGTCGTTTAACTTTATATTTAGGACAGGTGCACCCATTTTTATATACAAATGTATATACATAAATTCTTCTCTTCTTTTGAACTTTGATCAAAGGCAAATAGGGACTTTTCAATTTGGGTGAAATTGTGACTTAGGGATGAAAATAATATAAGCGAAAACATTACCAGCCACTGAGTCCCTGGTTTGGATAAATGTAAAATGCCATCCATTGATCCATTTTTTGAACTCAATGAATTCTTTTCAGGGTTGCTGGAGCCTATCCCTAATACTGTTAGGTGAAGGTGGGGAACACGCGGATCATATCGCCGGCAATAATCCCTTTTTACCTCAATTCTGACTAAATAAACAGAATGTATGTACAGATGTAATCTCCACATTTCTGTCTGAACATTTTTGTTGCTGTTAATTTGGACAAAAACAAAGTTATTCATTTAAAACAATAAATTTGAAACTTTTTTGAGTTTAGGCATCCAAATGCAGATATTTTTTGATAAAGCCAACATACACTTCAAATATTTTCAAAACTTTCTCACAGTGCTGCTATTGTTTATTGAAGGCCTTCAACATCTACAGCCAGAATAAGCCAAATTTGTTCCAAAAAGCACTGTAGCTATTTTATTTTGAGTGAAAAATCAAGTTTCTTGAAGTGTTTTAGTACAAGCACCCTTAAACGGACAAACCTGAAACACCAGCGCTGGTCGTTTCCCAGAGCAGTGCCAAGTTTCTTTTCCACGCCACAGCGAAGCCTCTTCCTCAGACAGTAGGGCAGCCTCTTCTCCATGTCCAGGATGGTGACAGCTCTCTAAAACCAACCACAGTGCTTCAGTAATCTTCTGCAGCTGTAAGTACACTTGCAGGATCACTGATCACCCACTTGGAGCTTCCAGATGCAGGTGCTCTCCTTGGTAATGTTCTCGACGGTGCGGTTCATAAGGGCTATGAGCATGTTGAAGAGCAGGATGTAGGTGAGAATGATGTAGCCGATAAGAAGCAAATAGAAAATCTCCCTGTACTCAAAGGCCTGGCAAAATTCCATGTCACCCATGCCTATCGTGAACTTGAAGAGCTCCAGTAAGGTAAAGGAGAAGCTGTGGTAGTTGGGTTTGACACAGTCTGCACCAGAAGATTCATTAGTAAAAAAACTCCTGCCCTTTGAAGTGTTTCTGGGCTTTTCAGGCACAATAAGCAGAGTCACCACCGCTGTGACAGGAGACAGAAGGCAGTTAACAAACAGCATTAGAGCTGCTATAGTCACAAGTCAACAAAAATGAAATGACAAGATGAGGAAAAAAAAAATACCTGCAGAAAATCCAAAGAGAAACACAACGTAGACGAAAAGAAAGCGCAGGATGTCACTAACAATCATCTGCAACAAAAACAAAACCCTTCAGACAACACGTCTCTGCTGTGTTACCTGGAGGGGGACGCCACAAGCATCAGGTACCTTCTGTATCATGACACTGTAGATGCCCATGTGCTGGTAACCCCTGGAGAAGTAAAGCAGGTTCACCCAGCTGAGCGCCAGGCACAACACCAGAAAGCAGACGTACTCCTTCCGTTGAGCCACATACAGCCCAGCGAAACACAGGTAGAAGAGGCCCTGCACAAAACTGTCAACACACAAGCTGCAGTCAGTCTGCAAACAGGTGCATCCTCAGGAACTGGATTTACAATATTTAATCCAGTACTGTGGATGGCAAACGGTTTACGAGGTAGTTATGGCTGGTTCTGAATGTATTATGCATTTAATGGATCCAAGATGTAAATGTTGGATCACAAGCAAGACAATACCTGCAGTTTAAATTTAAGATGCAAGACACATTTCATAAATGCTGATAGAGGAGACTGGCACTTTGATACGCATTATTTTGGTATGTGAGCTCATTTGAGTTGTCTGAGTAAAACGGATCCAGTATGTCTTCTGAAAATAAATGGTAAATGGCGTATACTTATATAGCGCTTTCTACCCTCTTTCGAAGGCCCAAAGCGCTTTACAGTCACAGTCCCATTCACCCATGCACACACACATTCACACACTGGTGGCTGCTCCGATTCCAAACACTGGCGCCAACCTCCCACCAGAGGCAAGTTGGGGTTCAGTGTCTTGCCCAAGGACACTTTGAGACATGGGCGTGCAAGGCGGGAATCTGAACCTGATCATGGGTCGACCGCCCTACCACTGCACCACAGCCGCCCGTGATAACTTCTCCCATCTACGAATGAAGAAACTCGCAAACAACTTTGCAGCATTTAAAAAACAAACCCAAAGTAAATATTAAACAAAGTACCAACAACATCAGAATGAAAATGAAAGTCCCTCTCCGATCATCAGATGAAGAAAACAGAGACGTACGTGGATCTATTTGTCTGCGAGGGGATGCATCAGAATTGAGCGGAGCAGGGGGCTTGTGGTGGTTTCTTGATCACAAATACGATCTTTTTCAAACGGCATGCTTGTGTATGCTCCTGATTCACAACAATTTTAATAAAGAAATACTCAGAAAATTTTCTTTATATATGTCCTCTATCATCAGAAAAATTCCACAAGAACATGTTAAAAACACCCAAAAAACAATTTAAACCATAGTGTTTTTTTTAAATGAGCAGTTTACATGATTAAAGTGTTTTGCTGACAGTAAACTGTAATTAAATGCAATTAAGTGCTAGTTTAAGTCTACTTTATCTGAGACAAATAAAGCAGACACTTTAGAAGCAAACCAAAAACTTACAAGAGTATCTCGTAGTATCCATCAATCAGCATAGTCATCATTTTTGGCCGTTTTCTCTTCATGTCGGTGATCTGAGAATTCAGAGACACAAGTTCATGTATCAGACTTTCCACAGGGTGGCGATGTTACCCACAACTCTCCTTACCGCTGTTATAAAGAGAAATAGGTTTGCCAGAAGTGTCAGCACTAGACCCGTGGCGAACAAGTAGTCATTGGAGTTTTTTAAAGGAAAGGGAAACTGTGGAACCCATGAAAGATTTTAGAACCAGAACATTTCACATGACAGTAAAGTTCTTCTCAATCCAGTTTACCTCACTGTGTTCTGCTGTGCTTCTGATAAATTGGGTAACAAAGGTGAAGATGGCCAGATACAGTGAGTAGACCACGAAGTTGATGAAAAACATTCCACCAGCAAATTTTTTCCACTTTGCCTGCAGCAACTGGCTCAATGGCTCTGTCTGGAGCATCTCATGTCGGTTCTGAGAAGAGGAAAGACACGATTCAGCGCGGGACACCAGCGTCCTCTGCTGTGGCTGGTTTCACGGCACTGAGACTCACGGGGATGTCACTGCCGTAGATAAGTATCTCAAGAAGAGAGTTGTCCTCACAGGAGTCCACTGAGGCCAGGTCATACAGGGAGCAATGAACAGGTCCGTAAACCCACTCAGTGAATTTACGGGACAAATGTTTAATGTCGCTCTCATGAAACTCCCGTTTCAATATGTGTGAAAATAGCTGCAAAACAGAAAAGCAGCTTTTATGGTAAGTTTTTTTTTCCTCCAAGGGCAAAACCATTGACTGTATATGAGAACTGGACTTGGTATTCCAAACCGGAAGTACCTGCTGATTTTAAGAAACCAAAATCTCGTAGACTTTTAAAGAGAAAGAAACAGCTATTACTCAGTTTTCTATCTGTCAGAATAACCATTCATGATCTGCTACCTTTTTTTTTTAACATGTTCTTAGTAACTAATTTTTTTCATTTTATGTTTATGTAGTGAAAGTTATAAAATGACCAATCAGATGCCTCCATAAAAGTGTGTGTTGTCATGTCAAGCGTTGAAAACACTGATTGACAGATTCTCCTGAGCCTTCTTTCAAGGTATGGAGTGTGGACTTCCAACAGGCTAAATCCTGATTGGTGAAAGAGGTTGCCATAGAAACGTTGACTCAGAACAACTTGGACCAATCACTGCTTACTGATGCTGTCTGGCTGAAAAAAATGGCAAAGGAATTTACTTGTAATTGGAAATTAGTCTTCTTCTATGGGTGATTTCATGCACATTCAGTCCAGTGCTCTTATACAGTCAATGATAAAAAGTCAAACTGAGATGAACTTTGACTTTACTAGAAACCAGAAACACCAAGCAATGAAACCAAGGTTAAACTGAACACAACTTTAAGCTCTCAGCACAGCGCGTACATGAATTCTTATTCCTGTTTCTGTAGCATTTCTGTCTCTATTCTCACTATTGTATTCCTCACAGCGTCCTGTAACATCTTACCCCAATCTTGCCTGTCTTTGCAGCCATTAGGAGAGGTGACAGCTCTTTGTTGTTCTTAATGTCCTCCAGCTTCTTCTTTGGATACAGCTGTGCTGTGATCTTGAGGATGCGATCGTATATGCTGGTTATGAACTCCGTGTTCTCCTTTGAGTTGTCAGCCACCGCAACCAGAGCATGAAGCACAGTGTTGCCATGAGAGTCCCTCTGCTCAGGATCGGCTCTCTGAATCTCATTCATCAGTAAGTAGTCCACCATTTCAGGCTGGTTTGTGCAGGCTGCCAGAGACAGAGGCAGCTCACCTGGAGACAGACTTAATGGCATTAATTCTTCATCTGAGTACAGTCAGTCTAATAATAAGGGTACCAAAGTGCTTCACATTGAAAAGGAAGACAAAATAAAGTTTAATATTAGGTAAATTAAAACGAAAATTAAAAACGGCATAAAATTGCAAAAAGTAATCAGCAATAAAATACATAAAGTATTAATGAGAATGCAATAAAATAAAAAAAGACAATAAGATGCAACCTACTACTGAGCCTTAATGGCCATTCTAAAAAGGTATGTTTTTAATTGACATTTAAAGCCTGTAAGGTCAGATATCATTCACAGTTTTGCAGGAATGTTGTTCCATAACTGAGGGCCATGCAATGGAATAACCACGTTCACCCGAATGTTTCTGTTGTGATCTGGGCACATGAAGCAAATATTAATTAGCAGACTTTAAACTCTAGAACCCTGCGACAGACTGGCGACCTGTCCAGGGTGCCCCCTGCTTTCACCCACAAGTGGCCGGGATAGGCTCCAGCAGCCCCGTGACACCAAAAGGGAAAAAACGGAAGAAGATGAATGAATGACTGAATGCATGCATGAATAAAGTGCTAGAATGGCTGCAGACAGTTAAGAAATCAGTTAAGTAAACTGGGGCAAGACTGTGAAGAGCTTTAAAAACAAACAATAATGGTTTAAACAGAATTCTCAAATGAACAGGGAGCCAGTGGAGTGAACTGAGTACCGGAGTGATGTGTTCTCGTCTGGATGTTCCAGTTAACAGTTGTGCTGCTGCATTCTGAACTAAGTGGAGACGGTTCAATGATCACTGGATGACACCAAAGTACAGAGAGTTACAATAATCTATGCAACTGCTTAAAAACAACTTTTTCTGGTAACTTAGATAAAAAAGAATGATGGGAAGCAGGAAATGAGGTAAAACAAAGGTGTTAAGGTGAGGTTTTTTTTTAACCACAGCATGTTTAAAAAGCAGCTGGATCAACTCCAGAGGTTAAAAACGTGTCAATAAAATTCAAAAGTCCAGACCCAATAATATCAAAAGCTGCCTTTAGATTTTTAGCAAAATCACATCAAGACAGCAGTTTATGGGTTTGAGTGATTTGACAATTTGTAGTAGTAGTAGTAGTAGTAGTAGTCTCTTTTATTTTGGACTAGTGAAACAAATGAAAAATAACAAAATAAGACAAAAACGAGACAAAACTCGCAAAAAACAAAAACAAAAAAAAGACAAGTAAATTATATAAAACAAAACAAAATTATATAAACACAAGTCCAAAAGGGAGTGAGAAGAAGAAAAATCTTATAAACTCTCACCCCCCTTTACCTTAAGTCCTTACTTTCCCACCATCAGATTCCAGTGCCCTACCCAAGTGTATCTGTACATATATATATACATGTAATTTCCATTTCAAAACAACATGCAAATGAATAACAAAACGTATTGTCAAGGTATGCAGATTTATAAATGCTGACATTCTGTATTTTTTTGTATTTGCACATATTTATCCATGATCATCTTTCTGTATCTATATTTAAATTCTTTTATGTTTGGACATTGTTTCAAGCATTTACTGGTTTTGTTCCACAACTTCACTCCACAGATTGAAACACAGAATCTCTTTTTATTTGTACGTGCTTTATGTATGACAAATTTATCTTTTTCCCTAAAATTGTATTTTTCCTCTCTTGTAATAAATAACCTTTGGATATTTGTCGGTAATAGATTGTTTTTGGCCTTGAATATTATTTGAGCGGTACAATACTCTACTAAATCGTAAAATTTGAGTAATTTTGATTCTATGAATAATTTATTTGTGTGCTCAAGGTAACTGACTTTGTGTATGATTCGTATTGCTCTCTTCTGAAGTATTGAAAGTGAATGTAACGTTGTTTTGTAATTGTTCCCCCAAACCTCTACACAATAAGAAAAATATGGTAAGACCAATGTACAGTATAACATGTGGAGTGATTTGTGGTCCAAAACCAGTTTAGCTTTATTTAAGACAGAAATACTTCTGGATAGTTTAGCTTGTATGTAGCTAATATGCGCTTTCCAGGTAAGTTTGTCATCAATTATGACCCCAAGAAATTTATTTTCATAAATTCTTTCAAGTTTCACCCCATTTATGTGTATGTCAATGTTAATATTTTTACCCTTATGGTGACCAAATAACATCACTTTTGTTTTACTTAAATTTAGTGAAAGCTTATTTACATCAAACCACAGCTTCAGTTTTTCCATCTCCTTCTTAACAATTTCTATGAGTTGCTGCAGATCATCCCCTTCACAAAACACATTTGTATCATCAGCAAATAGAACTAGCCGTAATTTGTTAGAAACCTTAAATAAATCATTTATATATAAAATAAACAATATTGGTCCCAGAACCGACCCCTGAGGGACACCACAAACAATGTCCAAACATTGGGAACAAGCACCTTCAACTTTTACAAACTGCTTTCTGTTGCTCAAATAGCTTCTGATCCAGTCTAGCACTAACCCCCTAATGCCATACCGTTCCAATTTATGAATTAACATGCCGTGGTTAATTGTGTCAAAAGCTTTTTTTAAATCAATAAATACCCCGATTACATGTTTTTTATTATCAATAGCATTTGATATATTTTCTATTACATTCATCAGGGCCAGTGATGTTGATCGATTTGACCTGAACCCATACTGACCTTCGTCCAGTATCTTGTGCTTTTCGATGAAAGAGTTTAATCTGGTTATGAACATTTTTTCCAATATCTTTGATAACTGCGGTAACATAGAAACTGGCCTATAGTTTGTAAAGTGATGCTTGTTCCCGGTTTTGTACAATGGTATAACTTTTGCAATTTTCATTTGATTAGGAAATGAACCTGTTTGGAATGATAAATTAAACATATATTCTAATGGTTTCAGAATTCCACTGATTACTGTTTTCACCAAAGTCATATCAATGCCATTAACATCAGTAGAGAGTTTACCCTTCATTCCTCTCACGGTCTTTAATATTTCATTTTCAGTTACTGGGTTAAGAACCATGCTACTGGGATTTCTGTCAATTAATATTTGCACTTCCTTTCCAAATGTTCCTGGATCCGGGATTTGCTTTTCTAATTCAGGTCCCACGTTTACAAAAAAATCATTAAATCTTTTAGCAATATCTTCCTTTTGTTCTATTTCTTCACCCTTACTAATGAAGTACTTTGGATAGGAGTCTTCCTTGTTACCCCTTCTTAGAATACTATTAAGTATGCCCCAAGTTTTTTTGATATTACTTTTGTTTTCCTCCAAAAGTTTTCCATAATATTCCTTCTTGCATGTTCTTATGATCTGCGTTAACTTATTTTTGTATTTTTTATACTTAATTTCTGCCTCTTTTGTTCTCTTTTTTAAGTAGTTTTTATATAGAGTATTCTTTTTCTTACATGCATTCTGCAATCCTTTTGTAATCCATGGACAATGGAAATACTTAATTTTTTCCTTGAACTTTTTAACTGGACAATGTTTATCATACATCGAACCAAATATCCGCAAAAAACATTCATAAGCCTCATCAACAGTTTCTTTTTGATAAATCACATCCCAATTATGCTCAAGTAGCTCAGCCTTAAGTGCATTGATGGAGGTTTCTGTTTTAATTCGTCTGTATCCCATTGAGAAATGCAACCTGTGGTTGACATAACTACTGTCATATACTGTGAAAACTGGAAGATGGTCACTGATTTCATTAATTAGCAACCCATTAACTGTTTTATTTTCAGTGTCATTAGAGAATATATTATCAATTAATGTTGCACAACTTGCAGTTATCCTACTTGGTTTTGTAATTCTTGGAAATAAGCAAATGCTGTACATGGTGTTAATAAATTCATCAACTGCTTTAATCTTATGAGGATTTAAGAGGTCAATGTTAAAATCCCCACATACAAAAATTACCTTATTTTTGTCCACAAACATTTTCTCCATCCAGCCTGTAAACATATCCATATTTGAGCCAGGTGTTCTGTAAATACAACTGACAACTATATTTTTTTGATTTTCTTGAGAGATTTCGATTGTTAAACATTCAAGCATATTGTCAACAACAGCTGTCATGCTATTCACTACTCTGAAATGCAGAGTTTTATCCACATATAGAGCAACTCCTCCACCACCTTTGTTTAGTCTATTACAGTATCTGAGTTCATAACCCTCCAAATTAAAGTTTTCAACTCCCTTCTCTGCATTGAACCATGTTTCTGAAATTGCTATCACACTAAATCGATGTGAAAAATTGCATAAGTATTCCTTAATGTTATCAAAATTGGCATACATGCTTCTGCTGTTAAAATGAACAAGTGAGAACTTATCTTTACATTTAATGTTGAAGTTATAATGCTCTTCAGTGTAGTAACTGCAATTATCTGTGATGGCAGAGAAGAAATGGTTGATTGGGTCAATGTCATATTCCATGTCCTGTAGATTGTGATCAGTGTAATCCAATGCTTCCATCCTTAATTGGTCAGAATAAGAATTTATGTTTTGTGCTCCTGGTGTTGACGGTTGAGGTTGTATTGACATTTGATCTAAGGAATAGTGTAGTGTAAGTGTATTACCTCAATTTCCAGAAGGGTCAGAAATATCAGATGATATTTAGTATTTGTCCAGATCCTTGATGTCCCTAATCAACACCACTTTAGCTTCCTCGGGGCTCCCATTCAGCTTGATGAATACTTTACAGTTAGATGTCCAGGTGCCTTGTATTTTTCCGATTTTCTTTAGGTAACGTGCTTGTTTTGCTATATCAGCATTGTATTTTGTAAGATGCTCGTTTATATAAACATCTGTTCCTCTCAGCTTTCTGCCCTGTTTCAGCAGAGCAGCCTTTTGCTTTCTGTTGACAAACCTCATAATAATAGCTGGTTTATCCTTCACACTTTTCCTAGGCAAAGTGTGGCAAGCCTCTATGCCGTCACAGTCCAGCTGGATTCCTTTTTCTCTTAGAAAACCCACAACTTGTTGCTCCACAGAGCTGATGTCTTGTTCATCTGGCTCTCCGCCTCTGTTGGTGGTCACAGCTCTGGCGTATGATCTGGGTTTGACGCCCAGGCCAGTGATTACCACATCATTCATCCTTGTATACTGTTCGAGCTCCATCACCCTTCTTTCCAGAGAGGCAATCCTCTGGTCCTGCTCTTGCTTCTGGACCTGCCAAACTTTCACCTCCTCAATGAAGTCCAGAATGCCTTTTTGTTGTGACCTGACAGCAGAAATCTCTTCTGCAAGGAAATCTCTCAAAACTTTCATCTCCTCAGTGAAGTCCAGAATGCTCTTTTGCTGCATTTTGACAGCAGAAATTTCTTCTGCAAGGAAATCAAGCGATTTCTTGAGGTCACAGCCTTCTTCAGCTGTCTGGGCTTTTTTGGGACCCATTTTTGGGACCCATTGGACCCATTTGTGAAAGAGTTCGAAGAGAAATCAACTTAAAATGATCAAACACATAAGAAACAACAGACAGTATTGAAAAGTCTCTGCTAACAGCTGGAATTATGGTCTGTCTGACAGTATCCACTTTATCAGTGAAGAAAGTAAGACATTTCTCACAGGTGGCCGTGGAGGCGTCTGTGATGGCTGAGAGCTGCAGATTTTTAAGTGTATTATTTTGCAGTAAACAACACTCTTGGACGATAAGTGTTGGTAGAGATGAAGTCTGAAAAATACTGGGCTTTGGCCTCTTTGACACAGTTCTGATATTCAGTTATGGAGTCTCGTAAAATCTCCAAGGAGACGTGCAGTTTGTCTGTCTTCCAAGTCCTCTCATCCTGTCTGCAACGTTACCGAATGGTGTGAGTGTTGCTGTTTAACCAGGGATCGGCTCTTGGTTTGGACGACCTCTTTTGAAGCAATAAAGTTCAGGATCTCAGAACGGGTGGAACAAAATGAAGACAGAATTTTATCAGGATGGAGGGGGGAAAACCATGCTCCCACTGGGAGTCCTGGAATGAAGAACTCTCCTGCTGTTGAGCACTTGAAGATGCAACGCCAGCAGAACGGAACTGGTGGTTTGCTGATTGAGGAGGGGGCTTGTGGTTCAAAAGTTATGGGGAAGTGATCTGAGATAGTTGTTGCAGATATTTCTATTTGTGGGATTGATAAACCAGGTCCAGTGTGTGCCCCTGAATGTGTGGACCTTGCTGCGAAAGCATGATAAAACCATTTAAAAAAAAACTAATTTTCATTAGAGTGGGTCTTCAAAACACCATAAATAGTCTTTCGATTTGGCAGACTGAAATCTTTTGCTCTGCAACAGTCGTTCTGGTCATTTTCCTACAGCTGCCAGACTTGTTGGTTTTACTTGTTTGTGCACATGTAAACAAAGACCTGGGTTTAGTGACTGCTTGTCCTACCGGTTTGGTGATGACCAAGGAGGGAATCTAACATTACATTTCCCAGTTGAGCTCTGCCAAACTTACATTTTTGGCTAAAAATTGAGGTTACACTTTTGCTCGACAGTAATGAAGGAATTTTCTTCCCAAGTAAGACCCAATAATAACAAAGTCTGAAAAATCAGTTGGAAGCTGTACAGAGAGCTTTTACCTAACTCTAAAACATGGACAGAGACCTCACTGTTTCTGTTTTGTTTTCTTTGTTTCGTGCTAGTCCGTGTTTTACACAACTTGACAACTTCAATACAACCTATGCTTTTGTTTATTATGAGTGTACTTTTTGTCTAGGTATCATAAACCCAAACATAGCATTTGTCTATTGGTCTATTCATACATGCATGCATTAATGTCATGGTTTGACAGATCCCTGCCCCTCTGTCTCCCTCTCCTGGTCATGGCTGCTATTGCTGTCCTGTGGCCTCCTCTGCTGTCATCTTCTTTGTTTCTACAGGTGTTCAGGATGAGGGCAGGGCATCCTGACTCTCCTGCTACTCATCAATCCTCCAGTATAGAGCCCATCTCTGAGTTTTGGTGATCTCTGGCCTGTATGAGTGTCTGATCTACTGTCCCGGACCCTGGATTCACCTGCTCTGACCTTGCGCACGGCCTGTTCTGGACTCAAAATGATTATGATTACAATTCTGTTCTCACCATCAAGCTTTATCTTTCCCACTGATCGTGACAGCTGTAGCATGAGTCTCAATATGAATTTCCCCCAAGATGCTCCCAGGCCAGCTGGCAGCTATATCCTCCTCAGCCTGCCCTTGGTCTGCTGCAGGGCCTCCTCTTGTCAAAACCACCCTAACTGGCTTTTGTTTATGTGGAGGAGAAGTGACTGTACTTCGAGTTTTGTCTGCACGGCTGAGCTTCAAACCCTTATTCTGCTAGGGAAAGCCTTTATCCAAAATTATGTTAATGGCAGAAATGAGCTTTAAAAAATACCTCCCAAACCCCTAGCATAGTATAGAAACCACTTCTCCAACTGGCATGACAGTAAGAGATCTAATAATTTAAAAAAGCTGATTGCTTAAAGATAAGATAAACAACTCAACTTGAGTCCTGTAGAAATCACCATGAAGCTCTTGCATGTCACCATCCTCAGCACAAAGTGAGTCATCCTGTTGCGCAGAGGTCTCCCTCGTGAGACGGCAGACACTCACCAAAGTAGAAGCATGGCCCGTCATGTGGTTGGAAGAACTTTCCGGACACTTTGGCATGAACATCTGCGTGACTGTTGACCAGCAGCTGCACATAGGGAATACTCCTTCTCTCTATGGCCACATGCAGAGCTGTTTGACCTGTCACGAGATAAAACATTTTAGTTAAAGTCCCACTCTGATCATCTTTTGATCTAAAACTGTTCCCATTGGTCTTTTAATTATGATTGTGCCGTTTTGCAGCAAAAGCAATAAACCTGTGTTCTTTTGTAGGACATAGTTTCTGCAGAGCTGCAGGAGTTATTAGAAATTCACCTATAAACTATGGGCGGGGCTGCTGGGGTGGAGCAACCCCGCCCCACTTCCCCTCCACTTTGCTGAGAGTTTGGAGCAGGGAGCTATGAGCCTGCCCAACGTATTTTCTACGTCCCAAATAAGCTCTTTTTCAAACTGCATTTTTTTCGTCGATTCACAGTGATTTGAAATATATTATGTAACATTGGGCTTAAGCTGCCCTAATATGTGTCCTCCATCATAAAAAAGCCATAAGAATGTGAAAAACACCAAAGACGCCAATTATTATCGGAGTGGGTCTTTTAGTGAACATGATGCTGCCTGCGGAGACTTGGAAGCATCTGGACAAGGATTAATTTTTCCAAAAAACAATTGATTTAGTTGTACGTGCACCTTTGTAGTAGTTGCTGGTGTGGGCTGCATTCACAAACTTCTCAAGGTCACCAATATTCTTTGCAGTGTTGATGAATAATTCAACTGTCTCATTTTTGCCATCTTTGAGATGCATCAGTGCTTTAATCAGAGGAGTTTTACCATAGGACTGATCTGTAAAAGAGCAAATAAACCATTAATTCAGTCAGTGGTAAATACATATATTTGTAGTCATAGTGTAAGCTCTAAAATCATTAACCCTGTAAAAGCCCACTGTATCAAAGAGGTGACAGAATTAAAATTTTTGGGGGGGAATTAAGATGTTTTGAGACCCATTTAATAAAATTCACAAAAGAATTGCAATATACTTTTTATGGGAGCAACTATTTTCTCACAATAATTTTAGTTTAAGATGCAAAAATATTGGCAAGAAATATTAGGAAAAGGCTACCCACTGTCTCAAATTTAATACACACATTTTTAACATTGTGTAAATAAAAAATAATTTTTAACAGTTTTGTATAATTCAATATAGCAAGTTATTTTAAAAAATGAATAGCATGGATGAGTTATCCTCTCCAAAATGTTCAGAAAATTAGTAAAACTTTTCCACCCAAAGTGTTTTAGAGATTTTATGGAAGCAGGGCCTCCTCTTGTCAAAACCACAACAGGACAGAAAACATAGACCAAGTTATTTCTTAAGGAAGGTTTGGATCATGCTATTGAGATAGTTATTTGTGATTCAAATATGATATGAATGGTTTTATAGGGTTAAAATCCACAAAACTCTTTGCAGTGCTGATATGGATTTGCAGTTTGATTTTAGAGGCACCTTCTGTCTCAAGGGTTCTAACACTTACAGAGGGAGTCCGACAGATTCTTCATGTTCAGACGCAGATAATCCTCCAGACCCTCAAGTTTTTGAACATCACCACTCGCTGCTGCCTCAAACAACAGGTCCCTGGTGAACCTGGTGTCCGTCTTATTCTGCTCCTTACCTCGAGCCAGTCTAAATTTCACAAACAGAAAAGTTGCTGCAGCTCACTTTGGGTAAAAACTGCTTCACAATACATTCCAATTAACATCACACAGTATGACACACTACAGCAGCTGCTCTGGGAGGTAAACGGAGCCAGCAAATCATTTAATCCCTGCATGGAGTGCCTTACTTGTCAAATCCTAAATTAAATCTGAGTTGAGGTGCAGGCTTCTCTTTCTCCTCGTGATAATCAGTGTCCATAGGAGGCTCTGCAGTTTCCCGAAGGAAATCAATACCCTTCTTTGTGGGTTTGTCCCGTAGCAGCTCTTCCTTCGTCCTGTCATCTGTTTCCAAGCTGAATCCAAACATCTCAGACTTCCGCATCTTCACCTCGAAGATCTATTCAAATCAGTGCAACAAAAGTCAATCAACAGACTCCATCAACAAAAACAACATCAAATCTAAGAACATTGGGTCAATCGGTCATACACATCTGTGATTTATGAACCAAAACCCAGAGGTGTCTGCTGAAATGTAGGA
Source organism: Oryzias curvinotus (assembly GCA_023969325.1). Lineage (NCBI taxonomy): Eukaryota > Metazoa > Chordata > Actinopteri > Beloniformes > Adrianichthyidae > Oryzias > Oryzias curvinotus. Next base: position 10,085,249 of record CM043719.1, on the reverse strand, counting down.
AGTGTTTGTCTGCAGCGGTTCACCACAGCCGCTCCTCTCATAGGCCAGACATATGAGAGACATATTTTCAGACACGTGACCCCACCGCCCCTCGTCTAATGACGAGTTTATTTAGATGTCCATAGCAACAGCAGACGGAGCACTCACCCCTCTGCCATGACCCAGCCCCTTGCATGAATTTGAATACATATTGTTGGTCCCAGTAAAGAAAAAACCCCAAAATACAGAATGTTAAAAACTATTTTTTTCCAGAGCATAGTTTGGTAAGACAAACAAATCATGTTGAGCTGTGAAGTCAATGCAAAGTGTGAGATATGTGGAATGGATGTAGCTAAATCTTGTACCAAGGAGCCCCTACAGGATAATGTTCTCCTTTCAAGTAGCAAAAATGAGGAATTTGTGACGCAGAGGAAATCTTGAGGCTCCATGACTATTGTACTGAGAAAAGCACAGCAGGCCGGAAAAAGCAGTGAAAAACAGAAGTGAGCACAATCTGTTAGACACAGAAATTATATGGAAATGTTGTCTTTGCCTTTAAGATGGGGGGGGGGGGCGTTGTTATGTGAGACTTGTGCTTTGTGTGCAGGAGCATTTTGTACATGATGTCAAAAAGTGTCCTGCTGTATTATTAAAAGACTCATTGATTTATGACAGTTATACAACAGCAGACAGTAGATCACAACACTTAGATCATATATTTAAATCTTTATATCATAAAATTTGTCTGCCTTTGTGCTTTTTAAACTCAATGCTTATTTCCAGCTATGAAAAAAAAATGCACTTATGTTTTTGCTTTCAAGTTAGATGCTCAACTCAGATCACTTTGGAGCTAAAATGGTTTAATGCGTATTTGCATTAATATGCATCAAGAGGTCAAATCTCCAGTATTAAAAGACTGTCATCTTAATGGTAAATAACTAAATACATAATAAATAATCATTGCAGTTTATTAAAATCTGATCCGTGCATGCCCGTGCAAAAAAACATGTAACTGAACTTACCTGTCTTATTAGTCAATAATGCAGTTTTCTAGGTTGAAAACAAAAACAAACAGTGGCGTCCTGTCCTGGTCAGGGTTTAAAAACGCGGTTGCTGTTTCTGAAGATGCTGGAAGCTCAGCCCTAAAGAGATCAGATGACATCACTGAAAGCTGCAGGGGATGCTGTATCGACCGAAGCAAACGGCACCTAAGCTTTCAAGATGAACCCACTAAGTGCAGTTTATGTTTTTAGATAAGCACAAATGAAAGTCCTGACGATGTCAGCAGTTCCCATGAACAACTGCTGATCTAAAACATGATAGATTTGGTCAGTTATTCTCGGCAATGGACTCGACATGATCCAGAGGATACTAAGCCCTTTGTTAGTTCACGAAAGGAAATAAAAATGGAAAGCAAAACCATAAATGTCCTTGTTTTTCTCTAAAAGCAATAAAACGTTTTCATTCACTCACCCACAGTGGATGGCTGATCTCTTAACGCTTTAATCCATTAAGTTAGCAGAGAGCTTCCGATGTCTTAAGTTTGTTTCGCACTTTTTCAGTCTAAGTGTATGTGTGTGTGTGTATCTGTGTGTGTTGTTTGCGCTTTTCTGGTCCTATGACTTTGTGGTTGCAGAGCGTCTGCCTACCGGCGTGAAACAAAAAGCACATTGGTGCTCTTGAGATGCGTTTCAGATGCCACTTCCTTTTTCCTCTGCTGAACAGCAACGAGGTTCATCTGTCTGTGAGGGACTCTCAAAATACTGTGTCACCCACAACAGTGCTAAACCCAGATAAAAACGCCCATCTGGTCCTGATTGTCCAATTGCATGAGGGCTTTTTGAGGCACAAAGCTAAAGTATGTAAAAAAAAAAAGTAACCCTACCCTTTGGGTTCAAGTAGTACACTTAAAGTATATTTTTCAAGTATACATGAGTTTGAGTATAACAAGTATACTATATGGGTAATGTAGGAAGTACATACTAACTGAATACATCTTTAGACTGAATTGGAACATTTTAAGTAGTATATAAAAAGTAAACTTCTAGTATGCTGCCTCACTTTTAGAATGTACTAAGTATACTTGTAGTACTCTTACATGCGTTGCTGTTTTGCTAAGGGTACCTTGAAACTTTTGCACAAACAAGCTCCTAGTAATAACTATCCTAACTACTATCCTCCCATTCATTTGAATGAGAAGGTGTGTTCAAACCTTTGGTCTGTACTGTATCTGAGTATTTTTATTAAATAACTGCTCTCCAAAAAAGTAATCTTGCAGCACCATTTTTATATCTACTTGAGTAAGTTTGTGAAGAGAAAGCTCAGCTTAATTTGATGCCCACCCTTAGCAAAAGGTATTACAATATAAATTTATTTTATTAAGTGTACTTGAGTATACTAGTATACCAAATATGCTATACCATGTTATACACCATGCACATGCAGTGCAGGAAGTACTAAATAGTATTATCTGTAATTCCTCAGACTAAATTGGAACATTTTAAGTATGCAATATACTGTACAGATACAGTATATAAAAAGTAAACTTCAACCAGTGTGGGTACTTAGACCCTTCAGGCTACTGCCCAACTATGTAGACACAAGGCATGAGTCTGGGTCTCCCTGTGCCGGTCCCCAGCCCGGATGAAATACAAGGTTGTATAAGGAAGGGTATCCGGCGTAAAAATCTCTGCCAAACCAAATGTGTGAATCAGTGAAATCGCTGTGGCGACCCGTGACGGGATAAGCTGAAAGGTGAATAAACCTATACTTACTTTTAGTATAGACTAAGTATGCTTTTAGGACACTTAAACAGAACAGAATAAAAACCCAATGAAGACCCCAACAGTGTTCATTTTACAGTGGGGTTCATGTCTGGACCCTGCCTTATATGTTGAGCTACATTCATGCTAATAAAGTTTCTGTTCTTACATTTGTTCTCTCTGAATAGCCGGTTTAATACAAAATAAAAAAGACTGACTAAGTTTTATTCAGTTCCTTTAACTTCTTGAAAACAAGAATTGCAATGTTTTTGTTGCTGGCATTTCAAGAAGTTTATACAATGGACCAGACCTCATGTTAAAAATGTCAATCATGTTAAGAATCGACACAAAGACCCAAAATGCAGGAGACCAGGTTTGATGGTAGAAATTAAAACTTGTAATGAATAAAACTAAACGTGACAAAAACAGGAACAAAAGATTTAACGGAAGGGTTACAAATCAGATGGACTGACATTAGAGAACTGAAAACTAGACCCTCATATATATATATATATATATATATATATATATATATATATATATATATATATATATATATATATATATATATATATATGGGGACAGTTGACGGAAATAAAAATGGCTGTGGATGATTATGAACATGATGTGACTATGACAGAAGAACAACTTAACTGGACCAGAAAATATCATAGAAAATACTAATTTAAGTCCAGAAATCTAGTTTTTTTTTGTCAGAGCATATATGAGATAATAATTTAAGTAATATTACTGAAGGAACTCTAATGTAAACTAAATATCTTTGTTTTTGATTCTGGTTCTCTGTCTCCTCAGAATGCTGCTTGAGATTATTTGTACTCTGAAGTATGAATCATTTTAGGAAGTGCTGTGGTTTAACTGCACAGTTTTTAAATAGTAAACAAGCATTTGATTTTCTTTCTGTTTTGCATGATAAAAAAATGTTTTGTCAAGAAAACAAAATTAATTTTTGAGTTTTCCTGATAAAACAATAGGTTTCATCCAGAGATAGCAGCATGAGAACTCAGTTTTCTCTGGATAACAATAAAACAGATTTAAAAAAGTAAAGAAACCTTCTTAATCTTCTTTTAATTCTTATAGTCTGAGTAAACTTCATGCATAACAATAATCTGCCTCAAATGGATTAGTAGAGGTGCCAACTTTACCAAAAATACATCAACCGTGTGGCTCTGTCCACTCGTTTATGAAAAAAGTACAACTCAAGTACTTTCTTTCCCTTAATGAGCAGGTCCAAACTGTTACAATAACGTAATATTTATTTATACTGTGGCACAAACAGCTCATAATACAATACAAACATGCAAGCATTTCAGCTATACCCTGAACATTTATTCATTTATTTTTAGCAACACACAGCCGATTCTCCAGTCTTGCCTGGTTTCAGTTTCATTTTTGAGCACATCAACTACAAGCCGGTAGATTTGTCCTGGTCACTCAGCACTTCTGTCTGTCCTGAACACAATAGATGGATGTTTGGGGAACTGATCTACTCAGATCTGATTCTCTTTAATGGACAAATCTGTAATGCCTAGAAGCCTCCAAGTCTGTAAGTTGAACATCTAAGTGGTTTTCTTTTGCATGGGCATCCTAAAGAAATAATAATGATTCCCTACATTCCCAACCCTAATGCATTTCCTTTCTTAACCATTGTGCTACCCATAGGCACTTTAACATTGTGAGTGGGGTCATCTAGACCCACTAGACAGTGCGCTGAACCTTTTTTCTTCAATGATTTGTGATCTTTGCTGGTGTCCATGTATTAAATGAAATCCTCTTCACTTTTATCCACCTTTGTCATGGTAGGGAGAACACGTCAATGTAAGGGTGAAGACTGGGGGCATTTGGACCCCACAAGATAGCACAAGGGTTAAGCCCACAAAGTTGGTAGTACAACCTGGGTTGCAACCCAGTCTCCATTCCACAATTTAAAACCCATTTTTGTAGAAATGCTACGTTTGTCCACAGGGACCTCACCTTTTTTATTTATTTATTTTTTTGCGTTGTTTCATTTGTGGTGCTGCAGAAATGTCTATTATTGTGTTCCTAATGCTGATTTAAAAGTAACACAATGATAGTAAAAAATGTTTTGACAATCGAAAATATCTTAACTATGACACTTTTGAATCAACCAGAACAGAAAACCACAGGTTTAGTTTCTGCCTTTTCCACCCATGTGTTGAAGTCTTTTTGGGCGAGGCACTAATCCCCATATTGCTCCTGGTGGTTATAGCTGGGCGCGGTGGAGCCAGCATCAGTGTACGAGAATGGGACTGTGACTGTAAAACGCTTTGGACCATTGAGGAAGGCAGTAGAACTCTAAGTACTTATACTTAAAAGGAACCAAAGAAATATGAGCACATTACACCTGTTCTTGCGTCCTTGCACTGGCTTCCTGTTAAATGTAGGATTAATTTTGAAATGTTAATGTTTGTTTTTAAAGCTCTACATGGACTGGCTCCAAAATACATCTCTGACCTCATTCAGATTTATAAACCAGCTCGTGCTCTGAGGTCAGAGGGCCAGATCCAGCCTGTGGAGCCCATGATGAGACTCAAAACTAGAGGAGACAGAGCATTCTCTGTTGTCGGGCCCTAAACTGTGGACTGTCTGCCATCGCATGTCAGAACAGCGCCCTCTGTGGAGTGTTTTCAGTCCTGTCTTAAAACACATTTTTATCCTCTAGCTTTTAACACCGCGTGAGTTGTGTGGTCCTCTAAGTTTATATCTGAGTTTATCTGAGTTTTTATTTTGTCTTTATCTTGTTTTTATTTTAATCATTTTATTGGTATACTTTGTTTTTATTTTGTTTGGTAATCTTCTGTCTGGTTTTGGTCACTGTACAGCACTTTGGAAACTGCCTGTTTTAGGATATGTGCTATATCAAAAGAGATAAAAAAGACCCTAGGAACTGCATGCCTGCAGGTCAGCATTCATGGTGGGATGTTATGACTTCTGCATGTAGATTCATGGTAGTAGAGGAAGTCACTTTAGGATAATAATTCTGAGGTCATGAGAGCAAAAGATGGTATGTCCTGTTACATCTGGAGTAAAACTCTCACAGCGTTAATAACAAAAAGAACTGAAGAAATGTCAAACATTGCGATGGTTGTGTGACATTAATTTGAAACTTTAGATCCTGTTCAGCCTGCTGTAAAAAAACTACATTCTGTCAGAAAATCCTGGAAATAACTGTCTCTGTTCAGCCACCCGTGGCCTTCATCTGAAGAGCACTTGTGTTGTGCAGAAAGGAAATGATCTAAGCCAGGGGTGTCAAACTAATTTTCACCGAGGGCCACATCAGCATAGTGGTTGTCCTCAAAGGGCCAGATATAACGGATACATGTAACTAAATAGGATGAAAAATAAATGTAACTACTCCTTAATGTTTTTTTTCTCAATATTTTATTTTTATTTTCAAATATACAAAATCAAACAGGCAAAACAAACAGTTCAGGTGCTCTTTAGACCATTACAAAACAGAATGTAAAAATACAAGTAAATAAACAATTGCCAGTTACATTCTATTCAATATTTATTCACAGGCCGTCCAAACAGGACATAAATAGAAGAAAGAAAAATGCAGTCTCAACACAGAGCTAAATAATTTTTACTTTCTGTAAGTGATTTAGAAATGGTGTCCAGAGTTTATTGTGAACATTAACTGAGGCAGTCCTGACATGGCAAAATTTTTCCATGTGGATGAGAGATAGCACGTCAGTGAGCCACACGTTAAAGTATGGAAAAGCCGTAGATTTCCACTCTTGCAAAATTTGTCTTTTTGCAGTCATCAACCCAAGTTCTAGTGACTCAGCCAAAAATGGTGAGCTCTGCTTCGGGTGTAATAAAGCTACCATAGGCTTTGGAATACCGGTCAAATATTCTGTTCCAGAAGCCAGCCAATGAGGGACAAGACCAAAAAGCATCAGCCAATGTGCCTTCAGATATTTTACATTTATCACAAATGGGAGTAACTGAAGGATATATTTTGTGCAACCGTACTTTGTAGTGGAGCCGATGGATGATTTTAAATTGTATCAGTTGGTGTCTGCTGTTAACAGAGCAAGAGTGAATCTTGGACTACTCCTTAATGTTAAATAACTCATTTATTTACTATAACTTTTTAAATTGACAATTACAGTTGCATAGAAAACATATATTTGCTTGTTACTATAGCATAAATCCTTTAAAATGTTATTCTGACATGTAAGGTTAAATGGAAAGTGTTTAAGTCCTGATGTATAGTTGCCCAATCCGATATTTCAAGTGTGATCCCCCCTAGATATGAATAAATATACATCAATTTTCATTTTTTATTCTAAGAAATTAAAAACTTCTATGCTCTCGCGGGCTGCATAAAATGAGCCTTGACTTTGACACGTGTGATCTAAGCTCACCAGCTTTGAATGATCATCATATTAAAAAAACTTCCAGTGGGACTGAATGTAAACTAATCACCAAACAATTCTGATTTCCACAACAGAACTGAGATCTTTCCTTAATGTTTTTCTCTGAGTATAACTTACAGTTTTTTTTGCATAGTTCGGCCAGAGGTGCGACTTGTATGTGATTTAAAAAAATATATATACTTACGCTAATATACTAGATTCCTCCTGTGTTTCATGAAGCTAAATAAGCATCAGTGTGTTAAGGTAAATGTTCAGTCTATTACTGTTTCTGTTATGATTTGCCTTTCAAGATGAAATGTTCTTTCCTTGCATTTAAAAAAAAAATCTCTCCCAAAAGTGCAACATATGATTTCCCCCCCCTTTATTATGTATTTTTGGCAGCTGGGACTTATACTCCAGGGCAAGGTATAGGCCAGAAAATACAGTAATTTCCTCTCGGTCATCACAGTTTAGTTCTCCAGGTATTTCTGGAAAAGTGTACATCAGAAAATTAGTTTGAGTATTTTATTAGCCCTTTTCTTCTTCTATGCAATGGAAAAAACAAAACAGTTAGTTCAATCAAAAGGCAAATCTGTAAAGTTTTGCAGCTATTTATTATTGCAACAACCTTGATATGTGGCTTCATTTTAATTAAAGATACCCCAATACTGTTAAAAAAACATTATAGTTTGTTCTAAACTGTTGCTTCAACAATCTGCTGTACTTTCCAACACTAAAGTGAAGCGGTGCTAACCTGTTTTAGACTGTACGCACAAGAAGACGTTATTCCAAAAATAGTCCTTAAAGATGTTAATCCTGCATCGTACAGTCTAATGGTGGATCATAGTCGGTCGCTGAGGACCATGGCCACACCCACAGCAGAATCCGCGTTCTTGCCGTACATCAGTTGAAAAGGAAACGCCCTCTCCACTTCCTGCCTGAACACTTGGTTACGTGCCAGGGCGCTGCCGCTGCCAACAATTCTGCTGACGCCAGCGTTTCGAAGGAGCTCTGCAGGCATCATGGAGGCGAGGTTGCTCAGGACTCCATGGCAAAGCGCTCTGGTCACATGACCCAGGGAGAGATTGTTGGTGGAGATGTGGGTCACCTGACCCAAGCTCCCAGGGTCATGTCTCTCTCCCAGGACGGTGGGAATCACTCTCAGCTCGCTGCTTTCCTGGTTCAAGGCAGAATGAATCAGCTTTTCATACAAGCATGACTCGCTCAGATCTGCACCTGCAGGGGTGGGAACATTTCACAAATCAGTACATTTTCAAATATTTGATCCTGATTTTAAAGATAAAACTGTGAATGAGCATTTGACAAGTTTCCTATAACTATGAAATGAACAACTTTTAACACATTTGTCCCAAACTATTAGTTTTAATTGCAGGAGAAAGAAAGCACAAAATAGATGAATGAACAAAACAGATATTTTCCTGAAGGGTAGGAAATTGTAGAAGAACTAAAATGAGACTAAAACGCAGCAAGAACTGCAAATGATCCACCTAAAGAACACATTTTCACATAAGGATGTCATTTTTCTGTCATGTGAACAGCAGGATTCCAGTGAAAAGCAGGTATTACTCAAAATAAAGGAAGTCCGCTGCTAGAATCCGTTTACAACCGCCCTGCACTCATGGACTGACAGTAGGAGGGGTCCAGCTGCACGACGTGAAACGGTTCTCAAGTGTATCTGCTGAATGTAATCCTCTGAGCTACTGGCCAAAACAAGGTAAATTATAAGATATGATTTTTTTTAAATCCTCCTGTCTAACATTTGTAATCCAGTATTGAAGGAACTCTGGAAGGTTACATAAAAGGTTCACTTTTTATTGTTATTCCATCCATCCATACATCCAATGTCTTTACTTGCAGAATCAATTTGGGGTCACATGGTTGCTGGAGCCTGTCCCTGCTACTATCCTGGACAAGATGCTAGTCTGCCCAGGGCACACAATCGCTCCCACACACAGACACCTCGGTTCACTTCACAGTAACTAATTAATAGGGATGGGTATCGTTAAGGTTTTAACGATACTACTACTCTTATCGATACTGCTTATCGATCCGGTACTCTTATCGGTACTCTTATCGATACTTTTTGAGGACGAAAAAAAATAAATAAATAACAAATTAAGAACATAAAGTGTTTTATTTCCTCATTATGGAACAACACTGTTTTTTTTAACAAAACATTTTACTTTATACATGAGAATGTTCCAGACAGGATATTTATTTATTTATTTAATCTAATTGTTTTTATTATTTATGAGTGTGATGTTTCCTTTGATCTTTTGTCCATTTTCCACAACCTTGAATAAACTTTTCTGTCTGTCAAACACCAGAGTTAAGATAAGTTAAGTTAAATGATGGAAACAAATTCACTTTGATGCAGACTCCTTTCTATTTTGCCAACTCCATTTATTTTTCTTTAAATCCAGTAAACCCAATAAATGATATTAATTTTACGGATGACAACTATCATTAGTTATTAATTATTATTAAGTATTAGGAAGCAGCTGATAGTTTGTCGCGGGTCTGGAATCAGAAGCGGTGAATCTAAGCCCCGCAACTCTACCTGTTTGTTGTATTCTCCGCGTGCAACGCCCCCCCACCCCCCCTCCCGCTGCCCCAGCCTGTTCTGCACAAACAGCGCAACATACGGTCATCGTAGCAGCAAGGTGACAGCATGGTCGGCAAACGTTATAATTTTTACGCAGACACATTAGTTCTTAGTCTAGGGCGGCATGTGTCCCAAGATCGCCACTGACTGTGTGAGCTGCCTTGTCTTGTGTGTGTGCGCGCGCGGCGCGTGCTGTCTGAACAACAGCCCCGCCCCCCTTGCACACAAATAGACAGACAGAGCTCTCCGCTACAACGAGAATACCGAAATTAATATCATCATCTATAATTAACGCAAAATTGACTGACTTGGTGAGTTAAATATGGCAGATAACGTTTATATTTTGTGGGACACAAAAAAAAAAAAAAAACCTATAAAGGATGTCTTTGGATTGTGGAATGAAGCTGGAGAGCTTGGTGAAAACCCACGCATGCACAGGGAAAACATGCAAACTTCACACAAAGAACCCAGTCGGGATTTAAACCAGGCCCTTCTTGCTGAGAAGAGTGCTAACCACTGCACCACTGTGCAGCCTTTGATGCTGTTATTGTGAGAGAATAGTTAGATTAAATGAGATTGACAGATTCAAGTATAATTTAGTAAAACTTGCTGTTTCTAGCATTTAAGGTGTTGCTCTGGGGCATGAAAAAACTAAAACAAATCTACAACTTTGTATTTGTGCTTGTCGAGTGTGAGTCTTCATGTGTACCTACCAGGATTCATTTACTGTTGATCTACTTTAAAAAAAAAAAAGTAAGTGGTTTTTACTTATATTGCACTTTTTAAAATCTATAAGTACTGAAGATAAAAATTGATCCTGCTCTTTGAGGTTGGACTAAAACGAACTAAAACTAAAACAACTGGAGCCAGGGCAAATCCCCACATAACCAGCAGTTTTGTTGTTGGGCAGCTCTGCTAAGCCCAGTATGACACTGTTGCTATAGTGACTGGATGCAAAGATTCCCTTACCCCACGATTCGGCCCAAACATCGATTTTTGGGTCACAGTTTTGTTTTCGGTTTGATATGCGATATTGTATTTTACAAAACAACAAAAAAATTTTTTTAGAAAAATCTTTGTTTTAAATTTGCAAATAAGGAAGAAGAAAATAATAAATTGATCTTTAAAGATAAAGTTGTTGGCAGTAGGGATGCAACGATTTACCTTTGCAACGATTCTGTTTAATGGTGTAACATAGGGTTTAATGTTAAAGAAAGATTTGTGGCATCCCCTTTTATAAGTAATGAGCCGATTAATTGCTAATTGTTTTTATTAAATTTACTTTCAAATGTCTGAGATATGAACCATCTCTGGGCGGCTTTCCTAACAGTTTTGGTCAAATTGCTGCATTTCTTTGAAATAAAAATGAAATTCAATACATTCCAATGCTTTGCTCTCATTATAAAAGCATGGGGCATACCGGTACTTATTCAAAGTCTTCTGTGTTTTCAACCAAAATTTTCATTTTCTTTGGAAGTTAGAAAAAATAACTACAATCTAAAATAAAAAGGTGTGTCTGTACCAAGTTCTCTCATCCAAGAGGTTAACATCCCCACAAAAGTGGCCAGTACGTTTCCCCCATTGAGCGACGCTGCCACGGCCAGATATGAGGAGTCGAAGTACGGGAAGTAGGAGATGGAGGACGTAGAATCTGGAGAATCAGGAGGTCTGAAGCCAGCTGGCATGGCGAAGGTCAGCTGAGCAGAAGTGCTTATATTGAGAACTGCAGGCCAAAAGAGAGATTTGACATTTTGTGCAGCACAACAAATGAGAATCGCTGAGTAAAACACCCCAAGACCTTAATGTGATGTTAGCAAGTGGTGGATAGAACTATTCATGCAGGATAAATGAATTGAGTCATTTGAGATTTGAAAGTTAAACACTGAATGAGAGTCATGAGTAGACTTCCTGTTTCACCTGCATCTGTAGGCTCACTCATGCAGGAGTAGACGGAGCACTGGAAGTCTCCCAGAGCAGCCCCTACTGGTGTACCGGCAGGAATGCCGTGCCAGACAGAACGCGTTTGCCCTGCCAAGCCACCAGATGGCGCACACTGAGGAAGCAGGTGCAGAGGAAAGCCGGCGCCCTTTAAACTAGAGCATGCACAACACAGCCAAGTCAGGACAAGAAGCCGACTCTGATCATGCAAACTGTTAATAAAGTTCAAGCACAGGTAACACCTTCAGTCAGTTTAGTATTGATATGACGTAAATGTGATTTTGTGTTTTTCATACATGCTTTCATTCCACTGATTGGTGGAAGTGTTGAAGAAACCCCAGCTGGCAGCATTCTGAGGCGTCATCACACACCCGTCCAAACCGCACAGCATAGACACCACGTAGTCCTGGATGGTGCCTGCCACCGTGAAGCCCTCCAGAAACTCAGGTCTGCGGGGAAATCTGTACAGTCGGAGGTTGCCTTCACTCCAACCAGTCGGTGTCTGAGCAAACTTACCTGTGTTTCATGAGCCAGAAGATGGTTGCACAGCCAAATCCTGTGGCAGTGCTCAGGTGCGAGTCTGGTTTTGGAAGAGAACGGAGGAAGTCGCTGTTGCAGCGTCCATCCTGCCATGTGATCAGCTGACTGGTGTCTCTGGGCATGAAGAAGTCCCCACTGGACCAATCACAGCCTTAGGGGGTGAAGAAAAGGAAAATGAACAGTGGATATTGTCCATGTGCTATGGTATCATTTGGAGTAAAGACCCTCACCAATCATCTTTTCATCTAATTCAATATTGTACACAGTGAACCCTCCTCCCTCTCTGTTTAACACACTCTTCCATTAGCTTACAGCCTCTCACACCCCCGACCCAACATTATCAGTGAAACAATATCAGAGCTGTCCAGACGTACAGTTTAGATTCAGATTGCAGCTCAGACGAGGAAAACAAAGACGTACATGGATCTATTCGTCTGCAATTAGAGACATCAGAATGGAGCGGAGCTTGTGGCCCACCCAGCCTATTTTTCCACATCAAATATGATTTTTCCTTTTTCTAACCACATTTTTTGTCTGCTCTTAATTCACGACCACTTGAAGAAATACTTTGAATATGCTCAAATAGATCCACTTTGATGAAAATCGAGTTCTTGGTGTTTTTAACATTTTTCTGGTGATGAAGGTCATATTTAAAGAAAACTGAGCTTAAAATTGCATTTCTGTGTAATTCCATTGCTGGTTTTCCAGAAATCCTGCCTCATATGCTGCCTATTACCTTGATCACCTGTGTTTAGGCAATATGGAGCCTCAATGGCAGGTATGTTAGAAAACATGTTGGACACCAGCCAACATGTTTGGCCTGTGTCCAACACCCCTGGTGTAAACCATTGACTGTAAAAGAGAACTGGACTGAGTGGTTGTGGCATCAGTCGTAGAAAAGGGTTTACTTCCAGTTCCAACCAAATGACGAGAATTCGGTCGCCATTCTATGATGACAATAAACAGTAATTGGTCCGAGTCAGTCTGAGTCAATGTTTCTATGGCAACTACGGTACTGTTGCCAATCAGGAGTGGGTTTTTTGGAAGTCCACACCCCTACCACTGTCAATCAAACATTTGAATGTTTATGGTGGAGATCAGTGGAAACCACATGCTTTTACTGAGGCATCTGATTGGCCAGTTTAGAACTTAATAAATAATATTAAAAAATGTGGATTACAAAGAAGATGTTAAAACCAAGTACGCAGAGAAAGAAGGGTTATTCTGAATGACTGAGTGATAGCTGGTTATTTCTCGATAGACATCTATGGGGTTTTGGCTTATTTGAACCAGTGGGTACTTCATGTTTGGAAAGCCAGGGGGGAGGACTCACTCAGCCCAATTCTCCTATACAGTCAATGGTATAAAGAGATGGATAATGAGAAGGGGGTGTCATACTCAAAGGTACATTAAACCAGGAGCAGGGATTCAAAAAAAGCCTTAATACATCAGTTCATGAAAAAAAAAATAATATGAAAAATGATGGAAGGCCCTCACATTGAAGACAAACAGAAGTTGGCTTAAGATTCTTTATTGTATTTTAAATGAGGAATCGTGCAATCGTCTATAAATAGAATCACATTTGAACTTCAGATGCAATAAACAAGGCTGTTGACCTGTTTGTGACCAAACTACCAGCTGATTATTGATTACCATCTATCCTTGAGAAATGTTTTATTTTGTATGTTTTTACAGCTGCATTAGTAAAAAAAACAACAAAAAAAGATTACTTTACAGGTTCCAGATGTTTTTTTATTTACAGATCAACATGATAATCTGATCAGTTGTTCATTCATAAACGCAGCAGCTTATCTCACCGCTCTTCGCCCTCCACAGCAGAACTCCGTGCATCTGTCCCGACAGCCCGATCCCGCACACGCGCCGCAATTTGTCCGCGGGCAGCTCGCTCACGCAGCGGTTCACGGCGTCTATGATCCGGCCCGTGTCCTGCTCTTTCGCCTGCACGGCAAAGCCGTTTCAACGTCAGCTGGATGGCACGCGCCGTCTCCCGCTCAGGTAAAGAAGGAGCTAAGTTGCAGAGTTGCTCACCTTTATCCCGCCGTCGTCGCTGATGTCGGCAGCAGTTGGTAACGCGTGGCTGACGCTCACAGTTCTGGAGTCCGTGGCCAATAAGACGGCTTTCACGGATGTGGTTCCCACGTCCAAACCCAGGATAAAGTTAGTCATGACTGCTCCAGACTCAACATCACCATGAAGGCCGGGTCGATGGTGCTGCATTCAGGGTACAGCAGGAAGTCGGACAAGTCGAAGCGACAATATTGTAACGATCCAGGTCACTATAGTATAGCAGGGAAACCAAATTATTTCACTGCCTGCATTAAACAGACATCCGTGCCCCATATATCACATGACTCCAGACAGTCTCAGAGAGGATGAAACTGAAGCATAGCAGAGAAAACTATTTAACTTACCGGCATCAATGCCCATGAATTCATACACACACATGCAGACAAACAGCATGGCAGTGACTTCTGCTCACAACCCCCTCACTCATGGTGAGGAACTTTACACTCAGGATTCCCCACTTCCCATGAGCCTTAGGAGCTGAAGGGTGCTAACCCCGAGGTCCCCACAATATGCAGAAACCGAGATAAAACCATGATTTTGTCATTCCCCTCTACCATTTCAAAGGCCCAGCTGGATCACAGACACGTGTCTTTCGACTGTAAGAAAATTGTAAATCAAATAAAAAAGAGTCTGAATTTAAATAGATTTTTACATGAAAAATATTCAATCCCATAAGATATTTTCTTTAAAGATGTATTTTTTTTTACAAATCTGCTCACAAATTATTTTAAGTCTCCAACAACTTCAAATAGTAGTTTTCAAATAGTTGGCATACTGTGCTAATATAACTTTTATTTTTAATCAATTGATTTTGTACAGTTGTTTCTTGATGTGTTAGTTTTGTGGTATTACGTCACTGTTTCAATTTACATTTTTGCCCAGTTTTTTATTTAATTAAATAAAACATTTTCTGGCACTACTTTAAGACTATTTTCAAATGTTTTTTTCCTGAGCTAAATTAAAATATGTTTCAATTTAATGTCAAATGCTGGTGCATCCATGTCCTTTAACCCAATCTATTTCATGATTATGCATTGATTATGTATGTTGGCCCGGCCACCGTAATTATAATTATAGATCATATATAGCCATGTTTTTAAAATTATCATTGTGCTGACATAACCCTACTGGAGTCTGGCTCCATAATTTCTACTATTGAATGATAAGTCAGTTATATTCTTTAACTTAGTTTATTCATAAAATACAGACAAACAGAATTTTACAGCTTATTATTTTTTTACGTTAATGTTTTGCTATATATGGTGAAACAGAGCAAACGTTTAAGAGTTTGAAGTGTACTTTTTTAAATTAAACGAACTTTCCTACAATTCAGTGCGCCATAAAAGCACCATTTGACCTCTCAGTTGCCAAATGCGTGTACCCACAATGCATTGCGGATGAGCATGGCTGACTTTCTACTTGCAGCGTTATCCTTCTAAGAATGGACGCGTTGTTCTCTTAGAAATTGTCAAGTATTTCCGTTTTTAACGTCACGCCACCGCTAGATATCTCTGTGAAAGCCACGCGAGGAACTCAAAAACTCTTCGCCGTGAAGCGGTGAGTGCCGGTTCGTGCTAGCGGGAGGCATAAAGGATGCTAACGGCAGAGCAGCCGTGACACGAGCGTTTAAACCCCGCGAGGCTAAACGGAGCCGTGAGCTCTCTGCTGTCGGTTTTTACGGAATGAGAAGATCCTGCTGTGAAGCGGAAACCACGGAGCTTCATGTCGCTGTTTTATGCTAATATTTTATCAAGGATCCTGACTCCGCTAATGGAAATAAAAGGAGCAACTATAGTCTTTAGTCTCTTTCAGTTCGAAACAGACTAGGAAAACACAGCAAGTACCAGGGGAAAAAAAGAACAGAAATACATTTTTTTTAATATAAGTCATGTACAACAAACAGGACTAAAAGAAGTGTTTGCATCCAGAAAGTGAGCCTGTCGGGGATTCTCATTCATTGTAGAGCCTGACCACAGCTTGAAGGAAAATACCTGCAGAATCTCTCCTTCATTCATTCATTTTTTTTTTTTACTTTGTAGTAAAACATGCCTCATAGGTTTATTGGTTACTATAATGGTTCCTAGGTGTGAGTGTGCATGGGTGTCTGATTTGTGGTCCTGCGACAGACTGGCGACCTGTCCAGGATGTCCCCTGGCTTCGCCCACAAGCTTCAGTCTGTGACTGAAGCTTCTCTCCGGGTCAGACAGGGCGTCCTCCAGTGGATGGGACTGGTGTCAGTCAGGACCGGATCATCTCCCACCTCCCTGACTGAATCCAGCCCCTTCCTCTCTGTTAGTTGTTCTGCTGCTGCTTCAGTGTTGGACAGGATGGCAGATTGTAAACCTGAGTATCTCCTGACCACTGCATACTTCTGAATGAACTCCTTTTGGTGTCTACAGATGACTTTTCAGTGACTCCAAATGAGAAGGCGTGGGGCTCTGGAAATTGTAGTCTTTGGTGGACTTAAAAAAGTCTGACTGATAAATGTTTTTCTTCTCTGATAGTCAGGAGGTTAAGATGAGCAGAGCGGAGTTTATCACCATGTCTTTGGTCTTTTCCACGTTCATGTGTCGGTTCTACACACACTAGTTTAAAAACTCTTACTTGATATTATCCCCATTTAAATTTGTTCATTTTTTCTTATCGTTTGCAAGTTTGATGCTTTCTTTTTCACTTTTCCAATTGTAATCAAAGAAAGAAGGCTGTATTAAAAAGCCACACAGATGAAAATCCATTTTTTGGTGTGTTTATCATGTTCTTGTGGCATTTCTTTCTTGATCGAGGACATATTTAAAGAAAATTAAGCTTAAAATTGCATTTCAGAGTATTTCTTTACTAAAATCATTGGGAATAAGGAGACGAAAAAATTCCACATGAACAAGATTGTATTTGTGACATAGAAAATACGCAGACACAAGCACTCTGCTCCTCTTCATTCCAATGCATTTGTACATGAATAGATCCATGTTTTCCCCGTCTGAGCTGGAATCTGGATCAAAACTGTACGGCTCCAATATTATTTGCCGTTTTTTTTTGCACCAGTAATGTTAGGTTTGGGTTTTGAGGGGCTGTAAGCTAGTGGGGGAGAGGGTAAATGGATAGCTCTTAATTATGGGTGACGGCAAGGGAGTGTGGGGTTGCTCTACGCTGAAGGTCCGGCCCACAACTCAGAGGTGAATTTCTAAAGAACTACTGCCGCCCTTCAGGAACTGTTATAGAAAACGACAGATTTTTTTTAATTTGAGCTAAAAACGGCATAATGGTAATTAAAATACGACTGAGAGCAATTTCAGATCAAAAGATGATTGAAGTGGGACTTGAACATTTTGGATGAAAGTTACTTTTAAAGCCTTTTTATGAATGTTTTAATTAGATTTTTTACCTTACTTTATTAGTTTCTACCCCCTAATGTTCATATTTCTATTCCAATTCAGTCCGTTTTGTCCTGTTGCTGGTCTGATTATAGATCAAAGACCATTTTATTATTTTTTTTTCCCTTTTTTGACAGCTAACCAGATCCAAGATGGCAGGAGTCGGGGCCAAACGAGAGGGGCCGCAGTTCATCAGCGAGGTTGCCATGAGAGGGAACGCCGCCGTGCTGGATTACTGCCGCACGTCCGTGTCGGCCCTGTCCGGAGCGACAGCAGGCATCCTCGGGCTGACAGGACTTCACGGCTTCGTTTTTTACTTCCTGTCCTCCTTCCTCCTCTCTCTGTTGCTCATACTGAAAGCGGGCCGGCGATGGAACAAATGCTTCAAATCTCGGCGGCTGCTCTTCACCGGAGGCCTCGTCGGGGGTCTTTTCACCTACGTCCTGTTTTGGACCTTCCTGTACGGAATGGTGCACGTGTATTAGGACCACCTGCCGCAAAGATCACTGCCATGTTTCCATGTAAAACCTCTTAAAGCTTTAGGCTCGTCTTCCTGCTGTTTGTTAATAGATGATATTAAATGAAGTCTTTCAAAGTGAGCTGCTGTGTTGAAAACTCTGAAAGCTGCATTCTCATTTTCTAAAAATGTATAAAGTTCTGTAGCTTCTGCTTTGTTTCATCTACATCGATTCATTTCTTAATAAATTAACTGATCACGTACAAATTGTGATGTCTTGTATAAAAATATAGAAATTGTGGTTATTGATAGAAATAAAGTTTGCCCAACAAAATGACATTTTTGAGTCTATTTGAGTAGAATTGCATAATTGGAAAAAATAACTTCATTTCATAAATCCTCTTTCATGACGTGCATCACCACAATCCAATGATTCCTTTTTGCTCTCGTGGAGAATCCGACATTTATAAAATGTATCTATTTTTCATATTTAACAAAGAGTTTTATCATGGCATTTAGGAAAATGGGATAATGTACCATTTTTGCATTACCAAACATTTTAAAAGGCCCAGATATAATTGTAAAGCATCAAAATTCTGGTTAATATAATGCAATTCAGGAGTGTGAGTACTCAATCTCACCTGGAATGTTCTGAAACAAGCATCATCCTAAATCTACTCAGACCCCACCTGTCCACCATGATGTCACTCAGGTGCGAGGCAATAACTTTTTGTCAAACTTGAAGTATTTGTGTTCTGCAATCACCACATCCTCCTTTTTATTGATTATGATGTTCATCATAATGAAAATATGTAATAAAGATTTCTATTGTATTTAATAAGCATTTTATTGAATATTATTGATATTTATGAATTTAATAAATGATCGATACTTTGGTTGGTAAAGTATAAATAACTAATTAGAAGTTAAGAACCAGATTATGTTAACTATTTAAGTAGCTAATAATAGTTAAGAAGTTTATTCTTTGTTGTGATTTGTCATAACTTATTAATTTTGTACAAACAGGCTTTTATAGTCATACTCAGTTCTGCTTTCTTCATATGTTTTGTGAGGTTTTAGTCCGATCACTAACCCTTGTGCTATCTTATGGGGTCAAAATGACCCAATCCTTACACTGTCGTGGATAAAGGTGGAGAGCATTTCATGTAATCCCTGGAAACCAGTGAAGATCACAAATCATTGAAGAAAAAAGGTTCAGCGCGCTGTCTAGCACACTCCCAATATTAACGTGCCTAGGATAGCACAATGGCTAAGATCAAACCTTTTTCTCAGTGATGCTCAGCTTTCAGGTCACATTAGCAAAAAAGTGGGCTAGAGTTATGATCACATTAAAATTATAGTATTTTTTTTCTAAACATTCCCAATGATGACAAACTCAAAGTTCTGTGGTTTCTTTTTTTCTGGAACACATATGTGGCTTTTGGAATGGATGACAGATTACAATCCTTTCAGGATTTAAAAAAAGAAAAAGACAAAAGTTGTGTAGCACAAGTGGGAAACCCTTGGGGGATAAACGGTGGGGCAGTGGATCGTGTCTTTGGCTCACAAAAAGAAGGCTCCAGGACAACTCCCAGCTGGACTCTTTTCGTGTGGAGTTTGCATGTTCTCTTTGTGCCTGTGTGGCTTTCTCCATGCAGCCTGGCTTTTCCTACAGTCCAAAAACACACTTCACAGGTTTATTGGTTACTCTATATAGATCTGAGTGGGGATGATAGCGTGCCCTGGGACAGATGGCAACCGGGGTGTACCCCACCTTCACCCAACAGTAGCCGGGATAGGCTCCAGCAACCCAGTGACCACGAAAAGGGTGAGAAAATGGTCCACCAATGTTGCTTTCATTAAGCATCCTGCCTTTGTCCAACATCACACAAGGAATTTGGCAAGTTCTGAAAAAGGATTTATGGAAGTATGTTCATGTATGTTTAAAGGGTTTTAAAAGTGCTTTGAAAAGAAAAACAAAAACAAATTTTAGTTATTCTTTGCTACCAGAAGGTGGAGCTCTAAGACCGCTGCTCTCCCATTTTTTCATCTTACGCAAAAAGATACAGTGATATTTCTGCCCCCCCCCCACCCACACAGTCTTTAAATCTTTGCTCAGGGACACATTTAACAACACACAAAAACTGCTGCTTTTTAGTTTACATTTCATCACAGATGCAGCTTTGAAATTAGCTTTAATTGAAGAACTGGATGTCAAAACTACAGGAACTGTTGAGACACATAAACAGTTTGATGTTTGTAGGTTTTCTGCATTCATTTGGCATCCAAAGAACATATTTTATATCCTCTGAAATTGCAGCATTTATGGAAAATAGAAGTTTGAGCATTATATCACTGACATGATGGAAATTTAAAAAGTACTTCATTTTCAGTGCAACAATCATACTTTAAAAGAATAATAACATTTACAACTACATGAATAAATAAAAAATAAAAAACACATCTTTTGGCTACTAAAAACAGGTTTTTGCAATACTTTGTAATTTCAGTGACACATTACAAGATTTGGTTCATATTTTATAAAAGATTTTTTACCGAGAACCTGATAAAACAAACTTTCTGACAGTTAACATCACATGTGCTCATTTACATCAAACCCTGCTGAAGCAGTTGATGTTATGGCTGTTGCTCTGTTTGTTCAGCAGCTAAAAACTGTCGGAAAAGTCAAGGGGTCAAGTCCCAGACATCACAGCCATTAAGTCTTTTGAAAAGACAACTATTGACTTCATTTGGATGAAAGCTGTCATTTTTTTAGGTAATAAAATGCCTGCTGTACATGTAAAACAGTCAGTGTCACACAGGTTTAATTTATCTGGGTTAGATTGGATTTGATGTTTTGTGGAACATCAGGGTTCAGCAAACATTTGTCGTTTTTAAAGGGCTGCTGTATATCTTTCGATAAGACTGAGAGACTGGTCCAGCCCTCGACCCACTCACAGTGATGATCAGGTCAACTCAGTGTGCTCCCAGAGGTCAGAGATCAGCACATATGCTCGTGACCTAACAGCCAAATCAGTATGAAAGTCATTAGCTAAATGTGGTCGCATCAACTCAGGGACCATCAATCAGAAATGAATCGGCAGCGTGATCCATTCAGTGGGAGGTCAGTAGATCTAGCAGGTAGATTCCCTCATTAGGCTGGATTTAACCATTGATGGAAAGGTGAAAATGAGTGAGGTCAACGTTGGACAGTATTAATGTCCATGAAATCTGTACCGGGGGAGGGAATTAGCATTTAGACATAGACAGCAGTTTTACTGCTTCCTTTCCTTTCACAGAAACTCTGTGTGCCTCTTCTGTATTTATTATCATGTCTGTCTTACCACCCTTTCTGCTGATGTCATGCTTCTAATCTGGATTGTAGGTTTTCAGGACTTCTCGGAATGCGGTGTCTATGAATGGATGAAACGAGTCAATTTCCTGAGGTTTCCATGAAAAATAAATCTTCATCCGTTTTGTCTTGCTGCCACATGTGCAAAGAGAGGGCATGTGGTTTTTATGTAAAGGACTGCAGAATGAGGTCAGTGGAGGAGCACCAGACTGTGTATGTTCTCACACACATGCTGGGATTGTTGATTCTGACTAAAAAGGAGAATTAAGTAAGACAATCACCCAGAAACACATCCAGGAATTAATTTAGCTCACAGGCTCAGCCAAAATGGTTAATTTCACGGACACAGGTTTGATTTGGCAACACAATCAGGGCTTCTTTGGGCCTGCAGAAGATCACTCCTACCTACAACTGTGTTCCACAAACCCATATTGGTTTGTTAATGAGTGACATAGATCTGAAGTAATTGAATTTCCTTTCATAGTTAATTTAAGACTGTTAATAAAACAATCTTTAGAGGTCTCCCCAGCAAATCATTTGCCTCCATCTAACTTGCGTCGTGCAAGTGGTCCCAACTCAGAGGTAAATTTCTATTGAACTACTGCCGCTCTGCAGAAACTACGTCCTTGAAAGCAACAGTTTTGAAAAAAAACAAATTGGCTAAAAACAGCATAATCACAATGAAAAGATCACTGGGAACGCTTTGAAAATGCATCAAAGATGATCGGAGTGGGACTTTAAATGACTGAGTTAAAGGCAGGTCTTTTCAGAAGCTGTTATTTCAGAGCTGAAAGGCAGTTTTGGGTTCTGAGGTTGGTATTGTTGATGTGCATCAAAGCAGTACAGTAATCCCCAAAACACCTGAAAATGTATAAAAAGTTTCGGATGAAAGCCATCTGTCCAACAGAGAATTGCTAGATGACTTCAAGATAACCAGAAATCAAAGAAAGCCCCCCCCCCCCCCTTCTTTTTTAAGTTGTAAACCAGTTCTGTGGTGATTAATACGTAAAAATATCAATGGCTGCTAGAGTTGCCGCAATTCTCAGTTTAAAACTTAACCATATGTTACACCACCTAACCGAATCATGGAGAAAGTGAATCGTTGGGTCCTTACTGCATACCAGTATGTTTATGTGTAAGAAGGATTTATTATTATTTTTTTTATCACACCACACCAGGCTTAGTATAAGCCAACTGAAAAGTTTTTTTGTCTTTGTAACTTGCTTATTGGCATAAAAAAGATCAAATTTTGTGGAGTTTTTTGTTTTTTTATAATACACAAACCATATATCAAATCAAAACAAAACCCAAAAATCGAGGTTCTAACAGAATTGTGGAGAAAGTGGATTGTTGCATAGAGGCTGCTGTTATTCAATCCGCTTTTGACTCCAGAAAGTTTGAATAAGTAAATAAACTTGACAAGCACCGAATAAGAGCAGTGGCGGACCGTGCATTACACACCTGGGCCTTCAGTAGGGCTACGTCTGGATCACTCAACCCCTCATGAACCATTTTATGATGCAGAAACGGGCTACGCAATAAATGCCTCTGAATAAACCGAATATACTAAACAGTAAACAAATCTTGTTATGCAACTACATCCAGCAAAAAACATTGAAAATACATATACATTTGGAATATTATTTATTATGATATTTATCATTTCGCTCATCAAAAAATCGGATTATTTAAAGACAAAACCCATCCTCCTCTCTTTCCTCAAAACAGTTTATCACCCTGTCATGTAGATTATCACGCTTCAGTTCCATCAAGAAGTCCTTTTCTATTCCATCAAGGCCAGTGCTGAGAGTCGAGTCTGTCCAGTTGTGTTTCTGCATAGGTTTTAACCCTTGTGCTATCTTAGATGACCCCACCCTTACTTTGACATGTTCTCCCTACCATGACAAAGGTGGATAAAGGTGGAAAAATTTCATGTAATCCATCGAACCAGTGAAGATCA
This sequence comes from Oryzias curvinotus, assembly GCA_023969325.1. NCBI lineage: Eukaryota > Metazoa > Chordata > Actinopteri > Beloniformes > Adrianichthyidae > Oryzias > Oryzias curvinotus. Next base: position 10,061,773 of record CM043719.1, on the reverse strand, counting down.
CAAATCGTTGAAAAAAAAAAGGTTCAGAGAACTGTCTAGTGGGGTGGGTCTAGATGACCCAACTCCCAACAGTGAAGTACCTAGGATAGCACAAGGGTTATGTCACTTTGAAGCCGAAAATGTCTGCTCGACAGACGCCGTGGACACGGGGATGGTCTGGCCAAACACACAAATCTGTACGGCTGCTTCCTTCTCTCTCAGATTTTTCTGATAAAGGAAGTCAAGGAGATCAGTGGGAGATTTGCCTGCTAAATCATCCATGGCGTACACTACAGTCAGCTATGTTTTTAACTGAGACTGTTCAAAAAGTGCTCCGTGGCTCTGTGTCAAACTGGGCAAGGTAGGGCAGGAAATTCTTCCTGTCTTCCTGAAACGTCTGTCCAATCAGAAGGTCTGAATACTGTGATGTTGCCCAAGGCCCTGCTAACACCAACTCAAAATCTGATTGGTTGAGGGAAATGAATGTCTAACATTGAGTTGGCATTAGAGGACCTTCAGGACTGATAGTGAAGGCCTCTCTAGCTCTGACCTGGCCTGGCAACTAAAGGCAGCTGAAATGCGATTGGTTAAATGCTCCAATATGAAAATACGTCTGTCTGGAAGCAGCGTAACCATCATAAACACTATAAAAGGGAACGGACAGACCATTTGGAAAAATGTAATGAGTATGCATGGACAAAATATAGTTAACACATGATTCAGATATTTTTTAGGCCTTCAGAGAAGGCCTTGAAGGCCCTTACGGCCCACCACTGGGTTAGCATGATACCTGTGCACATCCACGTTAGTAGTAAAATATCTGTGAAAGCTCTGATGATCTCAAACTTTTTTTGCTTGTTTTCACACAGACGCTGCATAGTATCAAGCACTTCCCCCTCCTGCTTCCATTCACAGAGCTGTTGTCATTCACTGCTTTAGCCCATTTGACTCTTAAATCATTCACAAAGCTTTTTTCAGACCTTTGCTCTGTGCGGAACACATGAATGCAGACGTATTCATGTGCACATGCACGGATAACCTGAATCAGTTAGTGCAGCATAGGAAGCATCGTTTCTAAATACGGCAACATTTGAGCCAAAAATAGCCTTTACCAACTCAGGCATCAGCTCATGTTTAATTCAGAAAACTCTGCTATTCATGACTCACACTTGTTTTACGCTGAACTCACTACGGTGCATAACAAGCGCGCTGCAGTAACACTATTCTGCTGTCAATTTACATTACACCCTCGTTAGTGAACTTGCAAATCAAATTAATCCCTCAGGACATCAGGGACCTCACTGGCACAGTTTGACATGAAGCCACAGCCTCAAAGAGGAGTCATTATCACGACTGGTGGTGGAATGAAATCTTCTCCTGTGGGTTGAGCAGCAGCTGGTGTTTCATCAACCCAGTTCACGTCTTCATCATCTAATAAAGTTGCTTTTTTTGTTTGGCTTGAAACACAGCGATCTTGTAGAACACGACTCTGAATACTCAATAGTAAATGAATGTACCGTATGCTGCTGCTGCTGTCAGCTGGATGTTAGCTGTCTTCTACAACTGGGTGACCATACGTCCTCTTTTTGTAAAAACTCACTCCAATGAAAATCATGTTTTTGAAATGTTCTTGTGGCATTTTTCTGATGATGGAGGACATATATATCAAGAGAAAATTAAGCCTAGAATTGTTTTTCTGAGTATTCTTTTACTCAGATTTGTGTAGATCAGGAGCAGATAAAAAAATGATGCAGAAAATATGTTGGGTGGGCTACAAGCTCACTGCTCTGCTCCATTCTGATGCATTCTCTTACAGACAAATAGATCTATGTGCATCTTTGTTTTCCTTGTCTGAGCTGGAATCTGGCTAAAAACAGTACCATTAGAAATTTGCCTCTGAGTTGTTCCAAGAGCCACAACTCAAAGGCAAATATCCCCTTGCACTGCAGAAACTATACAGGTTTTTTGATGTTGGCTAAGACAACTGGGAAGAAGTAAGATTTTAAGGAATTTTATCACCCCCCCCCCCCCCCCCAAAAAAAAAAAACATTTTAGTCAAGAGACAAAGAAGAGACTTTCAAATAATTATTTATATAAATTAACATGAATCAGCGTTAAATTAAATTAGTTCAGGACTCTACCCAAACAATAAACAGTAGTCTTGAAAAATAAAATTATATATATATATATATAAACATTTGGATTCTTTGGCATGAACATGTAACAGATACTTAAGTTTATTTATTCCTCTGTTAACCTCTAACCTATCATGTGAAAGAGACAGAAAATGACAGACAGGTGATGTTTATCAAGTTACCAAAACAAAATCACTTGTTCTTGATTTATAAATGCAGACTTGAAATTGAGCGAACAGGATCCTGTGTGACACCAAAGAAACAACAAACAAACAAAAGAAGCGAAAGATTTTTGGATTCTGACCAAAAATAAAGTGTAAGGTTTACATAAACAGTTCATGATTTAAGTGAAAATGTTATCAAGATGACTACGACCATATTTTTCTTCTTCTTCGGATCCCATTACTCTTTGTGCTGTTTCCTTTGTATTTTCTTCTTTGTGTTCTCTTCCAATGACAGTGGTTAAAAACTCGAGCTCATCCCTTGCCTCCAGTCAGCACCTTTCCTCCACAAAGACAAGTTAAAAAGTCATTTTAGGTTCTTTAGTCTCTCTGACTCTTCTTAATCCTCTCAAGTTCAATCCAGTCTGTAGTAAGAAAGATCTGCTTTGGGGCGGTGCATGACTCGCATGTCAGTTGGCATCTCTGTCTCTGCATGGTGCAGCTGCTCACGAGGCTTTCGGTGTCACAAGCTTTCACGAGTAGAAATGTCATCATTTAGAGCTCAAATAACAGAGGGAAAATCGTTTAAAGCTAAATGTTGGACGTAACTTTTTCACAAAAATAGAGGGAAATGCTTAAGTGGTTACACCTTGCTTAAATAAATTCAAACCACAGCTCATAGAACATTTACATGATTTATGTATTTTTGTTTTAGAAGAGTTTCAGGCATGTCCAAAGTCTGGCACAGGGGCCAAATGTGGCCCACGTTTGAATTCTCACTGGCCCACAGGCTCCTGGCATAGAATCAATTTTATACTTCCCCCCGAAATTTCAAAGAACTAGGATTTCCTGATTATGATTGACTAAATTACATCTTAACCCTTGTGCTATCCTATGAGCCCACCCTCACATTGACGTGTTCTCCCTACCATGACGAAGGTGGATATAGGTGAAGAGGATTCATGTGATCCTATGGACACCAATGAAGATCACAAATCATTGAAGAAAAAAGGTTCAGTGTACTGTCTAGTGGGTCTAGATGACCCCACTCCCAATGTTAAAGTGCCTAGGATAGCACAAGGGTTACAGCTGTTGTAAACCTGTGGCAGCAACCTGTGACTAAGGCCCAAATGAGAAGATCAGATTTATTTGTTTCTGTGATCAAAACCACAGTGGTTTGTATTCTAAATAAGGTATATATCCCTTCTGGGGTCACAGGGCTGCTGGAGCATGAAGGCGGGGTGAGCAAGATATGTGTTTGTGTTATTTTTGAGTAGGGGCCAAATGTGCAGGTTTACAACTAAGATATCTATTTGTGTTGTTTTTCTGTTCACATTATTTACATTTAGAAGTTTACAGTAAGCATTCAATCGTGAATAATATGTAACATTTTATATGGGATGTGCCAAAAGCAGAAGAATAACAGTGTACTGGAACCCAGATTTAACCTCGACAAAAGGCTTTGTTTCAAGGCAGTTCCTTATGTTATTTTTGGTCTTCAGATCAGAAATTCACAGTAATTTTTGTAAAAATGTATTTATACATATTTCTGTGTTATGTATATATGAAAGTATCCAATATCTTCATTAAGTAGTCTGTTTGCATTTAATGTTATCATCGACGAATGCAGGCCAAATGGTTGGCCTTCACACATTTTCCCCTCACTAAGTCTTAGATTAGATTAGATTAGATCTGATCTGATTTGATTTAATATGACTAATACTGGCCCTCCATTCAGACAGAAGCTGATTTTCCAGATTCTTCTGCATTATTCATTCCGCCTGCTGTCAGAATTTTGTCCTCCGATTTTATGAGGCAAAGTACAACTGCAAAATCCTGTGTTTTCCAGAGTGGCTCCCCATTTCCTGCCCATGTCCCCATGTTTCCTGCCTGCTGTGTGACTAGGTGTGTTCTCTCAGATTGGAGCATCTGACACTGAGGTACATTTTTGTCTGACTGTGGGAAAGGGTGTTGGTCTCTCTCCGGGTCAGCGAGGGACCAAATGCAGGGTAGTTGTCCACCTCAAGCTTCCCTCCGTCCTCTAATCTCCTCCTCTTTAATCTGAAGACGTGTCAGATCATGAGGTTTGTTTAAAAGCAGCTCTGCTTAATGAAAGGCCTCACCACCAACATCCTGAGTCTTTTGTAAAAATAATTTCTCCTTGTCATACACCCATTAGGGCTTTTAGCAGCTGTGCCAGGTAACTGCTCTTTTTAACAAACCTCAGTGCACAGAAGGCCTTAAGGTGAACACTTCCTTAATTTCAGTCAGGGGTAAATATTATGTTATTCCTTTGGAGTGCATCCACAGAGGGAGCCCTGCGCCTGGGATGTGTCAATGCGTCTGTAAACCACTCAGGAGGACTACAAGATTACTTTACAAACTGAGCCTCACACAGACCTGCCCGACTGACCCTGAACAATACAGCGGTTCATTCATGGATCAACTCCAGCCTTGTGTTACTGCAGTGAAAATCAAGTTTTTTTAAGCCTCCGCAAAGACGAGCACAGGGAGAGCTAACAGGGATCATTCAAGTGAAGTTTGCCCTGAAATGAAACAGTTGGAACATCTTTGACCTGATTTTGTCTCTTCAGAGACTAAAAGTTTCTTAAACCGAGGGTAAACAGACCTCTTGCTTGATCATTTATAAGAGTGATAGAGAAATTGAGTGGGAGTGAGCAGATGTCCAAGCAAGAAAGTCAGATTAAACAGAGTTTGAGCCTTTAAATAGACAGTATTGGTGGGAAAGCTCAACTCTGAACTGAAACTTAATTCATACAGAAAACGTAACTGATTTCGGTTTCAAATCTGTTGAACATGGAGAAGCTTTTCAGTGATGACGTTTACTCATCGTGGACGATCCTGCCTCCACATTGTCTGAAACTTTTCCAAAAAGTTTCAAACACACATTTTCTGTTTACACTAAATTCCAGAAACTTTTGTTCAAAGGGACATACAGATTATCAACAATTTAGAATTGGAGCAATATAAGGCTAGGTGTCCTGCCCAAGGACCCAGTGAATGTTTATTTTGGGATTTGAACACTTGACCTTAAATTTGGCAAAAAGACTGTAAAACCCATTGCCTGTATAAAAAGCCCGGGCTATGTCCGAATTCCTTCACTCCCTATACAGTGCACTATATAGTGTATTCGCCATTTTGTAATGTAGTGTATTCCAAGCAGGAAGTACTCGCTAGTTCCAAAAAGCAAAAATCCCATAGTCCCACACTATATTGTTTTTTAGTAGTTAAATATAAGGGTGGAAATTCGGACATAGCTCTGGAAAAATTGAGTGTGACATCACATATGGAAAATGATTGCTACCAGCGCCAAAATAATCAATGTGTCCATGGCAACTACCCCTGCCAATCAGGAGTGAGCTTGTTTGCAACCCTGCCACTTGAAAGCAGGCCTCACAAAATCTGTCAAGTGTTTTGAATCTGACAGGTCTGTTAATAACGTGAAACACTTTCAATAAAGAAAGAAATATCTTGGAAGAATAGGATTAGCAAGGACATCTTAAAAACGGTCATAGGTGTTTGATTTCTCAATAGCAGTCTATGGCTATGTGTGACTTCCTTTGCTATTCACTACATGGTTCACTATATAGTGCGTTCGCCATTTTGTAGTGCTGTCCAAATCTACAACTCCAAAATCGAGTGCCCTAGAAATTTCCCAGAAGTCTCTGCGAAAAACCAGTGTGCATCGATGCTAACTCGATTGGCGATAATAGACCACAATGCATTTAGATGCATTTTGTAAATAAACCATCAACTTTTTTATTTTCAGAACACAGTGGATTCAAAAATGATTGTCTCAAAACGCTCATATCAATTAGATTTTAACTTTGTGAAATCGATGACGTATATTCGGCATTGAAAAAAAAAAGTAGAGACCTAATGTCCGAATTGCTTTTAAAATCCAAGGCACTACATAGTGCCGCACTGTATGGGTTTTTAGTAGTCAGTTATTAGGGTAGGAATTCGGACATAGCCTATGGGATTTTTGCTTAATAGTGAGTACTTCCTGCTTGGAATACGCTGAGGGAGGAGTCACTCAGTCCAGTTTTCATATACAGTCAATGGTTTAACCCAGTGAGCTACAATCACCTAGTTCCTTTTTGCTCTGCAAAAGCTCTCCATGTGTAGTGATGTTTGAATACAAATTACACACAGTTTCCTTATAGGCGTAGGTCTTTAAAGACCAGGCAACTTTTCTTACTGCATAAAATAGGCTTCCAGGAACCAAATAATAGGCAATAATTACAATTAGACAAAATCCAAGTTTGCCATTACATTGACAATTGTAATAATTATACATAAAATGTTCTTTATTGTTGGATTACTTAAAAAGAACGTTTGTTTTTTGGTGATTTAGAGGTGTGGAAAAATACATAACAATGGCATGAAGTGATTAAATAGGTTTATTTGAATTGCAAACATTTACATTTTCTTTTAGCAGTTACCCCCTATCCCCAACAGGAGCATCACAGTTCAGTTGTTCATGAATATCCTTAAATTTCTCTGATGCTTCTCTAAACTGACTTGGTCTAATAATAAAAATAAGCTCTGTTTTCTGCTCAACATCAGAAATAGGCTTCTTTGTACAGGATTCTTGTATGACAAGAAGTTTTGCTTCAGTGATTCTCAACACAGAAGAGCTCTACACAACAAGCTAAAGGACTGGTGCTAAAATCTACTTAAATTTGTCAAGGTGAAACTCTGTTCATGACCCATCTGACCAGAGCCAACTTCCTGTCTGACGGCAGCGTGTCGGCACTCGCTGTGAGCCATCACAGATGAGGCTGTGAAGCTGATTCCAGGCTGTGGTTCAAATAAATCCCTGAACAATACGTGTGCAAAATGGTTTGATCACTTGTTCTAACCAAAATAAAAACATACATAAAAAAAGCAAGAAAGCAAGGGTGTTTCGTCCTTACAATGACACCAGGAACTCATCACATTTCTTTTGTGTCTCCTCGCTCATGATCACAGTAAACAGGAAGGGTGTTAGTGATGCATTAAAAGGTACTATGTTGTTTCATTGTGACACGAAAAAAAAAAGAACATTTCAAACTTAATGACACAATAATATGTATAGTTTTCCAAACCTTAAACTTCCCTTTATAGATTATTCTTCATTATGGTAACAAATAAATACAATCCAAGCCATCATTTACAATATATTAAAAGTTACTGCATTTCTTTGCTATATGTATATTCATATATATATTTGAATATTTACTGTAGGCATAAAAAACCCTCATTTGGTAACAATAAAAAAAGATAAGAAAATAACAAACGGACGGTAAGAAGCTTAGTTTAAGAGAACGAAGGTGTGTAAACACGTCAGATTGGACAGGCTCTACGCAGCTGGAGAAAAGCTAAAGCTAATAATGTGGCATTGAGTGTCCCGCATGCGGCCAGTGAGTCACAGCTACAACGACCTCAAACTGTCCTTTGCAAAGGTTAGTCCACCCTCCTCCTCCTCCTTCACCTGTGTTTTACTGGAGCTCTGCAGCTTTTTTTTCCTTCTAAAGCTTTTGACACCACTGCCTCCATCAACGTCTCTTTAAAACAGCGATACTTAAAAGAAATGGAGCTACCATGTTGGCTCCCTCACAGTAGCTTGTTGCTAAGCATCTGAGGTCATTTTTTGTCACCGTAAACAAAAGCTGTAGCTTTTTCGCTGACCATCTAGTTTGCAACAGACTGAATTTGTAGTGTTTGTCAAAACATAAAAAAAGGGTTATGAATTCTTTTTAATGCCAATTTCTGCTGCAGGTTAATAGGTAAAGGAACCTCTCGTCTCCTGCAGAGTAAAGAGGAGAATGCCTCACATCTCACAGATAAGAGCTCACATCAGTCTAACCTCAGGCCAGAGAATTTCCTGCTGCTGTCTCAGGTTTTGACTCCAGACATAATCTGATGGCTGTGTCTCCATCTCCTTTCAAAGATCCTTTTCTGCAAGCCACGGAATTAGATATGTACAATGGCAGGGGGCGGGACTCGCTTCTCAATGCACATTATTGTAACCAGGGGGACTGGGCTGGAATCCATCATTAAAAGTCACTTTCTATCTGTGTGGGTGTTTGTGTGTCCAGAAATTCAAAACCAACCATCAGAGAGCTCTAAAGGAGAAACTCTGCTCACTGATAAGGCAGTGTGGATGCAAAATAGTTGCTTTGCTTTTTTAAGAAAAAAAAAATCTTTTGCCACTTTTGAAGTAAAAACAAAACAAAAACAAAAACGGGGAATTAATTTAAAAAAAAAAAGAGGGGAAAAATAAATAAAAAAAGACATAAAAATCCAGTGTCTACTTAAAAATCACCTGAATTGCAGCATTATCCTTCTAAAACAATCATAGACAGCAGCCTGCAGTTTCAGCATGACACGCACAGAAAAAAGGCCAGAATAAAACTCACTGAAAGATCATGCCTGGCACCGTCCACGCTGATTTAAGTGCTATAAGCTCAAAGGAAAAAAACACACATGTGAGGTGAGTGAGGCTCAAAGCTCCTGCTCCAAAGGCTCGTTCTCCATCCCCACTAAACAGCAACTTAATTTTTGGCTCTTTGACTAGCAGCTATGTTTACATGCACAGCAAAGCAGAGTCTTCAAAAATACTGCATTCACCATGTAAACCTGGTTTTTGCTGTTAACACTGTGGCAGGGACGGGATGAAGGATTGGGAGATGGTCTCATTAGTTGTGATAATAATTAGTAATCACTACTTATTATCACAAGTTGTGATTACTTGTGATAAGCTTTTTTTTTTTTTTGCAGTTGTTTTGCTGCTGTGTCAGTTTTTTAGACCTTGAACTCCGGTATCGAATGAGTTGTGGGGTAAAAATGATTCCCTTTAGGCTAAAGCTAAAACTGAATAAATAAATAAATATGAAGATGGGGAGATGCATGTACTCAGCTCTGTCTGGAGCTGAGCTGCTGCATGCATGTAAACACACCTGCTGATGAAGTCTCAAGGGTTTTTGGCGGTCAGTGCAAAGTCTGAAGGAATGTAATGATTTGTGGTAATTAGTGCAGATTGACAGCTGATGGAAGAGCCAGATCGACGTTTACTATTGGACAAGCAGGCAGGCAGGCAGGCAGAAAGGGCAGGTTCATTGTCAGCATTCAGTAGTATGGCATCAGGAGTCAGAGGGATCAGAGAGGGCTGATGCACCCCACCTCCTCCCTGAAAGGTTCGGTGACTCCTCCCAGGCCGAGATGAGGAGAGCGGTCGCCGTCGGAGGAGAGCGCCTGTCCTGTAGAGGAGGGGCAAGACGCTCCCTCGTTCCAGTTCAGAGGTGCCTCCGCGAGGAAGAAGAGGGATGGTCACGGTGGCAACAACTGGCAGTAGAGCTCATTGTGAGAGAAGTCAGGCGAGGTGTCCTTCATCCTATCGTCATCATTTTGTGGTTTTTCCTGTGCTCCCCATTTGTCAGCTGGAGCAATAGAGAAAAGCACAGACACAAGTCTCATCATTAGAGTGCAACATCACTGCAGGACTTTCTCATGTAATTATTCTTGTGGTGGAAAGCTCCAGTGCCATCTGCTAGGATCTTCCTGCACACCAGGATGAGCCTGAGGCCTATAATCCTTCTGCAAACAGCATCGTTTATTTACAGCAGAACATTTCAATTCCCAACACAGCTGGATGGAGCTTTAAATTCAAAAAGATGTTAATGATGCTGCACTTTTGCCTCTTGAATTTCAAATGTATCGTCACGCACACATGCATTAAATCTGTAAACACGAGGTTTACGGAGCTCAAAGCTGCTTAATTAATGATGCAGCTGTAATTACTGTATGTGTACTGATTTGTAATCGTCTAAATTACTGTATAAAAACTCTAACTTATGAAGCTTTAAGAATATGCATTTCTACACAAATCTCAGATAATTAGAAACGCAGACTATTGTTGCATGACTTTGCAGACTTTTTTTTTTTAACTGCATCCAACCTCCTGACTACCAGCAATACCAATCTGTCCAGAGTAGAGAACCTTTCTAAACCTTAGTGTCTCCCAACCAATTTCTTTTAATGAGTATCTCTTTCTGGTGTTCATAGAGGACATTTGGGGTTTTTCAACGTCATTGACTGAAGGGAAATATTTTCATGGGTTTAAAACATGGGGGGGTCAAACTCCAGGCCTCGAGGGCCCACCTCCTGCTGGTTTTCCAGAAATCCTGGTTTATCTGTTGCCAATTACCTGGATCATATGTGTTTCGCCAATAAGGAGCTTCAAGGGCAGGTTGATTGGAAAGTATATTGGACACTTTTGGGTTAGCCCTGGAGGCCTGGATTCTGACACCCCTGGTTTAACCCCTGTGCTATCTTATGGGGTCCAGATGACCCCACCCTTACACTGACGTGTTCTCCCTACCAGGACAAAGGTGGATAAAAGTGAAGATGATTTCATGTAATCCATGGACACCAGTGAAGATCACAAATCATTGAAGAAAAAAGGTTCAGTGCACTGTCTAGTGGGGTCTGGATGACCCCACTCTCAATGTTAAAGTGCCTAGGATAGCACAAGGGTTAAAAAACATGTTGAAATTGTGGTGCAGACATATAAGATCTCAAGGAGCACAGTTATAGGAGATCCAGAAACAGGCCACAGTATATGAAAAGAACAGGACACAAGTTCAGGAACAAAGTTTATTGAAATAAATAAAGAATAATTGTCCTGGAAGGGAAATAAATGAAGAGGCCAAACGAAACAAAAGCAGGAAGCTGACCATCAGAGGTAATCCATCTACTGGAATAAATAACTAACCAGATGAACATTAAATTATATCTACATACATAAAAACAACTAGGGCACCATGGTCCTGCCCTAAACCTGGGTGAGGGGGTGCAAAAACAACCAAGCACCAAAATACACTGGTAGGCTTCCCTCCCTACCAAGTCTTCTGTAGAAGAAGGCGATCTATTTTAAAGACCCACTCCAATTGAAATTATGTTTTTAACCATTGATGTGACATTTTCTGATGGACACATTCCAAGAAAATTAAACTTCAAATTAGATTTGAGTTTTTATTTATTCAAATTGTTGTGAATCAGGAGCAGACAAAAATGCCCTTGAAAAAAGCTTGCCCACAAATCAGAGATGAATTTCTTATGAACTCCTGCCGCTCTGCAGAAACCGTATCCTAGAAAATGTCAGGTTTTTAGAGTCGGTCTAAAAATGGCATGTAAATAACAAAAAGACCACTGGGAATGCTTTTGCAATTAATAAAAAGCTGATCGGAGTGGGTCTTTAAACCACTCACCTTAAAAGAAGCCTCACATCAAAATCTCCCAACTAACTGGACTCTCCAACACCTCTCCTCACTGTGCACACCTTGAATCTCAGCCTGGCACAGATGATATGATGAGCAGCACCTGGCCTAGATGGGCTGCACAGCTGACTGAAGAAAAGGGGCGGAGCTCACAGGTATCTAATGCCGGTTTGTGTGTTTCCACTTCCACTGATTTTTCTTTGAACGCCCCGCTGAACAAACGTTTGCACAAACTTCAGCTCCAACATGATTAGTGCACCATCGTTTCAGCTGTCCTGCGCCCACAGTCTGACACACTGATCCTCACACCCAGAGAAACCTCCCTTCAGAGGTCATTATTTTAAACAAAAGATTAGTGAATTTCTGTGTTCAGTATGTATGCAGATCAAATCCCTCCTGGGATAAAGCCTTTTTCTCACCAATTAGTCTCAATTATTGAAGTAAATGCTGCAAATTGTGCACAAGCCAAACTCAGACTTAACAGGCTAAAATGTTGGTGGGATAAAGACATAATTAGAGCTGCAGATGCTTTGATTTTTGCTAGAGAAAAGGCCTCCAAACGGCTCTACTGTTGCTGTTCTGGGGACGGTTGGCTTCTCCAGCAAAGGGGGAGGCTTGACTGGCTGGCTTGGCAACCAAACAAAAAGGAAGCAGCAAGCAGCAATTGAGCGGAGGAGAATCACTACCTCTACCACATCTGACACCTCTGCAGATGTGAAGGCCCTGCTCATCTCAGTCTGAAACACGCGTGTAACACGATTGAAGCTTTGATAATAAACGTCGGACTCAGACTTCACACTTTAATGTGTGCATAGATAGAGTTTGTGTGTGGTCTGAGGTTTCTGCCATGCCATGAACCCACTCTGAACCGCTGACAGAAGACTTTGTTGAATGATAAAATTGCAGGAAAATATGTGCCTGCAGCTGTATAAACACTTCCAGCAGATCGGACAGTTCTGTTTCTCGTCATGTGTATTTCCCCATCAATGCAGGGTTGTGGTTATTGAATAAATGAGTGTAAAGCTCCAGTGTCAGATCTCCTGCTGATGTTTTAACAGCTCCCGGCTTGGGGATGTCCTCGCCTTTCCGTGCTGTCAAGATGTGGAGGGGGGTGTGGGGGGGGTGTGAGTGAAGAAGGTCAGAGGGGGCTACAGAGAAAGTTAATTGGACCTCAGTGCATCCATGCTCCATCTGGAATTGCTTTGCTTGAGATTAATGGACTCTGATGTACAGTGACATCACAGAGGGAAGAATATCACAGAAAAACTCCAATTTATATGTCAGTCAGTTCACAAAGTAGAACTTAAGGTCTAGTGGGAGACTGTCCGCCCTGAGACTGGAATGTCATGGGTTCAAAGCCACTGTTGGATCATGCAAAAGACAAAAAAAAAGATCTCCCTACTTGACACCTGGCATTGAGAGAATAAACCACCAAATAACTCCAGAGCACAACTTACTGCTCTCCAGGACATGCGTGAAATGTAGGGGACACTTTTCCTAGCCCCAAGTGTGTGAAAAGTAGTGGGATTTTACCATTATATAGAATCAATAAACACAGCTTTAAATTTAAGCTTTTTTTCCTGTAATTTTGGTTATTTTCTGTCAGGATATTAATGTCAGGAATAAAAAAAACTTATCAGACAATCAACAAATGTTGACTTCCGCAAAAATATTGGGCCTTTAGATACTTTGTCCTCTTCTATGCAATCAGTACTTAAGCCTTAGTCCCATGCACCCGTGCGGGAGGTTGACACATACGGGTGCTGTGGGTTTTTGGGTCGTCCAGGCCCATGAACAGCATTTATGGAGGAGCACAGGTATGTGTCTTACGGTTCCCTAGAGAAAAACCTCATGGAAAATGGAACATACACATGAAGTGTAAGGATAATGTAAGATACAGACACGTATGGGTGATGCTGTTGTAAGGTGTCCTTCTGCCTCACTCTAGTTTGCTAAGTGAGGTGCAGGTAGTGGCTTCTTAATGACCACGCACAAATGCTGCAAGCACGAGGTTGTGCACGTGATACGCAAGTGTCTGAAGGATGTCCGTACAAACAACACTTTGGTTGTCTAACTTCCTCATTTTTAAAAGCCAGGCTGTGGGATTACCACTTAGATAGCACTAACAGGCTCCTTGAACAGTGTGCAGAATTTTCCTGATGCTTTGACACTAAGTCCAGTTATTATGATGCTCAACAAAACTCTTGAACTGATTTTCCTCAACAATGCTGTAAAAATTGCATATATGTGACTTTTCTTACCTCACTTTTCTTTTCACTTTCTTCTGTGTCTACATGATAGGATATGCAGCACTCTGAACAACCAGCTCACTTAGCACTGAGCTTTTGCTTAGCTTCTCTGCAAAGGCTGTAGATAACTGTCTTTTGACTGTGAACCATACTGACCAGACTGAGAAACCATTTCAAGGCTCAGGAAACCTTTGCAGATGTTCAGAGTTAATGAAACTGCTTGGATACGACGCCATACCTTTCTATCATTGTATTTTTAAAACAATATTCATATTTTCGGAGACACCGAATTTTCCCTTGTCATTCCTTGTGAGCCATTTTCATCAAATAAACATAAAAATGTAATGTCTCAAAAATATAAAATAATGTGTGCGTAATTGTACGATTTTTGCAATTACTGCTAAAAAATATTAAACTTTTCCCCAATGTTAACACTTTTTTTTTTAGATGTACCTGTACTTCTCTTCTTAATCCTAGTATTTTTAATCAGCGGATTCTCTCTTCTTTCACTTTTCTCTCTATAAACATTCTCCCTGGTGACAGGGCTTTGTGGTGAAGCCAAACCCTGCTTCTTCTGTCACCACCCTCAGTGAGGACTATCTGGAAGGGCTGGCGAGCATGAAGTGCACTCTTGTCACAAGAGAAGAGGTGATTTAAGAACAAGACAGATCTGTAAGTTGGACTCAAGGAGGAGACTTGAACCCTACTGATTGGATTATCTTTTGACAGAGATTAGTTGAAAATCTATTATCAGCAAGTGGCAGTCTGTAGGACAGAAATGAACTTTTCACATTCAACTCTGACCTGATGTAGCTGCAACCGCTGTTCTCTATAATTATCCCTCTTTGACAGCAGGGAGAGAAAGCTGCAGCTGCACTGTGTGACACTGAGCTGATGAAACCCTCAGGCTGCTACTGAAACACGATATCTGTGACACCCATGCAAGAAACCTTCATGTTGTCTGTCCTTAGCTGAGCCCAGTGGCTCCAAAGTGTCAATAATAAAGGAGGCTTTTTGCAGGAAAGGACAAAGCTGCCAGTTTGCTGTGAATATGAAAAATGTAAATTTTTATTATATGATTTTGGCAAAAGCATATTATTGCACTATTTAATTGTATTTTTTCTATTAAAGGGAGTCCAACCCCCTACCCCAAAATCAAGCTGAGTTCTAAAAGATGCTGCACTGATTAGACATGCCTACTTTCCTTACATGGCAGAGCATTCAGGTTTCCTAAGTTTGGAGAAAACATGGGTGAAGGATCCCCACCCAAGAAAACCACAACCGTTTATTTTTTTTAATCTATGATCAAAAACCCCCAAAGTTAAGTGGAGAGAAGTCTGTGGTCGTGCACAATGTTTATTTTGAAAGATCTAATGTTCTCAGAAAGATCTTGTAGTCATCCTCTTCCTGGTCTGCAAACCTTTGCATCTCCTCTCCAATCTCCATGTTCTGAAATACATTCACAAAGTGGTGGCTCTTGCTCCGCATGCTGGAAAATGTCTGTTCTGTCAGACTTCCTTCATGCCTTTTGGTAAAATCAGATTAGTAACGTTATCTAAAAAAAAACACCTCGATTTACTCATCTTTGATCATTTTTAACCAACTCACATTTTTTTTTAACTTACTACACAAACTAAACGGTAGAAGGCAGCCAAACAAACCTTAAACAGCCACTCCATTCATCTTTTGATCCATTGTAAAAGCGTTCCCAGTGGTCTTTTAATTATGAGTATGACGTTTTTAGCTAAAACCAAAACAACTCTGTCGTTTTCTAGAACGTAGTTTCTGCACAGCGGCAGGAGTTCATAAGAAATTTGCATCGGGATTATGGGCGGGACTGTTAACGCAGAGAAAGTCTTCCTTCACTTTCCATCGTCCATTTGTATATTTTCGCTCCTGCTAGTTTACAGCCCCTCACAACCCCAAACTAACGATATTGGTGCAACAAAATTGGAGCTATGCAGTCGTACTGATTCCATCTCAGGCGAGGAAAACAAAGACGTACACACACGGATCTATTTGTTTGATGCATCAGAGCAAGGAGCTTAAGGCCAGCTGATTGAAGATTTTATGGAACTACTACAAGTTTTTTGAAACTACATTTTTTTGTCTGCTCCTGAATCACAACAATTTGACTAAAGAAATACTCAGAAATGCAGCTTTAATTTTTGTTTTCTGTATGATGTTCTCCTCCAGTATGCGAAATATGCAACAAGAACATGTTGAAAACACCAAAACAGACATTTTCATTGGAGTGTGTCTTTAAGCAGCCCAAAGTTTCCTCTTTTTGTTGCTGTTTAAATTGTTTTCACAATTTAACTCCAGGCGGGATTTTAAAGAAGGCAGTCAAGCCTTGACCTTTCAGCGAGCTTGATAACCTTTACAAACAAGTCACGACATTTCCTTGTCCTGCTATCAGAAGTCAAAGTTTATCCTTGTAATTCTTTAGTGGTTAGTACAGTGGCTGCCAATTGTCATGGCTTGGCGAGTCTGCTGACACGCTGCCAGTCATTGTGTTTTGGACTGGGTTAATAATTACAGAGGTTGTGTGAGCTTGATAAAGGCAGGATGCAGGAAAGGCAGCTCCGGTCTTGATGAAATGCCAGATATGGTCAAATCCAAGAATCTTCAAGAGCGCACTTTGAGGTCACAGACCAAACATTTGTGTACTGTTGAGTTTATCCCTTCCACTGTCATCATTTACAGACTAGCCCTGAGCAAAAAGTGTTTTTCAAGTCCTGAACACCCTCTAATGTGCGGCCTCTAATGAGGACAGGCGTCCACAAGACCCTTGTCACGTAATGAGAAGAGAGCTCTTTAAGTGCTAATGTTCCAGGTCTGCCTCTGTGTTATTAACCTTTTAAACTGTCTATGGATGTTAAAAAAAATACTTAAGACTTTTAGTGTCACTGGGAGAAAAAGCAACTCACCTTGTCATACCCGAACTGAAGAGGGCGGTCGTGTCAGCTTGGTCAGTCTATAGAGAGAGAAAGAAATGTTAAGACAACAAATTGTGGTCAATAATCCCCTTCCCCTTTTTGTGTTCAACCATTTTTTTTAATTCAGCTAGTTTCAAATGAGCCATCCTTGCCTGTCTTTCTATGTGACTTTGTCCCTCTCTGCTTCCCTCCTCCTCCAGGCTGCAGTCTCCAGCCGCCCTGACCCGTGCTGCCTTTGCGCTGTCAAAGTGCACCGCCGTGGCAGATGAGGCAGTTCTGAATGTAAATGCGCACTGTCTGAATGCGTGGGGGTGGGCACACACCAAATCTGAGCTATTAATGGTAACTCGGTTGCCAAAAAAAAACTAACAACCCAGGAATAATAAAGCAGTCTTGAAGGCTGAAAATAGACACGCTCGCTTCACTGAGCTACTCATTCGGCTCCCTGCCTTCTATAAATAGCAGCGAGTTTCTGGGGACACACTCAGAGGAGGGAAAAAGTAGCACTCTGTGGAGCAAGGGGGAACCTATAAGTTGGTGTTTTTGTAGGATGAATGGAATACATAAATATCACAGTCATGGAACAACCCAAATTGTGCAGCATTTTCATCTCCAGCTCCCTGAGGTGTTGTGTGAAGCTTGTTACATAAAAGCCACTTCTGTGTTTTTTTCTTTAGGATGTTTATGCACGATGCTGAAGGGGCCTTTGTAAACGCAGACTTAATGCAGTACACCAGCTAGCCGGAGTACCATTACCTGCTTGTCACAGACAAGCCAATGACGAAAAATTGTCCAGTTTAACTGGACAGCAACTTTTTAGATCCTCTATGGTAAAATTATCCTGCCACTATCAGTGTTTTTGCCTTTATCCTACAGTATGCTTGCTGCCATCACAAACAACACAAAAAGACAGAAAAGTAGTTGCACCATAGCAAAATAAAAAATAAAAAAAACTATTTGACTCTGCATGTTTAGTCTGAATTTATTTCCGGCTTCTGAAAAACCTCTTAGAATCCAAAATTACCTTAATTTAGTATCTATTAAAAGCAAAATGATTTTTTTTTCATTGCTGGAAATAAATTCTAGCATCAAGGGCTTAAAAATGTGGGTGTAGATGAGTGAAAGAAAAGCAGACAGAAAAACAAAACAAGTTGTCTACTCTGCTTTGTCACAAAACCAGTTCTAAAAATGTAAGTCAGTTTACTAAAACAAAAGCTCCTCCTGATAAATGGGAAATGGTTTGTTGGGTGTGCAACATATTTTCAGTATGACAAGAATTTCAGGATCCTGTATCATAACTTGCACGTTTGAGAATTTTTTACTTTGCTTCAAATTAAAAAAATATTATTTTATGTAAATCAGAAATGACTAAAGCTACGTACACTGAGCACTTGATGCAAGTTCAAAACCAAGTTATTCGCAGTTTGTTGAACGTGCACTTAGCCCATGAAGCTCCCAATGGTCAAGCAGGGAGGGGCTTCTTTTTTTAGTCTTTACTAACTCGTGTCCACCACCTACATTTAGATAAGGCTTGGAGTGAAACGTCAAAGCGGTGCAAATCTTGTGACTTCCCTGACTTAATGTGCCATCAATGCACGTACATTTTGTATGTAAAGTACATGCGTGAATGGGAGACTTTTGGATGCAGAAGCCCGAAATACGCGTTTAAATGGACTATTCCGCGCTTGAACGCCCGTTGCCAAGCGTGGTGTGAAGGTAGTCTTTAAATCTTAGAAATGAAGTCACATAAAAACTATCAATTGTGATGTTCTGTTCATTTTACACAGATTGCCGGTATTCGTCTAACTATTCAAGATCAAGGAAAGAGCAGAGGAAAAGTAGACAAGAGGAAGTTGGTTGGAAAATGTGAATGTTTCCAAGCAGCTCTGGTTTGTCATTCTTTGAGTAAACATGTACCATTTGTTTGCTTCTGCATGGTTAGATTGTGTGAATCACTTCTCAGACCGCATACTAATACTGTTACTGGCATGAGTCCTATTGCTCTTTTAGTATGTTTTTTTTCCCTCTTCTATCCTAAAGTAGCGCACAGAGACTGGAGTTTCCAAAGCTTCAGCATTTATGCGTCTCTGAAAACACTCCTTTAGTTTGGTTGATAGCTTGACAACAATATTCAAATGAAAGCCGCTAATGTCTTCTTCATTTCAAATAATGCAGAATGCCTCACGGCAGGTTGAAGCGTGGGAAAAATAAAGCATCAATTCCACAGGGTAAAGACAAGGCGCCTGCAGACAGGCGTCAGACATCACTCTGCCATTCTGTCTGAAAATGTTCAACTCCAACAGGAAGGAAGTCATTTCTGAGAGCGGCGAGACCAGGGGAGCAAAGCCACTGTGATAAAAACTAAGAAGAAGCAAGAAGTTGTATCTCACCACCACCAAGAAGAGAATGTTTGTTTAGGCCCAAACCAGAAACGATTCCAGTTAGTTAAACAATATGAATGTGTGTAAACAGGAGGAGAGGTAAAACTCTGAGCCAAAGCACTTGAGCAAACTGATAAAAAAAATGCTTATGTCAGCTTTTGAAAGCTTTTAGCTGACTAGGACTTTCTCTTGGCTCAGAGGATTTCTGGGTGTTGCAAGGTTGGCACCTTTCTTGGCATGGCTGTGGACAGCTTGTTCCTGACTCGTTTTAGGAGAAAAGCTCTAAATTTCCAGAACAGCAACAATGGTAAAAGTGCTGCTTTTGTTGTGATGGAAACGGATTAAAAATTGAAAAGACTGAACAACAACTGAGGTATTTCAACAATGAGTGATTCACTTACTGTTTTTCGGCCTTCTCTCTGTCATCCAGAAAAAACAGTGCGGTTGCCAGGAAAAACATGCCCCCCAGGACAATGATAAAGGGACACAGCATGAGGGCATAGCCCAAGCTGAGGAACTTCCACAGGGCTGATGTGGTGTAGCTCTTCTGGAGACTATCAGAGATCTGCAGAAAATAAGACGGATCATTAAAAGTCAAACCTGTAGGAATTTTCCACTCTGATCATCTTTTGATCTGTTGTAAAAGCGTTCCCAGTGGTCTTTTGATCATGATTATGTCGTTTTTAGTCACATTTTAAAAAAAAAGTCGGTTTCTAGGACATAGTTTCTGCAGAGCGACAGTAGTTCATTAGAGGTTCACCCCTTTCCCATAATCCATCTGTTTATATCTTTCCCGGTAGCTTACAGGTCTTCACAACAAGCAATATCAGAGCTATTCAGACATACAGTTTTGAGCCGGATACCAACTCAGACATGGAAAATTAAGACATATATGAATCTTTAAGATTTTTTTTTCAAAATGTATATTACATTCTTTCTAAATAAAATGTATTATTATTATTATTATTATTATTATTATTATTGTTAGTCAAATGCATCAGAATGGAGCGGAGCAGGGAGCTTGATCTCCGCCAGATGCATTTTCTACGTAACAAATATGATGCATATTCTTTTTCCAACAGCATTTTTTCATCTGCTCCTGATTTACAACAATTTAATAATAAAATTATTAAAAATTAAATTTTAGTTTTCTTTACATATGTGCTCCATCATGAGAAAAATACCACAAGAACATGTTAAAAAAACTAAAACCACCATTTTCATTGGAATGGGTCTTTAAGATATCCCTTGTATCTACACACCTGATTTTGATCATCACTATACAAGCCTGCTAAGGGCTTTTTTGTGTGTGTTGTTCAGCCTGCAGTGTGCCACTGAGGAAAACAGCAGCAGGAGAACAGTGGGTTTACAGTGTCACTGCCTCCCACTATCACTCACGACGCAGCTCTACACAAGGACGGCCGTGAGGGAACGGAGGCTGCTGCTGCTGCTGAAGTCGGAGCAGCAGCCTCTGCATGTGTGTCTGAGCCTCCACAGGTCACGTTTGCCATGATTTCATGTTAGTGTCAGCAGACTTGATGGCAGTCGACATGCGCCCACTGTAAGTGTTTACGGTGTATAAAAAGCAAAATGACAAGGAACAACAGAGCAGAAAGGCATGAATTAAGAAAATATAATTCAGTTAAAAAATACTTTATTAATCCCAAAGGGAAATTAAATAAAAATATGACAGTTTAACGTTTCTGTAGCCGTTTGTTGTGTGTGACTCATTTTATCAGTTTCAGTAAACTGTGCATTTCAGAGATGCTATGATAATTGCTGCTCATTTCATTTTTGAGCCGGAAGACATTTGTCAGATAATTGCTGGGAGATTGTACCTACCCCTCCCCTGATGCCCTCTTCTGCATTCACATTCCCATCCAACAGCATAGGAAGAATCCATTAAGTGTCTCTCAGGAAGGTCCTGGGTGACAACACTGTGTCTACGTGCAGATGAAGATAATGGCTGCATGGCCCTTAATGCCTGCTATCACACAGCCAGGAGCTGCCACTCCTGTGTTAAATTCATCATCTTCAGGTTTTTTTTTTTTGGTACACATGAGAAACACTGACTCCCTCTCCTTCTCTGCTGTAGTTGCTTAGCAATGCCCACTACTCTGTTTTTTTCGAGATTCCCCCTCTCTACTAATTCAAAGTAGTTGTGACGGTCAGAACGGGCGTCCGGATGCCTGCCTGCGCTCCATGTGCGTCACAGCGGGTCCTTCACAGCAGTGTGTCAAACCTCAAGCTCAGAAACGGAGGCTGTGAGTGCTGACCGGCGTTCTCCCCTCTGTCAGTGTTTGTGGAGAAGAACCTTTGCTCTGAGGAGGATTGTGGCCCCAGACGCCAGTCAGAGGAGATCAGGATGACTGAATTACTGCAGGGTCGTGTGGGAGAGATCTGAGTTGGCAGAGAGTCATATGGACCTCTGTGATTTTTGAATTACACAACTGCTAGAAGGGAAATATTAGTGTCTTAACTGCGTCTCCGACGCCATTTTAATGAAGCTTTCAAATGTTTTGTTCCTAAAATATCAGAAAAATGTAGATGAGCTTAAAGCTCACGGCAAAAGCTTTATTTTATCTTTAGAAAAGAAAAGCTTGCCTTCTGTTTAGAAACGCAATTTGCAAATATGTCATTATTCAGATGACAGACAATAGATAATAAAACTTGAATAGAAATATATTGAGATCAAATAACATTTTAAAGGGTTCTCTTGAACAATAAAAGGTTTGTACAGTAACAATACAGTAACTGCTTTTTAAGTCGGCTCCTGTAATTAGGGCCGTTTTTATTTCAGTCCCATTCTGTGTCTGATCATTACTCGGATGGGCTTTCATTGTACTCAGAGGCATGTGAGCCTCTTCTATCTGTCTTTGAGAATAAGTCAACACTTCACTCGGAGCAAGAAGATAATAAAAAAGCAATTGTGCGGTGACTAAGCAGCTGTGCCTCACCCTGACAGAGGATCTCCAGTTTGATCTACTCAACTGAGGTTTGTTGGGCCTTTGTTAACACAATTTAAGATAAAACACAACGTAAACAATGGGGGTGCCACAATTTTGGATCAAAAATGGAACCGTATGTTACACCATTAAACCAAATCGTTGGGAAAGTGAATTGTTGTATCTGCATGATCTTTACATTAAAAGTGTCAAACACTCGGGTTGAGCTTAATTCAAGATGGATGTAGTCTTTATTGTTTTATTACATTTAAACCAGACTTAATGTGAGTGTTTTTTCATTGTGACTTGCTTATTAGTAAATTAAAAAATGATTTTTTTGGAATTTTGTTTAACTTGATTCATATCTGGGATCAAAACAAAACCATGGCCCAAAAATTGAGGATTGAATCAAATTGTAGGGAAAAAGAATGTTGCATCTCTCATAAGGACTAAATGATTAAATATCCACTTCTCTCTATGAGCAGTTTATTGACAAGTGTTTGGATCATAAATATTATGTTCCAGGTGCTATGTTAACCATAGCAATGCACATTAAACTGACCACTTTGAATAAAAGTCGTTGTAAACACGGATTATACGCATTTTGGGCTTCCACGTTCAAAACTCTCGCGCTCACACGTCACTACGCACATTTTTAAGACAGTTTTCGGGTTCCATGTTGAAAATGCATGTCCATCGAACAGACATAGAAAGTTAAACCACTTTGACCAATCAGGAACTCAGATTTGGTAGTGACGTATGGATACTGTCCTTTTCAATTCACAGGAGTGCCAACCGTTAAAAAATTGATCATGGAGGAGAGAGATATCAATAATTGCGGTTTGCACCCTGCCGGAATAACATGACACCAAGTCTTTCAATTATCGGAATCGAGCTGTGAAAGCAAAAGCCTGGAGCAAGATTCAAGAGATTTGAATCTCTGGGTCACATCTTTTTGACATTTCAAACTAAATCTCTTCCAACTGTAGGAGGTGGACATGCGTTAGTAAACAGTAATATAAGAAAAAGAGGAAGAAGCCCTTCCCTGCTTCTCCAGCGTGAATACCATATGCTAAACGCGCGTGCTTGAACTAGTGTCCAATGCCCGGTGTGAACGTAGCATTAGGCATTGATAGATTTTGTGTTTCACTGTTCATGTGAACACCTTCACATGAGAAATGAGAAATATTTTCATTTTAGCTTCCTAAATGACCTTTTTTATTTTATTTAAGGGGTGATCTGTGGGGTCCGGGTGGAAGTTCAGTGTGACCTTGACAGGTTTTCAGTGTGGACTTCTATTCCAACTCTGGACCAATAAAACACAGTAACTTTGGCGTCTTCTGTGAACGGCGGGACTTATTAGGAAACACCACTGACAGTCCGGAGAGCGGCTGAATCACAATTGTTTTCAACTAATCCTCCTGAGACCTATGCAAAAAGCCCCCTCCTGTGTCACACTTTGCATTGGCCTACTTGTACTGAGAGCTGGGCTGGCGTTTGACTACATTTTTTGCACAGGGACGTGTTCCAGATATACAAAGTGGGATAGATGTTTGCAGCGGGAGCACAGAGGCAGTCTTACCTGTCCTATCAGGTATGGACTTCCAGCATCACCCAGCAGATGAGAAATGAAGCTCTGAAAGGCGACCGCCGTTGCTCTTCTTGTGGGAATAACAACGAACTGCAGACAGACGGTTGAAAAATACATGAGATTGTTTAAGGTGAAGAAACAGAGGAGTCACTCAGCCGTGTTAAAAAGACTCGTCCATTAAGGGCTCTGAGCTCAGCTGGTTGGAACATGTCGCCAGAGGCAGGACTATCTGTCAAAGTGCAAAAGCCAGCAAAGGCGACAGCTCTACAATCTTTAGTTTTCACTGAAAACATCTACATTTATCTACTTCAAATGAGCTACGATCTGCTTTAAAATGTATAAAGAAGATCCAAACGTTAAATGAAAAAAAAAGGTGGAGACTCATTGAACTTACCATTAAAATGTCCGCAGTTATGGCCCAGTTCACAAAAAGCAGCGTCTCTCCAATGAAGATGCAAACCTAAACAATAAAAAGAAGCGTCTTTTACTCTGGGGTCAGACAGTTTCCACTGACATGCACCCATGCAGAGAGGGAGGATGGAGATATTTTTACAAATGCCGTGCTGAAAAAGTGCTTTGGTTGCAGAGGTTGAAAAACATGTTATTATGTCAGGACTCGGTTTTATGTGGATGTGCAGGCCTTCATTTTGGTCTCACTGAGCTGAGCATGCACCCCACAACCTGAAAGCCAGTACAGCATGGAAACAATTGTTTATTCCTGTCAAGGATATTCCAATGCAGCAAACATGGATTTATGTGCTACTTCACAGCGGGTGGAGTAGTAAATACACTCTACATTAACCTCAAGCAGCACAGTAAATGCACATGTATGCACATGGGAGCAGCTGTTAAAGCTACTTGACCAAGTAGAGATTTATTGTATTTTCCGCACTATAGGGCACACTTAAAAGTCTTAATATTTTTTCAATAAACAACAATTATAATCCAAAAGCGCCTTATATATGGATTAACTCTGGTGTTGTTTACTGATGTTGAAGCAATCTGTCCGCTCGGTCAAAATATTTGTATTTTTACTAGCTGCAAAAAAGCTTAGGTGTTTTTGTGAGTAATCCAATGCAGCTTATAGCGTTACTTTTTTTTTTTTTTTGTGTTACAAAGTTGTGAGTTAGCATAGACACAGTAATCTTTGTTTTAGAAGTATTAGTCTGCTATTTCCCCCCTAAAGTTGCAAAAAAGGTTGGCTGTTATTGTAAATAAAGCAACCAGCTAACGTGCAGCATTGTCGGACTGTGTTTTTTTTTTTTTAAGTGTTACTAATAAGGCTGTGAGTTAGCGTAGTCCCAGCAATGTTTGCCTTAGCTGCATTAATCTGTTATTTACATGTTACTAAAAAAAGTTGAGCGCTAGAATGTTTACAGTAACCTTTGTTTTTGTGATGTAAGTCTTAGTTATGTGTTGCAAACAAGGTTGGGAGTTACAGGTAACTCGTAGCGTGTCAGGAAACAAATTGTAGAATTACTGTGAACAAAGGACTGACATACTTGACTCTTTTGTCGCCTGATAGTTCAGTGTAACAAAAGTTCAAAATTAGACCAATTATTGATATAACCAGCTGCGTCCTATAGTGCAGAAAGTACAGCGATTACTGTGGAATCCCGTGCATCTGTCCAGGCTGCTTTCATCTATTGCAGTTTAAACACAAGCGATTGATGCTGGGGGAACAACCCACCCCCTGCCAGCACGCCGGACCTCCAGTGAGGAACAGAGCGCTTCAGTTTGGGTCTGACAGTGAGATGCAGACAGGTCTGATCTGAGAGCCAGACACCATGACCGACATGCCGCCTCTCAGAAGAGAGAAGCCTTTCCCTCAGATATGCTGAGTGTTGACGGGACAGCAGCTGCTAGGGGTCGATCGGCCTCGCCTGAGCAGCGCCCGCTCCCGCAGACACGTCACGCCTTATAATGCAACACATCTGTCAGCTTTTCGCAAACAAACACGAGCGGCTCTCTTAGCATAACTTCCATGTAGGATGAAGTAAAATATCACATTGAAGAGAAACAAGTGAAACCTCCGTTTACAGCTTGTTTTTAAAGTTTCTGATTTAAAAACACAATTTAAATTTTGCTTGCCGGTACAACAAAAAACCATCACCGTTGTGATTCATACAGAGAAAAACAGGGACCACATGGATCCATTAGCGGAACGGTTTCTTCAATGCAGCAGTCTGAGACTGAGCTGGGAAGACGTAATTGATAATGAAACTTTTCCTCCGCTCTAATTGGACGAGTCAGCCTGCTGCCAAAGAGCTGATGAAGAAGCGCTTCATCAATCTTTATTTACTGAATCATCTCACATCATCCATCATATAATTAATCTATCAGTGACTCATTTCACAACATGAGCCATTTAATCTGTATGTTCTTCTTTTGATTGGAATTTTGACTTCTGTGTGCAAAGAAGGAATCCCCACAACAGCTGACTAAAATATCTGAACTTGATGCAACTTAAATGATGAACATAAAAACAGACTGCAGTTGTATGAAGCTGTATATTCAACAGACATACAGACGCAAGCCACAAAGTATTTGGTTTCATTTCTGTCCCCGTAACATCTTTTTCCCTATTTACTTCAGATTTACAAACTGGTTCATTTTCTTTTGCCAAAGATAAGAGACAGAAATGTGTTTTGCTGCTTCCAGCACGCACTGCAATCTATTGAAACCATGTTTTTAAACATTCAAAATATTTTCCCAGGTTTGAAGTTGTCTCTGTTTGCTCTGCATCTTTCCAAGCTTATTTTCTAAATCAACACAGTTGAGGTTTTTTCTTTTGTCTCATTAAGAGCTAGTATCTAGAAAAAAAGGAAATTATTAAAATTATCCATTTGATTCAGAAAAATCTCAGATTTTACTGTAAATTGACCATCCTAAATTTTGGTTAGGATGTTATTTTAAAGTTCATTAAATGTTGACAGGTTAGACTGGCATTTATTGTCATGGTTTTGAACATAAAAATTTGATTTATGCTCTTAGTACAAGTCCTAGTATTAGATTTTCTGGCTTATTTTAATTTACTCTTCTGAGAAATCTGAGCATGTGTTAAGTTACAAATTTATTATATTTTCTAAAGCTCTAATAGAGAGGGTTGGTGCAGTTTGTGTGTCTCCTTTTTTAGTGTTATTCTTTTTATTTTTTCCTTTCTTTTTTGCTTTTTGTTGTTTTTGTTTCGTTTTCAGCTCTTTTATTGTGTATATTTAATTAAAAAAAGAAGATTGTGCAAAGGTACCTTTATTTCGACTGGTATCTGATTTGATGGAGATTTTGTACAATTTCTGCATAAAACAAAGTTTGGAAAAAACAAATGATTTTCTGAGGTTATATTATGACGGGGCAACTTGTAATAAGATCATATTCTTATTTTGTTCACATTTTGTTCTAAAATGGGTCATTTCTACTTATTATTCTAGTTTTTGTCACTGTAGTTGAAAGGAAATATAATTACTTACATAAAAACTCAAAATATGCAAACCATTTGCTTAGTACTAGAACTTGGGTGGTATGATGTTCATTTTAAAGTAGTTCTATCAAACAGTTACTCTACAGCTAACAGTACTTTTTAGGATATTTTTCCCTTTTCTAAAGCTTGTGTGGTCATATAGGAAGTTTCTAGATTTGAACATTTCTTTAGATTTCTTGTCAAGTAAAAAATGACTTGCTGCATAGACGGATCATTTTTCTACTTTTAAGAGATTTTCTTCATGAGACCCCCCCCTCTCTTTTTTTTAGGCTACAGTGTGGACATTGTTTGGAGGCAATTCCCTTAGACTTATCCTCATTGTAATTTTCTAAGTCAGTCCTGGAGTTTCCTCTATTTATGGTGCCCTTAAATCCTAATGTCTTTTGCTGAAATTGCTGCCTGACGGTGCAGAGAGTGGAGCTTACATATGCTCCAGCTATGTTCTTCTTGGCCACCACGAAGATGAGGCAGATGAAGATGGCTGAGCCCAGCATGCTGACAGCACACACCAGCGGGTCGGCTCGTTCCGTCCTCTGTCGACAGAAGCGGGTGGTGGCAGCTCCGATGACCACGCCTAACAGCCCAGTCACACAGGTGATCGCCCCGAAGATGAAGCTGCAGGAAAGCACCATCCCTTCGTTTAAATCTGAAAGCCTGGAAGCCTTTTTAAGTCACGTTTAAAACAAAGCACTAACCTGTCTGTGCTGCTGCAAACGTCTGTTGTACAGTCATCCACCGTCTTCTGCACCACCTGCGCTCTGGTCAGGTAGATGGGAATCCACATGCCGAAGGCACCGGTGGCAAATGACACTGAGGCTGAAGCCAGGGAGGAGAACACGTAACTCCGACTGTAAATAAAAAATGGATTATTCCGACTTTGAGGACAAAGAAAATGAACAATCTTATTTGAATTACAAACATAAGGAAAATTACAGAAAAATGCCTGTTTGCGAAAATTGAACATTTTTTATGGTCTAAATTCTATGTTATTTGCATTTATGGCACATCGTTGTTTGACATATAGGACATTTTTTATTTTATTTTTTTCTGTCACTGCATGTGAAATGTTCTGTAAAAGTGAATCTTCTGGGTCAAATTACAGCTTTGTCACATCAGCAGTGATGATGAAAGTTATCATGTTTCACATCAACGTGTCCATCTTTTGATCCATGTTTTAACCCTGAGAAAATCTACATGAGCACATGTGTCTGTTTATCCAAAGCTAAGCTGCAAATGTTCACTCTTCTGAGAAAAAAAAACAAAACAGCAAATGTTGGACTTTTTCTGGAAAGCAGCATTTTTTTAGAAGGATGGGAAATCACTTTGTGCAAAAAAATCTCTGTTAGTGACACTTTGTTGCAAAAGCCCACACATGCTGGGATTTATCGCTGTTACTGAAAGTGCTTCCTGGCATTTACAACCGAAAACGACATTTCAAACTAAGACTTTTTATACTGTAGCCATTTTATTATTTGTTAGCAGCAGAAAAATCTATTTTGCTTCCTTTGGAATATTTTTCTCTTCAACTAATTTGAAATAGTCAGTTTTATTACTTCTAATGTAGCTTGATTAAAAAAAAGTCATTACTGACATGTTGATGTAGTGATGATAATCCACCAAAAAACCAGACAAAAGGTAGAAAAATGAGCAACAGGTTGTGTTTCTTTAAATAAGATTTTCTAGTTCTTTATCACAACATTTACCTTCAGCGCTTAATGCCTAAAATATTAAATAAACTATTTTCAAGCTGGCTCGATCCAAGAAAATCTTTTTATTCAAGTCTTTGATCACATTATAGACCTAAAACTCTCAAACTTACTCTTATGAAAGTTGTTTTTTTCAACGTTTTTAACATGTTTTTGTAGCCTTTTTCTGATATATGACATATATAAAAAAAACAAAGGTCAGAATTGCATTTCTGGAAATATCTGTATTCACGTTGTTGTAAATCAGGAGTGGAGTGGGTCATGAACGGGGTGGGTTGAAGAGCGGCTTTTTAAGATCCCAGAGGATAGTTTGAGCTCAACACACCATCAGCTATAATAAGAATGAGGGTGGCGCCGATGACCAAACAAGTTTCAAAAAGGAGCAGAACACAAGCCTTACTTCTTGGCGAGGGCTTTCATGTCGCAGATCCAGGAGGTTCTGGCCTTGATACATCCTCCCATCTGGTCTGCGCTACCCCTCTTGGGCTCGGGCACAAAAAGGAGGATCAGAGCTCCCGCCGTGATGCCGAGAGGGGGGGACACCTAACAGGACAAGAAATCAGTCAAACATCTAGTTCAAAGAGAAGGGTGAGCTTCACCTGCTGTCCACACTTCACAGTGGGAACCTGTGGGGACTTCAAACCTGAATGGGATGTAGCTGTTTGCTGATATGGCTGAAGTCCCATACACAGAAAATGCAAACATTCCTTTTGCACAGTGAGTGTGTTCATGAGTGGGTGTGGGCTTGTGTTCAACAAGAAAACTAAAGAGCATTATATGTCTTTGTGAGCAGGCTGAACTTCACAGCCGTGCATCTGCTTTTATGTCACTCTTTATGGTTCATATGGTCTCAGGTTTGTACTGTGTGTATTTTGGGAGGGGGTGGGGGGCACACAAAGAGCAGAAGAAGAGGGTTTGTTCAAGTAGCAAAAATTGCTTGTTACAGCAAAAGCTATTTAAAAACACTTTACAAAGACATAGAACAACCCTAAAAATGAATAATAAATTATGAATAGTAAATATGAAGATACAAATCATACAACATATACAACAAATCATGTTTTTATCCTAACATTGACCCTGGTGTGAAATGAGCGACAGAAAGCTCTGCTCTTCATGGTAATGAGGCAAACAGAGGGCACAGAGGATGGAAGACAAGTATCTGGAAATTCAGACAAATCTGGAGGGGAAAGGTGGCAGAAAGCATTTATGGATTATTTTGAACTGAATTCTGACATGAAAAGGGAACCGGTGGAGTTTTTTCAGGATGGGGTGATGTGGTCATATGGGGGAGCGGCAGAAAATAAATCATAAGTCATGGCTCCAGTAGGCTTGTTTATCTGCTAGCTCTGTAAGATAGAAACATGTGAGTGTTTTGTTTGGGTGCTTTCCTCCTTTCAGTGTGTAATGTGGCCTCTAGTGGGATATTAAACCTTGTCAGTTCTTTTGTCTTTTTTAATGAAGGGAGCAGCTTCAGCGCATCCCTAATGTGCTTCCAGCTAAACCGGAGCTCTTCTCACTATAAAAGATAATATATGAGCGCGTTGAGCTCTCTTCTCAAAAAGACACTGGGAGTCGGTGACCTCTGACCTCAGCTCCCATAGGGCCCAGTACACGCTTCCTGTACAGAGGGTAGACAATCAAACGAATTAACCCTGTTCTGCTTCTTGATTCCCAGTATCTCCCCTGTTATGTCGCTCCGCTGATATTCCCAGGAAGGTGGCTGGAACATGTTGGGCAAAAACAAACGGAAGGGCAGCTACAATGGGGTCCTGCTAGAGCCCGTTTCAAGTTTTAGTATTTGCTTTCCTCTACATGCCACACCGGTGATTAATTGGAATGGAAATTGTTTATTGGAATGTCATTGTGACTGCCCTGGAACCCCCCCTGTTTGTTCTTTTAAGGCTCCACCAAGACCTGAAGGGTGGATTTCCTGAACAGCGATTTTTCTATTCCCTGAATTTTTTTCTGAGAAAGTTTAGGAGCCTTCTTTAAATGATCCTAATAAGGTTTTAGTTTGCTTTAAATATTTTATGTTGTCTTCATGGTTCTAAAGGTGTTCTGTTCAGGTTTTCATGGCTTTCCTTCATTATAGGGATGGTGTATCTCATAGAGCAGGTTTATTCAAGGTGAAAACAAGTCACCGCAACAATGATTTATGCTCCTAATTTAACAGCAGTCCCTTTCTCACCATTGCAAAAAAAGGTTTACCTCAGGGTTTCTGTTCTTTTGGGAACACATTATTAGCACATATCCTCAAATGAATTTACCTTTAGAGCACAAGCTACCCTTTAGATGGAGGAGAACCAGGTGCATGCTCTTGAAAACACTTTGGAGTAATTGCATAAACCAGTAAATCTCTCCAAATATGTGTCTGATGATCCAAAATGCTTTCACTAAGGGTAAGGACTGATACTAGCAGGAAAGATCCCTTTTCTGTTCGTATTTGCAGGAGTATCATGTTAAATTTAAATATACAGTTTTTTCATTACGTCTTACATAAACGCGTATTTGATCTGGTCCCTTCCTGTACTAAAGGTCCCATTGCTCCCTAATAAACCACGAAGACCCGACCCACCTACAACCCAAGCCAGCTTGGTTTTCCCAGAATTCCCAGAATTTTCAGCACTAGAATGGAAGCAGAGCAGATACGTTTCAGGAGATTACAGACCATCCCTTTGATAGGATATAAATGAGGGCTTCAACCAACAGCGATTTTGGTTGTTGACTAAGCTCATACTTTTTGTTATCATTAACAAATACAGTACTGCAGGTAGACTTTTGTTTGCAGACAGTGTTTGTGTTTCCGACTGAGAGCTTGATATAGTTTCAGTTTAACACTGGAAATCTTTGTTCCAGTTCTTTGTTAAGCTAAATTCACAACGGCCTCGGCAGCATGCGTTCAAATGACCACTGCCAATGAAAAGTCTACGTAATCGTGTGTACATTTGCGTCTTGGGCTTCTGCGCTCAAGACTCTCTTGCTCATGGGTCGCTACAGTCAACGTACCAAAACGCGTGGCCATTGAACACATTTTTAAGGTTAAACCACTTAAACTTTGACCAATCAGAGAGTCAGATTTGGTAGGGATGAATGCATGGCGTCCCTTTTAATTCATGGAAGTGTCAACCTTATAAAAATTGATCACAGAGGAGCAAGGAGCAAGATTTACCGCTTTCCAATTAAACTGATGAGCTGTTGCAGTCCTTCTTAAAACTTTCCTTTTTAAAATGGTGTTTATGAAAATACCTTTATTAGTGCTCTTAATTTTTCATAGTTTATATATCTGTGCTTTAATTTACAGTTAATTTAAAGAATGAACATGCAAGTCGAGTACAGTTGAGATTGGCAGAGTCCCTTCAATGGGACACTGAAAATTGTCTAGTCTCTTTTAAAATTGCTTGAAAACATATTTCATTCAATGATGTATTACATAAAAAAGCAGTTTAACGACATAAAATACAAATTCCCTTTTTCTTTTTTTTTTTATAAAAACAGCAGAAAACTATATTCTGCAGGAAAAAGAATAGTCCACTAAGAGCAAACCTGCCTCCTCTCAAATAACTGTCACGGGTAAAATATATAGTGTATATACAGTATCTACAGAATTTTTTGATGTTACTGAATGCATTCATTGTTAGATTTTAAGAAAATAGTCATAGGGCTGGACAGTTGTTCAGTCCACAGACCTTTGCTCTTAGTTTTTAACCTCAAACTACCTTTTTTCGTCACTGTCCCGTACACAAACAGGGCGAAGATGATAATCTTACCCTCAAAGCCCAATGCCAGTCTCCAGCTGCATCTTTGGCACCAGCTCCTAGAATGTAACCCAAGCCGCTGCAGAGAAACACAGAGAGAGCACATTAAATCTACGACACATTCTCACATTTATTAGTCAATCCATCCTGAAGCTTATGGCACAATTACAACTATTCATTGTCTGAACAAAGCTATGAATTCATTAAGTCTTTTTTTAAATAAGAACAGCACAGAAACAAAAAGACATTAGTGAACCTTTTATCACCTGAAATATTTACAAAAATGTGAATTTAAGTAAGACATAAATGTCATGGAATCAGGACTTTGAGGGTAAGAATTATTGAAAACATTTGAAATATACACTGGTTAAAAACACTGAAGCATTAATACAGATGTGTTGTTGCAGAGAAACTTTTTTTTGTGACTGACAAAGTTGAACTTTACAGAACATCTAAAGAATTTTTAAAGCTTATCTGCACGTATGTTGGTCTCTTATAAGTACTGCTCATGTTTACAGGAAATTAATTAAAACACACTGCAGGTTTAAAGATAATTCCACTTCCTTTTTGCAACAACAAAAAATAAACAGAACAGCATTTCTTGTCTGAGTGCTTAGAAAGTTCAACATCAATAATAATAAGAAAAAAATAGGAAAATATTAACCACCAGCCATTTGCTTCCTGCAAAAAAATACGTTGTAACAACAGTGGGTTGGCAGCAGCAGAGCCCATGTGGACCCCGTCTAATTCCTGGTGGCACTTCCTGAAGCTGGTCATAACAACCTCAGTGAAGACAAACAAGTGAGAGGCTGGCCAGGGTGTTTGACTTCCACTTTACTGGCCTCCGCTCTTCCACCTTCTATTGTTTAGCTGGAGAGTTCACAGAGCCCTGAACAAGATGGTGAGTCAAAACACTCTGAGGACGCTTTTATTGGTCCAACCGGCTCTGATCAGACGCCAAAGGAGATTTCACTACGGGTCACACTAAAACCTATTGCTGCATTTAAAAACTGTATAATATATACAGTAAATTATACACACATAATTTTTTTTGTCTTTTTAAAAATTAAAATCATCAAGGAAAGTTTTCCACAAAGGTTTTCCTGCACTACTTGGCACAGTTTTATTGTTGAAAAAAAATCTAATTTGTCTTGGATTTCAAAAATATTTGACTTATTTCTCTAAAAGGGGACTTTGGCTGTCCTTTGAGATGATGCAAATGTTTACAGTGTCGAAGACACAATAGCAGATTCCTTTCCCTCCATCCCCTAGAATGGGTAATCCTGTCTGATGGAAAGAGCAAATAGTGAAGCATCTTCTGCCAAGCCCAGCCTGAACCTCTGGTGACTCCCACCATTATTATTTTATTCGCCCCTTTCTCTCTGTGGGCTTTTTTCTGATTGAATGAGCTGGAAAGCCTGGAGGGTGGAGTTCAATACGACTGTTCCACTCTCAGACCACCACAACACTAATTCCTAACAGGAATATTGTCTGTATACAACTAAGATCTTGATTTTATTTTAAGACCTACAGTTTCTCTACTTTAGCTTTCAAATTACAAGGTCATTAAGCCCTCAGTTGTATTCCCTTTTTTCTTTTATTCTATACAA
Organism: Oryzias curvinotus; assembly: GCA_023969325.1. NCBI lineage: Eukaryota > Metazoa > Chordata > Actinopteri > Beloniformes > Adrianichthyidae > Oryzias > Oryzias curvinotus. The sequence continues at coordinate 10,027,557 of CM043719.1, read as the reverse complement.
TGATATATTTTCCATTTCTAAAAATTATTGTGCAGTCCATTTATATAGATTTTCATTTTTTTATGTGCCATCAATAACTTGTTTTTTGTGTGTAATCTTTCTGTCCAACAGTCAGGTTGAATAAAAAAAAACAGATTAGAAAACTTCCATTTATGTTTGCAGACATCATTGTGTGTTACAAAATGAATGAAAAGTTTCATTTTAGAAAATACCAAGGTGTGCCTTATACATTTTTTCAGACTCTTACCTGCCCAGGGGAATGGCCAGGTAGAAGACGGAGAGCATAATGGTGCGTTTATTATTGGTGAACAGATCTCCTATGATGGTGGGGGAGATGGAGGAGTAGCTGGACTCTCCGATCCCCACCAGGCCTCGGGAGAGCACAAAGAGCCAGTAGTACTGCACAGAGGAGACCAAAGAAAATCAGACAATAAGATGGAAAGGTCTGCTGGGTGAGAACACTGGGAGAAATCAGTTTGTTTGAAACATATTTATAAATGACTCCAAATTAAAAACATAAATTGTTTATTATGACTTCACCTCTTGATGGCTGAATTGACTTTCAGCAATGAAAAAAAATATCACCTAGGTTTTTATTTTCATCTAGATATTAAATTAAGATAATCTTTGTTGTTTAATGCATATTTGCATATATAGTGGTCATGGGGTTAATCATTAAATATATAATTCAGATGTTAATAACATTTAGACATTTCAAAATAGTTTATAAGACAGGGATGTTAATGATAAAGCTGTTAACAGGAGGATGTAGCAGGTGCCTATGTAGGCTGCTGGATAATCAACTGTTTCTATGGCAACCAGTTTACCACATGTTCTCTGTGCTCTGCCTGTAAAGCTGCAAGAAATCACCACAAAGTGAAATGTTGCAGATTTCTAACCAGCTAAAAAAACACAAAAGATCTGTTTTTCTGACGGAAAAAAGCACAAGTTGCAAGTCCAGAAATCAAATATGGGTATGAAACCACACTACGTCAGGAGAACGCTCGTCAGCATCGGTTTACTTGAAAGATGATTCATTTTTTTTTACCTATGCAGGCCCACAGTGAGCTCTCAGAGGGAGTCAGGGGCGTGTGAGAGCGAGATAAAGTTACTCTCTGTGAAAAGGGGAGTCTTAAACAGTTCCTTCAGTGCTGAAACTGTCACCTCAGGCCTGCGCTGGTGAATGTGGGACACTGTGTCATCAGGTCATTCAAATGCAGCCTTCATTTTCTCCAAGGACTCTATGCTGTAAAAAGACACTCACAAGACTCATCACCGGCCCCCGAGCCTAGAAACGGATGACATCCACTCATTTAAATCAGTAAATAAATGATGGGAGGTTACCTTGATGCTGGTTTTGGGCCATTTTTTTTCTGCAAACCCTACGTTTATCTGAGTTTTTCTTTTCCCAGATTTTCCTGCAGTGAGGTTCAATCCTGATGGCAGCTTTGTTTTTGTGTGTGGTCAACCGTAGGCTATCATCAGAGCTGCTAAAAACACTGCAGGCGTCCCAAAATAAAGAGAAAAAAAAAACCCTCAAGCACAAAGCCAAAATAGCACCATAAATTTTGGTTTTAAAGATGTAAGATCAAAGACCAGAAGAAATTTAACAAAAAGCTACACTTTACAACTCCCTCCATTTTTAACTTTGCACACCGTTTTATCAAAGCCTTTGTAACAGTAGGTTGTTTCTACTACATTTGCTATCTAATCATAAATTAATTGACATTTAGGTTAGTTTAGACGTGTAAAAAAGAACATTCTGCCCTCCGCAGGTCCAAAAATTGAAGGATGCAGCTGCTCAATGGTGCTCGCTTTTCCCCACTCATTCATTAAAACCCTCAATTGATTCTTTGACAACTCTGATGTCTTTATGAGTTGTCATTCATAGTTAGTGGATTTCAGTTCTATTCTCCTGCAGAAATTTAAACCTTTAACATTAGTCCCAATTTCCTCTCTATTTGCCCAAATTTCATCGCTTTAAATTTCAGGCCCCACTAGTAGACTAATGATTTCTCTATCTGACTGAGCAGTGAATATTTTTGAGGTTTTCAAATATAGGTTCCATTCTAAATGATGAGAAACCACTTTATTAAATAAAAGATTAACTTACAAGGAAGCACAGAAATAGATGGATGTTACCAAAGAGGAGTAGTTTGCGACACTACAAGGCATTTCGTTGTTTTGCTCGCCACCGGGGTCATTAGGCCGCCGTCAGGCCTTCAGTTTTTTTCGAATGGCCAAAAACAGAATCTTACATGACGTCAATTTGTGGTGGCGATTCAGGATATAGTGTGCAGTTAAACACTGAGTTATATAAGATCTGGATTTGGTATCTATTTAAAATTCTAATCCCAAATGCCTCACAAGGTCTTAAATGCATAATGATGGGAGTCATTTGTAAGTGGTCATTAACATTTTACTGAAGGACTTGCATTTTTCTCTTGTCATGGCGACAGTGATGTAGTGTGGTTACATAATGGCTAACCGCTCCTGTCTTTTTTGACTGGCACTGGCAGAGACACGTCTTTAGGGTGGAACTGAAGTGTTGAGAAGATGACAGCAGGTCCTGAGGAACATTCCTCGTGTCGTTTATCAAATGCAGCCATCATGCGTGGCGTTTGTCAGATACGCCCTTAAGTTCATCTTATCCATAGGCTGCTGGAATGCACCTCTTGCTCAGGGCGAGGGGCTGCAACTTGGTCTTCTTGCAGATGAGCTACAAGGATTCCCCCCCTCCCGAGACCATCAATAACTTTGAGCTGCCACTTCCACGCACATTTTCCACAGAATCACTGCAGCAAACCGCCTTACTCACGCAAGAAATGTTGGATCAGTGAAGCTGCTTTGCAAACAAGCGCTGCATAAATCTGAACTGGCATTGGAGGAGCCGCCTGGTTTTGTCAGAGATGGACTTGTGGCTGAGCTCCGGAGAACAGGTTCTCCCCACTGACTGTATAGGAGAACTGGACCAAGTGATCCCTCCTCTCTGTCATTTCTAATAGGAACTACCCACTGATCCCAGGTAGCCAAGATCCTGTAGACTTCTATAGAGAAATAAACAGCTGTTACTTAGTTATTCTATTGGTCAGACTAACCAGCTCCACCAGAGCTGTAGTCAAACTCATTGAAATCATAAACTGACCAATCAGATGCCCCAATGAAAGTATGTGGTCTCATGTCAATGAAATGTTTGATTGACAGATTCTCCTGTACAGGCTAACCGCACGGGTGCATGGGAGGTTTTGGGTTGTCCGGGTCCACAGAGGCTTGTAGGGAGGAGGGGCTAAAATCTTAAGGGGAGTGCAAGTCTGTCTTGCAGTTCAATGGTGGCACATCTTAAGGGATGGGATGAAAATGGAGCATACCATTTTCGAGAGTGTGGTACAGCCAATGCAGTCGCATGGTGTCCTTACACCACACTTCAGTCATTACTAAGGTGTGTGCACTGGCTTTTTATTGACTGCACGCAATTGCACCGGGTTGTCTACGATCTTAAAATGTCCTGTGTGCCCCAATCAGATGTTCCTATTTTTTACTCGTAAGGGCAGTTGTGTATATGGCATTACTGACGATTTCTGGTTCCAATACATAGTGGCGTCCACATCATATAAAAAAATGGCAACAGAAATGACTTCATTTAATTGGAACTAAGTCATTTTCTATGGGTGACGTCACACTCAGTCTATCTAGTTCTCATCTACAATGTGCCCCCCCCCCGGATGATTGGAAGCCTTTCACAGTAATTTGATGTGTAGTGTCAGCAGGAGAACCCCTCCCCCACATTATCACTGATATGCAATCACGCCATTAATGCAGCCAACACTTTACAGCTCGCCAGAGCCTTTTAGCGATATCAAATCTAAATTCTCATTTCACGGCAGTAAGACAACACGAGCTTATCTTGTAACTTCTTTAATTGAGACATCTGTGAGAAATGGGACTTCATTAGTTGATTGGCTTGCAGCCAGAAAGAGAGCAGGAGGTGGAGGGAGACATAAAGAATGTCTGCAAAGTGGGTGTTTGCTGTAACAAGCGTGTCATTTCGTTTCACTTGCTTTAACGCCAAGCATGTCCAGATCATAGCAGGCTAATGAGCCTGTCGGAGCCAGACAGGAACTAATAGAAAAGCCCACATTTTTGTGGGGCCATTGCTCTGCAGGTTCTGTGCCGTACCTTTTTACTGATGAATGAGCTCGACAGAGTGACAATGGACCAGAAGAAAATGCCACAGCTCAGGATGACCTTTCTGTTGAAGCGGTCGCCCAGGTAACCAAAGATGGGAGCTGCCACCATAAAGCTGCAGATGAAGACTGAGGAAGAAAAGAACAAGAAAATGTTACTTTGGCTACAAAATACAGGCAGAACGGGATTACTGAGACAGTGTGTGCTTATTCTTTGTCCACATTCACTTATTTACTCTGTTACTTTGCTGCTTCACTGAGCTCTGCTGTGGAAGTCCCCTAATTCCAGCTGAGCTCAGCCAACTATGAGCTCCCCTGGTTCAATTATTTAGTCAAAACCCGTCCAGATTGACTACTGGAAAGATGTGTGCCAGAGATGCAAAGAAGGACTGCCAGAGGACATCTCCATTCAACACTGAACAATTGGGATTAGACCATACTTAAGGTCCCACTATGATCATATTTTAATCTACTGTAAAGGTGTTCCCAGTTTAATTATGATGCAGTTTTTAGTCAAAATAATAATAATAAAACAATGTCGTTTTCTAGGCCATAGTTTCTGCAGAGGGACAGGAATTCATTAGAAAATCAAGGCCAGGACAGTTGGTGCGGAGTAAGCACTCTTCTTCTCTCCCGCTAGCTTACGGCCCCTCACACCCCAAACCTAACATTAGTGGTGCTACAAAAATGGTGAGCAATATCAGATCTATTCAACAGATTCCAGTTCAGACGAGGAAAACAAAGACAATCATGGATCTATTTGTCTATAAGCGGATGCATCAGAAGGAAGTGGAGCAGGGAGCTTGTGGCTTGCCGTAGTTGCTTCAACATCACAACTACAAGCTTTTTTCAATTGCATTTGCTCCTGATTTATGACAGTTTGAATAACAAAATACTCAGAAATGCAATTTTCAGCTTAATTTTCCTGTCCTCCAATAGTCCTGCATTATCAGAAAAAAAACTAAAACACAATTTTTTTTTTATCAGAGTGTGTCCTTAACCTCTGCATACTAGAAGAAATCTCTCTAACACTGGAGTATTGAGCGTGACCAAAAACAAACATTTGGTCCGAAGTCTGAAGGAGTTGAAGAGTGACAGATCAGGCACAATGGGAATTAAATAAAAAATAGGAGTTGAGGGGAAATACAAATACCAGCATGTCAGTTTAACATATCACATCTGGACTTATAGTTACACTAACCAGACCCCGAGCAATTTAAACGATAAATCACACAGCAACATTGGTCCTTCCACTGAGAGGAGCTCAGTGGCTGTGTGCTCATAAATATTTCCTCCTTCTTAAGTTCCTACAAGTTAACTTCTGTATAAGTAAAAGAGACAAAAGCGCACTAAAATACGCTCTCCTATAATTGCCCCGCTGCTCGGTGAGCAACCACGCCTTGTTCTTAAGAGGATCTACTTAAACTGAATGAGGAGGGCTGCTCACACAGACTTGAATATTTGATGCACCGAAGCACAGTTTGGTGTTTTTGTGAAGGAGAAAGGGCAAAGATGTTGGTCTTGAGAGCGAGGAAAGCTGGAGTGTTTTGACACATCATCAGCATAAACATGCAGGAGAGGATGGGAGAGCAGAAGATGACACAGAAAAGACAGGAGGGCGGTGTTACATAACATGCATGCTGCTGAGGCCAGCCCCCAGGATGAGAGACAATAATCAGATTAGAGCATGACGGTATTTAAAGTCAGAATATGAATATTGTGGTGAGATAAGTGGGGAAAAAAGCAAGAACATTTTCTTCTGGGGGCTATTTATAGAAACAAATGAATAAATATATAATTAATCTTTTTATATAACTGCTGCAGGTACTAAAGTACAATCATTAATCTTATTTTTCTAACAGGAATAATAAATTACAGATTCAATGCATTAACTTTTTGCTTCCCTTTCTTTAAAGTCCCACTCTGATCATCTTTTAATCAATTTTCAAAGACTTCCAATTGATATTTCAATTATGATTATGCTGGTTTTTTTAGCCACAATAAAAAGAAATCTGTGTTACCAAGGACATAGTTTCTGCAGGGCAGCAGGAATTCACCTCTTGGTTGTGGGCAGGACTGTTGGAGTAAGCCTTCCCTCGTTTCCCATCATCCCTTTGCTTAAACTCTCTCCCGCTAGCTTACAGCCCCTCAAACCCCCAACCTAACATTACAACCTAACATCTAGCTCAGACAAGGAAAAAAAAGATGTACATGGATTTATTTGTCTACAAGTGGATGCATCAGAATGGAGAGGAGCGGGGAGCCTGTGGCCCACCCATTGTGAGTTCCACGTCACATCTTCAAGCTTTTTCCAACATCTTCTCATCTGCTCCAGATTCACAATGACTCAAACAAAAAAATATTTAGAAATGCCATTTTAAGATTTTTCTCCATCATAAGATAAAACTCCACATTAAAAACATCAAAAACACAACTTGGATCCAAGTAGGTCTTTAAAAACATTTGTTTTTGGTGAATCTGTTTTATTGCAATAACTTTGGAGGGGGTTTGGAGCTTTTCTGAGCTGTCTTTAAACACGGGCCCACCCAAACAGGTCAGTTGTCCATCACGGGGTCAAACATCAGTGCGGACTCTAACCAAGTAACAAACTAATATGTTTCCACTCTGTTAGCTGAAGAAATCCCCCTCAGACATGTGGAGACTGTAAAAACAAAAAAGATAAAACAGAAGCTTCCATTTGCACCTTTATGTTTAGTAGAATCTGATTGTTTTCCTTTAAATTTTTACACAAGTGTATTCATATCATCTTATATGTTACTTTTTCCCTCCTATGAGGATCAATAAAGTTCTATTCTACTCTAAAAAGATTTTTAAACAAGCTTGACTTTCCATTATATTTAAATACATTTGGTTTTCACAGATGGATGGATTCTGTGGCACATAATGCGTATTGGACTTCTCTGTCTCTTCTTGTGAGCATTTCCCTTCTTCTCACTTTCTCCTGCAGCCAAGTGCTTTTATGTGGCTGCAGTAAGTGCTGCAGGTTTACTATGCCATGTGAAATGACTCCAATGATTGCTCCCTGCAGGCGCCTTCCCAGCTCCGTCTGCAGTCACATCATGGCTGCACACGCATGCAGCATCAAACACACACTGGAGGATTCTGCAGGGTTGCAGGAGATAAGGTGAGGGAGAGGTCCACAATCGTCCCCCACCAGCCGCTCCACGTGTGTTTCAAAGCTAGATATAGTAGCTTTTTAGAAACCTGACAAAAGCTAGCTCTTATATCTACAACCAGATCTTTCAGAAGTCATTATGGGACCACAGTTTGTCATTTTATCACCTCTTAAAATAATCAAAGCTGTAAGATCGGCCTTTTGTTGAAATCTTTTCATGCATTTTTCCCTTTATTCAAACATGTAGGTGGAATTCTTGTCAAAGAGACTTAAAAAATGAAAAAGATAACATCTCGTTTGAGTATTTAGTTTTGAAGTGAAAATACATTGCCAACCAACTGACTAATGTTCTCTGAAGAACCTGTTTAAGTTCAAAAGGAAAAAAATGATGCAGTATTTCCCGCTTGACTTCAGTGCGGATGCTTTTGTGAGCTGAGGGCACAGGAGAATGCTGCCAGTTGTTTATTTAAAACAACAGTCAGAACGTCTTCCACAGAAGGCGCTGAATTAATTCCGGATCGCAGCATCTCTCCACAGTTTCTTTTCAGTCAAAGCTACAATTAACTCTGGAAAAGTCACTTTTATCTCATTGATGTTCCCACGGTTCAAAACAACAATGAAATGTACAGGGTGTTCCACATGAAAGTACAAGAGATGTAAAACCTCATGTTTTTTTCTAAATTAAGAATTTTAAAAAGAAAATCCCAAACAAAACAAGATAAACAGAAGAGTTCTCTTTGATATGCAAAAACTCCTGCTGTTATCTCTAAAAGTTATCAGCTACTCATCTTAATAACTTTATTTGTTGATTCCAAAGTGGAAACATCAAAACAAAATACAAACTGTGAAAAATTCTAGACAGAAGGCTCATGAGTAAAAATACATGAATAGATATGAAAAATGTTTATTTGTATGCACAAAAAGAGTTACAGAAACATGTTTTGTATTGATTGATTGATTGATTGTGTCAATGGCTGTTATGGGAAGTGACGGCACTACACAGCCATCTCGGAGGGAAGTGACTCAGCTGCAGTCTGAAGTCCCACAGTATCAGCTCTGCGTGACATCCTGTCTTTATCATTAGGCTTATGTAATGGATTGGCCGCTCTTAGCTGGACAAACATGTTCTTCTCTTTGAAAACCAAGGTTTACCTCCACTGTAGGAAGGAGCACTTAAAGACGCTACATCAGAGAAGTCCCAGAGCTTTGTGAAAAGTTATTTCCTTTAGCCCTGTGGTAAAGTTACAGGAGGAAAACAACAAGTATTTTTATTAATGATTGATAGTTTGCAAAAATGCTAGAAAGCTTTAACAAAATCGTAATCAGAATAATTTATATTGTGGAATGTTAAGAGAATCAAAGTAAATCTAAATGACAAAAAGGTTACAGATTTAATTAAATGTGTAATTTAAATAATGTATGAAGTGAATAAACTACTTTCACATCACACACAAAAACTATTTCAGGAAAGAAGAATATTTCCAGAAAATTGACAACATTATAAGGACAACATAAAAAGGAATTTCTGTCTGTGGGGTGAAGTTGCGGATTAACATGCAGAGAAAGTATCAAAGTGTTACACAATAAAAAAAATACAAACTGGAACTCTTGGAAACATATAAATAAAATAAAAAAGAGAGGCAGAATGGGACAACGTACAGACAACTGCGACTTCCTGACATTATTTTGGTATCTTCATGATTTTTCTTTTATTTGTCTTTTTATGATATGATGTTTAATATGAAAAAAATGTGTGCATAAAATATATTAAGACTCCTTTTTTAATCACTTTCTGTTTTTCGTGCATATTTATTTTATTGTGTTGAAAAAAAAAATAAAATAAAGGTTCCTCAGAACTAGTCAGGTTTCACAGCTATTTGCAGGTGGGAGTGCCAAACCTGCTCTGAAGGTCTGAATGACATGCTGCACATATTTGTCACCGTGTCTAAGGGAGGGATTCCACTGAACATTTCCAGGCAGAAGACAATGACTTTATAAGAATCCAAAACCAAAACACAATGACATGAACAATGCTGACGCCAAAAAAGAAACACTCAGAGACATTTATCACGCCATTATGTCATTGTCACATCTTTAAGGAGCAGAAGAAAAGTAGTAGTTTAATAGACTGATATAAAGAGGGGTGCTAAGGCAAATAGGAATTCAATTAAAAAGCAGTTATGTTGGCTGTCAAGTCGCGACAAAATGTGTTACACCTCATTGTAAAAGGGTCAAGTAAAACCAAAGAATGAACTGAAAAGGCTTTATTTCCAGGACAAATCTCCTACACTCACTGAAACCCCAGACATCCAGACTTGCTTTGACTGGACAGCCGCGCTAAACCTCCTGAAATGATTCTCACGCAGTAACTCAACTGTGAGAAGTGCATCTGTGGGATATGAAGATGCAGGTCCTGGACGTCAGGCACATGTGTGCTTTTGTGTGCATTTGAAATTCACTGTGGCCTGAGCGAAGGCATTTCCTCAAAAAAGAAAAACAAAGGAAAGCACGACTAAGGCTCCACATCCCGATGCCAAGTACTCAGCAGGCCGTTCACTTTTTAAACAACTGCAGCGTATAAAGGAGCAGACAGCTGCACATCTGGTTGGTTACGGGATAATCCACATTTTTCTTTTGAAGCCAGTAGTTCGTATTTATTTATCTGCGGAGGCTGAAATAAAGAACTGAAGGCACAGCCAGGATTAATCCCACAGCAGTGCAGGTGCTCAGCTGCTTTCAGCTCTCTGCTCAAGCTTTGTTCTCAGAGATTAATCTTTTTAAATAAATGGATTTTATCGTCTTCCACGCATCCTGTCTTAAAATGAAATGCATTCTTCAGTTAATAAAAGAAATCAAGCAGGATGGAGGTTTTGCATGCTGCCGAAAGCCAGATGAAAGAAGAGGTAAACAGAGGACAAGAGTCGCTGTGAAACTGTCTGTCTAAATAAAAGAAAGGATTTCATCGCCACAATGGTCAGAAATCAAACAATTTAGGCCCTTCCCACAGTGGCTGCAGACCCCAGGGTCCTCGCAACAAGCAGCGGAGCGCAGGGAAGTCTGACAGGCCTGCATGTCTGTCTGCCACCGCAGACCAAATTCAGGGAAAAGAGAGGCGTGGCCTCCCAGCAAGCCCGAACATGTCTGGTGCAAAGTTCCTGTTGTCAGTTGGTGGCATAAAAAGCAGCAGCCAGAGTCACTTTGACCTCCACGTGAGGAGGATGACACGTCTACATGCAAACATTTCCTCTCTAAAAATACCTCTTTTCTGTGCACATAGTCCTGCTCTATGCGCTTAGCAAAAGAAGGAAACGCTGAATTTAGGTTGCAGTCTCCTTTTAACATTTTTCGTTATCTCTGTTGGCATATGGATCATTCAAAATATTTACCATTTTTGAGCAGGGTGCGGTGGTGACAAACGATCCCTCAATTCAATTCAGAAAGCTGTGAGGTTGTTCCGTTTCTGTTTCAGGGTGACGTCCCGATGCGTCAGGACGGTGAAACAGAAACAGCTGATGCTGAAACAACCTCTGCTCTGTGAATGAACCGTCAGAATCGCACCAGTTATGTTATTACAGATATTCTACCTTTGACCTTTTTTCAAGAGGAAGCTGTTCTGTACAGCACAAAAACTGCCCAAAGTTACAAGATTAAGATCAAATAAAACATAAAAGAAGGAGTTCTTCCATGACTGCTGGTTGGTGGTAGAAGCCGGCTCTTCTGAGCACTAAAGAGTTTGCTTTAACCTCTCACTACTGCACATTTGCATACAGAAGGGCACCAGATGCTTTGTAGCATCAGACTGAGCATTTTGAAGTAAATGATCAAGGTTGAACCCACATTTTCAGGAAAAACAGAATGGAAAAGAGATAAACAATATAGCAACTAATTGGGAATAAAACGTGTTTTGTTGACATTTTTGAAAAGAAAAATACTTAGTGTTCTTGAAATTCAACAGAGATCAAAACTGGAAAATAGTGAGGAGCTTCGTACCTGAAAAACTGTGGTGTGTTTTACAATCAGAAGAATCACGGACTGTCTGCCTGTGCTAGTATGCATTAAAATAAACAAACGTTTGCTATAGCAATTCAACTTCAATTAACTCTGAATGCATAGCTATTTTTGCTATTTTTCGAATATATGATTTGGTGGATTATTTGTTTCTTTTAACCAACAGTAAAAGTTTTTAAAGTTTAAACTCATTTTCATCGACCTTTTGCTCATAACTGATCACATGTTTTCTCAAGTAGACACTAGTGTTCCTGAACCTGGGAACCTTCTAACCTGCATTCTTCAGATGTTTCACTGCTCTCAGCACACCTTACTAATGCTTTGTTGTTGTTTTTTTTTTGGCAGTGTTGTTTTGCAGCTACGTACAGGCCTGACAACAACCCAATGATTTAATTGGGAAGGTCAGGGGTCTCCAGGACCCAGTTTGGGGCTCGCTGAGCAAACCGTGTCCGCTGCTCAGTTTTCTGTCAGGTGTGTCGCAGGAGTGGTGGTTGTTTCTCGCTCTGTTGATCTGCAGGACCGTCACTGGAGGGTGTAACACATAACTTCGGTGTGAGTCGGACGTCATTGTTGACCAATACGTCAGACTGAAACCCAGACGTTCTCACGCATCACCCTTATCAATTCCCTTTCATGTTGGTCCTCAAATACCCCTGCATTCCTCACATTTATTAAATCACGGCTAATTATTAATAACATCCTTCTGTTCAGTTGTACTAGCAACATGGCAACATAGCAACATGCTGATAAAAGCCGTGTGCAGTCTGCAAACACCAGAAGAACAGTTTCGGCCAATTTTAGGAGCTTCTGATTCACTCCTTCGTTGAAAAGCTATTTTAAAATCTAATGTTTCATTTTATTGAGTCATTTAGTCACTCTGAATGTTGACAGCTAGTCTGTGCAGAAAGATCTTTCTACCTATGGCGTGACAAAGTTGCAGCTGGGGAGAATTACACGCTGCTAGAAATACCAGCCTGGCTGGCGAAAGCACACTGCAACCTTTTGCACAGAAGCAGTTCACAAAGAAAGGCAGGAATTAAAAAAGTATTTGGCTTTTTACCCCAAAAAACAGAACAAAAAAATAAGAAGTACATGCTGTTTTAAAGCTGGGAGAAGACGTTATGCTTTTCCCTTCAAGGATTCTTTCTTGTGGCTGGCGGCATGGCATCAAGCTAGTCTGAGGAAGGGGCGAGGAGTTTTCTTTCCTTTCCAGCCATTTCCTGCAGTAAATGCAGGAATGGTGTCTTAATGAAAAGCCTCAAACAGAAGGCTGACGGATCTGCGTTTCAGTTCCTGCATGCTACCTGCAGATTGAGAATGATGCTCTATGAAAAGCGGAGCACAGAAATGTATCGCCTACACGCTCTCTTTATACAGCAAGTGTAAACAGTGAAGGCGGCAGCTCTATCTCTGACCTTGAGAGGCTGGGGTGCACATGAATGTGCTGGAATTGGAGGGGAGGGGGTAATTGATCTGCTGATGTCAATTCAAGGTGCAAGAAGCAGCCTGCAGCAGCAAAAATTGATCGTTGATCATGTTTATTGTAGAGTTTGGATCAAAGCGTATCATCACAACCTTTTCTCTATTGAAATGGCATAATTGCACCGCAATGCGGCCATTTCTCTCTTGTTTGTGTTCAAATTGTGACGCCTAAAAATAAAGGGTAGAGTAAAGTAAAATCTTTGAGAGCAGGTAAACAGCAAACTCATTAGCTCGGGTGATCTGTGGCTACCCAGACTCAATTGCCCCTAAAGTGCAGTATGTTTGGCTAGCTTGATGGCCCTCTCAAGTGCTAGGGCAAGATTAAATAAACAGTGGTAGAGGTGGGACACTGCATGGTTCAGTGAACTCTGGATATAGTGCGTTTCTCCAAAAGCTATGATAACGATAACTTAATAGCCAGTGTCACACACATTGACTGTATAAGAGAATTGGACTATACCCTAACGTTCCAAACAGAATGTACCAAGAAGTCAAAATCTCATAGACTTCTATAAAAGAAATAAACAGCTATTACTCAGTCATTCTATTGGTCAGAATAAACATTCTTGCTATGATACCTTTTCTATTTGCTAATTCTAAATATTTATGGTGTTTTTTCTTCATAAAATGACCAGTCAGATGCCTCAATAAAAGTAGATTGTCTCACATCCAACGTTCCAAAGGTTTGACTGATTCTCCTGAGTCAGCTTTAAGTGGTAGGGGTGTGGCTTTCCACCAAGCTCGCTCCTGATTGGCGAGAGTGGTCGTCATAGAAATGATTACTCAGACAACTCAGACCAATCACTGCTGACTGCTGTCGTCTGGTTGTGGCATGGCGGCATCCATATTGCGTGAAAAAGAATTGACTTCATTTGGTTGGACCCAGATGTAAGCCATTTTTTCACTCAGTCCAGTTCCCTTACACAGTCAAAGGTGTTAAAGCTTAAAGTAAATTTACATCCAAACTACAAGATGCACTGTAATAATAATAATAATATATTTATTATTCTGCAAATGATTAACATTCTGTGTGCCCACTAACCTTAGGGGATATTAGACCATCAAATAAAATGTATACTGCCACCTGCTGTGTGGAATGTGTAAAACAGGCATCTGCGCACCAGTCCCGTTTGTTGCGGGAAATGTGAAAACTGGGCAAGTCAAATAAGGCAAACAACTCTGCTCCAGTGCGGTTATGTATGGATTTGCTCATGTAAGTATGGCCCTAAAGACCTGATTAAATGTGGTGTAAGAACCCTGCCCCAGACCCTGAGACAGGATCTAGAAAAACCCAAAATGGAGACTTGGTAAGACCCCGTAAGAAAAGGGGCTTTTGAACGTGACCGCACTAATAAGACAGGACTTACAAAACAATAATAAAAACATCACCATTATTTACAAGAAAAAGATGGAGGACGCAGGTGGCCATTTCCCCTCCCATCTTTTCCGTCTCTGGTACAAGCAGGGGCCGCAACAGCTGCCGGCCCCCTCAGAGGGAAGACGTACCCAGGACACCACCGAAGAGACAAAATAAGAGCAGCCGTGAACGGACGAAACAGCTGACCATGCTCGGATACCTCAACCTCAAGGAAGAAAAAAACAAAAAAAACAGAGAGGACTTATATTTTTGTGACTTACACTAACCTACACCTCCAACCACACCTTAAACCCAATAATCACACCATGCAGACTTGTGGCAGTTGGGACTTAAAGCTTTTTGTGTGTAGCATAACTCTACTTTGTAGCCATTCGTTTCCCACGGCAACTGTGGCCTCATTCCTCACAGCCTGACGGAGAGGCAGGCGGACTGTCAGGACTGGGGCAATGTCCTTTGCTTGTGTGTGTGTGTGTGTGTGTGCATGCTGGTGTCATGTTTCTGACAAGGTGGGCAGCCACACAGAATACAGCTCAGTCTGTGAGCACAGGCTCCTGATTTAGCTCACAGTACATCCAGCAGGAGTGACCCCAATAACTCCACTTCAAGCTAAACAGGTCAAAGATAAATACGTGACCAGCTCCCATTAAAAGTGACGATTCGAACCTGTTAAACTTCACTTGTCTGATGTGCCTCAAAGCCTTTGAAAACAATAACGGTGGTATGCTGAAAGGTGGAGAAAGCTTTCTCTCAGATTTCTCAACAAATATACCTTAAAAAGGTAACACCATCCAGGTGAACCACAGCTCCCCGTCCTCTTTCGCCTTAACCTTGCCTGCCCTCTGCACCCCTCCAGGTCTGATCTGCTTCTCAACATTATGCGAGTGTCACTCATTTGGAAAAAAAGAACTCTGCCTGAGGGCTTATAACTCTGGGAAATCTGACCAGTGACCACCACGGAGGTCTGACAGGCCGGCTAAGATCAGGTGAGGCTGCCTCCACCTTCAGGATGGGGCCAGCATGCTGCAGCTCCGAGGCAAACCTGACAGATAACGATGAAGACCTTCTCCTTTCAGGGCAGGGACTTGAGACATCAGCCTCTAAAGGGCAGTGATGATCCGCGTGCACAAACACTAACAACTGCCTCATGTCAATTGTGTAAGGGGCTTTTAAAAGCATCTGTATTACACCACAAAAATAGATTTGCTGCTGTGGAGGCTGAGCTTTCCACAGGCTGCTTTGCTCATGTGGTCTCAGCGAGTAAACAAAAGTTAGCACACAACACATGGCAAACACCAATTAAAAATACAAATGTTTACGCTGGTGGCAAGAGATGGACCAAGGTGTATTTTTATGAAGAACTATTTCTGGAGTTGAATTTGCTGCAGCCGGATTAATGCTGGTAGGTTCTGAACTGTGCAACAGGCAAATGCCAACCTAACAGGTCCCAGCTGGAATACAAAGAGCTTACTGCAGTGACTGTATAAGACACTGAAGATGTGTGGTGGTGAAACGTATTGGTTTGTTTTGGACTCATTTAAACCAGTTTTTCTGCTTCGTGGTTGTCACCATCCTCGCTTGATATGACATCACCAAACCTCAGCTTTTCAAAAATTGGGTCAATAAACGATATAAACAAGCCTGGGAGTTCTTCAAACACACAGTACGTTTGCTGCAGAGCTTCAGTTTGGTGGTCAATCAAAAGGTTGTGCCCCTGTTTTGATCTTGACTATATAAAAAAAAATGTATAAAAGTCAAGATTTTAAGTCTAACCACAAAGACCAAAAAGAGAATTAAAATGAGGAGTAAGACCATTTATTTATCTTGTAAAGTTAAAGCTTTTTAAGAGTCAATGACAGCTGACTTGTTTGCCAAACCTTGAACTTGGTGAACTGATCTGATCAAGAGTCAAAGTAAACTCAAAGACTTAGTCCCCCCCTGCACCCAAACGGTGGGTCAATTCGTACAGGAGCTGCAAGTTTTTGGGTTGTCAGGGCACGTGGAGGGTCGCAGAGAGGAGCGGTTGCATCTTAGGAGAAGGTGTGTATAGTTCCCATGAGGCTCGCACAGCCACCTTAAGGGACGTCATGAAAATGGGACGTGCCAGATATGGTAAGTGGCTTGGGGAAGATTTTGTAAGGGTAAAAATGTAAGTTACACGCACTCTCGTGTGATGCTGTCGTACAGTGTCCTTTCTCCATACTCCGGTCATTAGTAAGGTGTTAGTGGGGACATTAGTACTGCAGGTGATGTGCAAGTGCCTGTAGGACACCTGCAGAATGACCAACCACACAAAATATACTCAGATTGTCTAATTTCCTAAAGTATATGATTCAGGCTGCACGCTCATTACAGCTCTAATGGACCCCTTGTACGGTGCAGGGTTCAGGAGGGTTGAAAAAATGAAACCTCTGTACAACCTGCCTGCGGTTCACCTACTTCACCCTTACGTGTTGTGTAAGTGTTCATTACGAGCAGTTATGCGTAATGCTTTACATGTCTAAAATATATCAAATAATCTAAAGTCTGTCCTTGGACTGTACTGGATCTTACAGTGTGTGATCAGTCTCACCTGCTAACCCAGGCAGAGTAAGAACCCTTAGCAGTTTGTGCTTCTAGTTGAGCCAGGAGAAAGGCAGACCAACCTGGCGGCCAGGTGCTCACATATTCATTCTGAAGTAGGGAAGATGATACAAAGTAAAAATGGACCTTTCTGTCCGGTTTGTAGATGACATCCGCCTCCCTCTTCCTACCCAAGCCCTCCGTGTGCACCCACCCACTCGTGCAGCTCAGCCACCCACTCGAACAGCCAGCATTCCACATGTCAGTGAGAGAAACAGTTCACCTGGACACAAGGGGCCGAGTGGAGTCTGGACTGGAGGAAAACCTAAGAAGGTTATGTGAAGAGACACAGCCTCTGCTGTCAGGTATTTCCAAGACCTGCATGCTAATGTGCAAAAAATAAATCATTGCCAATGTGTTTGTTTGTATGACTCACATAGCGAGGCGGTCTGAAAAGTACTGACAGTGAAAACATCCTTCACAGTGCAGACCAAAAGAGAATCTTTTTGAAAATATAGACACAAAATACATTTTTAAACTGTGTATGTCAGGTTCAATACAGCTGTCATAGTCTGTCTGGAGGTACCAGTGGAGGCAAATACCGTTATTTATTTATTATTATTCTGAAGTATTAGTTTACACTCTGCAGGTGATATTTTTAAGTGAAGAAATTAATTAATCACTGAAAACATACCAACTCTTACTGCTTTTTCCAGCTGGATATTTTTGTCCATGACACACCAGTCAACCAGACTCACAGCAGGAACACCAAGGGAAGCAGAGGAAAACACTGACTGGACTGTATTCTATTCCCTGACCCAAACCCAAACCTGCCTGCTGGTCCTCAATGGGACTTTGTGTGCAAGTTTGTTGGTGTTTGAATGAGTCTGGGTGCACGCAAAGACAAGACCGGGTCCTGTCTTCCACTAAGTGAGCTTTCCAAGGTATCTCTCTAAAGGATGAATTCATTTATGGCAGAGGAAACCCTGCCCCACAGTTAGACTCTTCATGTAGGATGCATGCATATAGACCGACTATTGTGCAGCCTGCCAATTCACCTGGTTTTCACCACTTTGAATCTAACTCAGTGTAATACAGGCAGCTATGTTGCTATTATCCAAGAGAATTTTGAAAATTATTTGTTCCAAATGTTTACTTTTAAAGCTTACCTCAATAATCCTGTTCAACCTTTTAACAGAGAAATGTCTTTTTTCGTATTAAGTTTGCAGCCTGATATAAATTCATTTGAAAATGTGAAATTCTTACAATGTTCAAGATTTACTAAACGTTTACGACCATTGAAATAAAATTTAAGAATTAATAAATAATTAGTTTAAATTTATATCTCATTTCCAAACCAATTGCATATGTTGTAGTTTTGTCTGCAAGTGTAAAAATAAAATAAATCATGGTTCACTTGTATACTTTTATTAAAGACCCACTTTGATAATCTTTTCATCTATTTTTAAAGTGTTCCCAGTGGCCTTTTAATTATGGTTACGATATTTCTAGCCCAGATCAAAAAGCCTGTGTCGTTTTAAAGGACAGAGTTTCTGCAGAGCAGCAGGAGTTCTTTAGAAATTCTTCTCTAACGTATATGGATTTAACCATCTACATGTGGCCTTGTGGCCCACTCAGTGGATTTTCTTTGTCTGCCTCTGATTCACAATGATTTGAATAAAGAAAAACTCAGAAATGCAATGTTTAGCCTAATTGTCTTTATCCATGTCCTCCATCATCAGACAAATGCCACAAGAACATGTTAAAAACACCAAAAACCCATTTTCCTCGGAGTGGGTCTTTAAGGATTTAGCTTTTCTTGTGGTGGAGGTCAAAAGACACTTAGGCTTTTTGACATCTGCTTTTCATTGTTCCATTCATTTGAAATTAGACTTACACAGTAATTACTGTCATTATGCAGTAAATGTGCTCGGGTGTTTTTCCACATGCGCCATTAAGGGATTAAAGAGGCCTCACCTGTTTGCAACAAGCCGATTCCACTGTCTGTTACATCGAAATGCCGCTGGATGTCAAGCAGAACACCTGCAAGCAGAGGAACAGGGAAAACATCAGTGTACTTTCAACACCAAAAGACGAGCAGTATCATATTATCACACGCAAGATGTGCTTTAGGACTTATGATTGTTGGGAGTAACAGAAAGGTAGTACTTAGAGGTTGTTAACACTTAATGATGAAAAGATTAAATCTCTGTTAAATGCTCGCATGACTGCAAAACAGTGATTAAAACTAAGTGGCAACATGAGTTTGGCGCAGTGTGGTATGAATAATTCTTGATATAAAAATGTTAACAAATATTTTGCAATAAAACCACAAAGACACACTCACAACCACTTTCTCCATCATCAGCCCACTCATGGAAGCGTCCTGGGAGAACAGCAGTGAACATGATTTTATTTCCATTTTGGTTTAATTAAGAAGACTGAAAAGAGTCAGAAGAACTGGTGACTTTCCACAGCCATGGAGACATGCAGGGCTTCAGCATTGCACCGTGAGAAACCGCAGCATCTTTGAAGTTCAGGCATGCTGATGTAACCCAAGAGCAGCGCGGATGGAATGAGAGAAATCTGAATACTGCACATCGCAGGAGTTCCTTAATCATGTAAATGACAGGAGTGTTTTGGCCAATCTTTGAGGAGGAAACACATTAAAAAAAACCTGTGACATTTTGGTCTTTATCATGAAAATGTTGAAATAGACTCAAACTTTATCTTACAACAAGATGAAGATGAAAAAGATGAGGCGAGTTCAAAGAATCTATGTGAAACAGTTTAAAGTTTTGTGAAAAGGAGACGTGAAACATGAAGAATTGATGAGATATCGCAGACTTAGATGAGGTGTGGTGTGCCTGGTAGTGCAACCTGCAGACTGGTCCAGAGGATTGCAACACGACTTGTGAAAACGAAACAGAGGCATGACCAACATGCTAGGAAGCTCTGATCTTTTTTTCCAGCCTGCGTGCACAGCATACCACCCTCAGCCTGCACAGCCTCACAGCCGCACCTGTGCACAGTAGCAACAAATGCATCAGTTTTCACAGAGAAACCAGAGACAGATTACAGAGACACTGAGAGTTTGAGGCAGGTAACAATAGGTCAGATTCCTGCTGGCTGAGTCAAGCCGTCCGCTCACATTCCCAAATTACAGGAAGTATTCCCGTCTAAGTATGACACTGGAAATTCTTTTGGTTCTCATTCTAAAGACTTGACTGGTATGGAATTGATGGCCTTAAACTCAGAGCTCTGTTCACTCATTTAGGAGAATATGACAAGATTTCCTACTTCAGCACTTGGTAACTTACTTAAATCCTAGGTAAAAGCTGAAGAAAATTAACTTACATTTATGAAAAATTATTTCCTGCAACAGATAAAAGTTTACTAAAATATATTTTAAAAGACTGAAAATAAGGTTTAATTGTAATGAGATGAATTTCCTTAGGTTTTCTGATCAAGATTCTTCAATCAAGGTGGACTTTCTCAAGAATTTATACAAAATTGTAAAAGCAGCACAAGGGAAACACAACCAGACAACGATCTCTGGAGACTGTGTGTTTGTGTACCTGTTGGAGTTATGTATGCGGTGAAAAAATATGTTTAAGGTCAACCTTGTGCCGTGCAGGTATGAAGTTTGATACAAGTCTCTGGAATGAGTGAATGTGGATTTATAGGGTAGAAAACAATACACACTTTTCATGTTGTAGTTTTCAAACCTGAAATGAAGGCTGTTCGATGGACACCCGTTCATAAAAATGCTACATCAAAAACTACAAAAATGTGAAAAATACTATCGCATTTGTGCATTTTTGTACTAAGGATTGCAGTTTTCTCAGAGCCACTATAGCTACTCGTATCCTTGTTAGCCTATAATTACTGTCAAAATGCTCGAATACTTAAACAAAACTATTTATGGCTTTGCTTTCGCAATCACAGAGCATGACAGAAAAGCAAGAAATGACGCACAAAAACAAACTCAGATAAAAGAAAAATACTTTTCTCTTGTGTTTAGCTGCTATAGTCGTCCTCCCAACTGTTGACAATGAATGCACAAATGCTTCTTCCACAGTTTGAAAAGTTCACAGTGGATTAAGTTGAAAGAAAAAGACCGATAGGTATTCATTGTTACAATAAAGATTTTGCTACATAAGAATAATAGAGTAATGGCAGTAGTATGTCATGGAAAGAGGTAAACACCATGGAGTTACATCCCCACCCCATTGGAATGTTTTGGTTCTTTAAGATGTTCAAAGAAATTGGTCAAAGTTACTATCAGTGTACACATCCATCTATTTTTTGCACAAGATTGCTCCTTTATTCTTAAACAACAACTGGTACTACAAACCACAACGACATTGAAGGAACATTAATTTTTTGTGCTACAGAAAATTGTGTTTTTGGTGTTTTTAACATAGTCTTATGGCATTTTCGGATGATGGTGGACATATATAAAGAAAATTAAACTTAAAATTGCATTTCTGAGTATTTCTTTTAAATATTCATCTTGAAAAAGATTACATTTGTGCCATAGTAGTAAGTACACAAGGCAGGCCACAAGCTCCACTGGCAGATAAATAGATCCGTGTACGTCCTTGTTTTCCTCTTCTTGAGCTGGCATCTGCATCAAAACTGTACGGCTGGATAGCTCCAATATTGCTCGCCATTCTTGCTGCACCAGTAATGTTAGGTTGGGGGTGTGAGGGAATGTAGGCTAGCAGGAGAGCGTGTAAATAGAGAATTCTCATCCATGGGGAGGGGAAGAGGGGCGGGGTTGCTCTGCGCCCACCAATCAAAGGTGAATTTCTAATGAACTCCTAGATAAGAAGTTTCTAGATTTTTGCAGAAAGCAGCATAATTATAATTAAAAGACCACTAGGAACACTTTGATAATAGATCAAAAGATGACAGGAGTGGGAATTTATATTTGCTGTGGTTTTTTTCAAAACATTTATCTTACCTTTTTGGTTCCTTTGTTTGGATATATTGTAAACTAATGTTGAAGCATTTAGGGAGACAGTTTTTATCCTCTAAATCAACAAGAGGAGCTGATGTAAAAACCCATCACACCGTCCTTAGTTCGTCTCAGAAGACGTGACAGCGTCCCTCCACCGAGCGCGTCAAACAACAGCTTAGCAAAGCTCAGTACAGTAAGACTGCAGCTCTACTGGAATTATTAGCCCTGGCCATTTGAGCACTGCCACACATACACACACACACACTCTGCCGAGAGGGTGATCCCAAACCCCGCACCAGATGGTGGAGCGTCCCTCCTGGACAGAGAGTGTGCCTGTCTGAGCCACACCCGTCTACACTTAGCGCACAATTACCAGATAATTAATAACGGTTGAGTTAGCAGCATGTTCTGCATGATGTTGCAGCTGAAAATTCAAACACCCGCTGACTGACAGCGCTGTAGAAATGAATATATTGCTGTATATGGCTTTAGCAAGCAGGCTGCGCTCCTGTATGTAGATTTAAATAAAAGATAGGAGTCAGATTAAAACCACATGAGATTGGAGTGCAATAAACTGTGCTAATCTGTAAGAGATTAGAGAGAACAAGCAGAGTGTTTGTGTAAAAAACAGCACGGACTGCTATATCGCCTTTTAACACCATCCAGCCCTGCTCTTTCCTAACAAACTGTTTGCTTTCTCAATGTCTCCCCTCCTCCGGCTCTCATTCTTTATCATTTTCTGATGCTTCAACCCTCACCCAAGCTGGCTGCACACTTTAGTTGCCATGGCAATGCTGCATGCAAGCGCAGAGAGATAAAGGTCAAAAGATTGCTAAATAAATGCCTTTCAAATATTCAAACTGTGTTGTTGGGTTTTTTTCCCAACAGTGTCAACATCTGGGAAGATTTTTTTTTCCTAGCTTGCTGCATTCATGCGGTCAATAAAAATGAAATGAGGAATAGGTAACATTTACAGCAGGCGGCAGACACATTTAAGGTAGCCACATTAAGGAGTTTCTGTAGTCTCAGACCTCACAGTGGCCGGAGCGTCTGAGCATGATGCCAAAAAAGGAAACATGGTAGGAATGTGAATCTTCCTGACAGCACACAAAGCACCTGCTGCTGCCATCGTCTTTCAAAGTAGCAGCTATTAGCGCACGGCGGCAGGCCACTCCCTCGCAACACCTCTGCGCTCGCCGAGGTTAACAAACAAAGATGTGGCTTGCTTTTATGTTTCACCTCCACTACTGACCCATTTTAATGACATCACATTTAAGTCTGCTTTGGCACTAACGCACCTCTTTCATGAGTTTGAGGGCGCTGCTGTGTTTTGCTGTAGCTGGACCGGTTGACACAGCGTGAGATGCCGTGTGGAGCTGACACTTATTCCACCCGCTCATAAAGTCGGCCTTTATGGCCGGGGCAGCTTGAGAAGAAATGACTCAAAATGGTGAATGTTAACATGCCACAAACAGTGCATTCAGAGCCATGAATGGTGAATGATCATCTCAGATATGAATAGTACTTTTTGTAGGCTGCCTGTAGCCTGTTGACAGGCAGTATGTACCTAATAAATCTCAATCAGAGGCTGCAGAGACATGACACAAACGTTTGCTGCAGCTTAATCTAGGGCTGCACAATGTGAGGAAAACCTGCGACGTGCAACATTAGGGCGTTGCCAATGTGACTTGGGATACATGAACAAAAAGCAAAAATAATAAATAAATAAAAAGTCTACTTCATTGATTCCATTTTACTGCAATAGTTGTACTTAAATAAAAGTCAACATCAATTAAATTATTATGACCCTTGTTTACATATGAGGCAAGCATCTAACATAAAGGGCACCATTTGATCGACCAATGACATTATTCCGATTAGTCCATAATGTGAAGGGGTCCATCCAATTACAGCAGTCAACGACGTGAATAAACCTGTTTTATCCCTTACAGGTTAACGGGGCGGCCAGAGCCCATCTCTGCCACTCGTGGGCAAAGGCACGGGACATCCTGAACAGGCCGTCAGTCTGTCGCAGAACCACACCTTGACACACTCACATTCACACCTAGGGACAATTTAGAGTTACTAATTAACCTATGCAGCATGTTTTTGGACGGTGGGAGGAAGATGTATGTATTTGCATGTTCCTGGAAAACATGCAAACAGAACATGCAAACTCCACACAGAGAGGTCCCCCAAATGGTATTCTGTTTCCCCCAGAACGAGGGGCCTTCTTGCTAACCAAGAGCGCTAACCATTGCACCACTGTGCAGCCTACTCAACAACGTGAAGGGGGCCCATCCCATTGGTCAAATGCATATAATGGCTTTAGTATTAACTACTTCAAGCTGTCATAAGATTGTCTTAGCATTTGTGCAAACATTTAAGATAATCATTTATCGCAGTTTATGTCGTCTTTTGCGATTTGTGTTTCAGAAAAAGCTGATGGTTAACAATACATTTTCTATTTATTTTCTGGCCAAGCTTGATCCAATGCAACAAATCAGAGGTGTGTTGTACTGCTGTTGGAAAGGAAATTTTATGATTCAAAGTAAATATAGCATCAAGTTTTTGCAAGGCCAGCATTACTTTGACCCACACATGCCACACCCAGTACGGCCATAAACAGACAGCAGCATGGAGGCCTCCGGCAGCTTCCAGGGGGCAGATTTCATATCAAATCCCCAGCAGACACTTGTGGATTCGTGGCTCTCCTGATCTATTTTGGCTCAGAGAAACTAGGCTAAGTGGAAGAAGAGAATCACATTCCACTTTTGCAGTTAAGGATGATGGTGAGGCACTGTGACGCAGAAAAGGAGTCACCAAGAGCAAGAAAAAGGTGGTGGCCACACCAGGGATTGGTTTGTTATTTTAAAGCATGTGTTTCCATTGTTAAGTGCGTATTTGTGTGTGTTTGTTCCCCTTTCTTCTGGTTTTACTGTGAGCAGGAGCCCCTGGATGGAAGTAGTTCATCCTGGCCAGAGTGTTACAGCCAGTGGTAAACCGCTGTGCTGATGTGGCCAGATCCTTTCCCCTCCATCCTGCAAAAGGAGGTGATCCCTGTTCATGTGTGACCCCAGCCAGGGTAAATAGCCTGGGTAGGAAAGCAGCAATGGAGATGTAATGAGTGAGGGGAAAGTGGAAGTTTAAAGATTTTTCCTAATCTGAGTGTGTGAGGATGCAAGCTGCAAGAGCGGCTCAGACTGGAGCACAGGAGAACGCCGACCACAAATATGTCCGAGTGCGGCTGGTGGGTTCCTGACCAACTACTCTCCTCCCTTGCCATGTGGCTGCACTGGGCGGAGGAGCAGTTTTTCCATTCCACTTCCTTTGCCTGCCACACAGAGAGGAAACGTTCTACAGATGTGTGGGAAACACTGCATGCAAGCGTCAGAGTAAAAGCGCACGGACAAGCAGTTGATTCTCCAACAGTTTCATCCAACGATGAGCTTTGAGATTGTGCATCCAGGAAGACCGAAAAGCATGCAGGTCACACCCAAAATGAGAATCATAACATTCTAGATATAGAACATTCTAGGTGTCATTTAATCTAGATCTATAGCATCTTTCATGACATCCTTAGACACCATTGTTATCCATTTTCAGCATTTGATTCTCATGAAAAATGAAAAATAAATATATAATAAAAGGTAGAGAACTGGCAAAAATGTGTCCTCTGTAACTGGATGAATCCAAAAAAAGCAATAAAAAAATAATTCAACTTTTAAATCACTACATGAAAATCTAACTCTTCAAGAAAAAAAAAATAGTGTAACCAAGACATTGGTGTATGACGAGTATTACTTTATGTTATGCAAAGAGATTCCACTCACATTTGTGTTTATATGTAACAGTGCAAAGCCTGACAGACGCCCACTGGACCGCTGTGATGCCCTGATTACATCCATACCTCTGTGAAAGATGGGGCATTATTTAGGTTTCTCCCTGCTCCCTAACATTTATTGTGTTTATCCAGATGATGTTGTGTCTGAACTGAGCAGGAGCTGCAGTCCTGAGGATTCTAAAGCAAAAGTCTGAACTGTTAATCCTGTGGTCTTTGCAAAAAGCAGGTTTTTACGTGATCTTATACCTAATATTTACATGTATGTGGCACCACATAAGCGTAACAGTATCTTTTAATAACAATAATAAATCTGCACAGTGTTTATTTGTTGCTGTTTTTTTTATAATCTTTTTTTTTTTTTCCAGGGGTGCAGCCCTGTCCACCTCAATCAGGTTGGGACAACCAGAAATAGCTTTTTCTCCTGGAAGTGTCCTATTTAGGCCATTGCCTTGGTAATAAGGGAATATAACAAGGCCAGATATAGGCATGGGGGGGGGGGGGGGCAAAAACATTGAACATTATAGGACATATCAAATAGATCAAAGTATTTCACGGATATGACAGCCCCTGATATTTTACCTGCACCTCATACTGGGGCTGGCTAAATCCTGGAATGTATGCAGGACCCAATGTCTTATGAATGCATTTATGTACAAAAGGGTCTTGGAATAAGACAAAAACAAAATCCACTTGACAGTCTTCTACAATGAAACCAAAACGCATTTTCTATCTATCTTGGAGCCTAAACATTTTATTCTATCAAATTATGAGCTACTTAATCATAATGTTATCAGTGTTTATCTCTAGGAATTCTGCAAAAATACTATATAAGTATAAAGTATGAAGTTTATACTTTGGATTGAATTTAAAACAGGAGGCTTGGATTCAATAGATTGTTCATTTTCATCCAAAGCCCTTTTTGAACTTTGAATATCATCAGTTATCGTTGTACTTCTGCCCATGATGTTATTTTTTATTTCATTGACAACTTTAGTTTTTATTATTTTGTCATTTCATGCATACAAGACCAAAACTGCATTTTCAAATTCATATTTTACTCCTACATTTCAAGACATCCAGGCCCATAAATTCTTTTGTCCCTAAAATTGAATCCTATCTGACACAAAACCAATATTTGTGCACCGGAAGTACACAGCCATGTCAAACACAATCCAGTCAGAGCTCTGCTAGAAAGCATGAAGGATGTACATGCTCTTATTGCAGCAATAAAACCACTTTGACATTTGAGACAGCTTTGATTTGAATCCTCAAACAGCCAGTCTGGTCTAAAACCAAACGCCTGCATGAGTGGCAGCCTTTACCACATTGATTAATAGAGCTTTTTATTCCTAAGTACTTTTCCATCACTAATCAAAGACTTTGGATTCAGCTCAGGGCCTGCGCTGCATTAGTCCAGACCAGTGGGTGTTAAATATTTGATAATGGCGTAAAGGATGTGTAGTGAAGCATCCGTGGCGCAGACTAAACCTATAGCTCATCAATATTACATCCAGCCAGTAGTACCCTTGTTTGTGTCAGATAATGCATTAGATGTTTTGAAAGGAGAACCACTGAGGCGTAGCAAAGGCATTTGGGATGTGATAAGACTAGCTGATTGCTTTGGGATATCCATGAGCTGCTCTCACTCCAACCAGCATCTCTGGAATACTGAGAAGAATCCCAAATACACATTAAACGTGGAGATGGAATGATTTTTTTGAGTCAAACAACACTGAGACAGACGCTCAAATAATCGGGGCACTGAAATGGGAATCACTGTGACGACAAGAATCCACTGTGTCCATGTTTTCGTTGGAACAATAAAGGACTGAAACATTTCAAACCACAGAAGCATGCAACTCATTCGAGACTCGTCCCGTGTTTTGTGTGCCTGAGCGCACGCGCCAACAGAAAGCACACAGCCGGCATCCGCACGGGTGTACCCATCAGTAATCCTGCTGCTTTTTTACATAACAGTGTGGAGGATTAAAGTCCTTATGTAGAGTTTTTAATGAGATTTCTGGTCTCCCCTCTCACTTTCTTCTCTGGATTCTCTGTGGTTTTTATGGGGGCTTTTAAAATCCCCTGCTGCCTAAATTGTGCGTAAACAAGAGGCTGCCTTTGTTATCCTAAATTACTTAATGAAATCAATCTACAAACAGCATCTTTGATTTTCCAGACTCCAAAATTAAGATACCCTCATTTCAAATAAAAAATTTGCAACTCAAATATGACACTTTTTCTCCAACTTTTTTATTTTCTACCAGCAAGATTGAAGGATTATTGAAAATAAGTAACATGTTGTAGTATTTTTGCACTCTCCGCTTGACGCCAGACTTCTTCTGACTTCTGTTTGACTTCTGTATGAGCTGGAAAGCATAACAATAAGATGCCTTCAGGCTGTTGCGTGGACTGTATAGATGTCAAAACCCATTTCTCTTCTAGAGGCTGGGAGAAAAGAAGCCTTTAAGAAACAGAACTGTTTAAATTTTGCATTTTCAGCTCAACTGGGCTTCAAGCTAGCAGGAATGGTTATTTTCTCTGAATAAATCACTGCACTTAAGCTTTGAAAAATGGAAAAATAATGGTGAAAGAGTCACCCAGCTGGCATCAAACTGTTTTTTTTTGTTGCTCTTTTAACTTATGTTTTTTTTTTAAAGCATTTCTTTTAAATCTATCAATAAAAAAATACTTATCATTCAAGAAATAAAAGAGAAAAAGCAAAGATGAAATGATGGCGTGCAGAGTATTTAGGATCTAATTAGTGCATTTAAACCAAAATAGCAGCAAATGTATACATTTGTGTCATGTAAAGAATGGCACTTTAATTGTCTAGTTTGTCAAACTAAGTGTGAGATTCTCAACAGAGTTCACATTGTGGGAAAACACCTCAAGGAGCTTTTCTTTTGCTTTGGTGCCTTTTAAACTTCCTGAACATTCCAGTCATTTAGCCTTAGGTAATATACTATTCAGAGACTTGTTAACGAAGAAATGTCCACATGAGGCTATGTGGATGCCATTTTCAACAATTCTGCTTTTGTTTTCCGCTTACATGTCGGTAAAGGTGCACGGTTCAAACATGATGTCAAAATGTGTTGATTTATGCAAGCTGCAAACAGACGGATGCATTTAAATATTTGTGGTTTTCCTGAGTAAAGGAAACAACAGGCTTTCTGGAACAGAGTCCCGCACTTCACTAATAGGCTCATTTTTTAATCAGTGCAGGTAAAATAAACATCCAATTGATGCTTACCTCACTACTAAGTCATGCTGGCAAATTATCTGCTGAACAACCAAATGAATATGTGAAATGGTAAAGGGCAGAGCGCAGCAAAGCAATTCTTTCCCATCACTGCTGCCTTAAAAAGCAAACTCAAAATGAATCCAGTTCTGAGTGTGAAGCTTACACCAGTAAGAAAGAAAAAGTCCAGCTGGTGTGTTTGTGCGTGTGTGTGTGTGTGTCTGAGCTCACTTCTGACCCCGGTCATTAACATTAAGATCTAAAACCCTGAAAGAGGTCAGCGCCCTCATTCAGGCCTGTATTTTTCCCCCCTAGCACAGTAACAAACAACGCACGCAAGAAAAGAAAAAAAAAAATACTGCAAATCTCATCTTCATCTTACAACATGGCAGATAACCACACATCACATCAAAACATTAGCTGCGGATGATATAGCAACACACAAACGCAACTACGCCTTGATTGATGGATTTTCTGGTTGTAACACGACTCGGCTCAGTGGTTACTAGAACCCAGGAAAAGATAACATTTTATGGACCGAAATCAAATCAACATTAGGGTAGGAGTCCTCTGCAGAAAAGCTTTTTAGTTTTTTGAACACCCACTCTGATCAGTTTTTGATCTATTGTAAGTCTTTTCATTCTGATTATGCCATTTTTAGCCAAAAATGAACAATCACAGTTATCTTGGACAGAAACTATAGTTTCTGCCGAGCGGCAGTAGCTCATTCGAAATTTGCCTCTGGGTAGTGAGCAACCCCACCCTCTCTTCTCTGCCCCGTTGCTGAGAGCTCTGTTAGCTTACAGCCCCTCACAACCCCAATGCCACAAGAACACGATATGAACACAGAAAACAAGATTTTCATTGGAGTTGGTTTTAAAAAAAAAAAAAATACTCCTAATGAGAGTACCTGAAGGCGGTTTGATTCAATAGACGAGTAACTGAAAGTGCACATTTTGTTGATCAAAATTCAATTTGGGTGGGGGTTGGGGTAAGGGAATATGTCATCTTCCATCTCGTTTTGCTTCATCACATCAAGAGAGCAACTTTTAATCGAACCACTGAGACACAAATGTTCTGCTTTTTTCTCCCATTCATTCACAGCCATACATCAAAGTCCTGAACTTGGATTTGTATGCGTTTTCAGTTTATCTTTATAAAATGTGGCATTGTAAATCACTAAAACTGGAATGTAGGGAGTAAGGAAAGCATTTCTCTTTCCATTCACATTTTTTTTGGATGAGGATAAACTGTCATTTGACAACAGGCCAAAAACAGAGAAAGAGCTCAGCACATCTGAAACATCTCTTCCTCCTTCCATCCGGGCATCTTTCTGTCAACAAGAAGAGAGCAATTTGAGCAATATCTCCAGGTAAACACTCCAATCTTCCAAGATAATGACTCAGAAAGGGAGTGGAACAGTTTAAACTCAGTGTCAGGAGATGCCTGGACAGACCATCATGAAGTTTCCATTTTTGCCTTCAAAACCTCAAAAACAACTAAACGCAGGTGGTGTGTTCTTAAAGTAAACATTTACAGTAAAGGAATAGCCTCCTTCCTCTCCTTGTGACCACACAGAACCCTGCAAATGGGGGGGGGGGTCTGGGATTATTGGCCATCACTTCATTTACATGTCAGAGATTATTGGCAGATTGGACCAAGAACTGCTGGTGTTTTCAAGCCAACTTGTCAAAAAATATTCAATGAATGAAATGTTTACGACGGCAGATTTTTACTTTGGATTTGTGTAAAAACGTCAAGCTATGGATGACACTTGTAAGATATTAGGCTCCATGAAAATCTGTGGTAGATAAACTCATCTGTACGGTGACAATACTTTGCTGAAACATTAAAGAGACAATTAAGTGCCAGGGCCTAAATAAGGAAGCAAACCTAAGAAGATAAAGCTCCAGAGGGTTGAGTCTTCCTGGGCGACAACTGCTGGTGACAAACTGCAAATGGCATGAGGGACTTTCCAGAGCGTCCTTGCAGAGCTCTCAGTCTCCTCCAGTCAGAAGACTCAACCACACGCTGCAGGAATGTTGAACATGTCAAAAAAATAAATAAATAAATAATTAAATCGTAGCTACGGAATGGCTTTTAGAAACACCTGTAGAGTTATTGCAGGTTTTTTAATTCTGTCTCAAATATGTCAATTTTTTTGACACAACGTAGTGTGTATAAAACTCTTTTAGAGTATCATTTTTACAAAAACCAACAAGTGCATCTCATTTTTTTTTTTTGAAAGGAAAGTTATCACTTTTCTATGTTTTTCGTCAGCTAATTTCTTCAACTAAAAACCACTGCAATTGTTTTTTACATTTATAAAAGTCCTGCAAGGTGTAAAACAAAAAAAGTTCTGTGATTCATGAGCATAAACCAGTAAAAATTACATTTTAAGGGGAATGCTTGTCTTGAGGGTTGAAAATACAAAATTAATTATTTAAAGACAATAGTTTGAAATAATTGGATCTGGAAAAACAAATATTGCTGAAGGAGGTCAACTCTTGTTTCATGGTCATGTGTTGAGCCCATAAAGGAGAGATCTCTGTTGACTACTTCTGTATTTTCTGCACCATAGGACACACTGGATTATCAGGCGTACTGTCAATAAATAGTCTATTTTCAAACTTATGTCATGATATATAAGGTGCACTAAACTATACGAAATGAAGGCTTTTAATGTGCCTTATAGTGCAGAAAGAATGGTATGTTGTGCTTTTTCTATCACCCTGTGATAATATCAAAAATTGCCACAAGACTCAGTGTTGCTTCTGGTACGGTCACTGCATCACTGGAGCTGACATAGCATGTAGTGGGTGTTGCATATTATGTTAGAACAGCCCTAAAAAATTTCGTATGTTAAAAAAGTCCAACTTTTATAATCTCAGACATTCTAAAGGTGGAGCTGTTTTTGGAATTCACTGCAAACATAAATCATATAGTCAATGTTATCTGTACAAGCTACAGTGTTTGCTCAGCACTCTAAAATAAAACTGCCTAAATAGAGAACGGTATCCAAGAAGCACAACAGGAATGATGGAAAAAAAAAGAGCAAAAAGATCAGAAAAAAAGAGAAGAAAAAAAGAATTTGTTTCACACCATTTCTCGTGAATCTTATACTAAAAGATTTTTGTTTGACCAGTTCTGGCAGCAGTTCCCTTGATATCAGAATGTGGGTCTGATACTGTGGCTTATTAGCCTTATTAAAACACCATATAGCGTGATATCAGGAAAACATGGATTTGAAAAATTAACAGATATTATTAAGACATTGAGTTTTTAAATGAATAAGTGCATCAAAAAGTAGATTGCATTTTTGGCAACATCCCAACTACTTGAATTACGGAAGTATTGATAATTTAAGCATATTAAATAGATTGATTAACTTTTATCTAAACAAAACTATCTCCCACTAGTTTATTATTATTTTTTAATAAATTTGTTAAGCGAAACAGACAAAATAGCTAAAAGTTGTATAAACACACATTTATGAAACAATAACTTGTTGAAATGCCTTATCTGTAAATCATGAAATGAAACATGTAATGCTGAAGCGCTGTATCAAAGCGGAGGCATCGCTTTGCAGAACAAGTGACATGATTGTGATTGCAGTGGGTTTCTGTAAACACAGACAGCTTTCACACAATTAGCCCACCTTCACTCTGACAAATCTAAAACAGACACGCCACAAACCATCGACCTTTTCAGGGTCATGTCAGCAAATGCGAGCGTGTGTTACAACTATTCCAAAACTAGTTTATTCATATATACAAGCTTCAGAAATCAAGCGGATTTTTTTTCCTGCTGCAGCCTCCTCCAGAGTGTGTTAGTGGGCACATTTGAGGAATTTTACAACTACCACACCTGTCGTTTTCATCAAAATAAATATCTTAACTCCACATGACCTCTCTTAAACATCTTTCTGATTTGAATATAGGAAAGCTGGTCTGTGCAGCAGCCTCAAACCCACTGTAAGACTGTTGATGCCACAGTGACGGCTGTGGGGAAGGATTGAGTGAAAAAAGTCTCCATAAAGCTGCCATCAGCAGAAACCATGAAACCCTCATGGCTGTTGGGGTAACTAAGTGAAAGCTGCTGCTGTGGAAGTGTCTCAGAGGCTGGATGGCAAAATCTGGAGCAGCCACATAAAAAGGGCCTCCACCAGCACAGGAGGAAGCTCTGCCTAATTCTGCTGGTTTCTATTACAGACGTCTGCTAAATCTGAGCCTAAAGAACACACAGACTGTTTTCTCTCAGAAGTAGAACCATTGGATATAGACATAAAGGAGATTAGTGGCAAATCTGTGGGAAACCAGTCTGGAAAAGTCCACTCAGTGGGGAGTCACAATTATGAAAGCACCCGCTTTGACATCTAATGGACACAAGCGATATTTTAGAGTCGGCAATAACACAAAAAAGTGAAACCTCCTTTTGCAAATCTGTGGATTTCCTCTATACAGTGCAGCTTATTCAAGCCTGCTTGAGATCAGATGAAAAAAAAAAAAAAGCTTGCCAGAAAAAAGGCAGGCAGCTTATAAAGTAAATTACTAGCGGGCCTTCCATCCTTTTAATGCCTCTGCTGTTGTTCGGAGACCTTTAATGTGAACGCCATAAAATAAGAGAGGGTGAAAGAGGGAAAAGGGTGAAGTGTGAAACAACTGGCTGATAAACCCCATGTGGACCACACAACTGCTCACCCTGTATTTTGTCTCCCAAAAACGGACACATTTCAAGGGCTGCTCTTCTGATTCTCCGATAGTTAGAAAGTTTGATTCATCCGCAAACCCCAGATTCTTACATTTCATCCTCTGAGAAAAAAATAAGCAACTTTTTTTTTTCTTTTTGCATTGTGCATTTCTAGCTACCAGTTAGGCTAAAAATGTCTCCAGTGGGAGGCAGAAAACTAGCTCATGTTCCCCACTGAGTGCTGTAGGTGGAAGACCGCCTCAGGTCTCTGTAGACGGCGATAATGAGCAAGTAAAGTAGACGGAGCTAACGGGGATTAATCCGCTCGGCCAGTCAGACAGGATACAGAGCTCCATCTTATATTGTCTTAGTGTGTAACAAAAGAGCTTGTCTTAAGAGGATTATTAGCACGGCCTCTGCCTTAAGATGCCAAAGGTTCAGACGTGAGGGTCTCGCACTCATCTTGCGGGATGGAAACATGATGGTACGCCTAAAATGACCGCTTGGTTGAGGCAACCATAATTGCAGAAGTGCAAATCCACCACTCCCTAATATTCCTGCTCCAGTGCAAAAGAAGCAGCAGCCCACACCCCACAGATGCTTAGCTGGCACAGAATGGGGGGGCTTGATTTAATGCACTTACGAAGGAAGTAAATAACTCTGCGCTTCATGCCAGCCTCATATTCTCTGAAAAAAAACTGTAATCCTCTCTTTATGATAAGCTGCCGAGCAGCTTGGACCGTCTGCAGAGGACCAACACCAGGATTTAAGATTTCAAAGCTTCCTCAAATTAAATTAAACCTTGTACACCTCCAAATCTAAACACTCTTCTATATTTTAGCAGACGGCAGGAGGACCAGAGGAACTCATCCCTCCACACCATAGCTTCTCCTCGCTGCCGATACAGTATGACAGTGACAGAATGGGCTCGTGGATCCTGGACACGCTGCCTCAGAGGTAAAAACAGCCACAAGCTTGTGAAGGGGCACTCCAGGTCAGACCTGAACCTAACCGGCACACATTTAATAACTCAGCCCTTTCATTCAGTCCTATAGCTCCGACACAGAAATTGACAGTTTTTCCTTAAACTTACATACGCACTCCGATGAAAATAGTGTTTTTAACTTGTTCTTGTGACATTTTTCTGATGATAGAGGACATATGTAAAGAAAATTAAGCTTGAAATTGCATTTCTGAGTATTTCTTTATTCAAATCGTTGTAAATTAGGAGCAGATGTTTGAAAAAGAGCCATTCTAATAAATCCAATAGCAGAAAGAGTGTAAACAGAGAGCTCTCAGCAGCAGGAAAGGGAAGGGTTGCTCTGCGCCATTGGTCCACAATTCAGAGGCGAATCTCTGCTCTGCAGAAACTACATCCTAGAAAACGACACAGGTTTTTTGGTTTTGCCAAAAAAACAGCGTAATCAATTAAAAGACCACTGGGAACGCTTTGGTAATAGATCAAAAGATTTAACTAAGAGTTCATACATTCAGACTGTAACCAGAAGAGCTTCTGTGTTTAAACTCCACAACACAGAAGAGCAGCAAACGACTTTATAGGCCTTTTGATGAAGCCCATGCACAACAGCAAAGCAGATGTTCAAAAGCTGCTTTAAGAATGGTTTACTGAGGAGAATCAGAGATGGAAGAGTGAAGCACATGAGCTTCACTTTATTCAGACAATTTAAAAAAAATGACAACAGCATTGTGATTGATGCTTGTGGCTCGAACCCTCTGCTTTGGGTGAGCTAAGGGAGAGCCGTAGAGGTTTGAGGACGCCGTTTCATTTAACCTTTGCATTCATGTGTTTGTGTGGTGCAGCTTCAGCTCTGACACCAGGGATTAGCAGAAAGATCCACATCTTTCACGCCACTGCTGCACATGGGTGAGTGCCATTTTCCCATCATTGTTGTGGATAAGAATAGCCCCGGTGTCGAGAATGATCGTGCAGTGTCTCCGCCACAATGCTCCACACACTACAGCAATGGCTGCTGGTACAAAGACCTTTTGACGTTTAGGCTGAGCAGTGGGGAGGGGGTTCTGTGTGGCTCAGTGCTGCCAACATTCTGCCTCAGCTTGCATTTGCAGGCCTCCGCGGCAACCCCCCCCACCCCCTCTTATCTGCATGCAGCCCCTCTTGACACAGCGGAGAGATTCCTCCGTGTGTGTGTGTTGTGTGCAGTCCATCAAGCTCACTTTATCGACATTCAGATAAACGAGTTCAGGAACTTCCTTCTGACAGCAGAAGAAGGAGGCAGAATCCACTCTGTGCACCCGCTTAATTATCCCTGCAACAGAGCTCACACTGCAGGGGAGGACCGGCAGAGGGGACAGTGGGTGGGGGGGGGGGGACATGCTAAAGCTGCCCAAGAATAAGCCGTGTTGGAGAAACATTTGCCGGTCCTACATCTGACAACTGTGCTGGCCATACATAATGCAAAACTGTCCAGCAGCAAAGTGATGGGAACGGACCCCCCTCTGCACTGAGCCCAGCCTCTCCCCAAGAGGGTTAGCCCAAGATGCTGCATCCATCAACACCTCCTCCAGCCCCACCTCCTCTTGTTTCGACTTTGTCTTCCTGCCCCTCCAGTTGTCAGAAAAACACATACAGCAGAATTTACATTCAGGAACACTCGCTGATCTGATTCTGCAGAAGCAGAGCGGGTATGGAAATGACAGCGCCTCTTCGGAGTAGCTTAATGAGGGCTTTCCCCTGATCAAAGCATGGGGAGGTGTGAGGAGATGAGAGGACAATTGCAGCTGTGGAGGGGCTTCTGACTCATCCACCAGCGTGGAGGACCAACCTCCTTTAAGCGGTCTGCTGTGACTGAGTGGCGCTTAAAGATGCTAAGATTAGATTTGCCACTGTACATCGACACATTCTTGGCGGGGCTGCAATGACCAACCAGGCGCCCAAGGCTTTGCTGAACCCTCTGCAGTTGACAGACTGGACCTGGATCCTTCAGAATGATGAGCTGCTGGCATGATAATTGAGCGAACACATTGTTCAGTGTGACCGCACCACTCCTTTCTGCCAGAGGCCACTGGAGGGAAAAAGTTACTTTTGAGAAATGAGGCAAAAATATTGTCAGCTGTCACTTTTCTGTGTGTCCATGAAGTGAAAGCACCAAAGCTCTGCGCAGAAAAGCTTAAGCAGTTGCCCCAAAGCTCAGGCTGCATCAAAATTAACCCTTCAGCTTCAAGTTTAGTGACCATATGATGACCAGATGAAATAAGATGGATTGGTTAATCATGTAATGATTGAATCAATGTAATCTACAACCATTAGTTAAAGTCCAAAATTGATCTTTTTACTGTCTTGATTTGGTTTAGCCCCTTTCTTTTACTAAATGTATCTTTAAATAATTAAAAAAATAACTCATTATTTGTGAATTTGTGTCCCTGTAGATCCACAGAGGATTCCGTGAAGCCAATGCATCTCAGCAAAGTGAAGAAATATCACAGCGGTCACAGGACCGCATCTAAGCATCCAGGACTGATTTTACGCACAATTGAAATATACTATATAT
Organism: Oryzias curvinotus; assembly: GCA_023969325.1. Taxonomy (NCBI): domain Eukaryota; kingdom Metazoa; phylum Chordata; class Actinopteri; order Beloniformes; family Adrianichthyidae; genus Oryzias; species Oryzias curvinotus. Next base: position 9,990,540 of record CM043719.1, on the reverse strand, counting down.
GAATAAACGAGTGAATAAAAGAGTAAACACACGTGCGCAACAACGGCGCCAAAGCCTGCTGTTGGGTTTCTGGATGGAAGCCGGTCGACTTAATTGATCGATCAGCAATCATCCCCACCAGAAAATCAAAAAATCAATACAGTCAAGGATTTCCTGAGAGATAACAAAGACGTGCGTCTGTTTGATTGAATCAACACCCGGGGGGAGATGAAACCAGTGAGGGGGCAGCAGTGTTTCAGGCAGACCCATTGTTCCGTCTGTGCTGAGGTGAGCTGAACGCACTTGAGCGCCTCTCGCGCAATTAGCGCACAATCACTCCAGCAATCAGGTTCCGCAGAACTGATCCACGGTCCTCACAGTGGTTCCCCGTGACACAAAAAAGTGTTTTGACACAATTAGGCTTCAGGGAAAAGTGTGAGGTGAGATTCTTACCAGTTACGGTGTATCTGTCCATGTAATTGAGAACGTTTCCAAAGCTGAGGAAAACGGCAGCAACGATCGGCGAGCGGCATTTGAGCAGCGCGGCGCGGAATTTCTGGCCCGGTTTGCAGGGGTGAAGGTCCGGGTTGGAGCGCAGTCTGGGACTCATGCTGCCCGAAAGCGTCCGCACCTCATCCGAGCTGCTGCAGCCCTCAATCTCGCATCCATCGCTCTCCACACACATTTTCCGGCACGGGAGATCCAGCGCAGAGGGAGACAGGGACGCAGTGGAGGGGAGCAGTAGAGTTGGGTCAGGACCACACTCGGCGAGGGCCCCTGCAGGTTTCTCGGAAATTAGTCGCAGTGAGGAGGCTGTCTTGCGTGCTGGAGCGCAGGAGCGGCTCTTCTCCGGATCATATTTTTCTAGTAGTGCGCGGTGACGGACGTTCGTGCGCTCCTTAGCTCAGCTCTGCTGGGTGTGACCTGGTTGTAAACTCCTCCCATCAAACCCTGCAGCGAATGATAGAAGCACCTGATACTGGTGGATGCGGCGGAATGAAGGGAACAAGAGGAGAAAACGCTGGTTTCTCAGTGGATCCAAGCGGCTGGAAAAGAGATGGATTATCTTTTTTTTAATTAAAAATCCATCCTATTGACCAAAATCTTTTTTTTAAATTCCTTTCCACCGTCTGTCGTTGCCGTTTAATTCACTTTGAGCCTGGAGTGAGGGAAAAAGCTCAGGTGTGCAATTCTTTGGATAATTTATTTGTTCAGGTCTACTCGGTTCACAGGAATGAACCAAACGTAAAGAGATTTTAAACAAAAAAATAGATTTTAAAGTTTCACCCATTTGGTTTAAGGATTTATACAAAAAACAGATGCAGCTAAGAAGGCAGATCTGTATTTTGCTTTTTTTCCTTCTTTGCTTTTTGGGCTGTAAGGGACTTTCTTCTTTTAAAATGGTCTAGATTCGGCCATGTAACCCTGGGGATACTTGATGACAATTTGTCAAAATTATCCAGTGTTTGTCGTTTTCCTGACAGTGTTCCTGCAGATTTGTGTTTATTTTAAACTAATTTAAAGTTTATACTTTAAATGCTGTCAAGCTTGAGGTCTCGGTCAAACACTCATAGGGTTTATGTTGTTGAAAAGCAGCTCTATTGGAGTTCCAAAAGGTAAAATGCAGGACTCAGATGATGCCAGGAACCAGCTGGTGTAGAAGAATCCACAATGCAGGAGACCAGGCAGAACCTCAAATGATGAGCAAAGAAAGAAAAAAAAAATGGGATGGCAAGGCTTAAGTGAGACTCAGAAACTTCCCTGAAGGGATTGGTCTTAACTGAGGACAGCTGTAGGTGATTATCAAAAGAAACCAGGTGAGATGGTGGCAGGGAGGAAGGCAGAACATCCTTTTTTAAAATCTGCTGCATGTTTGGAGTCACAGGGATGATGGAGTTTCCCTAATCATGAACAGAACATGAACCAAAAAAACACAAATGAGCTCAAACAAACCCAACTAAAGGGGACAATCCTCGCGGACGAAGGCTTGGATTAAACTTTGGACTTTGCACTTTTTTTTTCTTTGCTGACAGCAGACAAAATGGAGGAGATGATTAAGGAAAGGTCAGGTGCACTGAAGGTAAAACATCGTAGAACTGGTCATTCTCCCTAAGTCTAGAATCACACAGATTAAAGGAAACAATCACATGATGGAACTGAAACTCAGGTTTGTGGGAGTCATTTGTACATTTAAATCCCACAGAAAGTAGTCAGGGGACTTTTCTATCATAATAATGATGTGTGACTGAAGCGTAGGAAAAAGAAAAACAAACTGTTTTAACAAACTTTAAGAAGAAAAAAACAGTCTTGGACATTTGATTTTGTTGCTACTTAAAGTTTCCACTAAACCTTCCATGTCAGCTTGAACAGCAGAATTTCATGAAACCCAACTTACCCATTTTTTCCCAAGAACATCCTGAAATTCTGAGACACAAATAATGACTTTCCACCTTAGGTTGTTAGATTTTATGGAAAACAAGAGATTTAAACATTGCCACATCTCATATGTAAAAGTTTGACACGTAAAAGTTTGACAAGGAAATGCTTGAATATCTGCTCTTGACCAAAATCAGTTCAAAAGATCAAATTGATTCCCAGAAAAACGGAGTATCTAAGTTGTTTTCAATTATTTCAGTAAATCTAGGCTGAAGAGCAAACAAAAGCTTTAAAATGTGCAGTTATTTATTAATTCAGTAGGGTGTGGATCAGACCTGCTGTTACATATACAGGAGAAAGCTTCTCCTCCATCTCTCTGTGATGATCTTTAGGATGTTGCTCCTCTGGAATTAACTTTTGAGGTTCTTCTTTTGTTTCTGGCTGGCTGTCTTATCGGATCATTACTCCCACGTCAACAGTCAGTTAGTTAAGCAGATGAACTGGTAGTGTCATGCACTCACAGTGAGAACAAATGGGGACATAAAAACCCACTCCAATCATCTTTTGATCTTTTAGAAAGGTGTTCCAAGTGGTCATCTAAATATGATGATGATTTTAGCCTAAATAAAAAAACTTGTGCCCTTTTCTAGAACATAGTTTCTGCGGAGAGGCAGTGGTTCATTAGAAATTCACCTCACATCCCCTCACATCCCCAACTTAACATTATCGTCGCAACAAAAATGGCAAAAACTAACGGAGCTATCCGGTCACATCGTTTTGATCCAGATTCCAGCTCAGATGAGGAAAACAAAGACGTGAACATCTGCAATGGATGCATCAGAATGGAGCAGACCATGGAGCTTGTGGCCCATCCAACGTCATAAAAATCTTTTTCAAACAGCTTTTCTTTTCATCTGCTCCTGATTCACAATAATTTAAATAAAGAAATCCTCTGAAATGCAGTTTTAAGCTTAATTTTCTTATTCTATGTCCTCCGTCATCACCACAAGAACATGTTAGAAAAGCAACAACACAATTTTCATTGGAGTGGGTCTATAAAACACAACCTGGATGTTCTCCAGTGCAGAGCCTGAGGGAGCTTAAGACTTGAATTATTTAAATACAATAGTTATTTCGGAGAGGAAAAAAAACAGATGTGTTTATAATAAAGGATTTTATACAGACAAAGAGGTAAAAACAGCAATAATTAAAAGTACTGTCAATTTAGTTCATTATATCAGTCTAGAGAGGGCATTGCTCTTAGTGCAGGTTTAAAATTCACTTTGATTCTGCTGAGACCCAGAGAAGAAGGTTTGAATCCTGATGACTCCGTTACTTACTTTACTATCTCGTCTCATTACGCATCAGAAAAATATCAGAACGGGAGCTTTTGCCACTTCTAAAATAAAAAAATGTAAAATGTTGGCATGTAGTTGGGAAAATATAGAGCCTGCAGTGCTGGCCTCGCCTGTGCTGTGCTGGCGTTTGGTGTTTAGAGGCCAGCAGAGTGGAATGCATTAGCATGCAGCAGACCTGTTTTGTTTAATTTAGGCTGAAATGAGTAAGTTCTTTGGACAAACTCTGAAGACACGCATGGCCTTTAGTGCAGAGGAGTTCTTCCAAGGCAATCATTCACTTAGTCCCCAATAACTTTGATGTCTGGAGGGATCTCTGCTGGAATTGAGAACACATGATTCAAACACTGCAGCAAGTGGGAGGGAAGGGGCGCAGCAGAAAATGCATGAGTGATACTGGCCAGAATCGCTTTTGATTTGCTGCAGATTGATTCCAGCAGATATAAGGATGCAGGAAGGGAAGCAGGGGCTAGAGCGGCCTGTGGAGGACTTATGGGGGAACCCCTGTAAACAGTTCCTCTGAGCCCCACTCTGAGCCCCCGACCGCCTCCCCTTTCTTTGGCCTGTGTTTGATATTCTGGTCATGTCAGTGCGATCCTGTGTTTTTCCATCATGCAGAATGGCTGGACGGGCTTGGATCTATCTCGCTCGTTTCTCCTCTTTGTGGCTCGGAGCCACTAAGTCACAGCGCCAGCCTTCCTTCCTGTCTGCGCAGGGGCCGAGCCACCAGTGCGGGATGGGAGATAACCTGCTAATCGCTGGACGCAGTGCCTGCATTTATGATAAGGTTGGCTCTTTCTCAAAACGTGGTTGCCAGTAAAGTTTAAATGTCCCTCTGACACGTGCCTCTGTCAGCATGAGTATCAGCAGCTCTGCATCAGGTCCAGCCCACAAAGTCCTCTCAGAGTTTGACGTGACAGAAACCCATCTCTGTTCCTACTAACCTTCTACTTTTAGGAACTCAAACTGACTTTGACATTGGATTGACATCTCCTGGTACATTTTTAGCACAAGCCATGTTTTTTTTTTTTTAATATACATTAGCATTCACAGTTTTCTTTTCTGACTGAACAAAAGCTTACAGAAACACTTCACGCTAACATTTAGCAGCATTTTACGGTTGGTTTAGATTCTGATTATTTATAAGCTCCAAGTCACAGCCACGGGTTCCCTTATCAAAAAGTAGTACATTTGAAGTTTATTTCATGAAATATACTTGAGTATAAGTATAAAAAGTCTACTATAGACCGTGTATGCGTGGTGTGGGAAGTTCGCTAAATACTTTATCAGACTAACTTGGAACATTTTAAGTTTACAACATATGGATATTAAATGAAAAGTAAACTTCAAGTGCCTCACTTTTATAGACTAAGTATACTTGTAATACACATAAACAGACTTTTGCTAAAGGTAGTCAAAAGTAAAGCCAAATCCAAACAATTATCACTGCTATGATCCAATTCAGTCCAGATCATTTCTATCAGCCTGGATTGTCCCTACAGCATTATAATAATGTGGGCGTCAAATTATCACATTAATCGCAACTAATTAATTACAGACAAATTAACGTGTTATTTTTGTTGGACAGTTGCTTCTGCGAAGTCCATTAATTTTTGGTAATGGACACCCCGAAGGGCATCATCCCATTTATACCATGGTCAGTTATCAAAAAATAAATCCTAATTTAATTCACACAAAAAAACGCGGTGAGGTGCGTTGTCATGGTAACGACTACAGCGCTTGGACGAATTCTCGCTCTGCCTTTCTTCTAACTACTATAATAAGTTAAAGGTTCACCTCAGTGCATTTGTTTTTGTTCAAATGATGAAGCAAAAATTTGTTTCAAAGACACAAAAAGTCTACATAGTTCCATTTCTGTATTATCGTATAAATAAGAAGTTTGTGTCAATATTTTTTGGATTGCTCAGAAAAGTGTTCCTACTGGTTTTTGTGTGTTGGATTAGAGCAATCTGGATCAGATTTTTTTTTTCTCAATTGGTCAAGATTGGTGGTGTAAAAGCAAAGCTTGGAGGTAAAAATTGTAAAATGGCGTATACTTCTATAGCGCTTTCCACCTACCGTGGTGCAGCGGTAGGGCGGTCAACTCATGATCGTAAGATTGCAGGTTCGATTCCCGCCTTGCACGCCCTTGTGTTGAAGTGTCCTTGGGCAAGACACTGAACCCTACCTTGCCTCTGGTGGGAGGTTGGCACCAGTGTTCGGCAGCGGAGCCGCCATCAGGGTGTGAATGTGTTCGTGAATGTGTGTGTGCATGGGTGAATGGGACTGTAAAGCGCTTTGGGTCTTCGTAAGAAGGGAGAAAGCGCTATATAAGTATACGCCATTTACCATTTACCATTTTCCTCGAAGGCCCAAAGCGGTTTACAGTCACAGTCAATTCTGTTATAATAATAATTTTTAAAAAATTGATGATAAAGCTTTGATCTTTAACTGTGTCACAATGTCATGAATTTAAATGAAAATATCCAAAAATGATTTTTTTTTCAGCAAGTATAAGGTTAGATTAAAGATAGATTAATTAGATGAATTAATTGCAGGTCGTGATTAATAATCGCTCAAAAGATTAATCACATGACAGCACTAATTTTAATAACAGCCTACAATAGGTTTTAGTGAGGCATCTCAGGCTAAAGTCAGAGGACACAAATTTCCTTTAATGGAAAAACTATACCAAAGACCTCTGACTTCTCTTATCACTAAGACAGGTCTTCAGACTACAGACGACAGAGGTTCAAGAAGTGTTTCCTTTTAGGTCACCTGAAAAAAAAGTGCTACTGCTTTACTGTTTTTGTGACTATTTTCCAAACAGCTTGAATGGAACTGTCAGTCCTTTTTCTTAAAAACAAGCTTTTATGGGTCTGTGAGTGTTTTCATGTAATGCTCTCTTCCAGGCCTCACAGCAGCTACTATAACTGCAGAACACAGCAGCGTCACACGTAACTATGCACATAAAGTCACACACTGTGGTTCCTAATCCTCAAGTCTGGGGTGAAGCTTCAGTCACATGCTGCCGTCATTTTTCACAACTGTTGAATTTCTGTTCAGTGTTCTCTCATCATCATACAGATTTTATGCTTTTACTCCTCTTCATTTCAACATTACATCAGTGGTGCAGGTAAGGTAAGACTTTGAAAATATTGGATTAGAAACAAGGTCACCAAGATCTTAACCCTGTAAAGTCCACGACATTAAAGAACTGACAGAAAATTAAATTTTTTTGATTGACACTTTTTTAAACCCTTTGATAAAATCCACAAAAAAAACCCCAACTTTTATGAGACATAGATGAAATCAGTTATGATCCATTGGGTGATTCGGTAAGTTTTTGCTCACAACAATGTTAGTTTAAGATGCAAAAATGTTGATGTCAGTGTTCAGGAAAAACAGGACCTTATTTAATCATTTTGTCGAATTTGATCCGCACTTTTATTTCATGGTGCAACTGTATAATGGGGGTGGCCGTGGTGCAGCGGTAGGGCAGTCGACCCATGATCGTAACATTACAGGTTCGATTCCCGCCTTGCACACCCATGAGTCAATGTGTCTTGGGCAAGACATTGAACCCCACCTTGCCTCTGGTGGTAGGCGGGCGCCTGCGCTTGGCAGCGGAGCAGCCACCCGTGTGTGAATGTGTGTGTGTCTGGGTGAATGAGACTGTGACTGTAAAGCTCCTTGGGCCTTCTAGGTAGAAAAGCACCATATAAGTATACACCATTCACCGTTACGCCATTTATAATAAAGAATATTTTTCAACATAGTTTGCATTCTTTCAATACAGCAAATCGTCATAAAAAAAGTAAAAAACAAAGGAAGAGTTATTTGTACCATAAAGCAAAACTTTTCTCAACAAAAGTGTTTTTGAGATTTCATGGAGTCAACCATTTTGAAATGATCAGGAAAAGCCCTTCTACTGCCCCTACTGGAGTGATGGTGACCTACATGGCAAGTTATGTATTTTATTTTCAAGGAAAGTTTGGATCACTCTATTGAGATGGGGCTCTCAAAATCGGTGTTTAAAATATTATACCAAGGGTTATGAAGGGTTAAGAATTTTAAATGAGTGAAACAGAAACCTTAAAGCTATTGGCTTGTTTTATGACAAAGCAGCTTTTATCAGAATCCATTGAGAACTGTTTGTCATGCCTGTCTCTGTAATGTATGTGATCAGACCACCCTGTGTCTCTTCACCTCCTCGGATGCATTTGTTTTTGGAGCCGTCTAGGTCAGCGTGGAGGTTCAGGTCCGACCATTGTGTCCTCTTTTTGTACATTTTAACCCTTCTGACCTGTGGACTGTCTGTGGCCCTGGTGGAGCCGCGCCGTGCCCCCCTCCGCTGCCACGAAGACACGAGCAACAGCAGGAGCGTCTGGCAGCAGAGCAGCTGAAGGTTTATGCAGATCCGGGCTGATGTCTGCACTCATTCAGAGTCTGATCTGGTGGCTTTACTGCAACGTGCAGAATAGTGGGTGGAAATGTTGATGAAATCTAGCCCTCCTGAGGAGCAAGACCATTTTTTATCATTTATTTATTCATTTGGCTTTTCCTCCATGTTGGACCCCTCCGTCCAGCTTCATCGATCTGTGTTAATCAAACCTGGAACCACAAATATGAATTCTGTCAAACCACAGCAGTCTGAACTGCAACCGAGACGGGATTGTAGTGAGACCAGAACTTGTATTTTTAGATGGAATGAGTCTTTGTAATTACCCTCCTGCTGCTTGTCTGTGAATCAGCTCTCAGCAGTGCAGTGGCCGGTAAACCTCTTAAGGAGGAATGCTAAACACATAGGTCCAAACGGCCTGTGCCATTATTGGGTAAACCTCATATGTGGCTGCATCTCTCTTTCTGCAGTTTAAGTATGCTTTTTTTCTTCCTCAGACAAATTCTGTTTTTCTGATCTATTTGGTATTTAGCAGCCACCAAGAAAAGGAAAACAGTACTTTTATATCCGTCTGTTACCTCTTTGCATTAAAGAATAACTGTCTGTGCCTCTGTGAATTATCACATCCGTTTTGGTCTAATCAACACATTTCATTTCTTCTTTTGTCTTCCTCCAGGAGTAACACCAAGAAACAGATGAACACCTCTTCCAATAATGAAACAGAAAATGTGCATGCCTCCCAGCTGAACACAGACAATCCACATGATGTAACTGTCCAAATAGGGGATGGCACAGTGGGTGGAGAGGGACTCTTCCTCCACATGACGTCATATCAGAGCAGCAGTTTGCTGACGATAAGGACTTCGCATCCTTCTGTCAGTCGTCCTCTTCTGTGGAAGGGGGACAGAGGCACCAAAAGTCAGCAGATAAGCTTCTCTTTATGCGAGTATACCATGTCCAAGAGACCATTTTTGGGTATTAATAGAACCACGACTGTGCCCTGATTGCTCCTTGATTGTTTTCAACAGTAAAACTCCCTCCATCGCTGGATAAACACTGACCACGTCCGCTCCCCGGTGGCTCTCAACTCCCCAAAGCTGATTGGTCTCCTCATATTTATTAGCCATTGTGACCGTTTCCTGCACAGCCAGGGTTGACAGGGGAAATGGAGAGGTATACAAACAAAGAGCTCTGAAACATGCCGCACAATAGCCATTGTGTTTTAAGTACACGTCAGACTGTTACCTCCAAAATATTTTCCACATACCTTTCTGTGTTCAAGTGGCGGGGCTTGACATGCCGTCCAATCTTCTCCCTTGGTGGACAGAGTGTGGGCATGACTTTTGGAAAATTACAAGCTTAAGGCTAAAAGGTTCAAAAACAAGAGGAAATGGCGATGACTTCCACAATAAAGAAATGAAGCCTGTAACAATGGCTTCCTGTGTTTTTGTACAAGTTAGGTTTAAACAATTTCAGGGCTGTTGACAGGGCGTATATATCGCACTACTAAAACAGTACACCTAAAAACGGTGGAAAAAGGAATTCAGAAAAACTATGTGTGACTCAGCCTTTATTTCCAACCTGTTGGATGACAACATTTTCTCATGCACAATTTTTTAATTTGAATTTGTTTTAAGATGTTTTTTGAGTTTTTCCAATTATTAACTAACTTCAGAACATACTTTTGTGATTTTATAAGCAAAAAAAAATGGTTAAAAATAAGAATCTGTTTTTGCGGTCTACAAATTAAAACACTGAGCGGAATTAGCCCACCTCCTTCCCATCGTCCATCTGTTTACGAGCTCTCCCGCTAACTTACAGCCCCTTCCTCCCCCAACCTAATATTACCGGGACAACAAAAAGAGTGAGCAATATTGGAACTATCCAGCCATACAGTTTAGAACCAGATTCCAGCTCAGATGAGGAAAATAAAGACGTACATGGATCTCTTTGTCTGAAAGTGGATGCATCAGAATGGAGCGGGGCAGGGAGTTTGTAGCTTGCTTTAGTTGCTTTACGTCACAGTATTTTTTTCCCCAACAGTGTTTTTTCATTTTTTATTTTTTATTTTTTGAATAAAGAAAATTAAAAATGAACAATTTTAAACGTTAAGCTTAATTTTCTTTAAATATGTCCCTTTGTCATTAAAAAAATACCACAAGAACACGTTAAAGCACCCAAAACACCATGTGGGTCTTTATCAAAAATATATTGTTGTCACAACATTTCTTTTGCTTAAATTAAATTTAAAAAATAAAACTTGTTTAACATTTTACTCTCACAAGATTCAGCTCAATTTGGAAACGTGACATATTTAATGTGACAGAATTCTCCTTTAGGGGTGAGGGTTCAACAACCTATGCCTATGAGGGTCTATTACAAGTGTAGAGTGACAAGCTAAATAACCTTTGACCTTTCTGATTGGTTTACTTCACTGGATAACAATGAGGACATGCTCTGACATGCAGGCGTCAGAGCTGACCGGTGGATGTTTAGCACCTCTGCAGGAGCAGCTGCTTAAAAACTCATCGGCAAGGAGGTGTCAAAGCGAGCATAGGGGACATGCCCTCATGTCTGATCTTTGCGAGTCTGTGACGAAGCAGGCAAGCTTCAGGTGATGGATGTCAGCACCGACCGTGAACTCCACAAGGGTCACAGACACACAGTCTGCGGTTCAGCGAACATAAAAAAAACGAGGGGATGGTTAAAACATCACAGGTGCAGGAGACATCTCTGTCACTCGTTTAGATGAGGACATTCTGTAACATTTGACAGAAATAAGATTTAGGGTTTTTTTGCTTTTGTTTAACACTGCATGTCTTTGTTAATCGAGCACGCCTTGGTGCTTTGCGAGATGTTTCAGACATCTAGAACAAAAGAAAGCAAACATGTCAGAAAGAGAAATGAACAACCTTGTCGAAGTAAAACTGTACATCCGTGAAAATGTTTTATTTAAGAAAACACAGAGATTTCAAATTATATGAGAATTAAGACAAATAAAAATACATTTACATATAAATACAGAATTCCTGGTGACCTGTTTCAGGGTGTACCCCGCCTTTGCCCAACAGTACCTAGGTTCTCCAGCAGCCCCATGACCCCAAAAGGGATTCAGCGAGTTTTTATCTTAAATATTATGTTCACGAATGTGGTGTTTTGATATTGTAATTGTTGGAAAATAGCAATATAGCTTCAACACATGATCAAATCAAGCTTTTTGGATGATGAATTGCTGAAATAGACATTGTGAAACCTTGTAGAAGGAGAATTCGTGACAGAGCTGCTGAGGCGAGTTACTCAGCCTTCTGTCGTATTTTGATTTAGTTAAAGATCCATGTGAATTAATATTAATGTGAACACTTCAAAACAATGAAGTTCTTTTGTTCAGTTCTATTAATAATATAAAACTAAAAATTACCGGAGAAGTCATTTGAGTTGTTGCAAAAATGTACACATCGATGTGAAATGCCACAAGTGCTGAAAGTGCTGAAAAGGATCTTATGTGGAAGGTTAGTTGCAGGAGAAGCTTCTGACTTTCTTCTTTAGATCATTGTGAAATTCTTGAACATGTGTCACATGCCCGGTGTGTCCATGGTGTTTGTATGGCGGTTGTGTGGTCCTGCAACAGTTACTGCGGGAAAGGCTCCATAAATGAACAGATGTAGCTCCCTTTGTGTCAGGGTTTTTTTTTTTTTTGGAGTTTTTGGGGCCGGCCGTGGTGCAGCGGTAGGGCGGTCGACCCATGATCGTAATATTACAGGTTCGATTCCCGCCTTGCACGCCCATGAGTCGATGTGTCCTTGGGCAAGACACTGAACCCCACCTTGCCCCTGGTGGCAGGTGGGCGTCTGTGTTTGGCAGCGGAGCGGCCACCAGTGTGTGAATGTGTGTGTGACTGGGTGAATGGGACTGTGACTGTAAAGTGCTTTGGGCCTTGTAGGTAGAAAAGCGCCATAGAAGTATACGCCATTTTTTGCCTTGGTTTTTGTTTCTATTTTGTTCTGTCATGATTTGACTTCCGTTTCCTTTTTTATTTTGAAAGTTTCCTTTATGTAGAAGTTTTGAGTTTTACTGTTTATGAGAAGCAACACTGAATTATTTTCTGTTCTTTTGTTTATTTAGTCTAAAGTAATTTAATGGCATAGTTTTTCAAATGGAACTGATGTAATTAAGACAGGATTTGTGAACAAAAGTCTTCAGAAGGCAGGAATACAGGAAGTGAAGGTTAGAGGAAGTGAGGTCGGAAGCTTGACTTCCATGCAGCATCCTGAGCGATTTGTCCTCTTTCTTTCCTCAACAACTCAGAAAGCATTTAAAAGAAAGCATTTGTCATGCTTGCTTCTAGAAATGTAAAGTCTTAGTGTTGAAAGATAAATATGTTCAAGATAAAAGTAAAAATGACACATTTTAACCTTGAATCCTTTGCACATGATTGGTTGACTGTCAGAAGACAGATACCAGTCTGTCAGAACTCTTTCTAAAGACTCTGCTTATAAGTGAGCTTGAGTGGGCTGACATGAGGCAATGGATTCAGCCTTCAAAAGGCTCTCATGCTTTTAACACTCAGTCCTTTGGAATTCCAAACTAGAATGACCATCACAGTCTTCAGATTAGCCCAAGTACAATACGCAGAGAGCTTCGTGGAAGGGGTTTCCATGGCCGAGCAGCTGCATCCAAGCCACACATTACCACGTGGAATGCAAAGCGTCAGATGCAGTGGTGTAAAGCACGCTACCACTGGACTCTGGAGCAGTGGAGACATGTTCTCTGGAGAGATGAATCACACTTTTCCATCTGGCAATCTGATGCACGTGTCTGGGTTTGGAGGTTGCCAGGAGAACAGTACATTTCAGACCGCATTGTGCCGAGGGTGAAATTTTGGTGGAGGAGGAATTATGATGTGGGGTTGTTTTTCAGGACTTGGACTTGGTCCCTTAGTTCCAGTGAAAGGACCTTGGAATGCTTTAGGATACCAAAACCTTTTGGACAATTCCAACCTTGTGGGAACAGCTTGGAGCGGGCCCCTTCCTCTTCTAACATGACTGTGCACCAGTGGACAAAGCAAGGTCTATAAAGACACCAGAGTCTGGTTTGGATGAACTTGACTGGCCTGCACAAAGTCCTGACCTGAACCCGATAGAACACCTTTGGGATGACTCAGAAGGGAGACTCACTGTGTTTGACCTCACCACTTTTAGGAAGAATGGTAAAGAATTTTCTAGAAACACACTCTTCAACCATATGGACAGCCTTCCCAGAAGAGTTGAAGCTGTAAGAGCTGCAAAAGGTGGACCGACATCATATTGAACTCTATGGATTAGGAATGGGATGGCACTTCAGCTCATATGTGGGTCAAGGCAGGTGAGTGAACGCTTTTGGTAATATACTATAATAACACAGATCTTTTTTGCAGTTTGAAATGTAAACAATGTTAGAACTAAATATACATACATTTAGAAAAAGCCAGGGTCCTATTGTTTCACAGGATTTTTAAAAAGCAAGTTGTAACGTCGCTAATTTTGCCATATTTGTTCAACTACATGCAGCTTTTTTTCTTCACTTATTTACAGGTGATGTTGGATCTTCAGGTCAGGACCTTTCACTATATGTTTCTTCTTATCTATTTGGTTCAGTTTGATCTTTGTTTGTTTCTAAGATTTTTTTTCTCACAAAACAGTTTTATCATACTCACTAGTAATGCTATATAATATCCAGATCCTTGCATTGGAATATTTCCATCATCTTTGTGGGCACAACAGCAACCAAAGTCATTTATTTTAATCTGAAAGTGTTGGCCCAGTCTTTCTTTTCCAGCTGCTGTATCTACACTAGGTCACTGATATTTTTCTTCATAATAGTGACCTTTTTCATTTGGACTTAAGGGTCTTTTTTACTTGACCTTGCAATTTGTAAACGAAGCTAAATCAATATTAGCTGGAGAGGGTTTTACAGGTCAAATTATTCTTATATATTACAATTACAGCAACTGTTTGCACACTTAACAGTTCTGGCTTATAGAAAATGGAAGGCAAAGGAAATGAGTCTACAAACTGTGCACTGACACATGAACACTCCTTATGCCAGGGCTATTAGAGCAATCAGTCTTGGTTAAATCATGTTTTGCCTCACTAATGGATGAAAACTTGACAAGAACATGTTCCTAAAGTGATACAGCTGCACCACCTAGTGGATAAACTTATAAAAACAAGAGCAAAACTAGAATTTTTGGGGGAGCATTCTTTTGGACCCTCTTTGATTGCAACCAATAAAAAGCAGAACTTGTTTTCCTTGAATTCAGAGAATGAAGATCTTTTCTCTTGGCTGTCTGTAAAGGTATTTGTCAGGCTCAAAGCCCGCTGGTCCCCCTCAGGAATCAGCATTATAATACTGGACTGGATGTTCATTCTGTGTGTGGTTATGTTGATTTGAGGATCTCTAGGGTGTGAAGGAATTGTGACGTACAAAATATGACAAGGCCAAATACACACACATATATATTTTCCTGAGTCACAGATGAGGGATGTGTTAGGAAGAAGATGGAGCGCCCAGAGAAAACACATGAATTTGTTGGTTTCTAGATTCAAGATTCAAGCCAGTACCAGACTTCTGTGCAGCTCTGAACTCAGCTCAATTTTATTAGACTATAAGTATTTAGAAATTGTTCATGAGGATTGGGCAGATACGGGGCTGCACGGTGGTGTAGTGGTTAGCTCTCGCACATCACAGGAACAATCACCTGGTCCAAATACTATTCTGGGACCATTTAGTTTCCTCTCCTTGTGCATGCATGGGATTTCTCCAGGCACTCCGGCTTCCGGAGACACTTAGGCATGACTTGGTTTCGTCTTTCAAGTAATGCAATAGTTTTCTTGAACCCTTAATGGCTCATCACTCAAGGAAAAGTCTGTCTTTCTAACCTTCTGACACAAGTTAGAAGTTCTATAGCAGCAAGTTTGTGTGTGTGTGCTTTTTTTTAATTATATAGCACTTAAGTTTAAACAGGCTAGTCTGTATGTAGGTCAATAAGTTCAGAGAGTTTTGTCTCAATATGAAAAGTTTTGTAGGTTTTGGTTGTTTGGGCAAAAGAAAATTTCTGCAGATCCATTACACTTTTTTTTGAACGATTTAGCAGTGGACATTTTTTTAAATGTGAAAAACAAGGAGGCACCAGACTTTAAGAATTAACAATTCCATTCAAACAGGTACAGAAAGCCCAATTATAGAAAGGAACTGAAGGTTAAAGTGCAGAGCCAACAAGCAAGACAAGGGCATGATAAGGGGCTCACTGTTGCCATGACAACATTGATGTGATGGATTTTATGATAATGGCATGTGTGAAAATTAAGGATTTTTTTACCATTTTCATCCATCTATCCATCCATCCATCCATCCATCCATCCATCCACCCATCTTCTATTCTTGCTTTGTGCAGTACAGGGTCATGGGGTGTCAGCAATTAAGACCCAAAATGCAGTAATTCCTTCTTCATGACAGGAACTTGAAGATAAATAAAATAAACTTAAACTTGGACAAAATAAGAAATGAAAATTGTAACAAAGTAGATGACCTGACAAAAATTTACTGAAAACCAGACGTTTAATCACACAGAGGCTATATCTGATTTTTTTCACTACTCTCTAACCTTTAAAAGACAATTTACTGCTCTGGATTCTAAAGCAATTTGGACACATGCTCACTACTTTGTTTTTTCAAATGGCAAATATTATGTCAACCACGTGTTGAAGAAAAAACATTTAAAAAAAATAGTAACATTTTATGAAAATATGAATCCACTATGAATCCACAGTGTTCTGATGATGAAACCTTGGACAATTTATAAAAATTAATTTACATCTTTTTTTTCAAATGACAAATTGTTCAAACAATGCATTTTGGTCAATGGGACTGAATAACAAACCAAAGAGCACAATCCTCACATGGCGATGATGATGGAGCTTGACGTAGTGATTTTAGGATGAAGACGGGGTTTAACGACTTGGACCAATCACCACTTACTGACGACGTCTGGCTCCAACATGGCAGCGTCAACATTACAAATGACGACTGAATTGACTTAATTTCATTGGAGCTGGAAGAAAACCATTTCCTATGGTTGACATCACACTCCCTCAGTCCAGGTTTCATCTATAGTTAATGTGTAAACACCAGCAAAGACACAACAACCATAGATCTATTATGGAGGTGTCTCAGTACTCTCTCAAACAGCAAGTATTTGTAAAAAATAGCGAATGATATATAGCATAGCAGATATGATATATACATAGCAGTCTTACTGGGAAATGGAATGAAATGAAAATGGAATGCCGCCAAAACACACCTCATCTTATGACACACTGATTATACATTTACATTCTTTCTTCTTCTCTCTTCTTGATGATCTTTGGTTTTGGGGGTTTTTACCCTAAAGTTTATGGAAGTTATCTCATGGAATTGTACAGAGCCTTATGCCAATCAAAGTTTGTGAATGCCAACTAAGATGTAAATTAAGTATGTGAAAATAAATGTATTCTACAGCAAGAGTTTTTGTATGACTGAAAATAGCGAATGATATTCGCATTTCAGGCACCAAAAACTCTGCAGTCTCTTTCCCCCCTAGGGCGGTAGGTAATTAACTCACCTGTTCAGCTTCCTATTTAAGTCCAGGTGTGCAGCGTTCATTCTCTTTCTTACCGCAGCGCCGCTTTCGTCGCCCCACCCTCCTCCCCGGCTTCCACCTGTGGGCTCCGTTCGGGGTTTTTACCCTAAAGTTTATGGAAGTTATCTCATGGAATTGTACGGAGCCTTATGCCAATCAAAGTTTGTGAATGCCAACTAAGATGTAAATTAAGTATGTGAAAATAAATGTATTCTACTGCAAGAGTTTTTGTATGACTGAAACTCCATTAATTTTATGACCACAAACACAAAGAGAATTGAAGCAATTTATTTGGAAAGTAAACAATAATTTAAAAAAAAAAACTGCATTTACCAAAAAATATAATCACACTTTCTTTTCAAGTAAGTATTTTCTCAGGACCATTCAGATGGGAGGTAATCTTGTAATCAGCAAACCTAAACTGGATTGTGAGGCATTGATAAACAGGCACGAAGAGACGGGCTGGTGTTTTGAGTCCTACGCTCACTGGCAAAAAGCTGCTTGTGGGCAAAACAGTACAAAGACAGCACAGGTAAACAACAGGAGTATTTGGTTCATGGACAATTTTTTTAAAGCAAAGAGAAGCAATTATTGTCATGGGAGCTCCCACACTCTGTTCCCTCTTCAGCTTTACAGGAGTTACCATGTTTAAATGAACCTGTGTTTGGACTGATTGGCTGCTTCCACCTGCTTCAGGTTGTGATCTTGTTGCTCAGCTCTATGGAGGGTTCAGGTGGGGGATGATGCTGCTCTTCTGAAAACACACACACAAAGACTATATGATTTAAACAAGACCAGAGGAGCAAACCTGTGGGTTAGAAGCAGCTCGTTTCAGATAAAGGTGGCGCCAAAGTTGCACATCAATGAACAAACTAGGCCTACAGAGGTCAGCTCAGATCCTATAAAAACATGTCTTATCTATACAAGAGTGAATTATTTTTGGTCTTTGGCTTCCAGAAAGCTGAACTTGACCCTGTGTTATGGAAGTATGTGAGCAGAAAAAGGGATTTCAACTTTAGGAAGACAAATGTCTTTGAGACAATGGGCTGACTCCATAACTTATGTTCAGACGAGACTAAACACTCAACACACAGCATTGGCATTGAAGCAAAAAACAAAAACAAAAAAAAAAATCAAGGGGTCAGATGACACAAATGTGCATTCAGAACTGTGTTACCTTCAATCAAACGCAGGACTGCTTTACTGTCTTCTGTGATGTACTTGGTGGTAAAGAGGAAAAAAGCTCCACCCAGGATCCCAATAAAAGGACACACCAGGAGGCTGAACTTCAAGCTGTGGAAGCTCCAGTTGAGATCATCAGGTTTAGAGGAGCGTACAGCATCAGAGATCTACCAGAGGACAGGTAAAGAAGCATCAGCGACAAGATTCATGTTGTTTTCCAAATGTGAGATGTGAAAATATCCTCATGTTTCTCACCACTCCTATCAGGTAAGGGCTCCCGGCATCTCCAAGGAGATGAGCGAAAGAAATCTGCAGAGCTTCAGCTGTAGCTCTTCTGGTTGGTACGACAACATACTGGAGGGGAAAGTAGAAGGGAAATCACTGATTGGTGCAAAGTTTCAGCTGAAATGTGCCGTATTTGAGCGTGCAAACTCACCAGCAGAATATCAGCCATGACAGCCCAGTTCAGAGAGAGCAGAAGTTCACCGCAAAAAGTGAATACCTGAAAAAGACATTGAAGATTCAAATAATGTGGGAGATGTTGTCAAATACTCACCGATTAGGGTCGATATAAATGGAAAAGGGAAGAAAAAAGGTGGAGGGCGCTGTTTCTTACATAAGTGGCCGGAATGCTGGAGGCCGCCACAAAGATTATGATGAAAATGCATGGCACGGATCCCAGCATGCCCACTCCACAGATGAGCGGGTCAGCGTATGGCACCTTATCCCTGAACGTCCTGGACAGGGTGGTGCCTAGAGCACCCCCGAGAATGCCCGTCGCCACAGTTACAGCACCAAAGATGAGACTGAAGGGATGCAAGATCAGAGGGAATGGGTTAAATCTGCAGACGTTAGAAGAGAGTACATTGAAAGCCTGTGCTGCACCTGTCTGTGGAGTCGCAGGGCTCATCGGTGCAAGGTGGGCGGAGTCCCTGTGTGACATGAGCCCTGGACAGGAAGGTGGGCACCCAGAAAGCTAGGGCTCCGGTGAGGAAGGCCAGAGCTGTCACTCCCATCGATGACCACACATAGCTTTTACTACAGAAAGAGGAAACAAATGAAGCTTAAATGAAATTTAAGAACCATATCAACTTTTTACATTACTTAAAGTCATTCCATATAGTCTTGGATAAAAAAATGTACATTTCCTTAAATTAAAAGCTTCAAGTTTCAAAATAAAAGAATTACATGTTCTTCAAGAGATCTGAAATGTCTGATAAATAGTCACTGTAGCCCAAGAACAACATCTAGTTTACGATTTTGTAAAACAGCAGCAGACAACTCTGAATAGACTGTTTTGTTTGTTTGTTTGTTTGTTTGTTTACATAATCAGTTTCTCCTACTGATGCAGACAAACTTTGACCTCCTCTTCTTCCACTGACACTGCAGTGGCATCTTAATTATCTCATTTTACTGCTTTTCTGCCATCAATATTCTTTGATTTGTTTGATATCACAGCACGCTTATTTTGAAATGTTTTTGGCATCAACAATACATGAAGGGTTATACATGGGATTCTGTGTTTGCTTCCTGCAGTTTGCAGTTTGACCTAACATTATTTTTCCTTGGTTCTTTGAAATCCTCCAGTGGTTGTTTTCAGAAGAACCTTCACATTCTAAAGCCCTGCTGACTTGCATGTAAGAGAGTTTAGCTTCAGCACTCTTACGATCTACATCAATAAAGATTCCTTTTAATTATTAACTTTGAATAACCTACATTCCTACCAAACTCTTTAGGATTTGTTTTCTGTTTAACAACCATTTTGAACATAATTATATCAATATATCCTTGTTTAACTGACTAACTATAAGTGCCTAAGGCCTTTACGGTGGGTAGAATTTTAGGAGACAAATTTACTTTAGATCCAGGAGTTTTATCAAAGTAACGGTCTATTTCAATTCCCCACAATGTGTAAACTATCTGAGCGATAAGGCAACCATTGAGCAGAAATTCTCTGTTCAAGAAGATAGAATCTGGTTTTTAGAGCAGACCAGAAAACAGAATCAGCACCATTGACTGTTTAGTAAAACTGGAGTGAGTGACCCCTCCCCACTGGCGTTCCAAACAGGAAGTACCCGCTGGTTCCAAAAACCAAAATCCCATAGACTTCTATAAAGAAATAAACAGCAATTACTCTGTCATTCAATTTGTCAGAATAATAATTATTGCTCTGACAGAATCTCCGGAGCCAGCTTTCAGTGGAAGGGGTGTGGTCTTCTAACAAGCTCACTCCTGACTGACAAGAGTGGTTGCCATAGAAATATAGATTCAGACTGATCCTGACCAATCACAGTTTACTGACAATTTCTGGCGGCGGTGTCCATATCGTGCAAAAATGGCGACTGAATCGACTTTATTTGGTTGGAACTGGAGGCAAGTCATTTTCTATGGGTAACGTCACACTCACTCAGTCCAGCTCTCATAAACAGTCAAGGATCAGCACTGATGAAGTTCACAAACAATTTTTGCTTCAGTGAACGTCTGTTATCGCCCTGTTAGTTATCAATGTTACAATTCTATTTTAGATTGGTACACATGACTAGTAATACATTAACTGCATAGATTCAATGCAAAAGAAATAAATCTAATGTTTAAATGTATTCACATAAATGATAAGTCCTCCTCACACAGCATGTAGTACGCCAGTCATGGTGTACCACTAAGCTCTGTATTTGGTCCCATGGTTTGCTTTTATTTGAAGATAATTTCTCTTCCAATTCTATGAAAATGTTTTCTTTAGTGATTTTTCCTTTCAATGTCATGCTAAAGTAAATTTAGTCCAGGATTTAATGGCGTGTTACAAATTAGCAACATACAGCATGAAGGGGTTAAAAATAAGGCCAATTTTGAAAAATGTTGCTTTTCTTGCTTGCTTTCCCTTTACTTTGATTTGGAATTCCAATGTTTGTGTTAAAAATGTTAAATTAAATAAACACCTTTCTATTTGTCTGTATGTGTGTATGGTTGTACTCAGACTACAGCTTGTTCCTTATTATCATACTTTTTTAGAAGATACTTTATGTCTTCCAGGTAGGAGCTCTCTGCTACGACTCCTTCTCCATTGGTCTCTGCAGCACCTCTGGCTGGGTTGGGGCACAAGAAGATCATCAGGATGAGTCCAACTACACCCATGATGGGAGTGATCTGAAGAGAAAGTACAAAGTAGATGGGAAATGTTGGCACAACCTTAATGTATGAGGGGCAATGTGTGTCTCCTCACCCTGAGAGCCCAGTGCCAGTCCCCTGTGAGAGAAGCACTCCCTGCCCCTGCAATGTATCCAAGACCACTGGAAAACACAGAAACAGGACATTTATAAAAATGTCTGGTCCATGTAAAATGAAACTAACAGTTTTTTTCACCATCTACACAGAAAATGTTGCTATTTGGCTTAGTGAGGAGAAACATGATCACGTCCAAAGACGGATCTGGGTCTTTACCTTCCAACAGGGATGAAGATGTAGAAGATACAGATCATGATGCTCCGCTTACCCCCAGTAAAGAGGTCTCCTATGATTGTGGGAGCAATAGTAGAGTAGCTGGCCTCGCCAATGCCAACCAAACCCCTCAGCAGAGCCAGGAGCCAGAAATACTGAGGAGGCAGAGAACAAGACTGGTTGGTCCAAACAACACCCATTATTAGGGGAGGGGAACACTCTATTAGACACATAATAAATGAATTCTGGAAGTTTTCTGGTAATATTCTCTGGCACATAAACTCTTCAACATGCTTTATGCTAACTAATTTATGGTATCCAAACATCCAACTTCTATACCGGATTCCTGATGATTTTGTCCCTTGTTTGCTTTGATATGTTCTGTTTTGATTGAAAATGAATAAGAATGTCTTCCAACTTCTAAAACTTACTCTTTGACAGCCTGTATTTTGCAGAAAGATTGGTCAAAATGTATTATTATTTATTGAAAGCCTTTTGAAAACTATTTTTGAGCTTTTTGGCAAATCATATTTTTTGGGAGGCCTTAAAAGTCACTGTTTTTCCATTGAAAAATAAGATTAAATAAAAACATTTCTTTTGTTTGAAAAAAATTAACAGACACATTAGTGTTTGCTACACTGTTTACCATCACTTTACCATCACTCAGTTTGTGATGAGCAGCTTCCTTTTACTTGTCAGCCTCCAGCATTGAATATTAATAATTGAACATGAAAGTCTTAGAAATTTTTATGCCTTTAGTGCTTACGTTTACTTAAGCTTTTTCAAAAACTGTTTTAGCTGTCAAATCACACTTGTGAAAGTTTGCAGGAAGTGTAATTTTTCTAGGTGCAACACAAATGCAACAGCCAAAGCAAAAGGAGGAACCAGAACATGTTGCTTGATAGTTTCAAGCTAAAACTAAAGTAAAAAATCTCCAAACTTAAGTTTCTGCTTTTAAAACTTTAGCACATATTTTCCAAAATGTAATATGCTTGAGTACAGACAGAAAAAAAGAAAAAGAAAGAAAAAGATGAACTAGATAATCAATATCACTGCAAAAAAAGTCCTTCTGAAAACTAAAAAGATAGAAAAACCTGGTGTTATTGTTGAAAATCTATAGAACTGATAGAATTAGTCTTGGTGAGACTTCTTTAAATAAGTTGCCCTTTCAGCAATAAATTATAGCTTGAAATGAGCTATTAAGGTATTGTATATTGCTCTGGTATTAGAAATATTATGTTTTAAATTAAGCAAGTTTTGCAAAAAGAAAAGGTTTTATTTCTTTAAAGTATAGGTATATTCATACACATTTTCTACCCAAATATACCCTTTTTGCAGGGCTGTAACAATTAATTGATTATTTGAGTTCTATTCCTAGGATCGAACCAGATCGATCTGTCTGAGACAGAACTCAGACGAATCCACCATTTCAATTTTCAAAATGAGATAAAATGGTAATCAACTTGAAATTGGAAAATTAGAAAATGTGTTGAGGCATAGGTTTATTTCACTATAACATAAAAGTGACCAAGGAGAGCATTACAGCAGTCAACACTTATGTTATGCAGCAAATCCATTCAAAAAAGTGAATGGACAATAATTCTTGTTTACTTGTTTGTTTGTGCACATATTTAATTTACTCTTAATTATCTTGCAAAAAATACAAATAATCTGAAAAACTTCAGCTGCACTGTTCAGTACCAGGTATTTATCTCTTGAGGTTTTGGCTAATGATATCCTGGATCCATTTTAGTTCAGAGAATCGAATCGTTTAAAATGATCCAAAATCGAAAGTGAATCAAATCGAAAAAATCTACACCCCAGCCCCCATTTTCCGAGTGTTGGCGTTAATGCTCGGAGTTGCTTGTTAATGCTGTTTTTATTTATTTATTTATTTATTTATTTATTTATTTATTTATTTATTTATTTATTTATTTATTTATTTATTTGTTTATTTGTTTATTTATTATCTTAGTTAAAAAGTTTAGAGTTAAAATGATTCTGTGGGGGTTATTCAACATTTTTTGTGTTCAGTTTGTACCATACTGATAATTATTAACATTATTAACAACCACAAGAGTTGTGTTAACTATGTTCGGTGTCACTTTCACACTGTAGATAAGGACCATTGTCAGGTTCAGAGTTTTAATCAACTCTTGAAGTGTCGCATTGACACTTCTGTTTTTACTGTGCATGGCGCTCTAAAGTGTTCTAGATTTTAGTGTTCTAAAATCTACAAATATCGAATCGAATCGTTGTTGAACGGAATCATTACACCATCCAAGTATCCTTGTTTCTAGACCATAATCAAAAGTAATACTAAATTTAATTGGGATGAGTCAAATAAAACTTTCCAATTTTCCTAAATCAAGCAAGTCTGTGTCTTGAAATAATAGCACCTTTCACACAAAAAAATCAGCTCAAAAATTACATTAGAAATAGATTCATTAGAGATATCACTTAAAATAGGATGTTTTAAAGATTTAATATTTTAAGAAGTCTTTACATCCTACTGAAAAGTTACTCAGGAGTTAGCTTTGTTTAATGTGAAGTGGTGATGTTTTGTGTTTTTTTTCAGTGTGAAATATCTGGCACTTACAGACTGGCACATATGATGCAGATTTACCATCTTTTATCCTTTATGAATCAGAAAAAAGAAAGTTCCTTTGGATTCATTCTAACAGGATAAAAGAAGAGCCTGTCTCTTAGTTGGTTTCTTCCTAATCTACTTGCAGAAAATCTATTTACTGAAACTAAGATCTCTCAGAATGGCTATTATGCAATCATTAGTCTACTTTTTTTTCTTGCAAAAAAAACAACACAAAAACCTCTTCATTTGTGTAATCAGTCCTGGAATATTGTGTGTCACTATGAACACACAACATACACGAGGACATCCTGTTCACACTTACCGACTCTGTGACAAAAGAGCTGGCAGCTGCAGTCAGGAGCCACACACACAACCCACCGATCATGATGAATTTGCGGTTGTAGCGATCACCAAGGTAACCGAAGAGAGGAGCCAGGAGTAAGAAACTGCAGATAAAAACTGCACATGTATTGACACAGTTTTAATTCCCTTCACGTGGCATCTGATCATTCAATTTGCAGCCGACAAAGAAACAGGGTCAGTGGGCATGAAACCCAGCCAAAGCTTTCATATCAAAGAACAGATCTCTGCTGTGGTGCTTTCTCAATAGACTAGAAGGCTCCCACTCTATACTTGCAACACTTTTTTTTATCAGTACGATAAAAGGGGAACAAACTGTTGATTTCTGTTTTATTTTTAGGAAACAAAAACAACTTGTTTTCTTGAGTTGCATTACTATACCTGTTTGCAGAAGTGCTGCTTTGCTGTCACTTATGTTAAAGAACTTTTGGATGTTCAAAAGAACACCTGAAAGACAGGAGAAAGCACACGAGATGTAAAAAAGAACACAACAAGTTTTGCGATGAAAATTTAATACCAACCTGCTATTGTGTACCGCTCCATGTAGTTGAGTAGGTTGATGTAGCAAAGAACAGCCATGGTCACATAGGCCCGTCTGTTTGAAAGAGGTGGATTCTGGGACTCAGGTGTTGTGAGTGAGGTAACACTGTTAACAAGAGCGCCATACTGAAGCCCCGGGCTGGTGCTGAGGCTCCGGTGAGGTGCTGGGTTCTCCTTGGGTGCCTCCACTGATCCGTTTAGCTCCATGGTGAGCAGCTCTGTCTCCAAACACAGAATAGGTTTTTATGTTACAACTTTGTCGCCTGTGGAGCTGTGACTCTGCTGTTTGTTCTTTGTTCTTCGCAAAATGAAAGAACAAATCAAGATAAGATAAGGAATTTATTTTGAGTGGTAACTGTTACACATCTCTGTCTATCCTTTATCTTTTGATACATCAGATGATTTAGTTGGTAAAAAAAAAAAAAAAAAAAAAAAAAAACACCCACACAACCGTACTGGTAATGGGGTTACTCATCTGTGCAAAACTAAAAAATGAACTAACTCAGTCGGGGTGAGATTATAAAAGCTCTCTTCCTTACACTCCTTTTCAAACAATAGATCAAGCTCTACATGACTATAGTTAATGATTTGTAGATTTAATTAAGCAAATGGGGTTTAAGTGTGTCTTTATTTTTGTCTTTTTTATTTATTCATGCATTTCATCATTTCTTTAATGCCTTTGATAAATCTGTGTGATTTATTTTTACTGTATTGACTACAATTAGTGCTTAAAATAAAGAAAACCAATCAAATCAAATCCAAAAAGGTCATGAGTGTACAACAAAACATGTAACTATGAAGGTGAAACTATGGTATGTATCCATCCCTCCAATTTCTTATCTCACTATATTACTTTTGGGGTCACGGGGTTGCCAGAGCCTGTCCCGGCTACTGTTGGGTGAAAGAGGGGTATACCCTGGAAGGGTTGTCACAGGAAGCACAATCACTCCCACACAAACTCACACACATGCACATCTAGGGACACTTTTGAGTGACCAATTAACCTATATATATAACCTAGAATAAAGCACGTGTTTGGACTGTAATGTAAATCAGAAGAGCCAAAGGAAGACAGTACTTATAATGTTAAATCAACTAAACACAAAATATATTTAACTTAAAGTTTGAAACATGCAACAATAACGAGGTCAAAAATGCAGTTTGCAGCATGCCGTTTTTTAAAATTATTACTGAGTAACTGAATTGTGGTATTGAATTGCCTGAACAACATTCCTCTCGATCAAGAGGACTGTTGTTCGACACGTCATCTGTGGAAAATTAGCATTTTAGACAGTTTCAAAGTGTCATTTGAATTTTAAATTTTAAATTAAATCATGACTCCAGTGCTTCATTGTTCATCTGGTAATGTCTTCTTCCCTTTGACTCAATCAGTGCTGTGTTGTAATGCACCACAATCAGCTTAGAGTTTCACCAAAGGAATGGCTGTTAGAGTTTCTGTTAAGCTTAGAAAGACAAACCTACATTTTGTAAAACCAAAACTAAAACAAAAAAACTACTTTTTTAGTATTAATAAATCCCTCAGCTTTTAAATTTTTCATTTTCATCAGGACTGTTTTCACACAGTATATTGAAATGATCATTCCTGAGCTCAGTTTTTGCAGGACATAATTTCTGATTGTTTATGTGCTTCTGCTGAATGTTCAGAATAGACCATTTGACTGAAAAAAAAAAACGAACTAAAGAAACATGGACGTAAATTGAATCAATAAAAGTCAATAAAAGAATGTGCTTGTCTGACTGCTCACGGCTGATAACACATGATGAAACCGTTGTATATTTCCTCCTCGTGTAAGACTTCTGAATTGCTCCATGATTAACCTTGTTTACTGGAAATAACCTAACACAGTTTGCAGCAAGGTTTGGTAAAAAATAGTCATGGTGACACAAAAGGCAATTACACAACAACTTTGACAAAGCACAGAAGGAGAAGTAAAAAAAAAAATACAGTTTTTTACAGCTCTATATACGCAAATGTGTTGCTAAAGGAGGGGAGTTTCACAAGCAAACAGTAACTTTCCTGCTTGTTGTGTAAAAGAAACACCAGGGCGGTTCAAAAATCTACACAAAATTGTTAAGACTGCACCACAATGCCTTGGAGTTTTGGCATGGTGCCCTCAGAAAAGGCCACTAAATTGATGCCCATGTTTCAGATTGTGTGCAGTGGTAACAGTGTGGCCATTGTGTGCAAAAAAATAAAAAAATAAAAAAACAATTCTCAAAACAACGCTCAAGTCACAATTGCACAGGTCAAGAAAGCTTCCACTGCAAAACTCAAAGTCCTCTGCATTTTTATCAAACTCACCGTCACAGCAAATGATGTAATCAAAACACTCAGACGTGACCCTTCAACTCATCAAAGTGTCTTGAAATAAATTAGCAAGTAAAAGGGACTCACCCCGCTGTGCGTTTTCAGAGATGTTCAGTGCACATTTGGACGTCTGTGGCTCAACGTGTCTGGAAGACCTGGGGAAGTGAGACGATGGTTCACCTCTAACTTGACTCAAGATATATTGGGTTAGCAGGAAGACCAGCCCACTCAGAGCCAGTCATATGTTCTTCATTTGTCTCCAACCAATGCTGCCAAATACCACTCACTCTGACAGCCTTTTGCTCATGCGTGCATTCACCTTTGTTAACAGAACAGCCTAATAAAATGTGAAACCGCTAAACTGATCTGAAAAAGATAAGCAGAGTTATATTTACTCATCTTGGTTTCAAATGCTGTGCTGTTAAGCATGATGGGGGGTTTGAACCAGGAGTATACGTCTGATATTGTGTCACTTCAAGCACTGCTCTTCTTTTAAATGCCTTAAAAATCAAGCCAGTGGTATTTACCGTTAATATGTAAACTTTTATCTGGAAAATGTAATTGAGAGCTAGAAACAGACGTGCTTTATTAGTGTTTTTCTGCAGCAACACTTTCAGTTTTAGAGCATTTAAAAAACCCACTACAATGAAAATGCTGTTTTTGGTGTTCTTCTGGCACTTTTCTGATGATGGAGGACATTAATAAAGAAAATTAACTTAAAACTGCATCTCTGAGAATTTCTTTTCTTTATTATTTTGAATCAGGAGCATACAAATAAAATGCCGGTTGTAGTAGAGACCTCGGTTCTACAAGCTCCCTGCTCTTCACCATTCTGATGTCTTGGATGCCATTTTTGTTGCACCGCTAATGCTATCTTGAGATTGTGAGGGTCTGTAAACCAGCGGGAAGAGTGTGTAAACAAATGGATGATGGGAAGTTAAGGGGGGCTTACTCTACACCAGTGCTTCTCAAATAGTGGGCCGCGCCCCCACTGCGATGCCAAGGGGGGTGCGCAGTAGTAGCGGTTTTAGGCACAGTAATACGTGCAATTGCCCGGGGGCGCAAAAGAGGGGCGGCGGTGAGGGCGCTTGGAAAAAAATCTGCGTTAGTGTTTGTAACAACCTGAAACCTGTAAATTACCATCCCTGCAGCTGCTCCTGTCTTCTGTCAAATTGTAAAGTAGAGAAAAAAATCAAAAAGGCTCTAGACTACTTAGGTTAAATAGAACAACTTATTTGGTGACAGAATTGGTGTCTGAAACGCTCTTTTGCTCTGCTGTAAAAATATGTATTGTGATCTGACACAAACTTTATCTTTCAAAAAATAAAAGAAAGTGATTAAAGGGTTGCAGCAATAGCCTACATGCAAAGCACTGACCGTATAACTACGACAGGCACCATAAAATACCATTTCAGCTGATCCCCAGATAAAAAAGGAAAGTATAAAAGACATAATAACTCTGCCTAGAGTTATTGTGAGAGTAAGAGAGGTATTATTAGAGTTATTTATTATGTCTCTAAATAAATCTCTTTAAAGAAGACTTATGGGTGAAGATAGAGATGCAAAAATTAAGAAAAGCATTGCAAATTAAAACTTATCTGTAGAAGCAAACAGCGGGGATTAGATACTTTAATAGAAAAAGCAATTTCCAGGAACGCCATATAAAACCGTTCTACTCTTTAAAGTTCCAAAATCATTGACAAAGTTACACTTTTATTACTCACTCCTTGATAATGTGATGCTGTAAAAACTGTGTTTAGGATAGCAAAATAGCTTTTTGAAAGGATGATGACTTGTAAATTATTAAAAAGAAGAGCTGAGCTGTGATTATGTAAGTTTATGTTTCCTATTGCGTTGAATTAAAGTCAGAGATTTATTTGTTTGTATGCAGGTCAGTGGTGGTGTTTTTGTCTAGAGCAGGCCAAGATTGATGTGACTAAAAGAAAACAGAAGCATGTCAGGTACAATATAACTGTGCATCACTTAAACTACAATGGTGTGGTCGCCTTTGCCAGGAAGGATTTAGGTCACAAAAAGTTTACCTCCTCTTCTTCTGGTTAGACATGAGTTTGAATGATTCAAGTGCAAGTGACAACTTTTTGCCTCCATACCAAAAGGCACCAACAAGAACTGTGAAAATCGAAAAAAGCAGAAGTTTGGTTCTACATCTTCACTCTGTACCAATTTTTGCCTTTGAAAAAGTCGGGTTTCGTGATGATCTCTTTTATTCGTTGCTTGCATTGTTTTGGTATCAACTAAATGTTATGGGATTTGTTGGAGGATGATGTCTCAATGTCGTCATCTAGTGTCTTATTTGAGTATTGCAGTCCAAATGTAGCAGTTTGCATTAGACATTTTAAACCATGGTTGCAAACATATTAACATTTAAATAACGCAAAAGAGAATGATAGAAAACTTTATTGCTTGCACTAATCAAATTGTTTCCATCGCACCAAAATAAGTTATGACTTTTGGGAAAATTCAACAATTTATGAAACGGTGTAATCTAAATTGTAGATTTGGGAGGCGTGGTTTCACCGCCTTCTCGTTGTATGGCAGCAGTGCCGTAAAGATAACGACAACTGTCGCAAAAAAAAAAAAAATTCAACGAAGAAGAAACCGCAGCAGTAGCAGGAAAAGGCGGCGAAGAAGTACAACGAAGATAATGCTAAACGGAAAATAGAAAAGACTGGTTCCGTTAGGCGCACGTTAAATCAACGCGTTTACCTCGAAATATCACATTTGAACATTGGACCATTATATTAATTGAGCTATGACAGAGCCTCAGTCGGCGCTCTTACTCAGGAGACAGCTAGCAGGTAATAAAACATTTTTATCAACTGGTGCTGGATAGAAAGCTAACGCTAGCCGTGTGATTAAAAGCACGGTGCTGGCGCAAACTGTTTTCTTGAACCTTCCAGAACGTTTAATGTCCTGTGACAAACATACTGCGGAATGTTTACAACAACGAGAATACATAATATACACTTCATCACAAAAAAACCCCAAAAAAACAAATTCACTTTGCATGAGACCCGTGTTGTGTCGGTGCTTGTTTGCCGCTGTCACAAGTCTCGAAGACTTTCCACAGAATCGGCTAGCTAGAGTGAGCTTGTCGCTAGCTTCGATTTTATGTGTTTACATGCCATTTTAGCAACACATGATGGAATTTGTACTTTCCAACACTTGCATTGATTTCAGAGTGTCATGTGTTACTATTTGAAAACGAAGATAAAATGCCCAGCACTAGTCTTGATATTTTATTTTCCCGGGCACGGGATTGTTAGCCACCTCTACATCTCCATGCTAACCGTTTTTGGCTTCAGCGTGCGAAGCTAACGAAGCAAATGTTTATCTCAAATTACCCCAATTGGAGTTTTTTTCGCAGAGTCAGCTGCACAATAAATTTAACCCCTCTAATAATAACCCTTTTCTAAAAATAGCCGAACTCGCACCGTAACGTTTTTGGGTTGTTTTTACGACTTAAGCAGGCTAAGAACATACAAACTTTGTTTTCTTGTGTACTTTTCTATTTAACAATCACATCTGAGCAGTATTATTTGGTTTTAATTTAGGCTATCGTTGTGTATTTATTTTATGACTCACTGTTATTAAGATAGCAATATTTATTATAGTACACACGTCATTGTATTATTTTCAGTGCTTTTAATTATCTATTTTCTGTCTTGTTTCTTGAGCAATGGTAAAAAAAAAAGAAGCAATTTCGCCTTGTGGGATCAATCAAAGTTCTATCTATCCATCAATTCCAACAAATCAATCACGCGTATGTAGACATCTCCATACATGGTCCACAAATCAATACATAAAAGATTCAGCTAACTTTGTGGTAATACAATGCAGCCTGATTCTGTTACTTAAATATATACAATCTTGATAATAAGTTGTCATTTGGCTTTTAAACTATAAATAAATAAATAATAGTGCATGGCTTTTAACAGAGAAACTTTTTTTAAGCTACAAAAATAAACTTGTATTTGACATAAGATCTTCAAACAAAAAAAACAGGCACGTTGGGTCTTTTAGTAGGTACCGCAAAAGGTGTTACTGCGCATGCCGTTTGTGCATGTTCACTTTGCGATTAAAGAACTGTGTTTTTTGCATTAGAAAATGTACAGTGTTGATTTAGGCATTGCTGTGCTTACCCATGTATAGCTTATACTTTGATTTCAATTCGGAACAAGGTACAGTGGACTTGGTGGACATTTGTGAGCCAACGGCAGCTTTCTCATGACTTTGGGTCAATTTCACAGCTTTTTGAAAAGTGCAAGACAACTTAGGTCCCCAAAACCACCCCCTAAAAATTGAGGAAACCAGATGAAACGCGTTACATTTGTCGTTGCAGACCCGAGTCTCAAACGTCACATGGTGATGAACAATGTTAATGAGTGCATTAAGGAGCAGTCACAGGTTCAACCCCTTAATACAGAATAATAAACTCCACTCGGCAGACTTAAAGCATGTAATAACATAAAATGAACCATCTACTGAAAAATATTAAAAATTGTAGAATCTCTTGAATAATGTCCTGTGACAGATTAATGGTGTAAAGTTGACAGACAGGGAAGATGCGGTATCTAAAAAGACAAAAAAAAAACTGTGATATAGCATCTACCTGTGATTACCAAGTTTTCCCAGTTTTTACACAAAACAAAGGCGATCAGCAAGACGTAAAATATTAATAACTTGCTTAACTTTAGGTCTATTGGGCTATTTTATTTATTTCTGTGTTCAGAATTGAAAACTCTAACCTTTATGGTCACCAATCTTTTGTCTCTTGGCCATAGAAAATCGTGGCTTGTTGTCCCTTCTTTTAGACTGTATTGTGCTTAATAAAGGTGTTTTGATATTAATTTATTCGGTTGTTTTAGCCTCATGGCCTTCGCAGGTTTGGATGATTTAAGGACACCAAAGATCTAATGTGCAATAGGAAAAGAAAGAAATCGCACAAGAGTCTGCATGAAAGTTCAAACCTTTGCAAAGGGAGATATTTCAGATGCATCAGACACCACCAGGTCAGAAAGCTCCGCTGTCGTCTGCTCCCTCTCTGCTTGCAAAACAGACAGCTTTTTTTACTATCCAGCAGAGCAACATGTAAACATGTAAAGTACGTCATTAGGTTGATTTTCCCGCCAGTCAACAATGATCGCGTCCGCATTTCCAGTCCACAATCCACAGATGCCTCATAAATAACTCAGCACAGACAAGAACACACAGACAACTTTGTGCTTTAGCTCAGTACTCCTAATCTGGTGATGCATGCCAGTCCTGCTCAGTTTACAGCAAACGAGCACAGCTGTTATTACAAGACACACACTGTTCATGGATATATATGGAACCAAATAAATGCATATGGTCAAAAGTATAATCACAACCGGGTTACAATACCCACAAGGTGTTGTTATACGTGCTTTTAAAAATATGTTTAGTGCACACAACACACATCCCTTATTGTGGTCCATCTTCAGCAAATTGGAATTGACCCGACTTGGTTTAAGCGAGCTTGTGATTGCACATCTTTTTGTTTGCATCACGGGTACATTAAAGGCAAAGATAGTAGAGACACAACAGGAAGAAAAACTGACAGTTTATAAGAGAGTTTACTTAACTACTTAGTTGATTTTATACCTTTTTTCTTACATATTCTTCTTCATGTCTGCAGTTTTCAAACGGTACTCCTGTTTCTCAATCGATTATTTTGATCTGTATCTAATATCTTTTACATCTATTCCAGTGACGTGCGGTGAGGTTGATGACTGGTGAGGCACTGACTCCTCTGGAGTCAGATTTACAATGAAAGAACAGAAAATTTCACCATTCATCCAACAGCAGAAAACAGCTTATAAAATACACACCAGATCCTATTTGTCCTACAGAGAATATTTCTTTTATGGACAGAACACTCTTCTTGTATATAAATTATTCATATATACTGTAAACAAATTAAAGTACAGATGTGTTCAGCACACATTTGACCCTCAGTAACTATTTCTGGTATTTTTCCAACTTCAAATTCTGGTGCTTTAATCAGTTATCAAATGCTGTCTGTGAAAATAATCAAAAATAAAATAAATGATTTTAATTACATTTTTATCCACTTACTCCCATGTTATTTAAAAAAAAAAAAACGAACATTGAAAAACGTGTTTGGCCTTACGTTTTGAGTCCATGTGTTGATCCCTCTCCACAAAAAGCTCTATGACCGGTTGGAAAAGTCTTCCTTATTTTCCTTCAGTTTATATGTTCCTAGCCTTTTTGTACGGCCCAGTGTAGCTACAAAGCAGCTTTCAGCTCACGTCTGCCCCCTAGTGAGGCATGCCTCACCTGAAGCCATTTCTGCAGGCCTATAAGCAGCATTTCCACCGCACGTTGGTGTTAACATTTAGCCCTGCCGTCAGAAGTGAGGCGCAGCACTCCCGAGCCTCACCCGGAGATTCAGCTCCGTCTGTGATCGCGCAACACTCAAATTCGGCGATTTTAACCTCAGAAACTGTGGAAAATGTGTCGAGTTGACTGAAAAAGTAATTAACACAGATCGTGAAAATATTTACAATTACCTTTTCTATTTGATCACGATTATGACAGTGGGCTCTGTAGCCTCACTGACCATACTGATATTCATAAGCATGCCCCAATTTACCGTGGACCGGTTTCTACCTTGGACCCGGGGGGGGGGTTATAGTGAAGCAAGTTTACGGAACGGGGGTGGTATTTTCTTATATAATAATGACATATAATAATATTTCCCTTGTCAAAGCAACTTCTAAGACTTGTTTGTTGTCATTTGTTTTGGTTTCATTAGGGGTGATCCCTGATGTCAGGTGTCGCGACTTGACATGCGTTAAGTGTGAGGAGAACAGAGAGAATCAGTCACTTTTCAAATAAACGTTTTTTAAAAAAAAAAACATAAAACCGAAATATTTTTTCTTTTGGCGTCCGGTGCAACATTTCCCGCGCTCTGGTACCACTCCGCGCCCGGTGCAGTGTCCGCGACCGGTTTTGGTGGGACCTTGTAGACAGAACGTCATTTGTTTTTAATAAGCCCTTAACGTCTCTGTAAAGTGTTAACACACAACCTTCACGTCATTTGTTACCAACATATTATGTTTAAAAAGTATGTAAGTAAAATTGTGCGCCTCTTTAATTCTTTTATATTAAGATGATGGTTTTAAGATGCGGTGCAAATGACTGACTATGTGGCCTAATGGTAACAATTTTCTAAGCAAAGTAGAGCATTTTTTGTCCTCTGCCTTAACTTTATCAATATTTTTACCTTTGTTGATATTGTCTATATGTCTCTCAGGCTAAATACTTTTATGCTTAGCAGCAAATCCTAAATCCTAAGGTATAGCTACCTATTTGATGTGATTTACAATGTGCTTCAAATGTAATCTGGCAATCGAGGACTTCTTCTTGAGGAAATTTGTTCTTTACCAAAACTTTTTTATGGCAGGGGTTACACCTGCACAATAAATAGAAAAAATTTCAACATCATATCAGCTTGTGCTAAACACATATTGCGAAAGACGGCGTAAATCGCAATAAATAAATAATTACGGACATGCACAGACAGAGGTTTTTAAAAAGCCCAAGCACATACTACCTACATTGTTCTAAACTGTTGTCCATATAAGTTTTGGACAGTACTACCAGTAATATGTATAGTTGTTTTTAGGTGTGTTTCCATGACATACAAGTTCTTACCCGTCTCCTATTGAGAAAAAGTTGTGTTGACTTTTATTACATAAAACTGTTGCGGGGAAATGGAAATGATGTTTAAGTTGTTTTGCTATTTGTTCATGTATTGCAATTCATATATATTGCAATTAATATTGTCATTGCAATATTGATCACTAATATGGCCCATTGCAAGTTTACTCTCATATCATGCAGCCCTAGCAAAGGTGAAGTCCTCCATAATCAGATAAATATTCCTTTTTTTCCAGGTTATAAATACAAATTACATTAACGGCAAGAGTCATAGTAATTAGAAGAGGAATTTAAGTATCAGTAGCTGCGTCTCCATTACACACATTCACAAAACTTTATTGAAATTCTAGAAATGTCAAAAAAAAAGTTTTCGCTTATAACAATTTCCATTGAGTCCTAATTATGGCAAAGACACAAACTAACTCACACGATAAGTCATTCAAAAACATGGAGAAGGATGAGAAGAGTACTTTGATTTACAGCAGATACATTATAGAGATCATCATCATCTAACAAAGGAGACAACGTCATATTCAGGCTGTGGGAGTGGCTACGGAAGAAGCCATTTTGGGAAATGGTGGTTGCTGATTTTACAGAGGAGGTGTGAATCCAACAATGCCTTGACGCGCTCAACTTTTGATCAGCTGTGTGACGCTGTGGGACTTCTCTCTTCAGTGCCCAAGGTTGTTAGTCACATGACACAAGACTCAGTTTTACCGTTGTCAATTACGATGTGACTCAAAAACCGCCTCCTCCAAGCGTAAAAACCTTTTTTTATATATAAATGGGACTTTTTTTTCTTTTGTTTTTTTAATTGTGTAATTCGTGTTTCCATTAGGAGAATTTATTCATATCCAATTTCATAGTCAATGGAAATGCAGTCTTTATCATTTTTGGATCAGAATCTGACAAAGCCCACATTTCTGCCATCTATTTAGATCTGCTAGAACACTGGCTCTTTTTTATTTCAGGAGATTCTTCATGACTTTTGGTTATTTAGTATGCTAATCCTGTTTGATTTCACACCCCAACATCTCAGAGTCTCAGCCCACATATTACGTTGAGAATTCCCAAGTATGGAGTCCTGATTCATTTGATCATTATCTTTAGATGTAAAAAAAAAAAGCAGTACTTCGCTTTTTTTATTTTATTTCAGTCACATCTTGAGCTTTTGTGAATTTTCTTCTTTATTGTTTTGCTATTGCTTAAATGCTGCTTTTTTAGTCTCTGCAAAGCCCTTTGAATGGCCTCTGTGTATGAAAGGTGCTTTACAAATAAAGCCACCTTTTGCTGGTTGGGGGGTATTGACTGAAAATATATTTCACAGGGGGTACATTGTTGAAAAGGTTAAGAACCAGTGTACTAAATGGTTTCAGACATTCCTCAGGGGAAAGTCATGAGTGTTTTAGACTGTTTTTCATTTGACACCGTAATGCCTGGTTCTGATTGGAGAGCTGGAAGGAATTAGGTCTTCTTGGCACCTTGGTTCTAAACTATTTCTTGGAGACTAGATTACCGTGTATATTTTTTATTCAATGTTAGTTTTTTTTATTTGTCAACTTCTACAACATCAAGACAAAATAAATAGATAATAAATGTTTGAGAAATAAGGGGAGGACTGTACTAGATGGATCATAATGCACCACCTTTTTGATTTCGTGTAAAGTTGATTATGTATTTGGGTGCAAATGCATAATCAGAATGAGTGCAATCGCCATAGCTGCTAAACTGCAGGCGTAGTCACAGGTTTCACCAGAAGGCCTGTGTCTTTGTACTCAACCACAAAGAAGGGTTCCACAGAAAACACAATCCTCTTTCAGAATAGCACAGTATGACTTTAGAACGCATTGTGAAGCTGTTAGGATGTCAACCAAACGGTTTTGTTTTTTCTTGTTTGTCTTTAAATCTAGAGCTGAACAAAAACCCGGTGGAGGGATTTTCTGCTGGCCTGATTGAGGACAGCGATCTTTACAGATGGGAGGTTCTTATTATTGGGCCTCCAGACACACTGTAGTAAGTTTGACTGAGACCCTCATTATATTCAATGGATAGTGACTTACATCTGATCAAATGTTCCCCCCAACATTGTGATCATTTTTCTGACTTTTTATTTTTACTGTTCACAGTGAAGGTGGTGTGTTTAAAGCTCATCTGACATTTCCCAAAGATTACCCCCTCAGGCCACCAAAAATGAAGTTTATCACAGACATTTGGCACCCTAATGGTAGGTCCAGTTACACGATGCTGTGGTTTGAGATGACTTTTTTTGTATAGATTTAAAGTGCGTGAACACATTTAAGTTTATGCTGTTCTGAATGTTAAAAAATTTAAAATGATTTAGCAAAGAACTGTGTTAATTTAGTGAAATGTTTCTCTTGCCAGTGTCCACGAGCTTCATAATGTATAGTGGTTATTAATGCACATTTAGGCCACTGAAGTAGCAAAATCATGAGCCGACTGTTCTACAATTGTCCACATCTTTTTTCTCCTCTCTGTTTCAGTTGACAAGAATGGAGACGTATGTATTTCTATTTTGCACGAACCGGGAGAGGATAAGTATGGCTATGAGAAACCAGAGGAGAGATGGCTGCCCATCCACACGGTGGAAACCATCATGATTAGTGTTATCTCTATGCTGGCAGACCCAAACGGGGACTCACCAGCTAATGTGGACGCTGCAGTAAGTGCATCCCAATGTGAATGTCTGATTTAAACATCTACCCTGTGAATGCTTTTATTTCATAGAACTGCAACGCATTACATTTTAAAAGTAGCTATTTATCTAATATGATGATGACAATATGATGATTAGTAGAAATATTCAAATGAGCCTTTTTATGCAGAGGCTCCAAAATGAGGAATAAACAAAACTGTCATCCACGAAAGAGAGTTTTTAGTAACACCTGGGGGTGAACACTGAAGCTGTCTGCATTTTTCTCATCTGTAATCTGTATTTAAGCCTTTAAACTGGTTCTCATTATAAATTATATAAAATTTATCAATAACCTAAGATTAGTAGATGGAATCATTCTAAAAGAATCAGAATAAGATGGAAAAAGCATTTGTGATTAACATGTTTATTGTACTTTCTCTCAACAGAAAGAGTGGAGGGAAGACAGACACGGTGCATTCAAAAGGAAAGTTGCCCGTTGTGTACGAAAAAGCCAAGAAACTGCATTTGAGTGATCTTTAGCAAGGATTTAGTTCATGTTTTCAGGGCAAGTATGCATTTTTGTTGGTATTAAGAAGAAAGGGTTCAGGATCTGAATTTTGGTAGAAGTTTAGACGTTCCCCTGCATCAATACAACAGTGACTCTTGTTAAACAACTGTAGAAAGCCTTTTCCCAGTTTTTAAGCACAGCAGCCTCTGTAATAATCCTGTGTTCTCTCCTTTTTGTCATTCTCTATATATTTTTACACTGAGGTCCATAGAGACACATTTTCACACTCATACCTGGTAGCTGCTCAGAAGAACCACAAGTGCACATGTGGCTACAGAGATGCTCCACTTCAGTAGAACCGGGTCAAAGCAGCACACTGCAGAACATTTTCCTGTCCAGGATTATTCCAGCCAGTCTCTGAATTTACAGCAGTGACCCTTGACCTTTAGCTCCACATCACTAGCAGCTCAGCCTTCACTTTACATTCTTCCTTTTACATTTATTTTTTGCTTTGTTAAATCTTAGTTTTTAAAGTTTCACGCCGATCATCCTCTGATCTATTTTTAAAGCGTTCCCACTGGTCTTTCAGTTATAATTATACAGTTTTAGGCAGAATCAATAAACCTGTGTCGTCTTCAATGACAGTTTTTTTTTGCAGAGCAGCAGGAGTTCATTAGAAATTTACCTCTGAGTTGTGGGCGGGACTGTTGTCACAGAGTAAGCCTGTCTTTATTTCCCATCACCCATCTGCTGACACTCTCTCCTGCTAGCTTACAACCCCTCACAACCCTACCCTAACATTAGCAGTGCAACAAAAATGGTGAGCTTTTATGGTAGCTATCCAGCTGTCAGTTTAGATCCAAATTCCAGCACAGATGAGGAAAAACTAAGACCAATGTGGATGCAGTCGTCTGCAAGTGGAGGCATCAGAATGGAGCAGAGCAGGGAGCTTGTGTCTTACTATAGTAATTTGTAAACATTTACGAGCTTTTTTCATCTGCATTTTTTCGTGTGCTCCTGATTAACAACTATTTGAATACATACTCAGAAATGCAAATGTAATATTAATTTCCTTTCTATATGACCCCCATTATGAGAAAAATGCCACAAGAACATTTTAAAATAACTAAAAACACCATTTTCATTGGTGTGGGTCTCTAACTAGTAAGGCTAAAGTTCATCTTCATTCTTTGTCAAATATCTGCTTTTGTTTTTTCTCAACTTTGCTAGCTTGGGTGTTTCAGTTTAGCGGTTGGCGCAACGACTTTAAGAAAGTAGTGGATAGGTTTTCGGCATGTGACCGAGCGACTTGACAAGATCAAGAGTGAGTCGGGTGTAGTAGAGGGATTCCATGAGTTTTCCCAAATGAAACGTCCTTCAGAATCAGAAAATGCGGGTCATTGTTTTATTTATTTATTTTCCTCTGTGGCCGAGTAACAACAGCCTAGAGGTTGTGGACCACTGTGATGTGTCAATTGTTTTTTTTTTCGGCAAAAATACAGCAATTACTTAAAAGACCACCGGGAACGCTTTGAAAATAGATCAAAAGATGATGGAAGTGGGTCTTTTAAAGCTTCTTTGGGGTAGGCAAGATCAGGACGTGGCAATGTGACATCATCAGAAGTTTAAATAAAACTTTAGGGTCTTTTTGTGTATGTATTTTTATAAAAACATTGATTTCAGTGACTAATATTTCAGGTTTGTTGACTTAACGTTTTGCTCATTTAACCCTTAGTCATTTGAATGATATTTCTGCCACTCAACTAGTTTGTTTTGCTACTTCATATGTTTTTGTGCTTTCTCTCAGGTCTCCTATTGAAATCACAATGGCACTGTTTCCTGCACTCTTCTATCGTGTCGCCAGGCTTGTCTTTTTTGGAGGGAACAGACTGCAGGCTGCAACATTATCCTTCAGTGACTAGCAAGGCTGACAGAAAATCGCCAAGCAAGTGCCAACTTTAAAAAAAAAAAAAAAAAATTTAAATAAACAAATGCCCAGAGGATGTTAACACATTCTTCGAGTCTATGAACTGCTTCTACTTTCAGGAAGATATTGTAAAGACATGTATATAGCCAACCTAAGCCGGATAATATATACCCTCCCTTCCATTCATCAAGACATTTAGACCAAATATATAGTACTGGTTGGGATAGATTTATTTTTGTGTTTCTCTTCTTTCAACTCCAGCATGTATTAGCTGTCTTTAGTTTGTTTCCATTGGAGGTTTCAAAGAGAATAAATCACAATGCTGTCGGAGGAAGAACCACCAGTGAAGATCTCATCTTGTTCATTGAAGACGCGAGCGACATCCCTGAGGAACACCGCCATGTTCTGTTCTCGCGGGTTCTCCCTCTGTCTATCACACTCCCAGTACTTACATTTTATACACGAACCGGTATGGTTTCCTGATCACCAAGTCTTTCCATCCTGTTAAGTTGACTCAAGAAGAAGAAGGAGATGCCCATGGATGATATGTGCATGCCAAATTTAGGTTGTTTTTAAAAGTGCCTCCTAATAAAAATGCTTGGCCAGTTCAACCCCAAATTAAACAAGTATTTAAAGTTGTTTACTTTGAAAAACATACAGAATTATCAACCATAATAGTGTGAATTTCTATATCAGTCACGACACACAAAATGTCATTTGGGTATTGGTAACAATGTTGCAGTAGCAATAACCCACTTAGGAAAAAGTGTATGTGGTAATATTTGATATCCTGCTACGATTGGAGTTTAGGTTTTCCTTTATTTTTAGTAGCTCCTTTTTTCTTTGTCTGTTCATTGTAGGAAGTGTTATGCATGCGTTTTTTTTAACCTAATTTGTTTTATTTTATCACGTTTTGCAATTGTGTTTTTGTTTGCGCGTGTGCAGTGTTTTTTTTTTTTTTAACATTCTCTATTTTCATTTCTGATCCCATGATTCTGCCCCCCCCCCTGCTAATGCAGTGTTTGCCTAATGTACAAAGAGAAAATACAGTGTATATTTTTGTGTCATGAAAGCTGTCGTCTGTAGTGTACTCTTCTAAAACATGACGTTTTTTAAAATCAACACTTTTGCAGTATTTACTTGTAGTACTGTTTGGATATACAATGGTCATTACATGGAAAAATATTTCTAAATGACCCATACAGGTTTTTTAATTGATTATTCATTCATTCATTTTCTTTTTTACTTTACATATGAATGTCATGGCAATTTTTTCCTTTTTCTTAAAGGGCACAATCATTTTTTGAGCATTTAAAACCCATAATTGTGGTGTCAAGAGTTAATTTTTATTTTTTATTTTTTGCTTTGTAGTATTGATACTGGGTCGGAATTATACAGAAGTTCAAAATAATTAGCAGTATATCATTTTCCATTTGTCATATGATATTGGTCTGGTCAACAAAAAGGTATCTTGGAATATTTGTCATTTCTGACAGTTTCTTTGTATGAAGCTGGTTTTAGATGGTTCAGTTAACTTGATGATCCAGGTTTGGTGTCATTTTTCCCACAAATCTTTCTGTTTTATAAATAAGATCTGGTAGCAGAAGTCCACATCATTATGCTCTTTCCACCAAATACAACAGCTGCAGATTTCAGGGTAGTAGTAGGTACTTTCAGTTGAGTTTATCAGCTTTCCTTCTAGGGGTGTGGCGAATCATTTAAGCGATTGGATTCATACAATTTTTGGTCGATTGATAATATTCAATGTCCACGTTGGTTCATTTTGAACTATCTGATTCACTGACCTAAAATTAATTACAAACATCTTTAGCCAAAACTTCATCCAATGTGACTCACTGAGTACTGAACAGTGCAGGTGAAGTTTCCCAAATTCCTTGTATTTCTATAAAATAATCAAGTGTAAATTAAATACCTGTACAAACAAACAAGTAAACAAGAATTAATGGCAAATCCATTGACATAATCCAAAGGGAGCATTATTAGAACATTCAACCACACTGTATGGTCCCATGTCTTTGGTAAATTCAAAGTGTTTTCGCACATTGGACTGATGGACTGATCCGTTTTTGCTGCCATAACCTGTATTGTTGTTTTT
The DNA here is from genome assembly GCA_023969325.1 of Oryzias curvinotus. NCBI lineage: Eukaryota > Metazoa > Chordata > Actinopteri > Beloniformes > Adrianichthyidae > Oryzias > Oryzias curvinotus. The sequence goes on along the minus strand of CM043719.1, from coordinate 9,948,404 downwards.
ACGTTATAGTAAAATAAACGTACCATGTCTCAATCCAAATAGCATTTTCCAATATCGATATAATTGATTTAATTCATTAAGAAACAATTCTATTATGGTATGGGTCGATTTGATTAACAACTTGTCTCAGACAGATTGATCTGGTTGGATCGTAGGAATATAAATCGATTTGTCGTTACACTCCTATTTTCTTCCAAAACCTGTTCTTCATAAAAATGGCTCCAGATGACCGGATCCCCAGGTGGATAAGAGTAGCATCATCACTCAGTTTGTAAATGTTTGCACTTATCACTTTAATCTTATCCTGTGAATATCTTTAAAAATTGTTTCAAAAGGTTTGGCATGAAGATCTGCAGCACTTTCTCATCCACACTGAGCTGTTTTTAATTCTCAAAAGAGCCAGCAACAACACATTCTCCTATTGGTAAGTTTGAGAAAATCTTAGAGCAAGTTAAGATGATCCAAATATTGCTTATTTTGTGCAAATCTGGACCCTGTTTTATGTATGAAGCCAAGGTAAAGGCCCCCACATTTTTTGTTTTAAACATTTTATTTATTTTAGTATTTGTTAGAGTTCTTTCTCTTGGTTCTTTTAATGCCACAGTATATGGGTGAAAAATGAAAATTTCCGTGCAAAAATGTTCAACTTTGACGGAATTTTCTGTTAAAATAACCTCAAACCTTTGTCTACTGAATTGTTTCTGCCCTGTGTGTATTAGTGCTGTCACCCAGCCTCTTCTGTGGGTAGAACTACCTGTGGAGTACTACTTCACGTCACTAGTAATGGATAAGCGGCGGTCACGTGGTCAACTGTCAGCTAACAAGTGGATGGGGAGCAGCGCCACCGCCCAGCACCAGCCTCCTATCGCGATAGCTGCCGTCAGGCCACGGAGCTAACTCAGAACAACATGGCGGAAGGTATGAAACCGACTGACTTTCCCACTCTCCCTTGCATTTGTCTGCCCCTATCAAAGCGCGTGGAGGAGGCGTATGGTCTTAACGTTGACACGAATGATCATAGAGGACGATACGAAGCCTTAAAAAACATTTTTAAACGCGCTAATCTCGTATGTGAGCGCTGCCGCTAGCTCTTCTCACTGCTACTAGCAGCTCGGTTTTATTGCTGCGACAGCCAAAAACTGAGCAACAAATGATGCAGCTGCCCCGCGAGTTCAGACCGAATTGTATTAGTTTGGTTGTAGAAACTTAACGGTACACCTAATGTGTGAACGCATTCTCCAGGCGGACTAATAAACGCCACACCTCCAGCCGCACTGTGATTCAGCTTAAATTTAAGGCTTTATTATTGAGCAGCCCTGTACTCCCGAGTCCCACAGTAGTAGCTTTTTGTAAACCGGGAGTGTTTATTAATCGCGAAAAGAAAGAGGCGTTAAATCCTGTCCTGGCACCACCTTAATCCTGGATTCCTTAGAGGAAATCCCCTTACTAACATGAGTCCAGAGCATCAGCTGCTAACTTTAACTGTTGATCACATTCACTTTAATGCCTAAACACGAAAGTCTCCATATTTTAAAGAGTTTTTGTGTGGAAGTGACTTATATCTTGTATATCATTGCATTTTTTTTTTCAAGTGTTTCTTTTTTTTTTATGAATCAGCATGTTCACTAGTCTCATTTTGCTCCGTTGTTTGAGGATCAGCATCTAAACAAAGTTCTGTTGTTGGGTTCTACATTTGAGTTGGTTCGTTTTGCAGCTCGTCCTCTGACTAAACGCTGCTCCAGCAGCCCATCCTTCCTGCGCTGGAGCTGACCCGGCAGTTCCTCATGACCAACTGTTTATGATGGAACTGGCATGATGATTATGTGCTGCATCAGCGTTCCTACTTCACTAAAACTTTAACTGGCTTAGAGGAAGGAAGTGAAACTTTGTGGACTTGCTCAGAAGTCTGTGGACTCCTACTAGACTGAAGAAATCCCATGGAGGCTCCAGCAGCACAGAACAGCCAGACTGGATTAGTTGGTTAGAATTGGAATCACTTTGGTTGTTGTCAAAGACTGAATTAGTCTGCAGGAACACGTTTGAATGAGTCATAGTTGGAGTTTGTCATACTTTTACTTTTTTGTTTTATGAAACAAATAATGTGAAGCGACCCAAATAATCCACTTTTAAAGTCCCACTGCAATGAAAATAGTTTTTAAAGTGCAGATGAAAATTAGCTCATTGAAAAAGATCTTATTCGTGATGTAGAAAGTACACTGGGCGGCTCCTAAGTTTCCTGCTCAGCTCTGTTCTGATGCATCCATTTACAGACATAGATCCATGCACGTCTTTGTTTTCCTCATCTGAGCTGATGTCTGTAACAAAACTGTACGACTGGATAGCTTCAATATTGCTCGCCATTTTGCTGCACTGGTAATGTTAGGTTGGGGTTGAGAGAGGCTGGAAGAGAGTGTAAACAGATGGGTGACAGGAAGTGGGGATGGGAATACTCTGCATCAGCTGTCCTGTCCACAACTCTTAGGTGAATTTCTGATGAACTCCTGAAGCTCTGCTGAAACAATGTTCTTGAAAATTACAGTTTTTTTTTAATTTAGTCTAAAACGGTATAATCAATATAAAAAATAATGCTTTTATACCATAAATCAATGTTGAAGTGGGCCTTTAAATCTTATTTTTCCCTCTGAAAATGAGGTCTAGTATATTTATATATTTTATCTCTCCATCTTTTTTGTCCTCTTTATGTTGATCCGGAACAGAGGAGGTGGCCAAGCTGCAGAAGCACCTTTCCCTGTTGCGGCAGGAGTACGTGAAGATGCAGCAGAAGCTGGCGGACACCGAGAGGCGCTGCGCCGTGCTTGCTGCTCAGACCTCGAGTCAGGGTTCCCCCGGGCCTGCAGCTGCAGACACCTTCATCAGCCGTCTGCTGGAAATCGTGGCCAGCCTGTACAAGCAGGAACAGTACAGGTGAGGCTCATAACTGTAATTAATCCAACATCCTTAGATCTTTCCTCAGAAATCTTTTTTTTCTTCATTTTTTTAAACAAATCTTCTGTTTTGGATGCTCTTGAAAGTATTCCCTTACCAGTTACACAAATGTATGCTTGAGAATAATTTTCTAATTTAAATGTTTTTTTTTCTGTTGCTGTTGTAAAAAGCTTGTTCTCTCTGGTTCTCTCAGGAGTCACTGTAGTCATTTATTTTTCAGCGATCTGACTGTTAAAGTTGCTGGGGAAGACTTCTATGCCCACAAATTTGTGCTGGCTGCTCGCAGTGACATCTGGAGTTTGGCTAATTTGGCCACCACTTCTCAACTGGACCTGTCAGGTGAGTACCGGTAACCCTGCGGTGTTTTTAAGGGTTGATGAGGTGTTATCAACGATCATCTTTTGATCCATTGTAAAAGCGTTCACAGTGGTCTTTTAATTATGATTATGTTGTTTTTAGTCAAGAAAAAAAAAAACCTGAGTCCTTTTCAATGACATAGTTTTTGCATAGCAGCAGTAGTTTATTAGAAATCCACCTCTAAGTTGTGGGGGTGACTGTTGGCATGGGGAAATCCTGTCCTCCTTCCCGTTACTGAGAGCTCTATGTTTACACTCCCCCTCTAGCTATGAACAGCTTTTCATTGTAAAAATTCGATGGAAATTGCTGCGCCACCGTGGTTCCTTGCCCGGATGGAAAGATGACGGTGTTTCATAAAACGAAAGCACTAAGACGGACATCCTTGAAAATGTTCAATTTTAATTTCCTCTGCAAGCATTACTGCCTTCAGTTGAATGGTGACTGTAGAGAAGCTTTTCCCAGCTGCCAGCTCGAGTCGGTCTTCCAACTCGGGCCACCTCGCCTCGTTTCTCTTGCAACTGCTCGATTCCCATGTTCCTCCGCGTAGCTGATAGCTTGCAGTTTAAGCGTGTCTTTCTGCATTTTCAGGGTTGCCAAAGCAATGTTTTGAATAATGCAAATATCTGCACTTCTGTAATATTGGGGGGGGTCTTCTTTCAGAATGGAGTTGAGCAGGGAGCTTATGGCCCGCCCAGTGTTTTATGGTTATGGTTATGTCCAATAGCCAGTAAATGGTCTGACAGTTCTCTGATATATTTTGAAAGTTTTAAGGTCAGACTTGTTCCTATGAAATCCTTTTGCTATATGTTAAAAAGGTCCAGTACAATGTTATCGTACAGCAAACTAAAAGCTGTGCATTTAATAATAATAATAATAATAATAATAATAATAATAATAATAATAATAATAATAATAATAACTAAACAAAGGAAATCTAAACCTTCTGTTATTCTAGACACTTAAGTGTTAGTATCTGCACATATCGGCCACAGTGACAGCCTAAAAAAAAGGATATTGGCCTATCTCTACCTAATTTACAACAATTTAAATCAAGAACTACTCAGAAATGAAACTTTAATTTTCTTTACGTCCTCCATCATGATAAAAATGCGACAAGAACATATTAAAAACAACAAAAACAAAATTTTCATCAGCGTGGGTCTTTAACAACCCTGCCTTCTATCAGATTCTATCTGCCACTCCCTAAAAACACATTTTTCACAGCAAGCACACAAATGTTAAAGATCATTTTCAAATTTCTTATTTGGTATAAAAGCTCTCATTTAAATCACACTATTTGAACCGTTTATATTTTTTTGTGAGTTAAATTTCCTCCACTATTAATCTGATCATTTATACCTAAACTACGTCATGTTCTTTAGTCTCTTTTCGCTATTTTGTCACTGAACGTTCTCAAAGTGCACAAACCAACATCGGTAAACTTTACCCACATAAGCAACAGCTGTTAACTTTGGCCTCCAAAATCCGAACCCAGAGGGATGGAGCGACTGTTTGTCCATTCCCGTGTTTGTGACGGCTGTAGCCTTTGACTGATGTTTGAACAACATGCGGCAGCAGTGAATTATTGCAGGATCAGAACACAGTCTGGCTCACTCTTTGATATTTGGGAATCAAATTGTGAGCTTTCATGTTGATAGCCATGCGCTTATGCTCTGTCATGGTATGTTCCTCTCCAGGAATTTTATTGCAGAGAATGAAAATAAAATATATAAAGTTGTTTCCATGAATTAAAACTCCTAGTTTTTTTCTTTTTCTGTCTAAACCTTGGGTAATGCATCATTTTACTGGTTTGTAGATTGCAAACCTGAGGTTGCTGTGGCAATGCTGCAGTGGGTGTACACGGATGACCTGGAGCTGAGCGAAGATGACGCCTTTCTGATTGATTTGATGAAGCTTGCAAACCGTTTCCAGCTCCAAATGCTCAGAGAGAGGTTTGTTCAGTGAACTTTGGTGCCACATGCGGAGCTACGCCTCCTGAAACCTGTCTGGCTTTGCTCTCATCCAGGTGTGAGAAAGGTGTGATGTCCTCGGTGAACGTTAGGAACTGCATTCGCTTCTACCAAACAGCCGAGGAGCTGGACGCCAGCACATTAATGAACTACTGTGGGGAGATCATAGCGAGTCACTGGGTGAGAGCCTGAAGATGGTTCGTGCTTGTTAACCATATGAAGCTATGTTCACACTGCCCTCAGCAATACCTGTTCAAGCCACTATTTACAATATGTAAACGTATATAAATGCAGGTTTTGGACTTCCACAGTTACGACTCTCGCGTTCAAATATATCTACACAAGTTTCTGCAAACATTTTTGGGCTCTACGTCCAAATCACGCATGGCCATTGAGCGCATGTTGAAACTTAAACCAGGTCAAACTTTGACCAATCAGGGACCGGTAGTGACGTATGGATGGCGTCCCGTTAATTCACAGAAGTGCCAACCATTTAAAAAAATTAATCATGGAGGAGAAATGAATTTGTGTCCGGCCGAAATCGCATGACACCAAATCTTTCATGTATCAGAACAGAGCTGTGAAAGAAGAAGCCTGGTGTGAGATTCACTAGATTTACACCACTTCAACATTTGACACCAAGCCTTTTCCAACTGTTGGTGGCAAAAAAAATCAGTAGAAAAAGATGCCCCCTTCCTGCTTGTCCAGTGTGAATCCCATGGGCTAAATGCACATTTAAGAACCCACGTTTAGTAAATTCTTGAACGCACGTCTCATGCCAGGGGTGTGTCCTGTAACTTTACACCAGAGATGTTGGCAGCAACGCCTAAATGACTCGCACTCTTGACATACCGTACCTTTATGACCGATCATGATTAGACCGGTTCTGTTGCAGAGAAAATCTGGTTTTTACATCGGCTTTGCACTGAAAATGGCACATGAACATTTTTTTTCTGTGACACAATCAGCTGATTTACATCGACTGTGTGAATATTTCAGCGCAAAGCTGCTTTTCTTCCCTCCAGAATCCACTGGAATTAAGTTAATTGCGTAAACGCTTGGAGAGTTATGTTAGTTAAAAGAGAATGTCAACACTGCAGCTAAAGCTGCTGTGTAAAAGAGTTAAAGCACTTTAGCCTTAGTATTTATATATTTTATATTTTTGTTTTATTTGACAGTGGATCAAGAAAAGTAACTTCTATAACTTCAGCATATTTTTCCCTTTAGTTTCACTTTTGACTGTTGCACACTTTCTGTTGTCAGCTTTATAAAAATGTAAAATATGTTGGAGCTTAATGTAGTAACTTTGTCTCACTTTATGACATATATATATAGTTTTTTTTTTCTTCACCAAAGGAGAGTAGAGTTAGGCCAATATCTCAATTTGGCAAAAAAAAAAAAAAAGAGTTTGGCAGAAATGCTATTAGGCTGATGATATGACTTATAGATAAATAATATCATAAAAAGTTGTTTTTTTTCATGCTAGCGTCAACACTTACACATTTTTTTTTTTTTTAGGATGATCTTAGGAAAGAAGATTTCAGCACCATGAGTGCCCAGCTTTTATACAAAATGATCAAGTCCAAAACGGAGTATCCTCTTCACAAAGCTATTAAAATTGAGCGGGAAGATGTTGTCTTCCTGTACCTCATTGAGATGGACTCACAGGTGAGTGTTTTGTTGTTCTTCCTCTCTGTTCCTTTGACACGTTTCCAAAAAACCTCATTTAAAACTGGCTTTCATGTTCCAGTTGCCTGGTAAGCTAAATCAGCTGGACAATAACGGGGATCTGCCTCTAGACCTGGCATTGTCTCGAAAATTGGAAAGTATTGCCACCACTCTTGTGAACAACAAAGCAGATGTGGACAAAGTGGATCAGAGTGGCTGGAGCCTGCTGCACAAGGCCATCCAAAGAGGTGCACTTCTCTTTGTCTGCCATGGTGTTTTTAGATTGGACAATCTCTCGTTTTTTCAGGTGTTTCCTTATAGAAGCTTTGAAACTGACCTGTGACCTCCATTAGGTGACGAATTTGCCTCCATCTTCCTGATTCGTCACTCGGCTCAGGTGAATGCAGCCACCGTGGGGGCAGTAGAAACCCCACTCCACTTGGTCTGTTCATTCAGCCCCAAGAAGCACTCTGCCCAAGTGATGAGTGGCATGGCACGGATTGCAGACGCTCTGCTTAAAGCTGGAGCTAACCCCAACATGCAGAACAGCAGGGGCCGGTAGGTCACATGACTCCTGGTCTATTCGGTTGCAGAGCTGCTCTGCACAGCACGGCTTCATTTCAGTGTTTTGGCATTTGCAGAACTCCGCTGCATGAAGCTGTGGTGTCAGGAAACGAGACTGTGTTCCAGCAGCTGCTACAGTGCAAACAGTGAGTTCAATTCTAAAGGACAAATATGAAAGAACTCAGTCAAAGCTGGTCCTTACATCACAACCTGACTGTCTCACCAGGCTCGACATGGAGCTGAAGGACCACGAGGGCAGCACGGCTCTGTGGCTGGCTCTGCAGTACATCACCCTGTCCTCTGATCCGTCTGTAAACCCTTTCGAGGATGACGCCGTCATCGTGAACGGCACCTCGTTTGACGAGAACGGCTTCGCAGCTGAACTCATCAAGAGGGGAAGCAATCCTGATGCTCCTGATGCTTCCACAGGTGCAGTGTCAAACCCTGCTTTCACATTTCATTTTAGTGTCGTGCTGTCATTTTTAATGTATTTGTATCTCTACAGAAAACTGCCTTATGCAACGAGCTGCTCAGGCTGGAAATGAAGCAGCTGCTCTTTTCTTGGCCACTCATGGTGCAAAGGTCAACCATGTTAACAAATTGGTGCGTATAAATGTTCGGTCACGGGATAATTTGATGAGCTGTGTGTTTTCAGAGCTGCAGCAGTCAGATCTCAGTCTGAGTTTAGTTTAGAATTTGTTACAAAATCCAATTCTTTAACGATCAAATTAAAGGTTCAAATGTACCAACAGGTTTAGCCAAATCCATCTAAGGTGTTATTTTAGCACAAACGACAGATACTTTTGTTACATAAAAGTTGTGGGATGAAATGAATGTCAGTGGCAACCATTATGGATGAAATAAGTCTGGAATTGACCGCTTTGTTGGCCTGCAGGGTGAGAGCCCGCTTCATACAGCCTGTCGCAACGGCCTGGCAAACCTGACAGCTGAGCTGCTCCAGCAGGGGGCCAACCCCAACCTGCAGACCCAGAAGGCTCTGCCGGATGACGCACACGGCGTGGCCCTGCAGACCCCGCTGCACATGGCCATTGCTCACAAACACCCAGATGTGGTGTCTGTCATCCTGGAGCAAAAAGGTGGGTAAAGGGTTTGTTTCATTTAAGGATCTGGTGAAAATTATGTTTTTAATGTTTTTAACATGTTCTTGTGGCTTTTTTTCTGATGATGGAGGATATATTGAAGCTTAACTTAGCATTTCTGAGTATGTATCATTCAAATCATTGTGAATCAGGAGCAGTACAAAAAATGCAGTTTGAAAAAGAGTTTATTTGTTATGTAGAAAATGCGCTGAGTGGCCCGCAAGCTCCCTCCCCAGCTCCTGGCAAGATTCATGTATGTCTTTGTATTTGCTGCCATCTGAGCTAAAATGTGGTTTAAAACTGTACGGCTGGATAGCTCCAATATTGCTCTCCGTTTGTGTTGCACACATAACGGTGGGCTGTGTTCATGTTCATTAATTTCTAATAAACTTGTATTGGTCTGCAGAAACGTATTACTAGAAAACAGGGTTTTTGATTTAGGCTAAAAACAAGATCATCACAATCAAGAGAACTGGGAATGCTTTGAAAATGGCTCAAATAAATGATTGAAATGGGATCTGAAGTGTCTATAACTAGGCTGCATGTATGGCAGAAGTATTCTTACCTCTCTGTATGTCATATTTTCCAGCTGAACGTTTTGAAACTTATTTTCTTGTTCCTGTCTTGGTTTCTGTTCTTGTAGCTAATGCACTTCATGCCACCAACAACCTGCAGATCATTCCAGACTTCAGTCTCAAAGACGCCATGGACCAGACGGTCCTTGGTTTGGCTCTGTGGACCGGTACGTCACGCAGCTGTTCCTGCTGTTTCAGACATGAATACTCGAGACTCAAACTTGTTGTTTTAACGTGTACCTTGTCCCCGTTAGGTATGCACACTATAGCAGCCCAGCTGCTGGGCTCAGGAGCTTCTATCAATGACACAATGTCCAACGGTCAAACCCTGCTTCACATGGCTATCCAAAGACAGGACAGCAAGAGTGCCCTCTTTCTGCTTGAACATCAGGCAGACATCAATGTCCGGTAGGCCCAGAGACCTACTGAAACTTACCTGATAGATTTAATACAATGGAAAAGGCAGAAAGCAAAGCACATGTGTTTAGAGCATCTATAGTAGACACAGACCATCTCCAGAGTCCCAGTTTTATCAAATAGGCTAGATAGTTTATAGATTGAGCAGCCTGTCGATTGATTTTGTGGTGCTCTGTTTGTATGTTTTTTTTTTTGCACTATAGCATCTATAACATCTTTTTTTATTTGTTTTATCTGCCGTGGTCAGGTTGAATGTTGAGTGTTACCTCATGTTTTTAGAAGTTGTAGTAGTTGTAATATGAACTTTTAAAAATATTCACAATCCATTATGGGATGTTTTGGGCACACTGCTTTTCTTTTTGTGGTGTGGGATGGAATAACCTGTTAACCCTTGTGCTATCCTAGGCACTTTACCGTTGGGAGTTGGGTCAGCTAGATTCACTAGACAGAGCTCTGAACCTTTTTTTTTTCAATTTTTTGTGATCTTCACTGGTTCAATGGATTACATGAAATTTTTCCACCTTTTTCCACCTTTGTTATGGTAGGGAGAACACGTCAAAGTAAGCGTGGGGTCATCCAAGATAGCACAAGGGTTAAAACAGATGATGGATTGAGGTTTCTGCGCTTTTGTTACTTTCTAGTGAGTCACTTGTGGAATAAGTTAGACTCTGAAATCTCAGAGGAAATCCTGTGCAAAACGAAAGCCTTACCCCTTGATAAAATCATTGGGTTCCCAGCTTTTTATTAATGTTTTATCTCTATCAGGAGTAAATACCCATTAAAAAAAATAATTCTTACAAGATGAGCATCACATTTTATTTCTTTTGTTTTCTCTCCTACCAGGACTCAAGAGGGACAAACTGCACTACAGCTCGCCATCAGTAACCAGCTCCCCCTGGTGGTGGATGCCATTTGCACAAGAGGGGCAGACATGTCTGTGGTAGATGACAAAGGGGACCCTCCGCTGTGGCTGGCTCTGGAGAATGGCCTGGAGGATATTGCATCCACACTGGTAACACACTCAGACATTTCCTTGAGTTAAAGTCTAGAAAGGAACGCTTTTGTCGCCTGATTTCTGTTTCTTTTCCTCCTCCGAGGTTCGGCATGGCTGCGACTCCACCTGTTGGAGCCCGGGGCCCTCTGGCTGCATGCAGACTCTCCTGCACCGAGCTGTAGATGAGAACAATGAGGTTTCAGCCTGCTTCCTCATCCGTAGGTCTGTGCCTTCTCCTTTAAGCGGTTCTGCACTATTTCCACATTTCAGACTAAAGCTAATGGTTGTTTTCAACATGCTCTCTTCATGTTACAAATGAAAACAGTTCAAATGAATGTAACTCAATCAGTGGTTTTAACCATATGGGTCCAAAGATAACATTTATATAATCTAAAACATTCATCAGAGTATCAGCAGACTTTGTGAACAAGTAAAGTAAAACTGCTGCTGCTTATTCCATTCCATTTTATGACTATTGATGGCTGTAAATATTAAAGAATAAAGATAGTTTTGAAAATGTTACCTTCCGGGCTTCCTTACTTTCTGATATGTGGCGTTTGCATATAGTCGATAGTCCGGGAACTGTCCTGACTGTGAGAGCGTTCATCCAAACCTGCTTTTCTCCAATTAAGTAAAAGAAAAAGTTATTTTTGTTTGTTTTGTATTTAAATATGGTAGCGTTTGGGTCTAAAACTACAAGCAAGAATGAAGGGGAAATGGCTTTGTCATGTCGCCAAAGACTTGTGTTCCGTACTCTCTCTTTAAGCAGATTTTAACTGCTAACTTTTGTTATTAAAACAGATGTGTGGAGCTGCTTAACTCGTTGCTTTTTCTTGTGCAGCGGTTGTGACGTGAACAGCCCCCGACGGCCAGGCTCCAACGGGGAGGGAGACGAAGAAGCCCGAGATGGACAAACGCCTCTTCACCTGGCGAGCAACTGGGGTCTGGAGGAGGTGGTGCAGTGTCTCCTGGAATTTGGAGCTAATGTGAACACCCAGGTTAGTTTTTAGGAAACAAATTGCCTCTGCAGCACTTTTCCAAAGAGCAAGTTTAATGCTGTGTTCGTGTGCGTTTGTCTTCAGGATGCAGAAGGAAGAACTCCCATCCATTCGGCCATTAGCAACCAGCATAACGTCATTATACAGCTACTCATTTCCCATCCAGATATCCGGCTCAGCATTCGTGACCGTCAAGGAATGACTCCGTTTGCCTGTGCCATGACGCACAAGAACAACAAAGCAGCTGAAGCCATCCTGAAGAGGGAGCCAGGTGCTGCTGAACAGGTGGAGCAGCAGGACTAACCTCCCTTGAAGAATGGAGGAAAGATTGAAAGTCATTTTGTTATCTGACCGCGTCTGCTTCTCTTCAGGTGGACAACAAAGGCAGGAATTTCCTGCATGTGGCCGTTCAGAACTCGGACATAGAAAGCGTCCTGTTTTTGATCAGCGTCCAAGCTAATGTCAACTCTAGGGTTCAGGATGCAGCCAAACTCACCCCTCTCCACCTGGCTGTGCAGGCCGGCTCAGAGATTATCGTCCGCAATCTGGTAAACCTCAATCCTTCTTCATACTTGTGCGTTGGTATTAGTTAGTACTGGCATGGCGGTGCAGATCATGCTGATGAGCAGTTTTTTTCCTGATTCCAGCTGCTTGCTGGAGCCAAAGTAAATGAAGTGACCAAACACAGACAAACAGCGCTGCATTTGGCTGCCCAGCAGGACTTGGCCACTATATGCTCAGTGCTGCTGGAGAACAGTATCGATTTTGCAGCGGAGGATGAGAACGGCAATAATGGTAGGTTGCCTCTTCATCATTTTGTTCCTTTTTATAAAAAAAATTGCTGCTGAGAAAATAAGGCATTCGCAGTTCCAAACTTAAACTTTTCCGGGCTTTATGTTTTGAAAACATTGACTTTTTTTTCTCAAACACATCTTTCTTATTTGTTATTGTCGATTTACAATTGCTATTTATGCTTTTTCATGCATCTTCACATCCTGTACATCGATGGGTTCTACTTCTGTCCTCAGAAATAGGCACTTAAGATCCAGATAAAGTGTTCTGCTTTAAAGCTGCCCAAATGACACTGATTCACACTGCCAGGCTTTTACAGGCCCTAATCCTAATCCTGGTCTTTTGGTCTTCCCATGATGTTTGCCTGTTGCTTACACGCCTAGCCGCAAGTACGAGGACGTGTGGCTGCAGGCTGAGCGACTGCCTGTCATGATGCAAAAACAATGCCTCGTTCTATGCCGTTTTGAGATATTTGTTGAAGATAAACGAATATGCAAGTCGCAGGAGTGCGTTTCTGTTAGGGGAGGGCTTTGTTGTCTGGATACAACGGCCTGCACTCGCTGACTAAGCAGCTGCACCCAAGGGAGCAGCAGGGCTCATTTTCATACTCAAATATTCAGCCGTCCTTAACAAAGCAAAGGAGTTTCATAAGACCCTGTCAAAGCATAGAAAACTGGTTTATTAGACTCTATTGGCTTTCTGTAAATAAATGCAAACAGACTTTTAGATCCCCAAAATATAATATCCTCACATCACCATGAAGCCAGGTTTCCACTTGGGTTTCAACTGTTTCTATTGTTTTAGTTTTATTTATGCGTTTTTTATGTTTCATTATGTTGTGTGCGAGGGGTCAGGACACTTTAAAGGTTTTGTGTTTTATTATTTTATTTGAAATAGTTTAAAGCATATGTAATATATTGTATTGTATTGTATTATATATAAAGTTTGATCTGATTTGAACTGCATAATGCAAAAAGAAAGAGATTTACTTTGCTCTCTAAACCTTTAAAGACCCACTCCGATCATCATCTGGTCGTTTTTTAAGGTGTTTTCAGTTGTCTTTTAGTTATAATAATGACGTTTTTAGCCAAATAAAAAAAAAATAGATTTTATAGGACTTACCGTACTTTCTGCAGAGGAACATTGGTTCATTAGAAATTCCCCTCTGAGTTGTTGGTGAGACTGTTGGTGTGGAGCAACCCCACCCCCCTTCCCCAACATATATTTACGTCACAGATACAATATTTTTCAAACAGCATTTCCTCATTTGATCCAAATTCACAATGATTTGAAAAAATATATACTAATATGTAATTTTAAGCTTCATTTTTCTCCATCATGTCCTCCATCATCAGAAAAATGCCACGAGGACATGTTAAGAACATGATTTTTTTATCAGAGTGGGTCTTTTTAGGCACACAGTTTTAATTTATATTTAGAATATCAGTGTTATTTTTTTGGTTACTGCTGGTTTCCTTTATTATCCCTCTATGTTTTCTTGTAACTGAGCTGCTCTGCTTTTTCAGCTCTGCATCTGGCTGTGATGCACGGCCGCCTTAACAATGTCCGAGTCCTCCTCACAGAGTCAAATGTTGATGCTGAGGCCTTCAATCTCAGGTACAGAACATTTTATTTGCCTTTTCTGTTCAATTTTGAAAAACACTTTAAACTACAACTCCATAAATGTGTTCTACATTTTAAAACCATGTTTCTCTTTCATATCTTCTTAGGGGTCAGTCACCAATGCACATCCTAGGACATTATGGCAAAGAAAATGCTGCTGCCATCTTTGAGCTGTTCCTGGAGTGCATGCCTGAATATCCTCTTGATAAACCAGACAACGAAGGGAACACTGGTAGAGTGGACGGAGTGTTTCAGTGATGTCCATACAGATGCCACATAAACGGGAATGTGACGGTCCACCTCTGTTTTCTTGCAGTGCTGCTCTTGGCGTATATGAAGGGAAACGCAAACCTCTGCCGTGCCATTGTAAGAGCCGGGGCTCGACTAGGCATCACCAATAATCAGGGCATCAACATTTTTAATTACCAAGTTGCAACCAAGCAGTTGCTTTTTCGCCTTCTAGGTTTGTTTATTAGACTTTTAAATGGCAGTTGTGCCTTCATTTAGAGTGCATGTTTGTGAGAGTTGAGGATCCTCTTTGCCAATAACTACGGTTTTATTTCCGTTCTAGATATGCTGTCCAAAGAACCCCCTTGGTGTGATGGATCCAACTGTTATGAATGTGCTGCAAAGTTTGGAGTCACAACCCGTAAACATCACTGGTGAGTAGACAGACCTTTTTCCAATGACTGTTTAATGTAACACAACCACTCTGAAGCAATCCTCTTTTCTCTGTGTCTGACCGCAGCCGCCATTGTGGGCGACTGCTTTGCCATAAGTGCTCTTTAAAGGAGATTCCCATCATCAAGTTTGACTTGAACAAACCAGTGAGAGTGTGTGACATCTGCTTCGACGTACTGACTCTTGGCGGAGTGTCGTAAAGCTTCCACGGCCACGCCAGATCCAACTGTGCCCAGCTATTCCATAACAGCAGGAGATGGGAGTTACTGCGGAATATCGGCTTTATACTATCCCAGTCTATCAAATACCATTAATCTTCCAGAGGGACCTTCCTAATAGAAATCCTTCTGATTGTTTAGTTTGGATCAAAGCAGCTCTCTAGCTTGCTGACGTCTGGACGGAGTTGATTCATTTTCTAAGACAATGTTTGTGCTCTTCTAACTACAGGCAAGTAACTGTTTCCAGATTTCAGTCCAGTAATGTCACCTAAAGAGAGGCTTTCTTATTTCATCATGACAGGAGTCATGCTGACAGAATCTCACCCCACAAAAAATATATTTCTTCTTTTGGTTAAGCCTGCTGTCAATCAGACAAACTACATCAGATCTGACTCTGTTACCCCCTTTTTTCTGTAATCTGCCTTTTTGTCCCTAGAAGCCACCTTTTTGTTTAATCAAAAGATGTAGGTCAGGGCTGGTGGATTTACAGAGAGAGGCTCCTTTTTTATGAAAAGGATTTGCAGATCAGCCTTAAGTTTACAACACCGCTCAATTGTTTGCAAAGGAAGCGGGACCAACTTGACAGAAAAGACACAGTGTATCACGATGTGCCAGTTTAAAGTGCAGAGATTGAAAATGGACAAAATGTGACTTAGATGCCTTTTTTTTTTCTTGTCATGAACAGATTTCTGGTCCATAAAACACCTTCAGATGTCATCTTGAGTTAAAGATCATGTGTGTCATTAAATCTGTAGCCTTTCTGAAGATGTTTTGAAATCCCAGAGGGAAAACATTCCAGTTCTGATGTGAGGTTCTGTTGAGTTTCTGTTCAATCTTTTCAAAGTCTCTCCATCTCTTAGCCTAACAGGTGCACTTTATAAAGATATCAAGACAATTCTGATCAACGGGGAGAACATGGGCTTCAAAGGAACGGCCACGATGTAGAACCTCTTAAGTATTGTTAAATTGTACAGATAAATGTGTGATATTTTTGACCACTACAACTGTTTTGTACTTAAAATGCTCTTTGTGCTTGTTTTTGTGACAAACTTAAAACTGGCTTCTGTTGATCTTTTATGCACACAATCTTTCTTTCATCTTTTATGCACATTGTATTGTATCTGTATGCTCAGATATCTAGTCTGTCTCTTCCTGATGTACCGTTTTAGAAAAAGGGAGGACACGTTTACATAAAGCTAATCGAAAGCCAAAGTGTTTATTTCTTCATTATTAGTGTTATTAAACTGTCTCTTTGATAATAGTGACCACATAGTGACCAAAGGTTTTTTTTCCCTGCAGTTTAAAAGCAGAAACCTTTGCCGTGTTTCTGGGCGGCCCTCAGATTAGTGCTTCTATTACAGTGCATGAGTCAGCATGTGGGGGGCAGCCATCATACTCCTGCAGGCTGGCATCTCCTGCTGAAAATGGATCTTCAACGCAGACGCAGCGAACTCCACTGGAACCAGGAGAAAAGCGCTTTCGTGGGACGCCTGCCCACTCTCTCATCACTCCACCGCTAAAGGAGGGAGGGGCAGAAAGTAGAGTCCTTTAAAATCCCCATGCATATTTCTTGTCTATTAAAAACCCACTCTGATTGTCTTCTGATCTATTGTAAATTCCCAGTTTTAATTTGAATCAAATTTGGAAAAAAAAAAAAAAAAAAAATCTTTTCTAGAACAGCTTCTGCAGAGCAGCAGTAGTTCTGGACAGAAGAACCCCACCCCCATTTCTTATCACCCATCAGTTTACTTGTTCTCCCGCTAGCTTACAACCCCAACCTAACATTACCGATGCAACAAAAAAAGCTGAGCAGTATTAAAGATATCAGTTTAGATCTAGATTCCAGTTCAGATGAGGAAAACAAAGACGTACATGGATATATTTGTAAGTGGATGCATCAGAATGGAGCAGATCAGAGATCCTACCGGTTCCTGATTCACATCGATTTGGATAAATAAATACTTAAATGTAATTTTATGCTTAATTTCCTCAATATATGTCCATCTGAAAAATGTCACAGGAACATTTTAAAAATAGTATTTCTAACAAAGTGGATCTTTAAGAGGATTTGTCACGATTAAAGTGAAATGCTCTAATCTCTTCACTTGTTTTCAGACCTTTTAGTGGAGCACCATACTCTTCCTCCTCTGGCAGCGCTCCATTCAGAGTTGCAGGCTGGGTAACGTGCTTTCTCAGCCTCTGACTGGGCTTTTATTCGCTGGCCTACTGCAAGAGAAGCTCTCACTTGCAGAAGAGCCTTTGTGGGCTTTCCAGATTCGTCATAGAAACGGCCTGTAACTGTACCTGGAAGACAGAGGATATTGTTTTAACAACATTGATTTAAACTAAAACACATTGAGACTCTTGGTTCGGAACCAAATTATAAAAGTTCATACTGGTCAATATCTAATAGTTCCCCCGTTTTGATCTGTAATGTTTGTGAAAAATCACGGAAAACATTTGAACAAAGATCCCCTATTTGTTTGTTTTTTGTTTTTAATACATGGAAAAAAACTTGTTTTTTCATTCATTTATCTTCTTCGGTTTATTCCCTTTCGGGGTCACGGGGCTGCTGGAGCCTATCCCGGTCACTTGTGGGCGAAGGCGGGGGGGCATCCTGGACAGGTCGCCAGTCTGTCGCAGACAAAACTTTTTTCTATTGAATGCAATATGCTCCCATAGGTTTTTGGGAGGTTTTGAGAACTGGTTTGTTTGTGTAAGGGGCCATCTAGTGACCACTTTTTGAATTGATGGGATTTCTTTTTTGTTTTTGATTATGGTTCAATCTGGAAGTCAAAGGGGTAACCCACTTTTATCACAGATTTTTACTTGGCCTGCTTTTAATGATGTCTATTGGTTTGAACCTAAAACATTCAACAAATGCAGCAGTAAAGTACCTTCTTGTGTTATGTTTGAGCCACTGCAGACAGCATAATTTAAGTAAATCCAAAAATTCTCAGTGGATATAATGATTACAGTTTTCCTCAAATTTGATTAATCTCACAAAAACTGGAGTCACAATTTGTGGTCTTGACAACGACTACTTACCAACACTTTTATACTCTTTGTGATAGAAGGCCAGCCAGTCATAAAGAGCCACCACTTGTAAGGGTGACAGACTGGAAACATCATCTGTCAGGCCATTCTCTGAGAAGTCTCCAGTGATGAAGGCCAGTGAGGCATCTTTGCCTAAAATTGACGTTTTTTTTTTTTTAAAGAATTACAAAGTACTCAAAGTAATAGCTGTATAATCATGCAATCTGTGCTTAGCTGTGTAATAAGCATGTGAATTACAACAGAGATGTAAAGTCTACACCTGCCATGAAGTGATAAGCACCACCGGGTCCATAATGCTTGTATCCCTTGTGTACATCAAAAACTTGTCCCAGTATGGCCAGGTAGAGGCCCCTGCTGCCGGATCCTCCGTGGTACAGTGAGAGCTCGTGCCTGCTCAGGGGCCTCGCGGGGGCCTCCGGGACCCGCCCCTCCTCAGATCTAACGGACCACTCGATCAACACGGCTAAAGAGACTGACAATAAAGCAGCGAATGCGTAGCCTAGCATACTGCTCACGTCCATGGGCGGACAGCCCGGGAGCTTCCGTAGAAGCAGAACGCTACGGCGCATGCGCGACGAGGCCACGTAAGGGACGTTGGAGGAAACGTGACGTACAGGACGTCAATGCGGTAGTGGAACACAGTGGAGCTTTGGCTGTAGGTTAACGTTGCAGAGGTCTGTGTTTAGACCGGCACACCCGTGTTAAAACTCACAACCGACGGCCCACACCGACTGCCCGGTGTGCCTTAGGTCGGCGGAGAGACCATGGGGAACGCAGAGAGCGGCTGTGGCGGAGGCAGCGGCGACGAGGAGGACATAGAGACCGAGAGCCCTGGTTTCGCGGAAGACAGCCCGGCCTCTGCGGCCACCGGAGGCGGCGGAGGCACCGCTTCTGGGCAAAACGGAAGGGGTTCGAGCCTGCCCGCACCAACCGGTGGACCGCCCAGCCCCGGGGTCCTCCTGGAACAAGTGAAGCTAAGAGATGCAGCCGCTCGGATAAGTGACTCCAGGGTCGCCATTCACGAGTCCGTCCTGTCCGGGAATGAGAGCGTCCTGATGCGGTGGCTCGAGGACCGGGTAAACCGAGGAGAGGAGTCGGTCAACGTGGAGCAATTCTGTGAGATGTTGGAGAGCAGAGATGCCCCAAGAGACGAATGTGAGGAGGTGAGTTCCCACGGAGAAGGAGCCGTGTTTAGGCGATATGCTGTGGCTTCTATCTAGTGATCAGGTCAGGTTAGGGTTGAAAGGCTGTGGGCACTCCCATTTACAAGGAATGATCCACAGATAGGATCCTGAGGTCTGGAGAAGGGCAGAAATGAAGCACTTTGTTCTTTGGATAATGTGCTGGCCAGAGCAGTGATTGTCATAGAGTTTGTGTGCCTGCTGGAGTTATTGTGGCTGGGTTGAAGGCTTTGTGTTCATGGTTGTGTTCAGCTTTGTTGCCTGGTAGCTGACATTTGTTGTGAAACCAGTGGTTGGAGATGAATGTGCATTGTGGTAGGTAAAACTATAAATATTGCTTTGATTGATCAAAACAAGTTACATGGAAATAAAGCACACATTGCTGCCCTAAAAGCTGTTTATTACTTTTAATATCAATTATTGACATTTTGTGGTTTTAGTATAATATGCTTTTAGGTTTGTGTGCTTGAGGTGCATTGATTGCGCCACACTATAATGGCCCATGTACTTACCGGCCTTGCTATTACCGGGTTCAACCCCCTTTTGCCTTCAGAATTGCCTTAATTCTTTGTGGCACAGATTCAACGAGATACTGGAAACATTCATCAGAGAGTTGGTCCATATCACGCAGTTGCTGCAGATTAATCGGCTGCACATCCGTGATGCCAATCTCCCATTCATCCACACCCCAAGGGTGAACTGTAGGGTAGAGATCTGGTGACAGTGGAGACCATTTGAGTCCAGTGAACTCATTGTCCTGCTCAAGAAACCAGCCTGAGATGATTCCAGCTTTATGACATGTTGCCTTATTCTGCTGGAAGTAGCCTTCATAAGACAGTACACTGTGGTCATGGAGAGATGGGCATGGTCAGCAACAATACTCAGGTAGGCTGTGGTGTTGGAACCGTGCTCAGTTGGTACTAAGGGGTCCAAAGTGTGCCAAGACAATACCCCCCACACTATTATACCACCACCACAGCCTGGACCACTGAGACAAGGCTGGATGGATTCATGCTTTCATGTTGTTGATGCTAAATTCTGACCCTGACATCCGAATACTGCAGCAGAAATGGAGACTCATCAGATCAGACAGCATTTTCCTAATCTATTGTCTAATTTTAGTGAGCCTATGTGAATTGGAGCCTCAGTTTCCTGTTCTTAGCCGACAGGAGTGACACCCGGTGTAGTTTCCTGCTACTGTAGCCCATCTGAATCAAAGTTGGATGTGTTTTTGCCTTCAGAGATGTTCTTCTGCATACTTCGTTTGTAGTCAGTGGTTATTTGAGTTCCTGTTGTCTTTCTATCAGCTGGAACCAACAAGGCATCAACAAGGCATTTCCATCAAGAGAACTGCTGCTCACAGGATATTTCCTCTTTATTTTGGACCATTCTCTGTAAACCTTAGAGATGGTTTTGGGGGAAAATCCTAGTAGATCAGCAGTTTATGAAATACTCAGACCAGCCAGTGTGGCACCAACACATTCAAAGTCACCTCAGTCACCTTTCTTGTCCATTCTGATGCACGATTTGAACTGCAGCAGATCATCTTGATCATGTCTACAGGTCTAAATGCATTGGGTGTCTGCCATGATTGCCTGATTAGAAAATTGCGTGAAAGAGCAGTTGGATAGGTGTAATGAATAAAGTGGCCAGTGAATGGATGTCTTGTTCTGTATTTCAGGCCTTTGGACAGTTTGATGCTGAGGGGGATGGAGTGGTGGACATTGAGAGTATGCTGATTGGTCTGAAAAACTCTAATGGAGCTAATCTTCAGGGGGAGCTAAGTCACGTGATCAGACAGCTCCAGGCGTGTTCCCTAACTCCAGGTAAGATATGTTGTTGGTTAACCTGGGCGGATGTTGTCAAGCCCATGTGACACGCTGTCAGCATCTTGCTTGAATGTCATCTCCTTCAAACAGGTTTTGTTGACATATTCTCGAAGTCCAAAGACCAAATAGGAGCACATGCCTTTAAGATCTTAAAGTTTTTACATAGAAACCGCATTCCCAGCAGTGCCATCCCCTTCCCGATCTTAGAGGGCTACAACAGTATCTGCACCATGAGGTCTAGCGTCGTTCAGGACTTCTTGGTGTCCCTCTTGCAAAAAGAAAAAGGTAAGAATGAGAAAGGCAGCATTTTACCCATTAAATTAGCTTATTCTTGGTATGTCTAAATCATTGACTGTATTTGAGAACTGGACTGAGTGACCCCTCCCCCCTGATGTCCTAAACAGGAATTACTCGCTTGTACCGAAACCAAAATCCCATAGACTTCTATAAAGAAATAAACAGCTATTATTCAGTCATTCTAATTGTTAGAACAAACATTCTTGCTCTGCTACCTTGTTTAAAAATGTTCTTGATAATTAAAATTAAAAAACAAAATTCTTTCTGTGGTTATTCAAGTTATAAACTGACAAATCAGATGTCTCAATAAAAGTAGGTGGTCTCACATAGAACATTCAAAAAGTTTCTGCTTCCATCATGGCCACCTCTGTATTGCGAAAAATGACAGTTAAATTGACTTAATTTGGTTGGAACTGGAACTAAACCTCTCTCTACGTGTGACATCACAATCACTCAGTCCAGTTCTCATGTACAGTCAGTGGTCTGGACCTGAGGCTCTGGAGCCACATGCAGCTCTTTATTCCTCCATTGTGGATCTTTAGCGTTGAAGAAAAACGCAAAAGACTTCATAAACAATGGGTTTGTAGTTTTGGTTAATTTCTTTTTGCCAATTACGTTTTTTTTTATTTATATCAAGATTTTTAAAAACTGAGCTGAATGTTGGTAAAAGGTTTAATCTTCTGTCAGCGTTTTATCATCAGAATTAACTTAAAGCTCATGTTCTGGTCTTCTGCTGCTCTCCAGTGTCTATTAGCTGTTTAGAGGGAGGCTTTTAAAGTATCTAATTGCATTTATATGTATAGATTTTTTAAAAAAATATTGTAAATTTCACCAAGATTGTCAAGTATGTATTTGACTGTAAAAGGAGAAAAAGGATGACGGTGGTCCAAAGTTTTAAAGATGGAAAATACCGTGTTTGATTTGACTTCCTTGCAGCAGGAGGATCTTATTTGGCACAAGATGCATTTTATTTTGAAAGGAATTGTATGCCCTGCTGTCAAAATAAAAAAAAAAGTTGAAATTGTTATATATAGAAAACATATGACACTGTTCTAATTAGATTATTCTAAATATTTTAAACCTACATTTAAATAATGAATGGCTTAATGGCCACAAAAACATACAGTATATTTTCATAAACGGTGAAATGGAACTTTGCGAGTCTCTTTGGTCTGTAAAAACTTGACCAAATGGCATTAAAGATAAATGTCTTTATGTTGGTGCTGCTTAATAATGTGACACTCCTCATCAATGCTGTTCTCTCTCAGATTTAGATATCCAGTACAGAGCAGAGCTGGACCGCGATCCAGATGTAGATAAAGTTAAGGCGATCACACAGTGTTACAGCATGATAGAAGCTTCCTCCAACGTTGCCGATGTCTTCAAGATGACAAACGGGGATACCACGTCTTTCTGGCAGTCAGATGGCAGTGCTCGGTCACACTGGATAAGGTGGATGTTTCTCTGCTTTGCTGAGTTACCCATGTCCTTTTTTATTTGATGAGTTTTCATCTGGAAATAATTTTTTCTTCTCGTTTCCAGACTGAAAATGAAACCAGATGTGGTTTTAAGACGTCTGGCCATTGCAGTAGCCTCCAACGACCACAGCTACATGCCCCAGCTGGTCTCAGTGGCCGTGGGCAAAAATCGACGTTCCTTACAGGAGATCAGAGACATCCGCATCCCCAGCAATGTGACGGGTTATGTAGCTCTCTTGGAGAACGCCAACATCACACACCCCTGTAAGCATCCGCCTGTCAGTTTGTCTGCTCAGTGAACTGCTATTTTAAAACTGTGTTTTTTAATGCTTTGACAGGGGGTTATTCCCAGTTTTCTCTTTTTAAAATGTCAAACAATGGTGTCAGCTGTTCAGACGTCTGCCTGATTTAAAACCCACTCTGATTAAAATGGTGGTTTTGGTGTTTTAAATATGTTTTTGTAGCATTTTTCTGATTATGGAGGACATATATAAAGAAAATTAAGCTTAAAATTGCATTTTCGAGTATTTTGTCATTCTAGTCGTGAATCAGGAGCAGACCAAAAAAAACACATTTGAAAAAGAGCTTAATTGTGATTTTGAGAATGCGCTGGGCGGGCCACAAGCTGGCATGTGGCTCAAAACTGTACGGCTGGATAGCTCCAACACTGCTCGCCATTTTTGTTGCACCAGTAATGTTAGATTGGGGGTGTGAGGGGCTGTAAACTTGCCCCCGAGCGGGCAAATGAAGCCCACTGAGTTATGGGTGTCTGGAAGGGGGGCTGGGGTTACTCCGTGCCAACGGTCTCGCCCACAATTTAGAAGTGAACTTCTAATGAACTACTGCTGCTCTGCAGAATCTATGTCCTAGCCAACAACACAGGGTTTTTGGTTTTTGGCTATAAATGGCATAATAATAATTAAAAGCCTACTGGGAACACTTTAATAAAAATCCAAAGATGATCAAAGTGGGTCTTTAATGGCTGACATCAAGTGTTTTGGCTCGATTTAATTGTCCCAGTCATTTCTTCTGTGTGATGCATTCCATCAGCTGGCTAACAGCCTTTTCTCTTCGCCAAATTCCAGACATCCAGATCAACATTAAAAGGTGCCTCAGCGATGGATGTGACACGCGCATTCATGGATTGAAGACGCTTGGATACCAGATCACGAAGAGCAAGGAGGTTTCTGTTTCTGATGCTTCAGCCATCTGGTATCTGTCTCTCCTCACTTCCCTGGTCAGCGTGTCCATGGAGACTAACCCGGCTCTGGCTCAGGCTGTCCTCCAGAACACACAGTAAGGTCCCACCTGGCTTCTGCTTAAGGTTTTTTGTTCTTTAAAGCTCAGATTCCACTATACATTTGATTCCGTGCTCAGGTTCAGAATTGATCTTGTTGTCTCTCACCTAGGAAAGCCTTACAGTACACGCCTCCCCTGTCCCTGACTCCGTCATCCTCAGAGTTCCCTAATTTCTTCTCTGCGAATATCCTGGAAGAGGTGGATGGATTTCTGCTCAGGATAGCTGAGTAAGCGCCTGCAGGGTCTCTGTTGTTTCTGTCACACATCTCTGCCTCACTTTGCTTGTGATGATGATGTCAGCACAATGGAAGCAGAATAAATCCAAAGTGGTGATTGCGCAGCGGGATGACCCCTCTGCATTTGATCATCTGCACATGCTTTCCATGGGGATTCATCAGTCACAAATATCAAATAAAAGTCTGAATGCACTTTCAATATTTTAAATACTAAAGACTTACAATTATCCATCTTTAAATGTTTTGTTCTGGTAATAAAAAATACATATACGATTATGCAAGAAAGTTGACTTTGCCAAAATAAGCCCAACAGATTGATTGTTAATGAATAACAAGTGTTCACCAAAAGCATTTTCTTCCTTGTCTCTGTGCAGCTGCTGTGTGGGTCCTGATGCAGAGCTGACCCTGCTGGCCTTTGCTCTGGCCAGAGGCAGCATGGCAAAGGTGCTGAAGGCCCTGTCCTCCATCAGCAATCATTTACACATCGACTACAAGGCCTCATCCCTAATCAGCTCCATGGCCTCCGTTCGGCTGCAGCTTCTTTATCGCAACGGTAACAAGAACAGCCTTTCTTTACTCTTCTGCACAGGATGACATTTGAAACACTGTTAGTCTTTTTACTTTTCCACTTCTAATACTCTTTACTTTAATAATTTAATAAAACCTCCTTAAAATATGTTATCTATGGTTCATTGGTATTGCGATACTCTAATTAATTGTGTAGAAGTATGTGGGAATATTAATAAAAAGCTCACTAATTCCAATTTTCAACATTCAAAAAATGTGCTCAGAGTGGGATATTGTGAACTCACTTACAGTAATCCATTAATTTATAAATCTAACGTCTTTACGTTTTTTAATTCAGTAAATTTTTACACACTCAACTCGTACACAAAGCCAATAAGAATCATTACCATGTAACATCCAAAAACTCTTTCAGAAACAAGGGGGCTAATTATCAACAGCAAACAATCAAAACAACAAAGAGAAGGGGTGTGAAGCTATACTCTGAAATGGGACTCAACTGAAACAATGCATAAACATTCATTATTTTAAACCTAAATATTTGAAAGTGGTCTTTTAAAGATATGGAAAAGAACATTTATTCCAATTTTAAAGACTTTTGGAACCTACTAGATAGGTTTGATATGAATAATGATGATGTATTTATGGTTAATGTTATTAATGAACAGTGGACATTGGAAGACAGTAGTAAAATCAAATGAATTTATTTTATACATAAATAAACCACCAGTTATATTGTATCATATTGATTTGTAAATGTGTAAGGAGTGGGACTAAATATATTTTTTTCCCTCTCACTCCCTTTTTGAGCTGTTGTTGTTGTTGTTGTTGTTTTATTGCTCCTATAACTAAAATTGTTCCAATACTTGACCCATATTCTGGCCCATGACAGGGAAACCTCTTCAGCTGCACCTGCAGGCCTGTGATGTGAAGAGCAAGGAGGAGAAATCAGGACCAGAAAACATGCTGACAGAGTCTGCAACAGGAGACGGTACGACTGAGAGCCGTTTCAGTTTTAGCTTCAGCGAACCGTCTCTGAACCTTTCTCTCCTCAGGTTTTCTCACAGAAAGCGGCAGGAAGAAAGCCAGCGTGATCCTGTCCACGGAGGACCAGAGCAGCTTCCAAATCACTCAGATGAAGATCAAAGTAGGAAGGGAGTATTTGTGACACAAAACTCCACCGAAGCTGAGAAGGGATTGATGTACAGATGTACAGATGTTTTTGGTTTATGTCACAAGGTGCGAAAAGGAGCCATTGGATCAAAATGTGGTTTGGTGTTTGCCTATAAGGAGGACGACCCTTTTGATGCAGAGAAGCATTTCAAGAGGTTCAAAAAGTATGATGCATGGAACTACAAGGAATATAAAGAGTTTGTGCAAGACAAGTGGGTATCATTTTTTCATATTTCTGTTTCAGTTTGAATTGTGTTTATACACACTCACCGATCACTGTGTTAGGTACACCTTGCTAGTACTGGGTTGGACCCCCATTTTGCCTTCAGAATTGCCTTAATTCTTTATGGCATAGATTCAACAAGGTACTGGACATATTTCTCAGGGAGTTTGGTCCATATTGACATGACAGCATCACGCAGTTGGTGCAGATTAATCGGCTGCACATCCATGATGCTAATCTCCCATTCATCCACATCCCAAAGGTGAACTATTGTGTTGAGATCTGGTGACAGTGGAGACCATTTGAGTCTAGTGAACTCATTGTCCTGCTCACGAAACCAGTCTGAGATGATTCCAGCTTTATGACACGTTGCCTTATTCTGCTGGAAGTAGCCTTCATAAGACAGTACACTGTGGTCATGGAGAGATGGGCATGGTCAGCAACAATACTCAGGTAGGCTGGGGTGTTGGAACCATGCTCAGTTGGTACTAAGGGGTCAAAAGTGTGCCAAGACAATACCCCCCACACTATTATACCACCACCACAGCCTGAACCACTGAGACAAGGCTTGATGGATTCATGCTTTCATGTTGTTGATGCTAAATTCTGTTTCACAACTTGTACTTTGAAAAGTACCATACTACTTTTTTTTTTAAACACTTTTTTAAAAAGTCTTTAAGTCTTTTTAAAATTTGGAAAATCCTAATAATTCCAGCTCACTTACGTCATATGGAATGGTCTTTAAAGAGAGCCTACCTTAGCATAAACTGCTTGTTCATGCTGTACCTGTTATTTTGTCTGTCCAATTTCAGTGTGAGGACTTGTGCGCGGAGTGAAGACGAGCCGATTGGCTGGTTCGAGCTTGAGGATGACTGGAATGACGTGCAGATCAAGCTGCAGCAATGTCGTATTGCAAAGGTGTTGCACAATATCACACAACCATTCCAACATTTTCTTTTTTTTTTTTTTTTTTCTTTTTTTTTTTACCTTTTGAGTTTTTTTCGCACCTATGTATTACGTTTGTAATGTCCAGGGTGCCCTGTTATGTCGCTGTGGTCATGACACCTTTTCTCTCTGTTTCACTCTCTTCATGGGGTGCCTCTCCAGTTCCTGATGGTGAAGTTCCTCTGCACCAGACAGGACTCCGCTGAGCGTCTAGGCGTGCAGTCACTCAGCTTCAGCGGCTACCTGTGCCCGGGCACCGAGAGGCTGGGAGACCTGGACGATCCTCGCAGCTCAGGGAGAGATTTCTGAGCACGGTGCCGTCTCTGGCCTTTGTCTGTTAAACAAGACCTTATTCTTCATACAGCAGCTTACACAAGACATGGTAACTTGGCTCTTGTTCCATCTGCAGTTTGTCACATTAACAGCAGATCATAATCGTACAGCAAGATCAAACGCTTGCACTCCAATCTAATTACACTGTGTGGTAAAATGTAGAAGTGTGACGTTTTGTGGGAAGCCTGGTGATAAAAACCCACATACGTAGTCGCTTTCTTTTCCTGCAAGACTAATAGTTATATTGAATTTGAGTGACGTTCCGACCTGATCTGTTAATAACTTGTATATGTTCTTTCTGGTTTACCTTCCGTTTGATTTTGTCTTCAGTTTGATTTTGTCTTTGTGTGGTTGGTCATCCTGCAGTCGTCTGACTATTTGAAGACTTAGATTCATCTGTTTGGGCTGAAGGAGTAGATGGGGGGTGGCTGCTTAATTGTTAAACATAGTCAGAGCAGAGCCGTGTTTGTTTTTTGCAGGATATATCTTATCTGAAGCAGAAGTATCTTCTGGACTTCAGTGGTCTCAGTCTGAACCTCTTCTGGGAATTCTATAGTAAACTCAGGGAAATGTGAGTTCTTGTATATTAATGAGGATTATATCACGATCCATTTGTGTGTCCCTGAAACCAATCGTCTTTATTTATCGTTTCTAGTGAGGGAGAGGAGGTTATGAAGAGCAGGGTTCTCCTTCTTCAGTTGATGCAGAACTGCTTCCCAACACTGCCCAACCCACTGGAGGCTAAAGGGGCAGAAGAAGCCTCTGCAGCAGCAGCAGGTCCATCCACATCCTGCAGTGGGGAGAGTCTCAGAGACTCCACAAGAGCTGTGTATGAACTCTACACTCATCTGTGCCACAGTAAGAACCAGCTTCTTCCATTTAGACATTACTCACTATAACTGTTTTCAAATTCTTTACAACAACTCTCCGAAAAGGTTCTTTAGATTTAAAGCATAACTGACAGAAGAAATGCGTTACACCAGTGGTTCCCAACTTTTTTCAGGCCACGGACCGGTTTAATGTCAGACAATATTTTCATGGGCTGGCCTGTGTAAGGCTGACATAGGCCTTTTAACATGTGTTTCTTAAAAAAATGTTGTCACAGAACAATATATATTTGAACAACAGCTAAAAGGAAAAACAAACAACCCGGGAAAAAATAACCCAGACACACAAGAACAAGGACATGGAGGCCTTAACTTTTGAGGGCAAAGTTTACCTTCATCCTCTGTCAAATAGACCTTCTTTGTACATTAGATTTCGCGTGAGAACCAATAAAATGAGATATGGATTTGCCCTTAACCCTCAACTGTCAAAGTAGAAGCTAAAAAAATCGGACACCAACTTAACCATTGTCTGATTTTTAATTTGCAACAGATAAATGCAAAACAAATGGTATTTTCTAGAAATGTGAATTCACCATTTGAAGAACTTTATTAGCAACATCCTTGTAATATTAGACAATATTACTCTTGTGTCACGATGAATCCATATTTGGAGTGAAGATTCCTGGTTTTTGTCCGTTAAATGCAGATTTCTTTTATGTATGTTTGTATGTATGTTTAAGTATGTCAGTTAACAGAATCACTTTTACTTTTGTTTAATGCAAATAACATTTTAACATTTAAAAACATGCTTTATAAATTCAATTCTTACTTTCCACTTGTGGAACATATGATCTCTGTTTTGGAGGCAGCAGCTTTTAAAAATTTTCATGTTAGTTCAACTTTATTTAGTTTTTGTTCATTTCTTTGAAAGATGCTCACACGTTTCCTGAGACACGATGTTAAGTGACTTATACATTTTGATGTGCATTATTGTCCTTTAGCATTGATCAACTTTAATACAGTTAAACCAGCGGATCTGTATTTTGCTTTGTACCATCATAAGCTCCAGCAGTGAGAAACGATGTTGGTTTGGATCTGTGAAGATCAAAGATACTGATCAACATTTTGTGTTTCAGTTGTTGACAGTCCAGATGGTGAGACGTTTGTGGAACAAGTGCTGCACAAGGATGCAGTGAAGGCCGTCCTGAATGGAGCTGCTGTTTTTTTCCCCGACAAACAGGAAAGAAGGAACAAACTCTTTCACATGATGGTGAGTTTAGAATATCTGTCCTTCTAAAGAAAGTGGTTTGAAATCATTCACCTTTATTCAGACATCCTTGTTTGACCCTAAAATGATGAAAAAAATATCAACATTTTCAGAAAAATATTACAGAGGAGAATCAGCCAGAATCAGTCAAGGTGACTTTTGAATCTCTGTGTAATTACTTCAGGTAAGCAGTGCACTGCAAAATGCAAATCATAGTTTGAGAGTTCCTCACAGAAATCTAAAAAAAGCTGTTGTTTCTTAATGCAGCGACCAAGATCCCATCGGCCTCCTCCTGTTGCCCCCTAAAGGAGCTCCCTCTGACTTTGATATCACCCCAATCCTGTCCGTCATGGAGACGCTACTACTGGTGGCAACTAAAGAGGTGATTTTCAAATTCTATCAATTTCATTACCTAGTTCTTTTTTATATCTATAGGAATTTCTTTGTGTTTTGGTTTTAAAATCTTTCTAATAGCTCCTTTTTCTTTAAGGACTGTCTTCTGTTTTTCAGTGCGAGCTTATGATGTTGGACCAGAGCGGTGGAGCCAGCAGAACAGCCTTGCTGTCCTTGTTCTGGGCTTCACAGGGAAGTCTGCTGTCTTGGTGCTACTTGCAGCTCAAAGGTGGAGCTTCTACGCCGGTCGATTCAGATTTGGCTCGAGAAATCCTTCTGAAATGTAAGGCCGAGTGATAGTGATGCTGCTGATAATAATCCTTAATTTATGCTCCAGTTTCTATTTGTTTAGATTGTATTTTTGTTTCAAAATAATCTAACACTTCTCTTTGGTTTATTATTGCAAAGCTGTGCAATTAAATTTATTTTTATTTTGAGTAAAAATATGAAACATGTTTTTAGTTTTGGGATAAAATGTGTTTTTTGGAACTGCCTACACCATGTGTTCTAACAGATGTGGATCAGTTCCTGGAAAGCATCAAAGCTGTTCTGGGTTCTCTGCTAGAGAGATACACCAGAGCAGAAATCTCTGAGAAGTTGGGCAGCTCCATCCTGGCCACCATCTTCAGACAGCTGGTAACCCTCCACATAATTACCTCATGTTCTTTGTGGATGCGTTTCAGGCAGGAGATTTGCACGGATTGTCCTGGAACAACATTTAGTTTGTTTTCACTTCCTGCAGATGATTTTCCTCTTGGAGCTGTGCTCTTTGGACATCCCCCATAGTGTGCTGCTCAAGAGCTTCTCCTCTCTGGTGGAGCTTCTCAAAAGTCTACCAAGTGATACTGGAGATATTTTATCTAAGGTGATAAATGCATTCTGGCAACCCCCCCTCTAGAAGTTTACATTACATCGATAGCTGTAACAACGGTTTTTCGTTAACTTTCTTGACTGAATAAGGTTTGCTCCTTCTGGACTGAGATAAACCAATGCAGGATTATCAAGTTGTCTCCAATGACAGTGTTGCATGATACAAACATATTCATATTTCACTCAAAGGGAGACTGTGAGAGCTGGCAACAGCCTCAGCAGCCGGTGGTGCTGAGGACCTGGAGCATGGAGTCCCCTCACAACTATGAGAACAGCCGTCACGAGACCACCGTCTTCGCCTGTCCTGGTGCAACCTCGTTTGAGGTAGAGTTTGATGAACGCTGTGAGACAGAGAAGAGGTATACTCACCCAAAAAAAATCCTCTTTTTATTTTTCTTACAACTACCTGTGAAATTTGTAACTAAGTCTTGTTAATTACAGGTACGACTACCTAGAATTCACAGACTCTAGAGGTGGGAAGGTGCGCTACGATATGAAAGTTGGAACTGAGAAATGGCCAAAGGTAAGAAATAGGAAGGTGCCTAAATGTCACTATTTGGAGTGCAGTGGATGCAGAAGTCCTTCATGTCTGTGTCTGCTTCTTTGCTCTTGCAGAAGGTAACGTTTGACGCGGGCCCTCAGCTGCAGTTCCTCTTTCACTCTGACAGCAGCAATAACGAGTGGGGTTACAAGTTCACTGTGACAGCCCTGGGACTGCCAGACATCACCCTTTCATGGATGTCTGACCTGCAGCTGCTAGTGGCTCGCCTGATGGGTCGCCTTGCTTCCAGAACCCTGGCTCTCAAATCCCCTTATGGTGAGACCCCCTGCTTTTGAACATTTGGAAATCTCCCCATTTAAACATGAAAATTGAGGTCTAATTTTCATCTTTTAAGTTTGCACTTTAAAAAAAAAATTATCCTTGTTTTATTTTTCTGCTGTCTGCCTAAAATCTATAAAATTCATTGACATGTTTGCTGGTTGCTGTGTGTTTCAGAGATTAGCACCGTGAAGGAGCTTCCAGCAGGAAAAATGTCCCATGTTCAGTCCTCCCCGCTGTGGAAACCCATCCTCCGACATGGCCTGTGCGAACCACGGGACACAAGTCACAGTAGAATTGCACCAGATCAGGTAGAAACAAGCCTGATGCATATTAGTGGCATTGCATTCAAAGGATTTAATAACTTGATGAATTAAGTTAAAGATCCACTGTGATCATTTATTGCAAAATCGTTCCCAGTGGGCTTCTAGTCATAATCATGCCGTTTTTAGCCATAATTAAGAAAACTGTGTCATTCTCTGGGACATTGTTTTTTGCAGAGCAGCAGTAGTTCATTAGAAATTTGCCTCTGAGTTTTGGGCGGGACTGTAGGTGCGGAGCAACCCCAACTCCTTTCCCTTCCCCAATGCAGAGAGCTCTCTGTTTATAAGCTCTCCTGCTAGCTTACAGCCCCTCACAACCCCACACTAACATTACATGTGAAACAAAAATGGTGACAATATTGGAGATATCGAGCTGTACAGTTTAGATCCAGATTCCAGCTCAGACGAGGAAAAAAAAGACGAACATGGATCTATTTGTCTGCAAGTGGATGCATCAGTATGACATGGAGTAGGGAACCTGTGACCCACCCCGTGTATTTTCTACGTAACAAATGCAATAATTTTTAAGCAGCATTTTTCCTCTGCTCCTGATTCACAATGATGTGAACAAAGGAATACTAAGAAATGCAATTTTAAGCTTAATTTTTTTCTATATGTCATCTATCATCAGAAAAATACCACAAGAACAGGTTAAAAAAAACATTGTCCTGGGAGCGAGTCTTTAAGAAATATATCTACTGTTTTCCTTTCTGCAGAAAAGCTTGTGGACTTTTGATGAGTTGGTGGTCTTCCTGGAAGATTTTGCACGTTGGAACCCTTCCCAACAAATGGCAGACAGCAGAACAGAGCTGATGAAGCTCCTCATGCTGTCCTGCAAGAAACAGCACATCAGAAATGAATTTGCAGCTGGCTCAAAGGCAGACCAAGCTGTGAATGCCATTTGGGCAGCCATGGTGTACCACACTCCAGCACTTAGCCTGGCCCTGTTAAACTATGGTAACAGCTGGCAACTTGTCGTCCTCGCAGGACAGATCATGTTTGCTTCTTAACTTAACTTTGTTGCTGACTGTGATGATTCTGTTTGAGCAGTTAACAACGACTGTAAGATGCCTCTGGGGGAAGAGTTTGTGCAGGTTTATTCACTGGCTGACGGCATCAGAACATGGATGGTGAGTTCAATAGACATGGAGTTCTGTTGGTTGTCTTCTCCTGATCCCATTAATGACAATTTTTATTTGCTTACTATCAGCTGGAAATGAAGCAGAGATACCTGGTTGGCAAAATGAATCTTCCTGACGACAAAGGAGATGATCATGAGGAGGTCACCATGGAGACACTAGGTGAGGACTCCAAGGAGTTGTAGTCCTAACTTGGAGTGATTGATGTGTTTGCTAATATTTTACTTTTTTCTTTGCTTCAGCGGAGATGTGCATTGAAAAAAGCCTGTTGCTTTTCCGATTTGCTCCTTCTGGGAAATCCTCACAAGGAAGTGATTCTTCTAAAGCCGCAGAGGGAACCCCGTCTTCACTCCTTCACTTAAAGCCAGTCGCTGAGGGAGGCTTCCAAGCCAGCTCCTCTCTGAATCCACAGACTGGAAGGTCTGAAGAGAGCAGCGAAACGCAGGCTGGACTGAGTCAGTCACCCAGTGTCACGGGTCAGACCTGCTCCTCTGAGAACAACAAGCAGCACCACAAAGACTCCACAGAAGGTCTCCCATCCCAGGCA
Source organism: Oryzias curvinotus (assembly GCA_023969325.1). NCBI lineage: Eukaryota > Metazoa > Chordata > Actinopteri > Beloniformes > Adrianichthyidae > Oryzias > Oryzias curvinotus. Next base: position 9,914,739 of record CM043719.1, on the reverse strand, counting down.
GCAGAGCAAGCCTCTCCCTCTGCTTTCTGCCGCAAAGATCCTTTTAGCCGAACACGCTGCCGCCTACTCTCTTTCCGCTCTGTCGAGGAGCCGCAAGCAACTCCTTCTGTCAAAGATCACCATCCCATACTTAAACATATCCTGAACTTTATCAAGGACCAGGCTCTCACAACTGCAAGGTAGCTGGTTTTGAATCATCAAAGTGCTTTTTTAAATGTGATGTTGTGTTAGTAGTGTTTGGAAAATCATGCATCAGATGTTCTTCCTGCAGCATCCTGCAGACCCTGGCTCTGACCAAAGCACAGGTTCTGAGCGTGTGCAGAGTCCTGCAGATGGTTCAGCAGTGTTTACGTTCCCTGGGACAGCCACACCTCTTCCAAGCCCCCTGCATCCTGTTCCTGCAAGAGCTGCTAACATGTCAGAAAGACTTCACTAGGTAAGTCTGTAGATTTTCTTTACTTCATGAAACCACTTCATTCTTATTTCTTTTTCTTTTTCTTTTTTTTGGAAATGGATAACATCTAAAGAACTACTTTTAAAAATATTTTAAAGACAATAAGGAAAGGTAATTTGGTCAAATTTGATGACAATCAGAAAAATAAAATCAGGTTTTAGACAGTTGAATATTTTGTGCGAGTGACACATAAATGCCCAGAAATTAACCCTACCTCCTTCTAAACATTGCAAATATGCATTCTAGCATTTCTGTGCTGCATCACATCTTTCTGTAGACTTTAAATCGGTTTGCATTGTCTTTTCTTGGAAATAACTGAGATGTAATGATAGTTATCACATTGTTTCCAAGGCAACAAAAGAAGTTTCAATAATTTATGGTACAAAAATACATGCTTTTGAACTCATTTGAAAATAAGTCAATGTTGGGCAATTTCAGTTTGAAATCCAAAAATTTGTTAAGATGTCGTTTGAAATTGTCTTTTTTTTTTTAGTTATTACTCTCAGTTATCAGACAGCGGACAGAAGCTTGGGGAAGAAGTGAGGTCTTCCTACCATCAGCTGGTGCTTATGCTGGTAGAAGCTGTTCAAAACTTCAACAGCCTTAAGGAAAAGTATGTTGTTGTTTTTTTTTTTTCCCTTTCACACATCACATTTATTCAGAACAGGACACAATGAAAAGAAAAAAAAAGGGATTTGAACTTCCTGATCCTGATCTCTGCTCTCTAGAGCGCTGCTTCCTGCCCTGTCATGTGTGCAGACCTGCTTGCTGCACCTTCTTGACATGAACTGGGAGGTGCAGGACCTGCCGCTCTTTCAGAGCATCAAGCTTTCAGACCTCCTCCTCAGCATGTCACAGGAAAACATCAGTGTTCATGATGTGGCCATTAGGTGATGTCACACTCCAGCTTTGTTGAGAGTAAAATGCATTGTTTTAGCAGTATTTAGTTCTGAAATATGAATGTTTTTTTTTATTTTATTGCATTTGCTGGTTGATATTCAGTCAGTGGACAGAGGAGGATGAAATCGCAGACTACAAGAAGAACCAGGAGTGGATGGATGAGTGCATGGATGGCATGTTTGAGAAGTGGTATGACAAAATTGATGAAGAGGACTCTGTGGAGGACAAGAGAAAAGTAAGGAAAGCCATATGAGTACTTATAGTTTAAGCCGATTTTCTGTTCTTGAACACATTTCATGTCTTTCCTTTCCGCCACAAACTGTTCACTTTTATTTCGATGTAAATAAAACCTTTTCCACACAGATGCATATGTTCATCGCTCGTTATTGTGACCTGCTCAATGTGGTGATCTCCTGCGATGGCTGTGACAGAATGGCCCCTTGGCATCGCTACAGATGTTTGCAGTGCATGGACATGGACCTTTGCAAGACCTGCTTCCTCAGTCAGTTCACACACCACATCTAGCAACACGGGTTTGTTTCTGCATTTGAATGGACCAAGTGAAATGAATGTGTGTGTGTGCAGGTGGTGTCAAGCCTGAGGGCCACGAAGATGATCATGAAATGGTGAACATGGAATATGCCTGTGACCACTGCCAGGGGCTCATCGTGGGCAGCAGGATCAACTGTAACGTGTGTGAGGACTTTGACTTGTGTTTCGGATGTTACAATGCCAAGAAATATCCGGACAGGTGAGGCATTCTGCAAAAGTACACATTACTTGATGCTTTTCCGAAACACCTTATGAAATCCTTCATTATCCTCAGTCATCTGCCGACGCACCGGATCACCGTTTACCCCATGGTGACGATACGAATCAGCGACCGCCACCGTCTGATCCAGCCTTATATCCACAACTACTCGTGGCTTCTGTTTGCCGCTCTGGCCCTGTTTACATCAGAACTTACCAGTGAGAGGCAGGTCGAAGGAGAGACTTTGGACAACGAGACTTTGGAGCAGGCCTCTTCTCTGCAGACGCGCTGCTCGCAGCTCATCACAGACTGCTTGTTGAAGGGGCAGACTGGCAAAGGCAAGTCTAAATTCTAAACAGAATAAAAACGTCTTTTATGCAACTTGTACAAGTTCTTTTGCAAGCAGACCTAAAAGATAAGCGTCTCCTTTGTCTTTTTTAAAAGATTTGACCAAATCTCATTATTTCTAGATTTATGAAAAGACTAAAAAAATAAAATAAAAGTTCTGGTTTATACCGCTTTCTTTCCCAGGCCTCCGTTCCTCTGCCTTGCTTGCTCTGCTGTCCTCCAATGAATCAGCCTCCGACAGTGAGCTCTGTCCAGTCTCTCCCGAGTCCTCTCAGGAGCTCAGTACGGCCACCGACACCTCCTCCCTGCCTGGCAGCACTGCAGCCATCTGCTCTCCATCATCTCCCAGAGACAAGGTGATGAACACATCTGACATGAAGTGATAAATTACAGCCAAAACCCAATTTATATATCAAAGTGGAATTCTACAGCACTAAATTTAAAAGTCAGTCTGTATTGAAAAACAGAGGAGTGCAGAAATCCGTTAAAACTGAAATAAATCCAAAGGATCTTGTTTTTATGGAGTCAGTTAATGTGATAGGATTGGTTTACACAAAACAGAATATTTTTGACAGAAGTGGTCTAAACTCATATAACAAAAATACATTTACAGAGAATAAAAGAGATTTTTATGAACAGTCAAAAGTTTGGACACTAAAATATCTATTAAATAAATACATGGACAAGTGTGTTGAAATCTAGTGTTCTGTAGACTAGAGGCAACAACTGTGAAGCAGAGTCACCCTGATGTTTGTATCAGATTCCCTGCAGCTCCAAAAAAATGGCGGAAATGCCTTTACAGCAGATCTTCACACGCAGGTCTGCTTAAACCCTAAAGGAAATATTATTTAACACCATCCGTTCCTCTTCTTCCGCTCATCCGAGACCGGGCCGTGGGTGCCCAGACTTCCCTCTCCCCGGCCACTTCCTCCAGCTCCTATGGGGGGCCCCGAGATGTTCCCAGGCCAGCTGAGAAACGTAGTTTCTCCACTTTGTCCAGGGTCTTCCCTTGGAGCTCCTCCCCAGGGAGGCATCCGGACTACGTGCTTGAGCCACTTTAACTGGATACTCTGGATGTGAAGGAGCAGCAGCATTTCTCCAAGCTCTCTGCGTGGCTTAACACCAATTGATACAAAACTAAAGGGCAGTGTGGTGATGGTATCAAATGAGTTTTATGCTCACTTCTCTTGGTAAAAAGATTGAGATAAAATTAAAGCAGCTAGTGAAATTGTATGGCACAACCAGCCCCCGCCGCTCCTCCCATTGCCCCTCCTTATCGGTCTTCACTGGCTGAGCACCTGCTTCAGGCCCTTCACTCTCCCCTTTTCCTTTGCAAACCTGGTTCAAGCTGTACGTCGTAAGTTCATGAAAAAAGAAAACTTTTCAAAACTTTTCTTGTGGTTTTATCTCCTTAGCAACCATTTTTTTGTTTTAGTTGCCTGTGGGTGACAAACAGATCTATGTAATTTTTAGAAGAATCAGCTAAAGTAAACTTCTGGATTTCCTTGGCAACTGAGGTTTTTTATTAACCACGCCCACATTCCTAATATGTTTCTATCAAATGTCAAATTGTTTTTTTTTTCCAGCTTGAGCCAGGGATTCATGTATTCAATGTTCACAATATTCCTGTAAAAAATATATGAGCAACAGGGAATCGCCACATTTGCAAACTTGCCATGCTAATGTTGTTCAAAATCTGTATCTTCTAATTCAACAGTTTTCCCCAAATAGCTTCTCAATGGTGCTCAAGGAATTAGGAGGCTGTAGATCAAAATCTTTGGAAGAGATTACATTTGTAGACGGTAGTAAAGGTGATTTTTTTTTTTTTTTTTAATTCGAGATGGCGGCCTCTTACCAAGGTTATAGGTCAACAGAACTTTGCAGTTGTATATTCAAGCTGGCGGTGTGTGTTTGTATAATTTTGTAAAAATTGCTTGAACTAAAGTTTTCATTCCATATTGTGGAAAAATGTTAAAATTGCCAAAATTCACACTTTGGCTGCCAACCCGTCGGTTTTGTGGCCATCCCATAATAACTAAAAAATTCCTTTGGATATCCCTGATATTTGTGTTTTAGTTTTATTTGTGTATTTAGATATTTTTGAGCACCAGAAGAGATTTTGGGCCCATTCATTTTTTTTAAAGGTTTCTCTTGCTGTGATGCCATCATTTACCGGGTGCTAGATGGGGGTGAAATTTTGGCTCGAAGGCGCAAAGAAAAGAAGAATGGCGAAAACCATCCGGTCCTTGCAGTCCAGAATTCTAAAAGATACAAAAATGTTTCATGTAAAAAGTTTTAAGAAGTACTGCAAAGCAGACTGTAATTTGAAGCATTTTAACTTTCCCTCTTTAGAATAAACCATCCTGCAAAGAGAAAAAAGAAAAGGAGCTGAGCTCCCCTCCGTCTGCACACCGGGAGGGGTTATTGCTTCCAACCTCTGAAGGGCAGGATAAAAAGAAACTAGTTACACAAGACACCCTGGAGTCACCAAGCCTCAGCCAGACTCCGTCTCTGTCCAGTGAAGATCCTCTTTCTCCTGTGGTCCGAGGTAAGACCTCAGATGACCTCCAGCCGCCCGAGTAAAAGTCAGAGCTCCTTCTGTGAGGAGCTGTGACATTCGCAACTGTCTGAATGTACGTAAGTTGTCTTTTTTTCCCCTCTGCTTAGCTTCAGAGTCGGTGCAAAGAGAAGTAAAATCTTCAGCACCTTACGGTGTCAAGGAGACGAATGAGAGGCTGCCCCAGGTTCCCCTTCAGGAACATGTGTTCTCTGAATGCTCCAGAGAGAGGATCCTGGGGCTGCTAGCTGCAATGCTTCCCCCAGTCAAACAGGTATGGAAAGGCAACAAGCAGTGAAACTTTTCGTTATCAACACATTTTAATGAAATGTTAAAAAATGTGTTGTGTCCTCAGGACAGCGTCCTGTCTCTGCCCAGCTGCAGCTCCATCCTGCCACAGCTTTTCAAGGCAGTCATTTTCAACGCTGGATCTCTGAATGAAACCTACCACCTGACCCTTGGGCTCCTGGGTCAGCTGCTGCTGCGGATCTCTCCGCTGGAGGCCGATGCAGCCGTCACAGAGGCCCTCGCCGACAAGTACGATCTGCTGACTCAGGCAGAGGCAGCTTGTTCAGGAACTCGGGGCTGGAAGACCGCCCAGCTGCTGTTCGGCCTCGGGGCAGTTTGTTTAGACAGGTAATAAAAGAACGCAAGCAGACTCTATAACACCCTTCCTTGTGTACTGGGCACCCCAGATAAAAAGATGTATTAATGTGCATAAAAATAGCCAAGGAAAGATGAAAAAAACTCCAAAAGGCATCGCGTTACAGATGAGACATTCTTGTAAGATATAAAAAAAATGTTTTTATTTCCACCTTTCAAAAGAACAGAAACAAGATAATGGTGTGTGCAAACGTTTGGGCACCTAGAGTTAATACCTTCTACTGACCTTTTTGGAAAGCTGAGACCATGTTTCACAATCAGCAGGTGATTTCAATCTCAAATCTTAAAAAATCTGAGTCATCTGACCTTGCTCCAATAATAAGCACCATAGGTTGTTCTAAGCAGTTAAGCTGAAAATAGTTGACGCTCACAAAGCAGGAGAAGGAAGAACATAGCAAAGCGTTTTCAGATGCCAATATCCTCAGACTGCTTCATCCCTCCAGAAAGACCTGGCAGACTGGAGTTGTGCTACACTGTTACAGTAGATCAATATGGTTTTCATGATAGAGTCATCAGAAGAAAACGTCTTCTAGGTCCTCACTACAAAAGTCAACATTTGAAGTTGCCAAATGAACATATAAACAAGCCAGAGGCATTTTGGAAACAAGTTCTGTGGACCGGTGAGGTTCAAGTGGAACTTTTTGGTCGGAATAAGCAAAGGTACGTTTGGAGAAGAAAGGGCACAGAGTTGAATGAAAAGATCCTCTGTGCAACTGTACAGCATGGGGAGGATCAATCATGGTTTGGGTTTGTGTTGCAGCCACACTAACTTCGTACCATTTGTGAAAACGCTGAAGTTGAAGAGAAGATGCCTTCTATAAATGAATAATGGTACGACACACCTCCAATCCCAGCCCGGCTTACATTAAGAGGCAGAAGCAACTTGAAGGTTTTGCCTTGGCCTTCTCAATCCTTTGACCTCAACATCCTTGAAAAAAAATGGATGAAGATACCTCAAACAAGAATTGAGACTCTTGGCTGGCTACAAAAAGTGTTTACAAGCTGTGATACTTGCAAAAGAGGCCAGTCTACTAAGTGTGCAGGGTGCCCAAACCTTTGCACACACAATTATTCTGTTTCCTGTTATTTTCAAAGGGTAAATGATGGAAGAAAGCTTTTTTTCTTTTTAAATAATACAAGAATGTCTTAAACACTGATGCCTTTTGGTAATTTTTCCATCTATCCTTGGCTTCTTTAATACACCTTTATAGTTGGGGTGCCCACACTTTTGATCCCCACAGTATATGTTTTGTCTTTTTTCAGTCGTATCGGTCTGGACTGGGCGTGCACGGTGGCAGACATCTTACACAGCCTGAATGCCTGCCCTGAGTGGAGTGCAGTCATTGCTGCTTTCACTGATCACTGCATACAGCAGCTGCCACAGACCCTGAAACACACCAACCTCTTCACCCTGCTGGTGCTGGTGGGCTTCCCGGAGGTAAGCAGCTCTTGGCTCTTGCGTTTTAACCCCCCCGCCGTCAGAGTGGGCTGCTTCACTGAAACGTGCGATTGCTGCCAGGTGTTATGCGTGGGAACCCAGACGGTGTTTATCGACAACGCCAACGAGCGGCACAACATGATCTTGCTGAAACACTTCACAGAGAAGAATCATGCTGCAGTGGTGGATGTTAAAACACGCAAGAGGAAAACAGGTTAGTGGTTTACGATCAAGTGGAAGCAAAAAAGTGCTTTTTTCTGTGCACTGATAACTAAGGCTGTAGACGGGTCATAAGCATTTTTTTTCTTCCGATTGGGCCTCTTGAAGCCCAGATGACTTTTTAACATGTTAGAACAAGTTCTGCTTATTCCTTAGTCACAACTGCTCTTACGGATGGGTACGGGCAAAAATAATGGGCAAACCTGTACCAGGCATTGAGAAAGCCCGCAGAAAATATAAGGGTCGTTGACCACTCAGTGAACCCATTGAGCAAAAATATTCATGCAAGTTATTTTCTACAGGCATGCCGTGGGCCTGTTAGTTCTGTTCACGTAACAAGTGTGCCCCTTGTGTGCAGCCTGGCTGTTAGAAATGGCTGTTAGAAATGAGGAAATTGGACAGTCAGAGCATAGTTTGTGTGGACATACGACGGGGGTCAGACGAGCACTTACTTATCCCCTGCACACTCAGCATTTGCGCCTGGTCAGTAAGGATCCAGTCCGCACATTACAAATGACTAGAGTGTAGCTTCCAGGAACTGTACAACAGCATCACCTGTACGTCGAAAGTGCATGTAACTTACATTATCCTTTCAAATACTTCACAAAACACTTACCACACGCACAACAATGGTATGTTCCATTTTCATAATGTCCCTCCAAGACAGACCTGCCTTTTCTTTGAGATGCAGCCGCTCCTCTGTACGGTCCTCTAACAGGCCCAGACAATTAAAAAAACCTGTACGGTGCATGTGGGAATTGTTTTTTTTATGCAAAAATAATTTAAAGTAGTGCTTTTGCAGCTGCAGACTTACTCTCCTGTAGTTTTCTGAAGCATCATAGTGGTGCATCCTGCCTTTTTCTTCTCTTTTATAGTGAAGGACTACCAGCTTATCCAGTCTCAGGATTCTTCCACAGCTGATCTTTCAGTACAGTCTGAGAACCAGAGCTGCCAAAAGACACTTCTGAGTCGCTACCTAAGTAATTTCACCTCCATAATCAGCCAGTTGCTGCAGACAAACCCAGACAATGGCTCCACTGATGCTGTGGAGGCGTCCTGGGTCCTGTCTTTGGCTCTTAAAGGCCTCTACAACACATTAAAGGTTAATGCTCTAATAATGTCACAAATACCGAGATCAAGTGGGGTTTCTCCAGTGGAGATTTATTTTTTTTGGTTTTACTTTTGCTTCTTGTATTTAGAAGCATGGAGTGGAGAAGGCACAAGAAGCCATCCAGGAGTCAGGCCTGACCCAACTACTAGTGAGGAAGTGTAGCAAAGGGACGGGTTTCAGCAAGCTGTGGTTGCTGCGAGACCTGGAGATTCTCTCCATCATGCTCTACTCCTCCAAGAGGGAGATCCATTCCATGTCTCAAGACCCTGAGCGGGACCAGAGGGAACAGGACAAGGAGCATGACTCAGATCACTCCAGCTCCTGCGCTGATGACACAGATGTCAGCAGACCTGACCCTCTGGAAGGTCTTGATGAGGAGACTAAGATTTGCTTCCAGGTGATCAGAAACTCTTTTCATAACACAGGACATAAACTATAGTGGAATACAGTTCTTTACTTTGTCTGTCCAGATCACCCATGATGCCTTAAATGCCCCCCTGCCAATTCTGCGAGCCATGTACGAGCTGCAGATGAAGAGGACGGACTCTTTCTTCCTAGAAGTGCAGAAGAGGTAAAAAAAATAACTAAAAACACAGCTTTACTTACTTTAAAACTACTTTCTTAATGTGTTCTCCTTGTTTTTTCATCTTTCTCAGGTTTGATGGAGAGGAGATCAAAACAGATGAGATTATTCGCACACTGGCACAGAAGTGGCAGCCCTCTAGACGGCACCGCTCTGAGGACAGGAGCACCAAGGCTGTGGACACTGACATGATTGTAGTTTCTTACATGGTAAAGTCTTTTATATAGAAAACTACACTAAAGCGGCCCCGTAAAGACACACTCTGATCATCTTTTGATCCATTGTAAAAGTGTTCTCAGTGGCTCTTAAATTATGATCATGCCATTTTTAGCCACAACTTAAAAAAAAAGTGTCTTTTTCTATAACAGTTTCTGCAGAGCGGCAGCTGTTCATTAAAAGTTTCTGGAGGGACTGTTGGTGTGAAGCAACCCCCCCCCCCCCCCCTTCTCTGACCATTGCGGAGCAGGGAGCATGTTTTCTATGTCACACAGAAAATCTCTTTTAACTGCATTTTTTTGCTCCTGATTCACAACAATTTGAGTAAAGAAATATTCAGAAATGCAGTTTTAAGCTTAATTTTCTTCAAATATAGTCTCCCATCATCAGAAGAACACATTAAAAACACAAAAAAAAACATTTTCATCAGAGTGGATCTTTACCATAGATGTATTTTCAATGCACATGTATTCACATTAGCAGCTACAGCATGGTGTGTTACATCTATTTCAGTGTTTTTCTGTCTCCTCCAACAGTCCAAACCAAGTCACTGTGAAAAAGCCACAGAGGAAATCAATGTCGTGGCCCAGAAGCTGATCACCAGTTCAGAGAGCGACTTACAGCTCAGCTACGCAAAACAGAGGCGCTCCAAAAGCTCAGCTCTGCTGCACAAAGAACTTGACGTGCGCAGCAATCGTTCGGTGCGTCAATACTTGGTGAAGGTCAACCAGGCCATCGCCACCCTGTACGCTCGCCACGTGCTGGCATCTCTGCTGGCAGACTGGCCCGCAGAAGCGCTGTTGAGTGAGGAGGCCCTGGAGCTGAACGGGGCCTCACACATGGCCTACATCCTGGACATGCTGATGCAGCTGGAGGAGAGACCACTCTGGGAGAAAGTGAGGAAGAGTGAAGAAACTTTCCATGGAAAAAAATAAAACAGATGAATGCAAATGTGCTCTCAGAACTTCATAAGAGTTATTCCTATTGACAATGTTTCTCTAATGACTAGATTCTCCAGAGGGTGCTAAAGGGCTGCAGCCAGACCATGCTGTCCAGCCTGTCTCTCACTGCTTGTCAGTTCATGGAGGAGCCAGGCATGGCCGTGCAGATCCGAGAGTCCAAACACCCGTACGACAACAACACCAACTTTGAGGTCAGTTCATGTCTGGTTAGTTTTTTATGGGTTAAAATGAAGCTGCAAAAGGGGATGGGATCTGAAAAGATACTGTGAGGCTTCAATTATGCTGCACTTTTGTTTTCTTAGTAATTTTATGACAGACTTGTGTCCCATTCACCATCTTCAGGATAAAGTGCACATCCCTGGAGCCATCTACCTGTCCGTAAAGTTTGACTCCCGCTGCAACACAGAGGAAGGCTGCGATGAGCTCATCATGTCCAGCAGCAGTGACTTCCTCCAGGACGTCCACAACTTCAGTGGAACTCCACAGAAATGGTCTGACTTTGAGATACCAGGTACGGATCTCACTGATTCTTCAGAGTTGGGACAAAACATGTCCCACAAGGAAAAGTCTTCTTCCTATGAAAACTAAGTAGATTAAACATGATTCACATCCTAAATAAGTGAGATCTAAAGGAATTTGTGAATACTGGTGTTGCGCTTTAGCATAGATGACTTGTTTGGCGGTATTTTTGCTTTGATGAAAGATCAGTTGTTATTTCTCTTGTCCTTGGATAGAGGTCACAATAGTCACCAGCATTGAAAAACATTAAAAACATCTCTAATTGTTAAAAAAAATGTTTATCAATGCAAAGCTAAGGGTTAAATGTATAAAACGATATAAAAAATGAAAATCTAAATTATTTTTTTTATCAGAAATCAGCCTTTTGAATGTATGCCCTTTGCTTTGGTCAACTCTGTCGGATTTTCTATAAATATTAGTTTAATTACATTTAATTAGGCAAAACTTGATCAGCTGTATCCTGGAGAGCCTGCTTTCATTCTCCTAGTTGTGCTGAATGCAGCAGAACCACACATGTTCTGATAAGTTTCACATTTTTTGATATTTCAGATGAAAATTGCCAAATTTTATTGGGTCACATCTGGACCGCCACAACTTCTCTCTGTTTTAATACTTTTTAAAAGCCATAGTGGAAACAATTCAAGTGTGTTTTGGAGATCATGGAGACAGATAGCAATAGCCAAAAAAACTAGCTAGCCAGCTGTAGTATTTGTTTTCTGCAACAAGGAAAACGTGCCATTTTGTCAACTCCATCAGCTTTAGTAGTGTCGGACAGAGTTGACAAATCGAACAATAAATGCTGAATGTCGTTATAATATCCTCTTTTTTTCATGGTGCAGGAAGAGTATGACATTTTAGGAAGAGTTCATATACATGTGTAGCATGCATTAAATGTGTTGACATTTTTGTGTCAAACAAACGCAATGCTAGAGAGAAACTGTCAATGTAGGCGCAAAGGAGTAGAAGTAGAGAGGATTAACAAAAACAAAAAAGAGGACAAATAAATGTTGATCCAGAGAAGAAGTATGCCTTCCAAGCTGAGGAAAGACAGGGGAGTGGAAGAAGAGAGCTTAAGGTAAATCAGAAATGCAAATACCATTTGGTTAACTCTGTCAGATCATTATCAGCACTGCCAGATATGGGTTTTAGTTCTGGTGGGATGAGTAAAAAAAAGTCTTCTGTTTTTGTTGTTGAAGCAATAAAGAATGATCAGATCTGAAAACTTTTGCATTTTTTTTAATTTAAGGATATTGTTTTATAGTGGCACAATAAAAGACTCAAAAGAGTCTGAAATTAAGCCTTGAATATTACATTCATTTTATATATTATATTATATTACATTTCATTGCTTGCCAGAGTACCTAAATGCTACATATGTATGGACAAAAAGTAAAACCATTTTAACACTTTAACACCAGAGTTGTCACCGACGATACCTGAATAACACGCTCAACCATTTACGCGTAAATTCAACGTAAATCAGCTGTGTCTGACTTTGAGAAAAAATGGCTTTGCACTGATATGCAGCACATTAATAATGCAAAGGGTTACATAGTGGCAAAAAAGCCACAAAAACGCCTGATTTGCGTTGATCGCGTAAGCACTTCCCTACTGTAAAGTGTTGCATCTCAGAGCAAGGCTGCTTTTCTCCACTTCAGAATCCAATTGTGCAAACGGTGGAAGAGTTACGGTAGTTGAAAGAATGTCGACACTGGAGCTAAAGCTGTGGTGTAAAAGGGTCAAAGCACATGAGGTCGTTTATTCATGGCTTCTTGTTTCCCTCAGGTGATACCCTGTGTTACAAGTTCATGTCAGACATGAGCAACACAGAGTGGGGCTACAAGTTCACTGTAACCGGGGGCCACAGGGGCCGTTTCCAAACAGGTACTTTGGAATGGCAGAAAAAACGATTTCCATTTGCTCCAACCTGAATCACTTTAATTAAGTTCCTCTTCCACATGTTTCCAATCAGGATTTGAGATCCTGAAGCAGATGTTAGCCGACGATCAAGTGCTCAGTCAGCTGCCACTGGCTGACATCTGGGAGTGGCAAGTGGGCGTGGCCTGTCGACAGACCGGAAACCAGCGCCTTAAAGCCATTCATTTGTTGCTCCGCCTCCTGCAGTGTCAATGTCAGAAGTGAGTCTGGACTCTTGTTTATATGACGGGCTGTATTCTCACCAAAGTAAATACATTTTTACTTAGTTAAAGCCTGTTTACTTCAGAACTCAAAGCCCTGTTTTCCCAGAGTGTAGTTACAGAAAGAGTTACGGCCATATGTGCGTTTTCCTCCCTCAACAGTCCGCCTTCTTCGGTGGAGCTGGATATACCTGCACACAGGTTTTGCATGCAGCCCTTCTTGAACGTCCTCCCGGTAATCTGAGATATTAGGAAAAATAGTGTTCAGGATTTTGCATGAATGCAAACGATGCTCAAACTGTGAATCTTTGATTCTTCAAAAGCTGACATCTGGGCATTTAGATATGTTTAGTTTTTTATATTTAAGATGTGTTTAGTCATGAGAAGACAAAGTGATTTTTTTTTAGATGCTTCAGAGTTCCTGTTTTTCAGTCTTAAGTTTTTCATTTTGTGGTTATCTTTCCTTCAAAGTAGGATTAAAATGCTCACATGAGAGATGGCTTGTGACGACGTTTTAGCACTAAACTAATGTGAACATCCCATCACAAAAGTATAACATGGACGCAGTGATCAGGTTTTAAATAAATGGAAATTGTCTTGTTTTTTCCAGACTAACCTTTTGGAAAGAAGGTGGAATTTGGGTTGATTATTTAGTAAAGGTTTTGTGCAAATTCACCAGAAGCTGTTACAAATAACTATTCCATGAGATTTTTTTGTCAATCTTATTGAATAGTGGTACCAGTTTTGAAATTGAGTCCCAAATGACGTTTAAATTATATCTTAAAGAGCCACTCCAATGAAAATTGTGGTTTTGGTGTGTTTAACATGTTTTTGTGGCATTTTTCTGATGATAAAAGAAAAATTCAACTCAAATTTACATTTGTGAGTATTTCTTTATTCAAATTGTTGTGAATCAGGAGCAGATGAAAAAAGGCAGTTTGAAGAAGAGCTTATTTGATACGTAGAAAATAAATATGATGGACTGGTCACAAGCTCCTTGCTCCTTGCTCCGCTCCGTGCTGATGCATGAACTTGCTCGCCATTTTGGATACACCGGTAATGTTATGTTGAGGGTGTGAGGGGCTGTAAGCTAAAGCTCAGTTATGGGTGACGGGAAGGAGGGTCGGGGTGGCTCCACTCCAAAGGTCCTGCCTACAACTCAGAAGAGAATTTCTAATGAACTAATGCTGCTCTGAAGAAACTTTGTCCTAGAAAACAACTGTTTTTTTTTTTTAAATTTTTGCTAAAAACAGCATAATTACAATCAAAAGATCACTGGGAACAATTTGACAATAGATCAAGTCTGGGCATCTTTGCTGAGACTTCTGCCCCACAACGCGATCTTGGATGAGCGCCAGGAAACGCGGGATGTTTTAGCAGTTATTATCCAAAAGTCAGCGCTTTCCTTTAGTGTTGCAAGTCCTTCATAGTGTATGGGTGGCGGTGACAGTTTTTGTGGTTGGTGTGCTGCAGGCCCTGTGAGCTGACGCTGCTGCGCCCGCTGTGGCAGCTCTTCATATCCATGGAAAACAGCCTGAGCCAGGATCCCACCAGTATCACTGTGCTGCTGCCTGTTCACAGGGCCCTCACCGAGCTCTTCTTCGTCGCAGAGGGCCATGCCAGCGTGAGTCATGGACACTATCACACTTCCAACCTGCGCTGTTAAAGCTCTGTGGGTACAGCTGCACGGTCAGTCGCAATTGTTAGCCCCACCATTTTCTCCTAAGTACCTGCTCTTTTCTTACTGGAGTCCATCCATCTGCCAGATGGCATTGTTCTGCTCTGACTCCCTGAAAGCTGTTTGAGATGGAAAACACTTTTATCTTTTTTTTTTAATTTTTTTAGAACGCATGCGTGCTCTTCTTCTGTTTCTCATCCTCTGAAATAATACCAGCCCTGAAATAAGCCCACCATCAGCCAGGGGTGTCCCTACCTGTAGCTGAAGCTCAATCACATGGGCCCAGAAAGGCTACTCTGACAGAGAAACGAACCCAGCTGACATGTTGGCACGTCAGCAGCATGTGTCAGCAGACAGCAGGGGGCAGTAGCTGGATTCTGCAGTTTGGTTTGTGCTCGTCCTTTATGAACACTGCAGTCTAATGTGCATTCATGATTCCGTCTGCCACATTGTGTGCTTGAACCCACGATAACCTCCTTTTACTTACTACAGAAATGAGATTTCTGCTGTTGTCCTGGAATTCGAGTTGCGGACTCAAAACATTGGTTAACACTGACAAGACACCAATAATCCACTCATATACTCTGGTAAAGGTAGTGGTGCCATGTAACTACAAATGAGGTTTAGCTTATCTGACATGAGATGGTCGTTTAATATTATTATAGAATCCACACTATAAATTGTGCAATAAAATGCAAAATGTGTGCAATAATACAACAGCAATAAAGGTTATAGAACTTTATTCATCAGAATACTGTTATTGTAGAAGATTCCTGCTGCCATCTTAACTGTTTTAAACTTAAAACTAAACTCTTTTGGGAAACTTAAACTGTAAAGATAAACTAACAGTTTAGGAGTTGCTAAAAAAAATAGTTTTAATTGTAAGTTGACATGTCCATCCATCTTCAATTTCCACTGAATCTCTTTTGGGGTCACGGAGCTGCTGGAGCCGACCCAACTACTGTTGGGCGAAGGTGGGGTTCAGCCTGAACAGCTCACCAGTCTGTAGCAGGGTCACATAACTAATCACATGCACACCTAGAGGCAATTTAGAATCACCAACCAACCTACGGTGGATGACATTAGTATTTGATTCCCCAGCAGGTTTGCCCACCTAAAAATAAATTAACAGTCTGTCATCCCACTGGAAGGTTCATTTGAACAGTGACAGATAGAAAATCCAGAAATGACTTAAGAATTCATTTAAATGTGTTTGCATTTCACTGAGGTAAATAGGTATTTGATCCCCTAGTAAACATTAAGAATTCTGGTCCACACAGACCAGTTAGACTTTTCTTCTTATCAACCCGACATCTGAACTGAAGACGCCTGTGTGAACTAACCACCTGTGGACCAAATCACCACAGTGGATTTAAGGGAGAAGATCAGTGTTCCGTCAAGCACGAAGGTGGAAACATCATGCTGTGGGGTATTTTTCTGCACAGACCCTAACCTAACCCTAACCCTAACCCTCCTTAAACCAAGAGGCTTAAAATGGGTTGAGGATGGGTCTTCCAACAGGATAATGACCCAAAACATTCAGCCTAGTCAACCAAAGAATGACTGAAGAAGAAGCAAAGGTAGATCATGGAGTGATCCAGCCAGTCTCTGGACCTCAATCCTACAGAAAACCAATGCAGAGATCTGAAGCTCTAAGTTGCTAAGCAACAGCCACCAAATCGAAGGGATTTAGAAACTATTCGGAAAGAAGAGTGGACAAAAACGTCCACCTGATATGTGCAGAAATCTGCTCATTAACTATAAGAAACATCTGACCTATGTGCTACTAATAAGGGTTTTGCCACAAAGTACTAAGTATTTCGCTCAATGAAACATTTATCAACATTTATATAAATTCTTCAAAATTGATTTCTAGACTTTCTATCTCTTACTGTTCAAATGAAACGACCATTAGGATTGCTGACTGTTTAGGTATTATTGTTATATTTTATTTTGTTTATTTATTTTTAGATGGACAAACCTCCAAAATCAACATGGGGTCAAGTGCGTATCTCCACCAGTGTATGAATCTTTGTTGTTGGGCTGTGGCAGTACGCAGGGGTAAACCCACACTTACATAAGGAGAACACACAGAAAAGTCCCAGCTGGGATTTGAACCAGGATACATGACTGCGATCATTTTTCCTGACCGGGACGATGTGTGGAGGTCACATGAGAAAAAGGCATAAATGCCTGAGAAATGGTTTGAGGTTTTTCTCTGAATGCAGTCAGTTGACTGTCCCATCATCAATACAAACGTTTATTAAAAGGTAAAAAAAAATGATAAATCATAATTGTGGTACTCTGCAGGTAAGGACAGATCTGTAGGTTTAACAAAGTGATGCTGTAGTCAGATATTTACTTTTTCTTCCTCTACTACCTTTGGTCAGGCAGTAGGCTTTGCATTAAATTACATTTCTCTTTAAACGCGCTGGGAAAGTGGATTGAAAATCCAGCACTGAGTTCTCTGTGACTAAAAGCTTCAGAATCAAAACTGTCTGGATTTTAACCTTTTTCTCTCTTTCCAATCCTCATAGTTTACGGCCAAGTCAGCTGCAGGAAGTCATCTGAATATTAGGAAATCAAAACTGTGTGTCACACTCTGCTAGATGTACAAATGACTGGAGGATGTTTGGGACATAAACACCTGGACTGCTGTTAGGAAGAGTGGTTAAACAAGGCTCTGGACTGTGTCTGCAGGACTGTGAAGGCCTCAGCACATTTAGCACGCGTGCTCTCCAATCTGTGCAGTTTTAGGTCCTGCATCCCGCTGTGGTCAGGAGTCGTACATGTCTTGCCTGAACTTATATTGCAGATATCTATTACTAACCGACGTCTTGATGTGTTTTTCAGACTCAGGGGCTCCTCCAGGAGTACCTGATGGCCATGACCACAGACGAGCAGCTCCTGAATCACACCGCCATGGTACGCCTCTTGAACTTCAATGATTTCCTTTAAGCTAAACTCTTTCAGGTTACGTTTGCTAGTTACAGTCATCAAGTGCTCCCTAGCGGACGTGTTGTGTAACAGTTGGTCATACAGTATTTTGTCCTTTTATTTTTTTCTGCTGTGAATCACCGAGCTGTTGGCATCTAGCAGGTCCCTCAGCACCGCTCTCTCCTGTTTTGAACGTGTGTGGGCCGTGCTCATGGCTTATGTATTTGATAATTACAGTCCATTAGCATTTGTGGCAGAGCGAGGCGCCGCGTCCTCTGCACCAGAGGGCCCCGTGATGCAGCGGCACAGCTTTAAGGGTGGTTCAGAGGAGCAAAGGATGCTGGGTGATTTAAAATAAAAATAAAAAAGTCACTGTGGGAGGCTCTGCTCAGCTGTTGCCTAACACCTGTCAGCTTGAAAAAGAAACAGAAATGATAGCTAGCTTGGCATGTCAGATTAGTGTGTTATATTAACAATGAGATAAAGGATTTGAGCAAACAGGATGGCGAATGGAGAAAATAATTAAAAGATTTCCAGATTAGTTTCTCTCTGACAACCAGATTATATTTAAGGGCTTAGAAAGGCAGTTTTTTAAATGGCCTATAACATACTATTCTGAAGCCTTTCAGAGTAAACTGTATTCATAAATATGATCAAATATGATCATTGGCAGACTAAAAAACACATTTTCAATTAAATAAGAAAAAATTGCAGCTCATTTCCTTACCTGGAAGTAAGAGGACTCAATCTCTGAGGCACCCCCATCCTAGAGTCGGCCTACGCGGCGGCGTGTCTGCGTTTCACCCATGTACAGATTGTGCATTTAAAATGAAAGAGTCTAGCCGATCACCGCTAGCGGTGGGACATAAAGGAATAAGGTGGGTGTGTGTGTTAGCCTGGGGGCGGTGCTGGCAGCGCAGACTCTTCCTGGAAGGGGCTGTTCCCACTTTGGGTTTTTACATTGTGACGTCAGTCGCTTTTGTGGATTGGGAGGGGGCTGGTGGTCAGAGGTCATGTTTTTAGAGGAATACTCAGACATGCGTGAACGGATCAAAATATCGCTTTGGGGTTGTTTTTAGTAAGCAATGGACATTATAATACACTTAAAAGCTCAAAAAATACATTTTGCATGGTATAGCCCCTTCAATCAACATCAGAAATTTACAGACTGCAGAGTTTTGAGGGTTTCAAGATGGAGATGCACTTATCAAATAGTCAGAATCCATTTAGCAAGTGATCAGCCTTACTGGAAACCAGCAAAACCAAATTAGAATATAAACCTAATTCTGCTGTTCTTAAAGATCTACTGCGATGAAAATGGTGTTTTTGGTGTTTTTAACATGTTCTTTGGTCATTTTTCTGATGATTGAGGACATATAGAAAGAAAACTAAGCTACAAATGTACATCCAACATTTATATGTAAATTGAGGATGTTAATAGATCAGATTTGATTAAAGAAACCAAACATGAACCATTGACTGTTTATGAGAAGTAGACTGGTTGACCCCCCCCCCCCCCCCCCCCCGAGTTCCAAACAGGAAGTGGCTCCAAGAAGCCAAACTCTTTTAGACTTCTATTGAGAAATAAGCAGTTATTACTCAGTCATTCTATTGGTCAGAATAATCGTTCTAGCTCTGATACTCTCTTTTTTTTTTTCTTTTTACATGTGCTTGATAACTCTTTTTGTTTTCATTGATATTTTTTTTTAGTGCAGGTTATTCGAGTTATAAACTGACCAATCAGATGCCTCAATAAAAGCATGTGGTCTCTTGTCGAACTGACTGTCAGTGGTAGGGAGGCTCCAACATGGTGACAGCAAATCGGGACAAATGGCGACTAAATTGACTTCATTTGGTTGGAGCTGGAAGTAAACCATTTTCTATTGGTGATGTCACGCTCGCTCAGTCCAGTTCTCATATACAGTCAATGACATCAAGAACTGTGGAGGAAACTGAATTAAGGTTTGGCATTTTTCCACGTGTAGTTCCTTTGAACATGTTGACTTTTCAAATCCGGATTTGTCTTTTATTTTCCCTAATTTCTAAGATGTTTTATCCTAAAACATTCAAAAATTAGGTGGGACCAGAAAGCTTCATAGAGTTCTTCTCCTGTGTTGACCCCTATCATTTAATCTGCCATCTTCTTCTCCTGGTGCAGGCTTTGAAGAACATTGCTGCCATCAGTCTTGCTATCAATTACCCTAATAAATCCACAAAGTTACTCAACGCATCTCCTTGAGCGACCCTTCAAGACTGTGGAGGAGAGGATACATCCTGACTCAGAGGAGAGCTTTGCTCACAATCCAAGTGCGTTTCTTCTAGCAGGACTCCATCTTTCTACACCTGGACTCTGCAGCACCGTGGTGTGTGTGTTTGTGTGCGTGGGGGGGCACTTTGAGAGCACTTTCCACTCTTCCTCACTGTCCTTTTTGCCTTAGGTGAATCAAGTATATCAGCATGTGCTTTCCCTATAAACGAGGCAGTTGTGGGGTTTATTTCACGTTTACTTTCACTGTGCTAAAGGAGATGAGGTGTGGCAAATTTACATCCTTCAAGGAGAAGTTTTTTCTTTTCTTTCTGCCATGTTCCACTCCCGAGCAGCAGATACTCTGGATCACTTAGTTGATTGTGGTGAAAGCAGGTCACCTTGGCAACTTCCGTGTCCCAGTGGACGTGCGGAGCATCCTAAAAATACAGTCCAGCACTGAGCGAAAGGAATGACCTACAAGCTCAGTTCTTCTGTCGCTTCCCCTTTCTATTCTTTCTCCCTATTCTTCATTTCTTCCCGTCACTCGTGTGCTGTCCTGTTTTTACCTCCCAAGCAACACCAAGGCATGAAGGTACTTTTTAGGGCTTTCACTGAAGAGCAGGATCGGTCCATTACAAACCCAAACCCAAAACATTCATCTAGTGTGAGGGGAAACACTCTGTAAAATCTGTTTACCCTCGCATTAGCATCAGGTTTAGGTGAAAGTTTTTCCCTCGGTCAGGTTACTACTTAAAGAAGTTGGATTTCTATGCCAAAAAAAAAAAAAGATTGCAGATTCTTTAGAGGTTTCTGTTTTATGCAAATATTTAATCGTATATTTGTCTGTTAACAGACCCCAAAACAAAACAATGGAACAAAATGTAATGGAAAAACAGCATTTTTTTTTTTGGTTTAGCTTTTAGCTGAGATACGACCCTTTATTTTTAAACTCTGTTGGGTTTGCTCAAACACTCAGTGAAGTGGTTACAGAGTTTCCTGTTTGCACTTCTCAGCAGTTAGTACAGCCGATTTGTTCACATTTCTCCTTCTCTTTGCATTGAATAGTGTCTTTTAGTAAACTTAAAGTTTTTATTTTTTGTTAGAAAAGTTCATGAATTCAAAGGGAAGAGGAGACTGGTTTAAAGGCGTGACAGCCTGCCATAAGGGCCAACACGGAGCCCAGCCACATCCCTCCCTTCTTTTTCATAACACAACAGATGAGCCATTTTCCATCCCATCACTGTGATCCCACATTTCTTTCATGTTTGGATGCACCTGTGCGCTTCCAGAGGTTTCCAGGGTTTTCTGTTCATACATTTAATTGCCATTTATTGGAAATTGAGAGGTAGATGATCCTTTTTTTCTTCTGTTGTGACTGCTTTTTCTAAAACGAGACTCTCAAAGTAGGAAGTCATGGTAGTTTTATACCAAAGAGACCCATCGTGTTTTGACCCATACCACACTTTTAAAGGAGCTCCTGCATGAGTCGTGTTTTCTCACATATCAGACAATTTGGAGGAGCTGGAGCACAGGAATCCTTTAAACTTTGTCTCCGTTTTCATTTTCACACACGGCTGCTGCAGCAAGAAGAGAAGAAGCCTCCATTTTTCTTCCATAACGCCTCACACATGTACAATGTGCCTATGGTTAAAAATGAAGCAATCATAATTTAACTCATATTAGGAAGTTTTTTTAAAGAGAGAAATATATTGTTTAATTTGAGTTGTTTTGTAACTTTTTATTTTTATTGTTGTTTTTCTTTTTTGCAAAAGTGCTTGATGTGAGGCTTGACTAATTGAATGTACATAACTGTGAATATTAATTGCACAAAAAAAAAGGACTTTGATATCCACCCCTTAAGAAATAAAAGCAGGCACTAACAGCTGGAGACTGGAAATGGGATTTTTCTTTTTTTTTTTGCACTATAAAAACACCAAACTTTCACAAATAATTCAATTAAATAAAAGTTCCAAGTTTAATGAATTCTAGTCAAAAGTGTATTTAATCCAGGAGTGGGCAAACGTTTTGACACATGGGCCACAAGGGGTTCTAAAATTGACAGAAGAACCGGACCAGGAGGGTTTTGTTAATCCACCTCATCAGAAGAGAAAGAAATAACATATAATCTGGATGAAAAAATGCCTTAATTTTAAATAAAAATTAAATATATATATATATATCTTTTTATTTCATTGTATTGCCAATTGCACCGATAGGTTGATGTCCCTCTGGTAAAAATGCAAACTAAAGGTATGTTCACACCGCCCTCTGCAATGTGCATTCAAGTGACCCCGGGTGCATGTGGCACTCAAGAACACGTGTCACATACCCGGTGTGGACATAGTATAAGAGAAATGCTGCGTTCGTGTGGTGTTGGAATGATCGTAAAAACGGCTGTCTGACTCAGAAAACACAATAACGTCAGGGAAAAAGAACACATTTTCAAACAACACATAAATGCAGAAAACCAATCGATGTATTAGTACTGCACCATCTCTGAGGAGACAGATTTAAAAAAAAAAAAAAAACATTAATACAGATTATTAGTATCATTTATTCTAGTTTGGTGGGCCACATTAAATAGTTGTAGCTGTTTTGTCTTAAGCTTTAGGTCAACTTTCCTCACAGTTTCGTCAAAGTGGCTTTTCTCCTCTAACTCAAACTCAGCTTGTTTTCTTCTCAGCCTCTGCTCCCGCTGACCGCCTCCTCCTTATCTCGGCGACAGCGCCAGTGATGGCAGTGATGATCACTGTGGCGATAATGACATCAAGTGGAGGAAATGTTCAATAAGACGTTAGATGAATCAATAGATGATTCAGCGGCCCTCTGCACCACCACAGCCCCCACACTGGAGTGACTCAGCCTTTGCTCTTCTCTACTGATCCGTCCTGATGGCAGAAACAGTCTCTTGGTTCTCTTGTACGCAAGACGAAAGAAGCAGAGAACCTCCAAAATATCATATAAATCTTGACTCAATCTCCAAATGTGCTGCACCTTAACGCTAAAATCTGTCAACAATTGCAGCACAAACATTCACATCAGTTCTGTTCCGAGGCAGGTAGAGTCCGGAACTGTTCTCCAATACTAAAAAAAAAAGTAACTTATCTGATTAATTTTCAAGAAAAAAATGTTCAAATTGTTGAAATCAACTCAAAGGAAAACTTTCACAGATTTGTAGAATAAATGGAACAAATGATCCGAGCAAAAAGTGATGGAGTATTAAACCCAATAGAGTGAAATGAAAGCATGTTTATTATATTTACTTAAAGTAAAATGTTTGATGCAATACATGTCTTTATTAGTACATTATTTTAAAGTTAGTTACATACATTTAATCAAAATAAATGCATTCATCTCTATTCATTGTTATTTAATTACTTTTTCATTAAAGAGGAATGCCAACTAAAACAGCAGCTCTGTCTATCTCAGTGATTCATCACCTCTCAGTATAAAAGGTTAACTAGACTAAATCACTCAAGCACAGCAGCAGCATTAGGCTGGTTTGCTTCTTTTCTGTTAACAGAAGTTTAAAAGCTGTTTATTTGACTCATCTTTTCTCTCCCCTCCCTCAGCTGAGGGATCTCTGCGTCACTTTCTGAGGCTCTCTGTCAGACGACCCCCACCCCCACCCCCCGTGCGATCATTTGATGGTCATGCCTGTGTGGATGACGCCATCACCGGCAGCTGTCGTGGTGCTCAGACCCACGCTTCGACAGGCTGCTCGTCACTGTCAGATGAGTGATCAAAGGACCACATGTGAGATTTAGTGACAGCTAGCTATGATCAGACAAACAAGCTTTTGGTTGAAGCTGCTGCTCCAAAATCATCTTTTTCCAGCCACAGCTTGTTGCGTCTGCAAGTTTTTATGATTTTAATAATAATAATAATAATCCATTTTATTTAAAAGCACCATTTAAGAAACCCAAGGACACTGTATACAAAACGAATGTAAAAGGGTTAATTAATAGCACAATAAATAGAAATAGACAGAAAATCAAAAGTGAATCAGAATGGGAAGGCAGAATTAAAGACATGAGTTTTGATTTGAAAGTTTGTAAAGAGTCTATGTTATGAAGGTCAGGAGGAAGGGAATCCCAGAGTTTGGGAGCCGAGCAGCTGAAGGCTCGGCTTCCCATAGTGACAAGTCGGGTCGGAGGAACAGAGAGCTGAACAGAGGAGGAGGACCGAAGAGAACGAGAGGGAGTTTTGATATGGATGAGGTCGGAAAGATGAGGAGGAGTCAGGCTATGGAGGGCCTTAAAGGTAAACAGGAGGAGTTTGAATTTGATTCTGGAGGTTATGGGAAGCCAGTGCAGCTGGTGGAGAACCGGGCTGATATGACTGAAGGAGGGGTTCTGGAGATGATGCGGGCAGCTGAGTTCTGGACCAGTTCAAGCTTTTTGAGGTAGACCAAAGAAGAGAGAATTACAGTAATCTGAACAGGAAGTGACCAGACTGAACCAGGATAGAAGCAGAGTGGACGGTGAACAAGGGGTGTAGACGGTTAATGTTACGTAAATGGAAATGGGCAGACCGAGCAGTGTTATTGATGAGGGACTGAAAAGATGATGAACGATCCAGGATGACACCCAGGCTCTTCACCTGCAGGGAGGGGGAGACAGAAGATGAGTCAATGAAAAGAGTTAAACCTATAGCTTTGGAGAGGATGGATTTGGAACCGACAAGAAGTAGCTCGGTTTTATCACTATTTCGTTTCAGAAAGTTTAAGGAGAACCAGTTTTTATTTCAGATAGACAAGAGTGGATAGAGGACGGTGGAAGAGAGGAGTCAGTTTTGGTACATAGAGCTGAGTGTCATCCACAGAACAATAAAAAAAGATTATATTAAATTTACGGAAGATATTATCAAGGGGTAGAAGATAAGTAATGAAAAGAAGAGGACCAAGGACAGAACCTTGGGGCACACCAGAAGAGACAGAGAAAGGCAGAGATTTAAATGATTTAAGTTGAATGAATTGAGTGCGGCCTGAGAGGCTTTGTTATTTTAACAAATTCTAAATCATAGTGCTAAGAGACACGTACTGCCTGCAAAAATGGACTCGTTCAAAAACAAAACAGAGGTTGTTTTAAAAAAGGGGCCCTTTAGGGTGTAGCTGTGGAAGCTGGGTGTCTGTGGTGGAGCGTGCATTTTTACATCTGTTCGGGCTCAAACAAACTCAACAGGATGATTAACACTGCGGTTCTGTGCTGAAAAGGCAACTTCCTATATCCTAACTCCTATATCTTTTTTTTTACATTTTTTTTATCACAGACTGAAACACCCAGTTGATTCCAGCAGTGAGGGGATTTAGGAATTTTAAAATGCCCAAAATATAGAAATTAAGCTTTTTTTCTTTATCTCTGTACCTCTAAAGACGGTTCTGTTGCAGACCTAATACACTCAACACTAGATGAAATCTTTGTATGATTTTAGCTGTGACAAAGTAAAATCCTCTCTCTTGTGTCTCTTTGTTTTACACACAAAAGGAATCTTTGTCTTCACCATGTCATCTGAGTCTTTGGGCTCTACTTGCGACGTTAAACCCCATGAATCGCCTTCCCTGCCGGAGGACTCTTCACCTTGACCTCGTCATAATGAAACCTACTTCCTGTAAACTCTCCTGGGACTTCAGGCTCTTATGGGTCAGTTCTCGAGAGGTTTTGAAATAATTGGGAACTTTACAGAACCTTGAGAGAAAAGGACTCAGGGAACACTTACGCCCATATTTAGAATTCCTCTTGTCATGTAACGGAGGAAGCTGCTGTTTTAAATCCCAGTTTTGCGATCTGGTTTGAAAGCTGGGTGTTATTCGATCAGCCGTAGTGTCTGGAGCATTCAGACCATGATAGATTGTGGGGACTTTCAACATGACAGCCATAGTGCCAAAAGTGATAACTACTCAGAATCATTAGGATGGAAGCTGCTGTGTTTGACTAAGAGGGGATAGCTGGTGTTGGTATAATGGAGGTGATAGAAAATGGGCTTCATCCCCCGACCCGACCTCACAGCTGGACAATAACAGCCTCATTAGATTGAGGGCCTCAGTTGATGGACTGAACCACTGGCTCTGGGTCAGGTTTGGTCTAGTTTAAAGCAGCAGAGGTTTCTATCTTTCAGTACACCAAACATGTTTCTTTTCATATTAAATTGTTTTTTATTTTAGATGGAACAGCAAAAAAGCACTTGTTGGCATATTTGGCCCTGATCTGCTGTGTAATGATGAAACAGGCTTTGTTTTGACTCTAGAATATTGTTGCAACGTGTTCTGGGACTACAAACCACCAATATTTACAAAATTGTGAAATTAAATTACAATTCCTGCATTTTCCTTCCCCTCATTGTAATTCTCAGTAGCCCATAAATGAGACATGGATAAGGTGTGTCAACTATTAGCCTCTGCCAGGTTATTAAAGGTAACTGAAAACAAACAAACCATCAGTTCCAACTCTATCCTCAAAGGTTTTCTGAGGATCCCTGGACTCGTATAGTTTTATTTAAATGTGCTGTTTGTTCTGACTGTTCGGTGCTTCCAGAAGGACAGATTAGCTATGCTGCGCTGCCATGTTTTTGGGACCAGACTATTGCAGTCATTTATCAGCTGCTGTGTCATTCATTTTAAAACGTTTTTGATTTTCTCTTTTTAAATAAGCTTTTCACATGTATCTGTTAGAAAAACTGCAATCTTTTGTGCATGTTTTTGCTTGAGTTTGATGTCTGACTGATGATTATTCCTTACTTGAATTATTCCTAACCTTTCTTTTACTTCATTGATGGATTAAAAGAGCCTGGGTGACCCGTGTTAAGTTCTTGATTTTGTATTTTCTTGTGTCTGAACCGTCACACAATTCTAGTTTGCTTTGGGAGACCTTACCAGACGTTGGGCATACAAACCTTTTCACCTCATTATGGTTTTTGATCAGGGAGGTGGTGATTGAAATTGGGACAAGAGGGTGTGTTCCAGTTATAGGGGAGTCACACTTTAGTGGGAGGTGCTCTGGGAGTTCATGGGACACAAGACCCCTTGTTAGGGTTCATTTGATCTCCATATAAGCAGAGCTTGAGAGTCAGACTTGTTTTAGGTGATCTTTACCTCCATGGACAGTATTTGTCAGTGTCCATGAGGCAGTTTGCCGCTGTGATAAAGACCAGCACTTCCCAGTTTGAGGACATGGTTTCACCTGGAAAAAGGCAGAACGGCCCCTTCCCACTAAATCCCCACACTGATGAAAATTGTGTTTTGATGCTTTTTACATGTTCATTTTTTTGATGATGGAGAACATATTAGAAAATTAAGCTCAACATTGCATTTCTGAGTATTCTTTTAATCAAATTGTTGTGAATCGGGAGCAGACTAAAAATACTGTTTGATAAAGAGCTTATTTGTGATTAATAAAACACACTGGGCGGCTCACAAGCCCCATGCTCAGAGCTCTCATTAATGGGGAGGGGAAGGGGAGGTGGGGTTGATCCACATCAACAGTCCTACCCACCCACATGTCTGCCACTCTGCAGTAAATATGTCCTAGAAAACGACACAAGTTTGTTTTTTTGGATAAAAATATCATAATCGCAATTAAAACACAACTGAGAACGTTTTTAAACTAGATCATGAGAGGATGGAAGTCTGTCTTTGAGGATGAGTCATGTCTGCGGGTGGAGCAGTGTAAGTATCTGAACATTTTCTTTACAGTTGAGGGAAGGATGGAGTGTGGAATTGACTGATGCAGTAATACTGTCTTTGTTGCCATCTCTTCTGGTGAAGCATGGCCAGGAGCTGTGGGTTATGAACCAATGGTTTGTTGGTGCATAAAAGTAGAAATATTAAGATCGTAAATATGGCCTTCATAACATCTCTTAAGCACATTAATATTAATGACTGGAAAAAATGGGCACAGGCATGAACCCAGTGTTAAATTCCTTGTAACCATGACTTTAGCATGTTAGTAGGAGTTCTGTCTGTATCAGCATGGGAAATGTGGGAGCAGGTTCTTGCTTAGAGGCAGCAACAAGAACAGATGTAGTGAATCTGCTACTCAGGTTAGAAAATGTGGAAAGTGGTGAAGGACTAAAACGTTAAAAACCTAGTTGGTTCATAAAAAAAAAAAAAAAGAGTAAAATTCCAAAAATAGCAGTGCACATTTTTCAGACTGCAGCTGTGGTACCAAAAAAACCTTCTCATCTAAAACTTTTAATGCTCGCTTGTAAACAGAATATATTGGAGGGAGGAATATTGTTATTTAACAGCCCAGTTGCCAGCTGATTACACAGTGCATAAAATGTGGCACTATACCATTGTGCAATAAGTATGCAGCTCCTGCAGTGGGACTGTTTCTCATGTAACTAAAAAAGATGCACTTTGACTGTCTCTTCACATGTTTTTAAAGGTGAAGCTCGAGTCCAGAATGACTTCATCCTTCAACCAGAAGAACAGGAGCAGTCATGAACATCACATTCATCCACACGTCTGACCCACACCTGAAAGGCTTTGTTTGGGACAAAAAACTGAAAACAAATGATGTGCAGTCTGGACATGTAGATGACTTTTAAAAAGAGAAGGAAAAACACAGGACAGTGGTGAACACGTTAAATTTAATGCCACTAATGGAGTTAGTTACATATTGGAGAGAACTGTATAAAATAACAATAAAAACGACAATTTATCAGCATTTACCTTCAGCAGTACTGCTCTGATTTGGGCTGCAGAGATGCAGGCACAAGTGGTCGGGGGTTCACATTACTAAGAAGTTTTTATACCGGTAACTACCAAGATCTTTTTTAATTCTTAAAAAAATTCAAGTTTAAAGCATTACTCACGCTTTACAGATTTAAAAACAACATAGTTTTCTATGTAAACTGCACACATATTTGATTAAGACAAAATAATTCATCCACCTAACCACATTCAGGAATTTGTTTCAAAATAGCAAAAAAATCTATAAAAAGTTACTAAAATGTATGCTTAGAGCTTTAAATACATGTAGCAACTTGTGAATTGTTGGAGACATACATTTTTTGGGGCGATATCTACAGAGCATTCTTTTTTAAAATAACCACTGATTGAAACATCCAGGCCAAAGACAACAATGGCGACTTTTACAATGAACAGGATGTTGAAGATTTGGAAGTTCAAAGCAGCAGTGATCTGTTCTCTACAGCTTCTGATACCTTCACCCTCAAGAACACAACCTCCCCACACAACGATGTGTGTTTTCTATGGTCATTTCAGTTTTGCTCTTTTTTACACTCATCTAGCTTTAATAAAGCTCAAATGTAATACCTCCAAACATTAAACCTGTTCCGACAGTCTGGTGTCACATGGTTCAGAGAGTTCAGTTTCTTGCATACACTACTCAAATCAAACTATATCAATATTAAATAAAGTTGCTTACCTGCTGAATTTGTTTCTGAACTGGGGACATTTGTAAAAGGGACATGTAGGAATTTTCACTTCAGAAAGGCTGAGTGGAACAGTAATTTTCCAGTTTTGAAATGCAAACCTCATAGACTAAAAACTTCCAACAATTGTTCAAATGTCCATTCCGGGGAGGTGTTTGATTTGTGGAAGAAGCTAATGAGGACTGGTAGATCCTCCTTTCATCTAGTTTTGTTGGTAATGTTGGCAATTGTCCTGGTAGTGTTCCTGTTGTGTGGAGCACAGTTCCATGTGTTTTATGTTATGTGACATTAAATAATGTCAAAAGGTTTTCAATTGACCTGAAATAATTAGAAAGGAGAGTTGGATATTAATTCAATGCAGATGTGCCACCAATCCCCAGCTACATAAAAATATATGACACTGAATTTTTAGATATATTTTTTTTCCCCAGACACTAATTTTCAAAACATTTTTTCTAACTGGACCTTTCTTCCTGTTATAGCTGGTTCTTCTCATGTCAATAACTCAGGGTTGCTCACTCCATCCTCAAGATCCTGATCTTGGTAATCTAGATCTTGAGGATCCTGAGCTTGAGTCAGATCATCAGCAGAATGGCAGAATGCCGTGCTGAGAGAACTGTAAAACAAGCAGGGTGTAGAATTGACCAGAGTTGAGCAGCTTTCCTGTAACAGGACTTTGGATTAATGGATATTGATGATGGAGGGTATTTTCACAAACTTTGCCTTGCAATCACTGGCTGTAACTTCTGTTTTTCCTTTATTTTCATTGTAAAATGTATTTATAAAAAAATTCAAAGTCCAACCTTTTACTTTAATAATTTGTACTGAACTCTACTATCTCTTCTGAATCCAGTAAGTTCATGAAAAGACTGCCTTTGCTTTTAGGACTCTCCCTGAAACTGCTTAATTTCAGACTGATTGTCTCCGGTTTAGGGTTTCATTTGTTTTGAATTGTATGCCTTTAAATCAAAGTTTAATTCAAAGTTTGGCTGAAATCATCTGCTTAAAGTTCAGATCGGGTGGATAAGTTCCAGCAGGTTTCTCACCAAACTCTCAGTGAGAAAGCAATTGAATGCATTTTACAGTGATCCCAGTGATGCTGATAGATCATTGTAATATTTTTCTAAAGTTCAAATCTCAATATGGAGGCAAAAAGGATGCTAATCTGCTGAAGTGTAGTTTATCCTCTAGCTGGAGTCAAAAATTTTACAGGAATGAAGCAATGAAAAACTCAAGTGGGCCATCAGCCACTTCTCTTGCCTTCCAAACAAGCATCAGTCAGAGCTGTTTTCTGCTTCTGAAGGGGAAAACATTCAAGTCTGGTGAAGAAAAAGCAGCGAAGATAAAGTGAAAATTATCCTCTATCTCCTTTGCGTCGCTCCTTTTTGCCGTTCATCTGTGATACTCGAGCCTCCTTGTTGTCAAGCGGCTCCTCGTAGGAGGCTTCAAGGTGCTGAGAGATTTCTGAATAATGCATAAATCCTGCAATAGTCCTACTTGTGTGCCTCCACACTGCCACTCCAGCTGCCCACACCTGGCCAACCTGCAGGGAGAACTCTGCCTTTCTGTCTTTTATCTCTCTATTTGGTACTATTCACATGTTTTTTCTTTGTAATTCTCAACTTTTCGTCCCAGACAAAAAGAAACATATAAATCAATTTGTTTGATCGGACAGGTTTACCTTTAATTTGTAGTAAAAACGCTGCACTGAAGTTAAAATGTAAACAGTGACACAAAAGTAGAACTGACTTTTGGATTCAAAATCCACATAAACTACTGCATGATCTGTTGATCTTTTATTTTCTATAAAATATGCTTTGAATTCTTGACAAATGTGTAAAATAATTTGTGAAGAATCACTGAATCCATTAAGTCACAAGAGCTTTAATTTAGCCGCTGCTGATGTTTGGAAAAGGCTGTGTGTTCATTCAGAGAGAGATCGCCTCTCAAAGGGTCACTCAAGACATGGGAAGCTTTGTCCTGTGAGACTTGGTCGGGGAGGGGGGGGCACAGCGGGAGGACAGACATGTAAGACACAGCAAATAATGAAGCCAGACGTTCAGATACTGATTCAAACAGGACGGACACAAGCAGAAAGCATAAGAAGCGGCAGGCAAACATCAGCAAAGCTGAACAAACAGGTCAACTGACTAAGCAGGAAAGCAGGGAGAATATGCAGAAAGGATAATAACACTCCAAGCAGCTGCTGACTGCAGACCGGGTGCAAGCACTGAATGCACGGGGCATGCGCATGATATGTATAAGTGCCCATAAAACACCTGTAGGATGCTCACACAATCTACACTCTACTAATTTCGACTGATTTCTAACCGTCAGCCTGCACGCTAAGAGTGCATAACGTTCACCTTATAAAAGCACTAACAGCTCGTGCAGTGCACAATGTTCTGGGGGGGCTGAAAAAAATGAAAAATCTGTACCTCACCTTTACCCCTTATGCTATCCAATGACCCCACCCTTACATTGACGTGTTCTCCCTACCATGACAAAGGTGGATAAAGGTGGAGAGGATTTCATGTAATCCATGGACACCAGTGAAGATCACAAATCATTGAAGACAAAAGGTTCAGAGCACTGTCTAGTGGGGTCTAGATGACCCAATCCTAATGTTAAAGTGCCTAAGACAGCGCAAGAATTACTTATCCTTACATGTTCTCAAGGACTTGTTGCCCACAGCATGCCTGTAAAATATGCATAAACATTTTTGCTCTATGGATTCACTGAGCAGTCTACGAACTTAAAATTTTGTGCAGGCCACCATGAGTAACCATTTTCCCCATGCAGACAACCCGTGTTCACCCTAAGGGCAGTTGTGACTTAGGCATTAACATCAATACTGAATGAAAAATGAATCAAAGTCTATGATAAGATGCAGAGTTAGATTAGTTAATTCTTCCCTATGAGTTCTGGTAAATCGCCTGTCTGTCCTGGGGGAGGATCCCTCCTTCATGTGGGCACCCCTGAGGTTTCTTAATTTTTTTCCGGAATCCGGTTTTTTAGGAGTTTTTCCTTACCGCGAAGGGGGGTCTAAGGGCAGGGATGCCAGTATAGCTTAGTCAGTTTGTTAGTTCATTTTAGTATTTTCCTATTGACTCTTTGTATTCATGATTCTTTTGAGTTCATGTTTTACTTCAAAGCCCATCGAGATGACTGTTGTTGTGATTTTGGGCTATACAAATAAAATGGAATTGAATAAAAAATTGAATAATGTAATTATGTTCCTACTAGAATTCCAAGCTGTGCAAATGTTCGGTGTTCTTCACCCATACAAACTCCACAGAACATCTCTGATTCCCTATGAGTTGAAAATCAGGAGCACTACAGAGTGATGGATTCTGTTTGACAAAGAGCACCTTATTTAATTGTAACCCTTTAGTCAGGTTTCACCTTTCTCCACAGCCATATTCCTTAAATTACCTTCAGTTTTTGAGTCTATTCTTTTTAATGAGATGCAAGTGTGGACAGATTGTCGTTGATTCCACGTCCCCAAAGGCTCTGAGAAAACTGTTGGACCCATTTTACATCAAACCTGAGAACGGAATGTACTGACACCTAATTATTACTTTCCTCAATAGTAAATTAAAAGTAAAGAAAATTTGTTTGTGTTCCAGCAGCCTGATCTCAAAGAATCTGACAACAGAAACAAAGAGGCAGACCTTTTTTTTGTTCTTTAAGCATGTAGATACTTTAGTGAGACATGAGCAGCTTCTGAACAAACTTCTTTCCTCATTCCTACAACCGAGCTGTTTTAGGAAAAATAAAGTTTTTTCAGCTTGTTCAGCCACTAAGCACTGACTTGAATATCCTACCTATGAGATGATCCAGTAGTGAGTTCATGTGTTACACTTCTGACCTGTCAGTTCTCCTTTTGGCCTTTCACTTATTTTGGTTCCTTATTTTGCTGTGCACCATGTCAGGCCATGGCAAGTTCCTATTTTATTTATTTATTTTTTTGGAAGCGCTCACTGTGAAGCTCTTTATTGACAAAATTACAGTTTAATCCTTTAGTTGCCTGCTTGACCAACCCATAAAGCACATAGATTCAACAAGTACTGGAAACATTCCTCAGAGAGTTTGGTCCATATTGACATGACAGCATCAACACAGTAGCTTCAGATTTGTCAGCTGCACATCCATGATGCCCATCTCTCGTGACACCACATGCCAAAGGTGATCTATTAGGTTAAGATCTAGATCTACTAAATCTCCTTCTTTTATTTTCTGTCTTTTAAAATATGCATTTCAACATTTCTGTAATGAGTTTGATAAATATGTGTAAATTCTTTATTGCTTTGACTACAATGGTAGTCAAAACAATGCTTGAAATAAATCAATCAATTAAATCAAAGTTATAGTTAAAAATATGTCTAAATATTGGCTAACTCCAAGCAGCCTGTAGAGTTACTAAATTTTAGTAACTGTTTCTACTTTTGCCCTGTGATTTAGGCTTAAAAATGAATATTTATGTGACAAAATCTACAGATCCCAGAACTAAACCGGATTCTTTTTTTTTCATATTTGTCCCGTCCAGCAGCAGAGCAAACAGATAAAAGCTGAAGGCCTCTTGTGCAGAACGGATTTTACTGTTTGGTTGTGAATCTTCTGAAACACGAGGCATGTATTTGTATAAACCCGTTCTGTATGTACGGCTAAACATTATATACATAATTATTTTTATAAACATTTATTTTATGGACTGAATGGAAACATTAAACCTTTTCCTAATCAACATAATGCTGTAGATGTTACCTGGAAATGCCTTCTGATGTTCACAATAGGTCACCGTGCAGGAACTCATTCAGGGTGAGTGTGGAGGCTTTGGTGGAGTCACTGAGATGAAAGATGATATTTTAATTCCCTCGTGTTTATCAAGCCCTCCCGCTTCAGTATCCTGTCTCAACAAATAGCCTTGACAGACAGAGAGGGTCCTGCATGAATGAGCTGCTTAATTCTTCATGAGCATCTTTGTTGTGACTTCAGCCCGCAGAAACACAGCCTGCATACTTTAGAATATTAATGTTCAGATGTGGAAAAAACAATAAGAGCCAAAAGGTCTTCACTGGCAGAACTTGATAAAAAACAAGTCAGATGTCGTGACTGTAGCAGCTGAAAATGACTGGAAATGGAAATGCCTGCAGCTACGACTCTGAAAACAGAAGATCGTTTCTTTTGGATCCCCACCACATCCCCATCTCTCCACTGTCACTTATACTGCAAAGAAAAACAGAGTAAATGGTCTGACACGGCAGCCTGCAGGCTTCCAGGCTGTCTGCTGCTTCATGGGAGAGTCTAATGCGGCAGCTTGTACTGAACGTTAACATTTTTTATGATACCCATTGTGATGCTGTCAGAATGAGTAGAGCAGGTGATGGGGTAATATTACATTTCTGAGTCTATTGTATACTGAGTTCAGTACATCATCAATCAGCTTTGGTCCATATCCTTGGTACTTGATGGGTTTTACATCAACCATATCACTTTATCTGAGGACTTTTAATGGAAATACTATCGCTAAAGATTTTCATACTTGTCTTACTTTCAGCTGCTGCCTAAAGTCCAGTCTTGTAATCTTTTCATATTGTAAAGACATTCCCATTGGTCTTTTAATTATGATTATGCTGTTTTTAGCCAAAGTCCAAAAACCTATTTTCTAGGACATAGTTTCTGCAGAGGCAGTATTCGTCTGAAATTCACCTCCGAGTTGTGGGTGGGACCGTTGGTGGGGAGTAAGCCTGGGCTAATTCCCAACACATTCCTTTGTTTGCACGCTCTCTCGCTAGCTTATAGCCCTGCACACCCCCAAATCTAACATTGCCACTGCAATAAAAACGCTGGTGTAGGCACCATAACCATTCGGCCTGCAATAACCGTTCAGGGTCCTTTCAACTGAGGATAACGTCACACTACGGTAGCTCCACTTGGACAAACTATGTGACGTGGAGATCTGCTCGCGCTCTACCTATTTTAATTTCATGTTTCCTTTTGTAACACAAAGTTCTTTTCCCTTATAAGTTGTGTCTGACATTATTATTTGAAGTTTTTATGGAAAGATTTTGCCACAACCCACTTTGTAAAAAGATCTGTGGCTGTTAGAATGAACCTGCTGCTTCACACAAGCGAACCGTGTCTCTGAACAGAGCAGCTGGAGTCTTGTAGCTTCGTGTTTTCTCAGGCAGGGAAGGTGCTTTGTTATAGTGTGCAGTCCGGAGAAGGGTTCGAACCACAGTCCGTTTGGCTGCAAATGCACTTAATAATAGTAATAACAATAATAAAAGCATGTTTAGAAGATAATCTTGCTCTGTGTTGGAGCTCTGTTTGTTTACCACGGACCGCATAATATCTTCTTCTATGGTAGTATCGTAATTTGTCCACACCAATCACTATCTGACATGTCATCGGACCAATGGACAGCCAATCACATTATGTGATGTCAGCACTAGAGAGTCAAAGGACCCCAAATGATTGTTGCAGGGCGTTATGGTTATGGTACCTACACCGGGCCAAATGCTAGCTCAGATGAAGAAAACAAAGGTCTACATGGATCTAGTCATCTACAAGTGGATGCATCAGAATAGAGTGGAGCAGATAGCTTGTGGCCTGCTGATTGTAGTTTGTACGCAACAACTAGAGGTATCTTTTTCCAGCTGCATTTTTTTTCTGCTCCTGATTCACAATGACTGGAATAAAGAAATACTCAGACATGCAATTTTAATCTGAATTTCCTCTATCATCAGAGAAATGCTACAAGAACACATTAGACACCACATATTAGCCACCAAAAGCACCATTTTCATTGGAGTGGGTCCTTGAAGATATCAGAGCAGGTGAGCAGAGGTTTTGGTAAGAGCAAGTACTCTCATTTTGTTCAAAGTCACAGTTTGAAAAGCTGCCATTACTGTTCTAGAGAAGAGTTTCTCTGGATTCAAGGTTGATCCCTTTCTCTCATGGCAGAGTTGGCCAAACACATGAAACAAAGAGTCGTGTCACAGAAGTCCAGCTCAGCCTCCATTATCTCACCCTTCTTTGCATTCCTGCTCTGCAGGATTTGATAGGCAAATTCTGCGCAGGCTTCAGGTAGACCGGCCACCACCAAAGTCCTGCAGACTGGTAGGAGTCACACCACTAAATACCCATTATTTCTGTTCTAAATGGACAAATAACTGCTGCCAAGAAGTTTAATTCAACTTTTGCTTTGGTATGAAAAACATTAAAGTAGAGTTTTTTATTTTCAAGATCTTTAAATGATCCAATTGTACCCAACAATACTCCTAATTTGTAAGTAGAGTCAATATACCTAATGGAAAACAACAGTAGTTAGCTCATAGCAAAGATGCTTCCTTGATTCTGTGTGCAGTACTGCACCAGGCCTTGCATTTAGGCCATGAGGGCAATCTGCCTTCTGCTGCATGTGTCTGAAATGGAGCCCTGAGCTGGGATGAGCGCAGTGTAATCAGGACAGTGTTTTATTTAAAGGCTGTAACGTGGGCAGCAGTCCTCACGAGGGTTTGAGGCGTCACAGCCAAGCTCTCATAGAGGTGATCAGACCCACTAACTTTTAACACCTCAGCCTTTTTACTTCCTCAACTTTGACGCATCTCGAGGCTGGACAGCAGGTCAATACTATACAAATATTAATGACACAGTGCCAATTAAGGGCTGTGCACGTGACCAGTGACTCCGCTTGTGTCTGTGGTAAACGTGTGGGGGAATGAGTGTACCGCGTTCTTCTTCATAAGCTTGAAAAGCAGGACAGGGATGTTCAAATTCCCTGAATGCATCCCCATTAAGAACTGCAGAAGGTTTAAAGTGTGGGTGACATGGCCTATTTTAATAAGCCAAAATATAGTAAATAGTCTCCATTTCATGTTGCGATTGTTTTTAATATTTTTCGAAAAAGAATAAATAACGATAAACGCGATATAAACAACGAGGACGGCCCTCCTCCCCCAAAGCGAAGCTCTGCTGTCCGCGCTGACAGGTCTCGCAGCTCCGCAGGTGGGAGGTCCAGCAGTGTAGCACCCTCTAACGCCAGGCCTGGGTGTGTGAGAAGTCCCCTTCGGCGTCTAGCCCTCATGGCCGGTCGCCAGGTTGACCTGAGCCAGGTGTGGTTCCAGCGTTGTTGAGCCATTGCGTCGTGAAGATTCAGCTGGGCTGCCCACCGTCATCACAGTTTGGTCCGGATGTTCTAGCGCTGGCGTCAGGCAAGGCCAGGCTGCAGATGACGGTGGGTGCTCGATCCATCAGGGAGTTGATGTCGCCCTTTCTCCTCCCTTCTCCCGAACTGCCTCCAGAGTGGCGTCAGTCCCCGCGGCGTAGCTCTCCATGGTGTGGCTCTCTGTGAAGTAGCAGTGGCTAAGGATCCCACTTCTGACACCAATGTAACGATCCGGCCGGACCGCCACTTTAGTGGGGTAACGAAAGCCAACCGCTCATGAAGAGGTTTTAATGGAGAGCTGTCCGTGCCCCATACACCGCACGACCCCGGACAGTCTCAGGTTGCAAGAAGAGAGAGGCAATATTAGCTTTTAAGCAACAAGCCTGTTTATTCTAGCACACATACAGCCCAAACAGCAAGGAGGGTCACTTCAACTTCCAGCCCTCTGACTCAAGGTTTCACCCTAAGCTCCCCACTTCCCATGAGCCTTAGGGGCTGAAGGCGGGGCTAACCCCCAGGTCGCTACAGTATTAACAGCAGCCGTTGGGTTGTCAGGAAGGACTGCAGTTCACTACAACTGCAGAACAGAAAAAAACTGAACCAGTGCATCAGATGAAGAAGATCTTATTGAATTTTTGTGATGAACATCTGAAGGCAACATGAAATTTAAAACTTAAGTCAGGGATCTGAGTTTGCCATGCCATGAGTGGAAGACGTGATGGTGTCCTAGAAAAACGGTCATGTTAAAGACCCACTCAGTTCAGCATGATGTTTTTAACATGTCCGTTTAGCATTTTTCTGATGCTAAATGCTAAACGGGAATTTAAAGAGCATGGTTTCATTCCAGAAGAGTCCAGGTTCTAAACTGTTTGTCTAAAGTCCAGATCTTACAGCTGAAGGGAACACTGAGTGCATTAATAAATAAATCCCATCATCAAGGGTGACCTAACCATAACCCAAAGCGGTATTTTGATCCATTCACACATTTCTGAGTACTCCTCTAAAACCCTTTGCTCTGAGCACCAGCCCCTCCCAATCCACGAAAAACGAGTGAGTTCTCACATTGGGACATAGACAAGTGAAGAACAGCCCCTTCCATTGCCCCCTGGCTTGCACTCACACCCATCGGCAAAACATTTTCATTTTATAAGCACAATATGCACATCCATCTTTGCAAAGGTTCAGATGTTGCTTGTTTTTGTGGGCGATATGCAGACGCACTGTCGAGGTCAGCTCTGGGTTGACCTCATGAAATGGGCGGCAGGCAACACAGTGCATCAGAGATAGAGTCGTCTTACTTCCCGGTAAGAAAATGAGCTGAGAAAACAACTTCTATTTCAGTAAAAAAAAGTAATATATTATCATAAACATTTATACAATTTAATCTGAAAGGCTTAAGAAAAGCAGGATAAAGGGTCTTTAAAATGAGCTCAGTGTTTCCCATTCCTGGTCCTCGGGGAACACTGTCCTGCATTTTTTCAATCCTACTGTGCTCTAACACACCTGCCTCTGATGACTGTTATTTTCAGATCTGGAGAGCTTGATGATGAGCTGAATCAGGTGTGTTTCAACAAGGCAACATGGAAAACATGCAGGACATTATTCCCTACGGACCAGGCTTGGGAAACATGGATATAGAGGACAAAAGCTTAGAACTGTTGTTTATGTTATGTAAATAAAATGTTGGTTTGTGTGAATTTAAGAAACACTTTTAAAAGTTCCAACTTTTCCGGAACTCCAGTTCCACAGAAAATTAAACAGAGGAGAATTTTCGGAGTCTAGAAGACAATGCGTCACATCTCATGCAGCTCGCTCTAGGACTGCGATCCCGGACCACTAAACTCATCCGTGAAGGACACAAAAATCTGACCCAAACTGATCAATTCCATTATTGCCCTTAATCCCATGGTCTGGATGACTGCATGATTCTGATTGGATGCAAAGTGTTTATCAAAAAGTGAGATTGGACACCTTAAAAATAAAGTTCTGATCCAATACTTCGAATTTTCAACATCAACACCAGATGGTAACCGAACAACAGACACCCCAACACATGTTTATAGATCATTTTATTATTATTTAATGAAATGTTTATTTGTTGATACACATCTAATAACCCAAGTTAATGGTGAATATTTTTTTTAGCAATAAAAGCGATTTTGGAGCCTAATGGTGGACTTTGTTTCTTTGAAACAAACTTTTGTCATCTGTACAAAAGCAAGTGTTAAATGGTGAATTTTCCCTCCTGAAGTGATGCCTGTATTAGTTCACATGATGTTTAGCATACTGAATATACCACTTTTTGCTGCTGGTTAGTCTTCACGCACCAGCTACAGCTGGTCCTGTAGCCATTATCATGACAGAGTATTAAATAGTCCGCTTTTTGTGAAACATAAAAGTAATAACATTACACTACCAATATTTGATTTAACTATTATACATTGCTTTCTTAAATGACCATGGTTTAAGCGGTATAATGCCCGACAAGGTGTCCATTATCAGAAAGGATTGGACTTAGCGCAAGCAACTGTCTGACGTTGGACGAAAGTTTCTGCCTCTTCGTTAGCATTTTGCTTAGGGATACAGAGAACATTGAAGAACACTTGAGATGAAAGTTATGGACACAGCAAATGCCTTTGTGAGACTTTCCCTTTAAGACTGCAAAGTTTTGAGGACAGAACTATCAGGAAAGACAGAACACAGCTTTTTGCAGTCTTAAATTATTGCTCATTGAGTCAGTGTTCAGAGCTGAAAGCGCTCTCCACGGCTGACAGCAGGGCTGCATGCAGGATAGCAGCTGTTGTGCAAATGTCAGGAGAGAAGAAAAGTGATGCTTTAGTCGTTACAGCGTGATGAGTTTCACGAAAATGATGCAAATATAATTTTCCCAGCTGTGGTAATTATAACTGACAGGGGTGCACAGATGAACTGGAATGGTGTAGAAAATCCTGCGATGATGCTCCAGACTTGTGTGGTTTAGTGATTCTTTCCAGAGAGTAGCAGAGAATGAAACTGGAGTAAATGTGGTTTTATTTTCTGGAACAAAGGTTTTTTCTTATTGAAATATGAGGGGGTAAAGTTGACCTGCAGCAAATATGTCATTTTGATATTGAACTTTTCTAAGGCCTCGTCACTTAATAGTCTTCTCTGATTAGGAAGAACAATAAATAGCATGACTTTGATTCAGCCAAATTAAGTTATTGGTCATTTATTAAAGAGGTTATTTGTCGAAAAACTGCAGATAATTAGTTTCATGTACCTGAATCTTCCAAATGTTTACTTGACGAAAGGATCAGGTTTCATGTTTCCAGGGGTGTTTTTTAGCACTTAGTCACAACTGTCCTTATGGGTGGATACGGGCCGCCTGCAGACAAAACAATGGGCAAACCTGTATGTGATTACACACCAACAAATATCCTGTTATGGTTGTTTTTAACATGTTCCTGTAGCATTTTTCCTCTCGATGGAAATAATTGAAGGTTAAAACTGCATTTCTGAGGATTTCCTTATTTAAATTGTGACAAATCAGTAGCAGGTGAAAAAACGACATTTGGTCTCAGTTGTGACAAAAACACTGAAATGGGCGCACCAGAAGCCCCCTGCTCTGCTCCATTCTGATGCATCCACTTGCAGACAAACAGACCCATTAATATCTTCATTTTCCTCATCTAAACTGGCTCAAAACGGTGGCAACAGTCCTGCCCAATGGTGAATTTCTAAAGAACAACTGCCGCTCTGCAGTAACTATGTCCTAGAAAACGACAGGTTTTTTTTATTTAACCTAAAAACAGCATAATCATGATCAAAAGACAACTGGGAACACTTATACAATAGATCAAAAGATGATCAGAGAAGGACTTTAAGAAAGTGGAAAAAAAGTCCAGTTTTTCCAAATATTTTTCACAATCAAAGTTTGAAGCGGCTGATAAGAAAACTGATGATCCAGCATTCTAGCAGCACTTAACATCTCATCTACGCACAAATCTAGAGACGTGAAATGAGTCTCAAATCTGATCTGTACGCAAATGTGGCTTTGTGTGTGTGCGCATCAGACTATTGGTGCGTACTATTTCAAGATTTGCATACGTAGGCATCGTTTCGAAGTCACTGTTAGTTTTAAGCTGCTGTAAGTTCAACGTGTGCGTGCGTAAATTGTATTCTGTTTTTTGTACGTTTTTGATAGTATGCGAATACACAATTGCAAGTGCACACAGTTAGGCGCAGAATGTCTTGTATGAGTTTGCAAATCAGGTTTCACGCACACCTATATCCAAAGTTACACACAAACAGGCAGACAAGCCACAAATTCAGTGAGTCTATTTTCTCTTCATACCAACACAGTTGATTGGGTTGTGGGATTTTGCAAGTGTGTGTGCCAACTTCCTTGCAGCTTGTTCTCAGCATCCCATCCCTAGAGAGTTAACGCAGCAGGAAACGCTCTGTCCCACATGAAGTTCCACTGCACCCAGAATGTGTTGTGCCGGCTGTTACTTGTCCTGAATGTTTATTCTGCTCGGTGAGCGATTGTGTACACCATGTTCAGAGTTTGACAGCAAAGGGCTGCAGTCATATTCATAAACTGAAGGGGTAGTGTCTGCTAAGTACTTACACACTTAACAACATGATTTGTGACGGCATAACCCTCTCATCCAAAAACTTGCAAAGTCAGCACTTAGATATCCATGAATTTAGATTAATCAGCAGAATAAGAAAACTTCTGATGTTTGTTACAGAGAAACAAACGTGAAATTTTAGTAAATCCCTTTCATAACTTTAGATCACTAACAGGAGTTGTTCATAGAAATATACAGACAGAAAGTTATAACGCAGTTTCTAAAGAGGACACCTTTTTATAGTCAAAGTCTGACAAAAGAGTTGAGGAAACTTTTGCTGTTTTAGGTCAAACAAGATCAAGCTGGAGACTTCCTGAGAGAACAGTTTTGCCTTTTATGTACCGCCTACTTTTTTAGGATAGAGGGCAGGTCTGTCCTGTACTTTGTCTTTGCTGTGCACAGTCCTCACTACACTTAATTTAGAGGTTGGTTTGGGGTCATTTTTCAACAGAAAACCTAATAATGATCAAAATGTATCTGTTTGATGTTTTTTTTCTCAATCATTTGTTTTCATATTTTCAAATGTTTTCTTTTTTGTGCTGTAATGAGTTTTTTAAAGATCAGTGTGTCCCTAAACAAAGCTGCCCACAGCACAATGTTTTCAACCCCTTTCTTCACTTTCACTTATTCTGATGACTTTTCTCTTCGTGTGGCTGCAAATGAGATCTGTGGCGAGTATTTTCCACATTTTCTTTTGCCATTTTATCTTACATTTGCACAGAACTAGTCCAACTATAGACATCATCTTTTCACAGCTTTCAGATGATCACTGAGACACAGATGCATCCTGGGGCTTCATAGATGTGGTTAGTTGTTGTTTGAATAGATAAAAGTCAAGTTTCCAAAACTCAAACCAAATTCCCCTTTTTACCAGATTTTTTTTAATGCGAACAGACTCAGACCTAGGATGCAGCATTTTGTGGAATAAAGAAGGAACTTTCACAGATCTTTCCTCCCTGCTGTCAGGAACTGGTGGTGTAGTACCCAATATGCAGGAGACTAGTTTTGGGGCAGAAACATATCCTCTTGATGCAAATATGCACCAAACCAAATGCATTCAGGCATTGAGGGGTTAAAGATTAAATCAAAAAAAAATTTGAACATGACAAAATTAAGGAGGCAACACAAGACAGACAAACCAGATGACCTGACAATGAAGAATTTAAAGCCAGAGACTTCGGTTATAGTTATGGTTATAGTTATTTCACTACTAATAAAAAACTACACAGTGTGGGACCATCTAGTGCCCTGGATTTTAAAAGCAATATGGACACCATATTCACTACAATTTTTTTTAAACAGCAAACATGACAACACCGATTTTCCAAAGTAAAAACATAATAAATACAAGCATTTTATGATCCCTATTTATAAATCCACTGGGTTCTATTGATAAAAACTTGGATGGTTTATTAAAAAAAATTAAGTAAAACAATTTTTACTCCAGTTTTTCAAATGAAAACTTGTTTAAATGCAATGCATTGTGGTCTATATTTACCAACTTCATTTTTGCAGACTTCTGGGAAATTTTTAGGGCACTTAATTTTGGATTTGTGGAGTCTGAAATCTCTGGGACAGACTGGCGACCTGTCCAGGGTGTGCTCAGCCTTCGCCCACAAGTGGCTGGGATCGGCTCCGGCAGCCCAGTGACCCCAAAAGACAACAAACGGCATAGAAGATGAATGAATGAATGAGATTCAGAGATCTCTACAAAAAAGAAAAAAAAAAGAAAGTAAGTAGTGAGGAAAGAAGAAATTCAGAGACAACCTTAAATACACTGAGTATGATAACACAAAAAGAGGACAACTGTGAATAATTTGCAACCTAAACCTGGTGTGGCTGACAGAGAAAACAACACACCCAAACTAAAGCACTCCTCACACTGTCAGCTGACTCTATAATGCATCAAACTCACTGGACACTTTAGTGTGTTTTTATTGTATTTTAACATGCTTATTATCTGTAATTGTTTTATTTTTGAGCGGTGGTAACTTATCAATTTCCCCATTGTGAGATCACTTAAAGTTTTATTTACTATTTGCTTTAGTAAATTGCAGGCAGACAGAGAGCTTTCTTAAGCTAAAATAATGGAATAAAGTAGTGATGCAGGTCTGTTTGATTGATTTACTATGTCTTTGGTTCAAATATATAAAAATATTTTGAGTAAAAACTGTCATGCCTAACAAGAAAATATCTTCATTTCAGTGTTAATGTAATAGGTTATTTAACTCAAATTTTACTTTTTAAAATTGTATTTCTACAAAACTAACAGATGATACGGGCTTGTCCAGGCTTTTCTATTCAAATAATTTCAAATCAGTTGTTATGAAGCACTTTCACGAAAAATATCACATTATCAAGTTGTATCCTATTAAAAATGAAACAATGTGGACTTTAAAAAAATACTTGTTGTAAAATAATGGATTACCTGAATTAAGCACAGGAGCAGATTGAAACCGGGGGTGAAGAATGTGAACATGTGACCTTCATTAGAGAACCTAAGCTAAAGGACTTCATTACAGCCACCGATCAGGGCG
This sequence comes from Oryzias curvinotus, assembly GCA_023969325.1. Lineage (NCBI taxonomy): Eukaryota > Metazoa > Chordata > Actinopteri > Beloniformes > Adrianichthyidae > Oryzias > Oryzias curvinotus. Next base: position 9,870,298 of record CM043719.1, on the reverse strand, counting down.
GAGCATCTTCTTTTTAAAAGCCTTTCAGAAGACACAAAAGAGAAAACACAAAAGAAAACAATCACCTCATTGTGACTTCCATTTCCAACAGTGCAGTGAACCAGACTCTTTGGGCTAATAAGTGGAGGGAGTCACCAGGCCTGATGGGAGTCCTCTGTGTTTACGGATGTGTGAGTGACGGAAAATGAGGACGGATAGAAAAAGAGGAGTCGACTGCGAACCTGTGATATCTCCCCACAGTTGTTCCTCAGAGCCCGGCCGGAGCTCAGGAAGCTCCAGCTGAACTCACAGCTTGTTAAGCTGGACTGTCTGATCATCTCAAACCACCCACAGACAGGATGCAGCCTCCCACTGCTCTCGTAGTTTGTGCAGTGTGTTGTCTGTGTGTTTGTACAGTATGCATGCATTCATGTTGGTGCTTGTGTGCATGCCTCGTTCCTTCTTCTCAGCTTACATAAGCAGTGAGCACACATACCTCCTCCTTCAGAGTTCCTTCTGATGTCTTCCTCGCTGGATAAATCTTAAGAGTTGCGTCACAATCGTCAGATAAGAATGAAAAAAACAGTGTCTTTCCTGGGACACCTCCTCCTCCAGGGGACAGAACACTGACTGACAAAGCCTTAGTGTTGATATGAACAATCTTCTGGAAGGGAAAAAGCTTAGGAGTAGGAGTGTGTTACTGGCTTCCCTGCAAAAAAGATAAAAGAAGGGAAAGGAATGATGTGTCAGCCACTCTGTAGGAAATCTAAAAAAAGCACTCTGAGATTTCAACATCCGCTGGCCTCATTGTTGACCTCCATCACTATCATTCCAATCTCCTTCTTCTTTTCCCTCTGCCTCATTTCCTTATCCCTGCAGCTCGGGAGATGCTTGCATTTGAGCTGAAAAGCTCCGCTGAGTCCACAGAAAGCCATGTAGAAGTTCCCTCCATCAATACCACGACATGTCGAATTATCAAGATTAATTATGTGTCTGAGTGTAACGGCGTGACAGCTCATTAGGACTTTACAAGGCTGAACTTCCCTGCCTCCTCCCTCTTCCTCTCTTTAAATTCAGCCAGGGTTGCCAGGTCTGTGATAAGAGGAAACATCCAAGGGAAGACGAGCTGAGCATGACCAGACAGGCAAGGTCGAGAAGCAAAGCAAGTAGAGACTCACATCCCTGACCCCTCTTGCACCTTTGCCTCCACATTGAAAAGTGAAACTTGGCTGAAACACCAATAAGCTAAGTTTCCCTCACAGTGAGAAAAAATAAAGTGAAACAATGTTGCTGTGTTGATCATATGCCTCCAATCTAGGTGGATAAAAGCATTACACAAAATAAGAAACTCTTTTTTTCTCAGTTTTTAGAACCTAAATAAATTATGCAAAAAATGTAAGAAAAAAATCTACTTTAAATTCCTGCTCGAATAATCTTTTTATCTATTTTAGGTGTTCCTAGTGTTTTTTGGTTTTTTTTTGTTGTTGAAATTTTAACACACAACTAAAGCCTGGACTGCAATTCATCCAGGCTTCATCCAGGAATTCGTCCCTGGAGCAGGGATTTCTGGGAGTTTTTAAACCTCCCTCCCAGCCTGGTGATTGGAGGAATTGAAATTTTGACTGAGTTCTGTGCATGAAACAGTCATTGCGCTCGTGGGAGTTTGATACACACTCATAGGGGACTTTTGTCGTAAATTTGACGCCGTATTGAAGCCTCTATCTATCAGTTCCACAGGAGGCAGAGTCGACAGCAAAGGAGAAGTTGGACCTCTGACATTCAGCACAAATACACACACAAGACCACAAGACAAATACACACAACACCATTGGTCTATTTGTTTAGTAGAATGGGACTGGACACAGAAGCAGGACAAAAACTGCAGTAGAATGGAGTAAATCTTTTATTTAGTCCCAGTGGTGGCAGAGGGTTGTGGCTTGGATGAATAACGAAATGGAAGAGCTGCTGGTCTGGTGGAGGTAGTGACGACTGAAGTAGAGCCTTGTTTGGTGTCCCGTTGGATGGCAATTGGTGACCAATGGTGGAGGTGAAGCTGGTAGCAATCCCTGAAAGGGCAAAACACAGAGTGGATAAGCGTGCAGGTAGAATGCGGCACTTGGCATAGAGCTTGGCTTGAGCGCCTTGCACGAGTCAGTACTCTACCGCAAGAAGCAGACGGACTGACGTGGGTTGAGGGGTGAAGAGTCCTAGATAAAGGCTGAAGGAGAAGGAGGAGACCAGGATCTTGACACTGTTATAAAATTATCATATAAAAAAAACTCCATGAAAAGACAGTAAAAACTTCTTGGTAGAAACCTTTCATAAAGATTGTTTTTGTGAGTGAAGTAGTTTCAGAACAATGGCAGGAAGAGCTTCTCTCATCAAGGACAGAAAGGTCAAATCAAACACTGCAGAATGACAGAAGAAAAATCATGGGGTCTAAAAAGACATTTAAAAGCAAACCATCATCTTTTTTAGGCCATAAGGTGAAGTTTAAAGATGAGATAGTTGTAATGTCTCCAACTGAATGTCAACAACAATTGCTGATATTGCAATCTTGCTACTAAAGGTTATTTTAGTAGCTTTATTTTAACATTTGTCTTTATTTTAGTTAAATACCAACATGCAGATGTGTTCATGTTCTTGTTCTGGATGTATTTACCTCATAGCCCGAAAAACACCAATGATTTTTTTCAGTTTGTCATTGTGAAAAAGGTTTAAATGTCTTCTCCTTTCACAAAAACATGTCTTAGATCACTGAAGTCTAAATCCATTTTCATCTACTTCATGCTGCTGTGATGCCAACAGCGTTTGGGCCTGAGAGTCTTTAAGTCTCTTTCCTCCTCTTCCTGTTATTCTTTCTTTTACCGTAAAACTCACGAGCCATGACTGGAAGTGAACAAGCTCCAGGATGAAAAGACAGCTGCTGCATTGTGTCTTTGCAGTTAGTTCTAGCCTGGGATGGAGTTTGATTTTTCTGAAGACCATTTGAGCGTTTTAGGCTTTTAGTTTTGTTTGTAATAAAACTGGTCAGGCCTTAAAGCAGGTCTAGTATGAACCTTCTTCAGTTTACAAAATACACTCCTAGCAGGAACATTTTGTCCTTTTTTATTGTGGCGTACACTGATGTTAACAAGAGGACTTTTTTCCATTCTTGCGCGAAGTTCCCAACAACAACATTTAGACAAAGTCTACTAGCATTTTTACTGAAGGTTGCATAACTGTTGGGTTTATAAAAAAGAGTCAAATATATTTCCTTAAGGCTTTTGGGTCTTAAAATAGAGCTAAATGGGGAACTTTGTGTTTAATATGCTTATGGGCACTAGTCCACATTTTGGAAATTCTAGGAACTATCAGTAATCTGCAATCTGAAAGAAAAGTTCCCTCTTGTAAAAGAACACTAAACGTAGACAACACTGATAGCTACGAAAAAACGTGCATTGTCAACCTACAAGTCTTAAAAATCCACATCTACCTTTAGACACAAACTGTTCCTGCTTTTTGTTTCTCTAAATGTACTGTTGGGTTGATTTTACCATAAACGCAGAGCAACTAAGGCCCACTGTTCTCTTTGGTTGTGTTTGTTGCTTCAATGTTCAGCATTTCCAAAATAAATTAGAATTACTTTTATTTATTGTTGTTTGCATTACATTAGTCTCCATTGCAAACATTTCTAACTTTGTGACTGTTTTAACAGCAGATTTAGTGTGATTTCTAAAAATATGCTGTGACTATTTAGTACATTTTCATATTTGTGCCACATGAGCCATCTTCGGTTTGCTGAGGGGGGTTGACTTCTAATGACAGCTCTTTACTCTATTAACAATAACATTTGTCTCACATACTTACCTGTCAATCTTCCTTGTAGTTTGGATTCCCCCGCCGCCTCTCTTTCCTGGAGATTCAGTTTCCAGGTATAAATACCAAGTTATTTAACAGTCTCGCATTAGTGTCAAAGTCAGAATGTTTAGTCACTTTTCTGCTTTTTTTTTTCTTTTTTAGCGAGCTCTCCTGTGCGACTTATGGAGACAAGGGGTTATTTCAATTAGTACAGTTCCTCTAACATGACCAACAACAGTTATCAAAGGAGTTTAAATTATTACTGAATGTGTCATCTTGTCATCCAGCTGATTCATTGCTATGCATATGGCACTGCATTATGTTCTGTGAGCTACCACTTGGACAAAATGATCTAAAAGTTAAGGTGAGGTTTGATCAGGGGTTTGTGAGGTAAAACATTAAATGGTTTGTTTAGATTTGGGATGTTTCTTGCAGAGGACAATCAAACCCCTAAAGTCAGTACATTCCGGACTGTGGTGGGGCAAAAGGGCAGCACAAAGTGGAATGGCAGCATGGGGCATGATTGGCTTTCTTAGCTTTACTTGGTGATATTTGTAAAGCTAAGACAGCCAATCAGCTTGGGCGCTGTGCTGCTTGAAGAAAGGGTGTATTCAGACTGGACACATTTGGTCTGTTTAAAGTGAGCCAGAGTTCGTTTTCCCCAATAACAAATTGTTAGTCTGAATACACCCAAGTGGACCCTGGTCTTGGACCCAACTTTGGAGGCGGTCCTAGTTTGTTTTCAATCGGACTGAGCTTTGATTCACTCTGAGATTCCTCAGTATAAATACAATCCATCCTCAGAATGGAACAACTGGACCAAAACGGCCACCATAGTCGACGTAAACAGATTAGGAAAGAAGCAACAGATGAGTCGTGGACAAATGTTGAGCAACGATTGTTGTGTTATCAAACAGAAAAAAAGAGTTAAACTGTTTATTTTCTAAAACATTCATTTTAACAACACTGAAAACACTTCTCACATGATTTTCTGTGTCTCGTTATGCGGTATGTACGCAACGCTGCTGATACATCATCCTAAAAGCTACATTGAAGTTCCTTAACAGAATTCTCATAAAATAATGCCACAACACCACAACAATGAGACACAGTAACTCATCGAAATGTGAAGGGATGAATGTAGACTCATTTAAACAATTTTTACATGACACTCATTGCTTCTCACTGTTTTCCCCACAATCTATTTGTCGCTTATCAGCGTACCTTCATACCCCACATCTCCTCAGGACTGCAGTTGCTAGCATCCTCTGAGTTAAAGCATGTCTCCTTGCCAGTAACTGCCTTGCAGCAGGCCTCTGCCGTACCAAAGTAAAAAAAAAAAGGTATTGTTCCTGACGTTTAAAACTGGTTATCGGAATACGATAATAATAATAATAAATAGTAATACACTTTACTTAAAAGTGCCTTTCAGAACACCCAAGGACACTGTACAGATTCAAAAGAAAACACAACAAAATCACAACATGTTAAAAACAATAAATAAGTTAAAATCATTAATAAAATCAGATAGCAGAAGAGGAAAAAATGTGATCAGGGAAAGCAGATAGGTTTTCAGTCTGGATTTAAAAATTGAAAAGGAGTCAATGTTGAGGTCTGGGGGAGAGAGTTTCAGAGTTTAGGAGCCGAGCAGCTGAAGGCACGGCTCCCCATGGTGACCATACAGGCCGGAGGGACGGAAAGCTTAAAACATATAAAGTTTTAATAAGGTTAACTGTCCCGATAAGAATTGTAAAAGGCATCACATCTGCCTTTCTCTTGTTGGTTTGACCCGTGTGGTTATGTTTTCAAGTTTTGGCTTGTAACAGGATGGTCCGCTTGACGCCAGTCTGAATACAGACCAAACACATGGTTCAGGACTCGATCCGAAACAAAGGATTTTCCAGTCTGAATACACTCTAAGACTTCTTTTTTTATTTTTATTTGTCCTGTCCAACAGCTGAGCAAGCAGATTAGAGCTGAATGCCTTTTGTGTTGGACATATTTTACTGTTACAATACGGGGTCATGGATCTTCAGACAAACAGAGCGTGTTTGTTAAATAACAGAATTCCATTGGAATCTGAAGCAGAGAAAAGCAGGCTTGTGCTGGTATGCAACACTTTGCAGTAGTGAAGTGCTTACATAATCAGCGTAAATCGGCTGATTTAGTAGCGGAGAAAAGCAACTTTACGCAGTTATGCAATGCTACACATAGGTAATGTGTTGCATTGGTGCAAAGCTGATATGTAAAGCAACTATTCTCTGCGTCAAAATCAGCTGATTCACGTTGATTGCGTAAACAGTTGAAGAGTTACGGTATGTCAAAGAGCATGTGTTATTTACCTGTTGATGGTGATATTTCCATCATTAAGTGGGGCAAAACAATGCAAAAGTAAATGCTGTTGTAAATGTATGATTGAGCCCAACCTTAAAACAGCACAACATTGTCTCTTTATGATATGTAGTTTGTGCCATGTAATTTAAAAATCACTTGATGCTTGCCATTAGAACTGCTGTCAAAAAAGCTTCAATGGCTCCAGTCCAATTTACTTCTCTAAATAACAGACCATTGGTAAGATGATGAACATTAGAGGCTGCTGATAGAGACCAGACATCTGTGCTTCAATAAACAATTAAAGACAAGAGATCAGGACAACACTGTAGGTCCATGAAATAGAGATGTCCCACCAGGATACTTGATCAAAGATGACTAACTGGCAACTTTAGAAGGATTGATAACAACTGCTTCTTTGTGAGGAGTGAGGAGTCATGAGAAGAACAGGCCTCAGCTTTAAGGTCATGTCACACAGCCACCACAACATTTTAGGAATTATCCACATATGAAATTTCGGTCTTTCAAGATACATGCGTGATATATGTCATCCATAAGTGTTTCTTGCGTTCGTCATTTGAAGCTGTGCGCAGATGTCTCTGATAGGTTTCAACCAACAGGCCTTTATGTGAATTCAGTTTTAATTTTTTTGTTGGTTGAGAATTTCGCAGTTTATGTGTCATTTACATGATTTATGCACACTTTTGCATGATGCATACGCAAATGTGTGGTTTTCCATGACCATTACATGTATGTCTAACAGACTTTTCGCGCATGTACCACTGATGTATAACTTTTATATTGTTTAAAATTTCAATTACATTTCTTACTTTTTCAACTGATATTCACTTATGACCAATTTTTGTCGATGCAATATGGGCAAAATGTGCATCGTGGCTGTGTGACACTGCCTTTAACTTATAGGGATGAACTTAAAGTGCCATTTTTTGCAAAGCGTATTGCAGATGTGCTTTTATAGAAAGATGAATGTCCACTAAATTATTTGAACTTTACATTTTTGCATTAAGAGTTGGTCAGATGTGTAATGTGAATTATGGAATGCTTGAGTAGATATCTAAACATTAAAAAAAAACACACATTCCTGTTCTTTACTCCATATAAAATACTTCAATTAGTATCAGCCCTATTCTCTTTTACGTCTGATGATGGGATTATTATTCAAATTAACTCGTTATCACTCAGGGATTTAAATATATCCGTCCTACAGGCTTAAAAATGTCATCAATGCTGTGTTGTCGTGTAGAGATAAACCACTCACACATCTGCAGCTCACAGCACATTCCTCCACTGAGGTTTTTTCACAATTAAAATCTGAACCACCTGCTCCTCTGTGTCTCTCTGTCTCCCTCCACCTCATCTTCCATTTCCCAGGTCACTGAATGGTAATTGGAACTGTTTGACAGGAATTAACAGCCTTTGTTGTTTTGGCGTTCACTGTGCTATGTTGTTCATTGGTGATTTACATAAAAAGTCTCTGGAGGAATGAACGACCTGGCACTTCATTTTCTTTAATGGACCGGTCCATTCTTGACAGTGATCAGTGGGAAAAATGAGTAGAAGAGACAGGGGACCAACACAAACGAATAGATCCCTCTGAAGGGAGCTTAATTGTGTAAACTCTTGCACCCTGATTGAGATTGTTTTTTTTCATAACCTGAACAGACAAGGGAATCCTCTCTAAGGCAACATCGGGCACCTATAATATTTGGATGGTTATTAAATCTGCACAATAGTAGTTAGCCTTTGAGTTGACTGGTGTGGATGATAGGGCCAACCACATCAAGGCTTATTTTAAAAAGATTGGATTAAAGCTCAGGAAGTTTAAGTTTGATCTACTGATTTCATTTGCTGAGCTTAAAAAGAATTACACTACTCACAATAAGTTAGGGATATTGTTCTATTCCAAAAAGTTACCTTGATATTTCTAGAAATGTATGAGAAGGAACACCATTTTTTTAGTTTGATATTTATTACCTGACAAATTGAGACAATAATAAAGATAGCTCCAGATGACAAAAATTGACCATGTACATAGAAGCTATTTCCACATTTTGTTGCAATGACAGCTTGAAAGCAACATCTCATTTTCCTCATTAGCCTTATGACGATGTTCTGAGGAAATGTGTTCCACTCTTTCACAAGTTCTTCATGCAGTTCTGCCAGGTTACTTGGGGGTCCAATAATCCAGTATCTGCTTCAGGTGGTCCCAGACCTACTCTATTAGGATCAGGCCATGAGGTATTCCAACTTCCTGAAGTCCAGCTGTACCTCACCTAACCCTTCTCCAGCAATGCTGACAATAATTTCTTGGGAAGTTGACTTAGCACTCATCAGTGAACAGGACGGTAGACCATTGCTGCATTGTCCAGCTCACATGATCTTGTGTCCACTGCAAACGTTCACGGCTGTGTTTTGGTGTCAGTGGAGTTATCTGCAAAGGTCTTCTGGCCTTCAAGTCAAATTGGTGGAGTCGGTTGGGAATGGTTTATCTGTAAACCCCAGTACCTCTCACATCTGGTACACGGGCCTGCAGCTGCGTGGCGTTTGGTAAACAATGTCTGAGTGCAGTAGTCCTTAGGTAGTGGTCAGACCTCCCTACCTGGGTCTGTCACAAATTCTGTTAGTAGTTTTGTGTCTTGATGTATCGGTAAGTTTGCTTACGATTAAGCAACGTGTGTTCATGGTTATTCGAATGATGAACTCGGAATGATTTACGGACAAAATCAGCTTTTTGTACCCACACAAGGTTGAAACTGATGCCGCATTGAAAAGGTTTTTCTTTAGAACTACAATAACAAATGTAGCACTACATTAGTTATTGTTGTTTTTCTTTGACTTTCTTGGACTTTTTACACTTGATTTTTATTGTAAATAACCTTTGTAAAAAATTTTTGTCACTAATATTGTGCTGTTCTATTTTGTTGTAAATGTGACTGTTGAACCTCTTATCCTGCCTTAGGACAACGGATAAAATTTAGCTCCTGTGCTAACTCTGGCATATTTATGTTGAAGCAGCTGCTAAAACGTTGTTTAATATGCACTGTCCTAATTCAAACAAACAAACAAACAAATAAATAAATAACTTTCTTGGTTTTGACTCCAATAAGTCAGACACACTGAACACAGTGAGACCATTATGTGGAAAACACTAAATAAAGTGGGTCTATCACCCCAATACAATAGCCTCCCTATCCTGAAAATCTGTGAAGTAAAACAAACACTGTTAACAATATCCACTTGAGTTTTTCACTATATCCCTAACTTATTTTGAGTAGTGTAGTTCAAAACATTGGGGTCACCGAGTTGCTTGAGCCTATCTCTACTGAATGAGGCCAGGGTTCACCCAGGATGGTTATCCAGTCTATCTCAGGGCTCAGGGCATGACACAGAGACTGTTTTTTTCAACTCCTCTGAAAATTACAGAGCTCAAAAGGGGATTTGGTTCACTTGTAAATTCACTTAGGCAAACTACAACTAAGTGTGAACGATGACAGACTTTCCTGAACCAAAAAAAAACGAACCAATGGAGTAAAGGAGATTAGCACTAAAACAGTTAAAAAATATTTGGTTGGTAACAAGGGAAGGTGAGACTGTGTTTTAATATTTGAATATCCAAGAGCTAGAGCGACTAGCTGCTGTTCTTCACCCCTTCTTTCACTTCCGGTCACAGTTTGTTTACTTCCACCAAGTGATCACCTGCTGGAACTGTGGGAATTTCCGGCAGATTTTGGTCTGACTCAGTCTCTACCTCACTCATGACAATGGTGTGTGCGAAAGCAAACCAAACCAAATGAAGGTGTGCAGAATATGTTCCATTCATCTGCATTTTTAACCCTTGTGCTATCCTAGGCACTTTACCGTTGGGAGTTGGGTCATCTAGATTCACTAGACAGTGCTCTGAACCTTTTTTTTTCTATATTTTGTTATCTTCACTAGTTCAATGGATTACATGAAATTTTTCCACGTTTATCCACCTTTGTCATGGTAGGGAGAACATGTCAAAGTAAGGGTGGGGTCATCCAAGATAGCACAAGGGTTAAACTGAGTCCACAGAACTAACCTTGGGTGAAGCAGCCTTTAAAAAAAAAAGGAACATTTGTGGGGGATCTTTCAGGTTTCTCCTGGTTTGGCCTTCAATTTCTGTTCCAGTTTATGCCGAAGGTGGCAGATGTGTTGAGATCTTCCAGATCAGATCATTTTGATCAGGGTCATGGCATTTATGGAGAGTGCTTTCAGTCATGCTGGAAAAGCAAAGGGATTTTGACAAGATTTTTACTTGTTTTGCTTACTTTAACGCTTGTGCTATCCTAGGCACTTTAATGTTGGGAGTGGGGTCATCTAGACCCACTAGACAGTGTGCTGAATCTTTTTTCTTCATTGATTTGTGATCTTCACTGGTGTCCATGAATTACATGAAATCTTTCCACCTTTATCCACCTTTGTCATGGTAGGGAGAACACGTCAATGTAAAGGTGGGATCATAAGATAGCACAAGGGTTAAAATATTGCATTGATCAAAACTTGTAAAGGAAAAAAAAATCCTCCAGTAGTAGGTACCCAAACCAGCCTACGAAAGTAAAAAACCCAGACCAAAATTCCTCCTCCACCCAACATCAACATATGCTTACATAAATTAATGTGTAAGTTTAAACGTCTCACCAATGGATTAACACAGGTACTGAGCACTTTTGAACTCAATGGTGCTTCGTAATGTAGGATTTTGCCTTAAAGAGGTATTCTGTTTTGTGGATGAGTGACTATTTTAAAAATATTAACAATCTGTATATACTCGTTCTAATGACGGAGTACCTCACAACAATGAAACTGTCTAGTGACATCTAATGACGGCATACAGCCTATAATCTCTGTGCTTTGCAGGACGACTCCTCATATGAGCTGGGGTCTTGATTTTACACATCTGAGTCTAATTGAAACACTTCAATTCAATAATGATGCAGTAAGACAACAAAATCCAACAACTGCTGTTTAAAAAAAAAAAAAAAAACATTAGCTGTAAAGTCCTATAGGACCAACACCACCCATTTTCCAATCCTGCTGTATCTCTTTTCAGGTCAAAGAGTTGCTGGAGCCTATCCCATATAATGTTGGGGGAAGGCAGGGTACACCCGCGGCAGATTGCCAATTTGTTGCGGGGTCTTACAATTACCCACGCCCTTACATTCACATCTATGGTCAATTTAGAATAATTAATTAACCTATGATGCATTTTTTTTTTTCAAATGAGGCAGGAAACCAGAGTTTTGAGAGAAAACCTACGCTTGGTTGAGAAGAATGTGGAAACTCCTCCCAGAAAGGACTCAACTGGGATTTGAACCAAAGCATCGCTCTATGAGGCAAGAATGCTAACCACTACACCCCTGTGCAGGTATGTATGAGCAACAGTCTCATAATACTCTACATAGTGATTCATTTGTTTGACTTCACTAACCAAAACATGGATTTACCATAAGATGAACTGTTCGATCAATGCATCTTTTAAACCTGAGGGTAACATGTGACTTTATTCCACAGATAAGAGAGTTTTGTTTCTAATTTGTGCCTAATTGTTCTGAATCGGTACAGTTTTTTCAGTGTGTGTGTTTGGGTCAGCAATGAAAGTGCATTGAGCTGTCAGTAGCTCAGTTAATAATAGCTTCATGTGTCACATTTGGTTCCATTACAGACGGACTGATTGGCGGGATGAGCCCCCTCATCACACATTGACTTGGTGATGAGTGGTTTAGCAAACAGTGTGCCTGACGTGAAAGTGGTGACGATGAGTGTGTGCGTCTTTGGCACATACAGACTAGCTGGCTTTGGGGAAATAAAATAAAAAGTATTTGTTACAACTTCAATCAAACATGATCCCTTTTGATCATTGCTTTACTTTCTATGTTCCATTTCAAAGAACACCAAAACATGTTGTCATGATGATAAAATTACTGTTAAACGTCTAAATGTTACTATTTTTCATCAGCTCTGTTTGGGGTAACTGCATAAATTATGAAAGTGAAACCAAGGACATCACATGAACATCGGAGTCATTTGCAACAGTATGCACCTGTACTTAGATACACAAAACTTCACTTTGTAACCTCATCCTATATATATTTCTTGGGAAATTGATATTCTCTATCCCTTTTCTTTTGGAGAGTTACAGGACCATCACAATAGAAATGTCATTAATATTTTGATTCATTCAGAATTGCAATTAAAAAAGTAAAACTCAGAGAAACACCAATCACATCAATTTTCAAGTGCTTTTTTTAATTGATGAAATATTACTATAAGCTTATGAAGAAACTACTAATGTATAACTATTAATGAAAATTTTTTAGATGAATGCATTTTTGGAGGCAGAAATGTTGGATTATTAAAGTTCTTCTCAACAACAACCCATGGATTTTCCATGAAGTTTGAGTCAGGTATTTCAGGACCACACATTTCATTCATTCCATGGTTTCCAATTAAGGATTTAGTCCTTTTGTTGTTGTAGGCAGTTGCCAAACTCTGCTGAAACACAAAATGAGCATCTCTACAGAGCTGGTTGGCAGAGAAAAACATGCAACTTCCTAAGCTTTGGAGCTGTTGAAACCCAATGAACAAATACAGTATACATCTGCCAAATTTCTTTACTGAAAACTTCTTCATTCTTCTCTCTACCCAACTTTTTAACTTTTATTTTAAATAGAAATTCTATTTAAAATTCTTGGTGCAGGTTGGATATTTTTTAAGTTGTCTCTGGTTCAAGAGTTGCTTGACCTGAATATCTGAGTCTGTTCTGGCTCTTTGAGCTCTGATTTAAGCAGCAGTCGGCTCCATGTGAGTCTCCCACAAATTCTTTAATTAGCTCTGTTTCAAAATCTTCTCAAGGCTGTGGTTATCCCTGTTGCTCGTTCTTCTTTTTCTGTCATACCTTTTCATTCGATTCTTTAATTTACCATGATTGTCTTTGCTTGTATTGACAGACTGGCTAAAGGGTCAGGACACCTTTTTCAGGTGTAAACAAAAATCTTCTCATTACAGCAGGGATGGGAAACTGAATTTTAGGAAAAGTACTCACTTAGTGACTTGTGTTCAGATAACTTGCAGGAATAATAATTCAGCCAAAAGAAGAGATACAAACCTCAGATGGTAAGACACAAAAGCTCCTCACCATTCATGGAAGGTTCCCTCCCAAATCCAGCACCACGAGACTGTATGAAGACTGTAGGAAGGAGCCACTACCCAGGATGAAACATCTAAGATTCACAAATACATCAAGTACAATCCCTCAACTGAGATTGTGCTCATGAATGGCTCAGGCAATGGAGAGCAGAGACTGTGGTTCTGGAGAACAGGTTATCGTAGGAGTACAAGCCCCTAAATGGGATGTACCACTGGATCATAATTGAAGTGGCTGATATCAAGAAGTCCAACCAATGGCTAGAAAGGGCTGGCCTACAGGACAGCACTGAGGCACTCATCCTGGCAGCTCAGGAACAAGCCCTGAGCACAGGAACGGTAAAGGCTCAGATCTACCACACCAGACAAGACCCAAGGTGTTGGCCAATTCTAGGCCTCAAGGGCCGGTGTTCTACATGTTTTCTAACTAACCCACCATTGAACTCATTCACTAAACACACCTGATTCTGGAAGTCAACAGCAGCTAAGGTAGGATTTCTAAAAAAAAACAGCAGGAAGCCAAAGATCCTGTGGGACTTTTAGACACAGACTGATAAGATGGTAATGACAAACCAACCAGACACTATAGTGGTAGATAAAGAACAGAGGAAAGCCGTTGTGGTGGATGAGGCAGTACTAAGTGACAGAAACATCAGAAAGAAGGAACATGAGAAACTGGAGAAATACCAGGGACCAAGCTGACAGTGGTGCCTGTGATAATTGGAGCACTAAGTGCAGTAACCCCCAGACTGGAGGAATAGCTAGAGCAGACCCCTTTGAAAAACGTCACCCATTTCAGTCCAGAAATGCCATGCTAGTAAAAGACCCTCAAGCTCCCAGGTCTCTGGTGGAGGACCCTGAGAATTTCATTGTCATGAAGCACAGAAAACACATAACATGACTATATCTACATACAGGGACACTACAAAGTCAAAGAACCAAAATGAAATAAAGAAACATAACCATCAAAATACCCCAAAAAGGAAATGGTATAAAAGCCACCCACAGTTGTCCTTTTAACCTGCTTTTTTGCTCTGTTACAACAATGACATGCAGCTTTTTTAGTGACATACATCATTGTAGGTTGGCTCTGCAATAACTGTAGGTGTATTTAAAGTATCAAGAAAAGGAATGGCCATTCACTTCAGTTTGCAGCTATAATGTGCAATTTAACAGAGCCTTTCAGAACCTTAGCATAAAAATAATGAACCACAATCGTGACTAGAAAACAGAGTCTGTAGACGCTTCCCTGTGTCTTCTGGAGCTGACAGCGGCATGGTGTCCTGCTGCGTCAGACTGTGAAATTATGACTTTGTCACAGATGTGTGGAGCCCCAGATGGCAAAGAGGCAAAGAGGATGACGACAGGTTTAATAATGGCAGCAGGTCTGGGCGGGGAAGACTTGCCACTTGGGCTGCTTGTCAAGTACAGCTGATCAGACTTAGGTTAGCTCACATAATCATCACCTCTTTGATTCACAGCAGCTTTGTTTGTCTGTCTGATGCGCAGGTGACTGAGCTCTATCGTGACGGAGTCATCCTGATGGCTAAAGCTAATTAAAAGAAAATCAAAGCAGAAAACATACAATGATTTTATGAAAAATCACAGACAAGGCTTGTTTTACACATGCGTGGAAGGATGAAGTTAAGTTTCTTCAAACGAATGCTGCAGACACGAGAGAAAGGAAAATACTGCTGGATGCCTGACAATGTTGAGTGGAAAATGTTGTGGGACTGGAGCTGAGACCAGCACAGTTTTCTGGAGTGTTCCACTGACAGGAAAACTTGAATAAACCAAAAGAGGGGGTTCAGGTGGGGAAATGCTTTCCCAAAGAGCTTTGGCATTAAGCTGGTTCTCTCTGCCTTTACGTCACCGTCACATGCAATGCAATGATTTCAGCTAAAGTAGGCAGATGAACACTCTCTTACACAAAAAAGAAGACTTCACACCATGAGCTGATCCTGCTGATGATTTCCACGCCGACTGTAGGTTTGACAGGACAGCCAACAGCATGAGCAAAATGTGGTCACAGCCACACTTCTGTGGGTGGGGGTGCTGTGGATAGCTCCCATGACGTATAGTTCCTAAAATAGAAATGGACTTTTGAAAAATACAGAACTTCCATTTGTAGACATTGAGCATCTAAGTTCACAACTACAATCCTCTAGACAGCAGTTCTGAAAGTTATATAAGCTCCAGAAATAATTACCTTTTTTTTCTGCTGTGAAGAAAGAGACCAGCTGTGAACCAGGACAGATCTGGAGCATCCTGTTCCTTTGTGCATTTAAAAGGCCCAGTCCAGTACTTGTGGTGTCCAACAGTGGGCCCATTTCAAAGTCACACGCTGAGGAGATTGTGCTGCAGTAACCTTGTGCATAATCTAGCATTAGGAAAGCAGCAGTTTCCCTACCTGTATGACTGCACACTTCCCTAATATGGAAAATTATTGAACTTTTAGTTTTGCAAGAAAAGTGCAGCACTTTTATTTAGCTTTGACAAAAATAATGTTTTCATAGTAGTAAGGCCTACTTTATGGTGGAACAAGAAGACATTAAGCTCCACCCAATGCTTCTGTACGTTAAAGTCACTTTGACTGTTTTACCGGAACTTCAGCTCCCAAGGGGAGGGGGGGGGGGTGTCAGGTAACAATGTGTAAACATACGTTCTTTGTTTGTGGATGTAGAGTGGTCTGAAATTCTTCCTCATTTTGCTCTTCAACAGTTAGGGTAGAATGTGGGTTATTCAAAGCATGCGATCAAAATAATGAATGTAACTTTTAACCCAGGAGAGTTTGGGCTTAACATCCAGAGAGTTTGCACCAACACGTCAGTCCAGCCATTACAAGGTCAACCCAAACTGCACATAGCTCAGTGCACATCAGTACACTCACATCAAAATGTTATTTTTTTTTACAAGTGTCCATCATTATCCTGAAATAAACTGTTAAGTTTGAATGAAAATGTCACTGTTATTATGCTAAAATTTATTTTTAATCAACCAAGCTACAGTAAACAATCCACCCCTCTTATTGTTTCTATAGACGATATAGATTTTGTCAGTCTGTGTGATCATGCATTCCTGACAAACAGATATTAACAATTTTGAGAACATTTTGCTCTGGAAAGACGAGTTTCTGTGTTTGTGTGTGTGTCTGTGTTTGTATGTGTGTACTTGTCTTTGTCATCTTGTCAGGACTGACTCTTCCTTCAACCTCAATCTTTAGGGACATCTGCTTGAACCAGTTTCATTTAGGAAAACTCAAGGCCAAGTTTAAGATGAGCGTTTGGGTCAAGGTGAGGTATCAACTGTTTTGGATGAGACTATTACAAAATCTTTAGAACATCTATACCAAAAATGTGTCCAAAAGTGGGTGTTATCATTAAGTGATACTAATTTAAATCAGATTTAAAAAACACAAAACAACAACATCAACGGCAAATATTTCTGTGGTTTTCAATGTTCTTCAAGGCCCAAGGTTCCTTACAGTCTCAGAGCCATTCACATAAACTGACTGGTGCTAGCCAAGCCACAAGCCAAGGGTCAAAGTGAGGTTTGGGAGAAAACATATCTTAGATAGTCATGTGCAAGCAGAGAGGGAATTGAACTTGTATTAAAACGTCTGCAACACAGCAAGGCTAAAAAAAATGATCTTTTTTTACCTCAAAGATAACTGCATGGCGTTTGTGAGGGAGATACGATTACTTTACATCTGCTTACTCATAAAAATTAGAGGGGATCAAACCCTCTCATAAATCTTTTAGCCTTGATCCGTTGGAGTTTCTTAACAGCAGTGAAGACAAACCTGGACCAGAGAGGGACTGTCTTGCCAGATCTGTTTTAGGGACCTGGCAATATTACAAGGACAGGGAGCACAAGTTTTATGGTTTGAGACGTTCTGTTAAGCTCCTTTTGTGTACTTTAAGGATCTGTCCTTAGCTGGCTGGACATCAATACTTTCAGGTTTTAGTATATTTAAATAGCATTTATTTTGTATCTTTACAAGGTATATTCAAATAATTTACAATAAATCTTTTTATTTTTATATTTTAGAGAATTATTTTGTATGTCGTTGAACATTTCAAAAGTGTTTTTCTGAAAATGACAGTGTGTGATTGATCAGAGACAAAAAGAAGATTCGGAAATTTTCAGCCACTCCTGTTTTGATTAACTCTTTATTTTTCACATTTGCAGAGATGTTGCACAATTGTGATCCTCGAGAAAAGTTTTCAGCTGACGTTTGTGTGGCAGCACCGTGCCAAACAGACATAGTTTGTAATTGTTTTAAAGTTTGGGTGGCTTTTTTTTTTCATCAGCTGTTGCAGTTGGGTTATTGGCCCCAGTGTTTGGAAACGGATTGGAAAAGAGCCCTTTCTATTTAAACATGACTACAGCAGTGTAAACAGAAAAACCTGATTATTTAAGGTAGTAGTAGTTCTGCATGGAGGAACTAAATTGATTTAGAAAACCCACTGGAGTATACTGGCTGATCTCCTAAATGCTCTGTTAAACCTCACAAAATCTGACAGGAAATCACATAAACTGATACTGATATATATCAAATGTCTATCCGCACAGCGACTTTTAAATCCTTCAAAAGTCATCACAAAATAAGTACTGTTTCCTTTGGTTGTACTGGAACTGAATGAAGGTAGGAATGATGAAATCATGAAAGCAGACATTGCAAGTTCTTTCATTCAAATCAGCTCTTTACATCCCATATGTGAAGCTTATTGTTTTGTAGCAATTTCATTGTGGATTTAACTTTATTTTGATTGCACATCATGTTTTTTAAATTGTGATCCAATGTATCAATGTATTGTATTTGATTTTGTCTGATCACATTATAACAACTTAGAGAAAATCAATTTCTACCTTCATTAATTTTTTTTAGGAATTCTTTAAATGGCATTTGGATATACTTACAGAGACATCTATTACATTAGAACAATGTTCTGCAACAGTTAACATAAAATAGCCATTTGGGCCTGTTTCTTACTGATACAGGAGCAGCCCATTCTAATTTTAAGAATCCTTTTTAGGAAAATTTGACACTGCTTTGCATTCATTACATTGTTACTTTATATTCAATCTAAATTATGTTTCTTTTTTGGCTTGAATAACAGAAATAGAAAGACAAACAAATATTTTCTCTAAATGTGAAATTGTTTTTTGACAGAAACAGACTTCCTTTTAATACAAAATACTGCGAAACAGGATCATCTTAGCTCAGCTCATGTACTCCTATGAAAGATGAAAACTGATTGATCAGAGAAGATCAGACTTTTTTTGTCCAAAGTTTTGTTTATTTGAAAAATGTGCACTTTGGAGGAAGAATAAAACAAAAGAGACATCTTGTTGTCAGCAGAGATGTAAAAACCTTTGCATTGTTTTATCTTTTTTCTAGATGCACCTCAGCCACAACTTTAGAAACTTAACCAAATTAAAATAAAATCTGTTTATTTAGTAAACCTTACTGTTAAAAATGTTCTTTTTTTCTTCTCATGTGGCTCTGGAACCTCTGGTTGGAGATCCTTGCTTTAAACTTTAACATATTTCTGCAGACGGCATAAAAAACCATCCATGCACAGATGGCCTCAGGGTGGCAATGAGGATGCATCCTGTATGCAACAGGAACTACACCGCCAGCAGCAGTTCTGTCTGCTGGTGGGGGGTGGGGTGGTTCTTGAAGGCATCCTCGGAGACGCACAGCAGCACCCCTGCAGCTGTCAGACACCAAACTCTGCTGATACTCTTTCGGAAGCCGGATTCTAGACGTGCGAGTCATCCCCTCCTTGCAACGGCTGCTGGAGGCAGCGAACCCGTGCGCCCAGGTACGCGCAGCCAATCAGAGCGCAGGAGGGAGTGCTCAACAGCGAGGAGGCGGTCTGCGCCGGCACAGACACACAACACCTTCAGGTGGGGATGAAGTAGCAGCACCAGCAGCAGCAGCAGCAGGCGAGCGACAGAAGGACAAACAAGTCCGAGCCGCGGAGGATCCGGAGGTTTTTCTTCAGGGGGTCCAGGTGGCAGAAAGACCTCGAGCGTCCTTCACTGGAGATAACTGCTGTTCACACCGCCGCCCACCTCCTCCCCCACCCCCACACAGCCTTCGCACCCCTCCCGACAGCCTCAATTGATTTGCCTGAACTACATGCATTTGGAGCAGGTCATCTACTAAACCCACCACCATGGAAAATGCGCACACCAAGTCTGCGACTGAAGTTTTAGACCACTTCGGTGTGAACGAGAACACCGGGCTGACTCAGGAGCAGGTCAAAGTCAATTTGGAGAAATACGGTCTGAACGGTGAGTACTTTCCTGCCTCTTGTTGTAGGTGTGACACGTTTCAGGTCGTGAGTGCGCATGGTAGCCTGGAGCGCCTTATATTCCCCAGGCAGATGTCATTAGGCGGAGGCAAACATTACAGCACGCGTTCATGGATGCACGCGCGCGCAGCGAACTCTCACTTAAAGTTAGACTGTTGTCAGACTTGAAGAACTCTGGATAGACTCAGATCTGCTCCATTAACTGCATTCGATCATTTGTGGCCCTGGAAAGTGAAGAGCCTCGTGGAAAATCAGCTGCATGTTTGACAGACATCCCTGCTGTCATACAGAGATCAGGAAGTGCAGAGCAGCCCCCCCTCCACCCCCACCTTGCTGCAGGGGTAGAATATGATTATGACTCAAGATGATAACACCCATGTTGACCGACCAGTTTAACCTCAGAGAAGGCACTCTCATTTGTTCTGTCTGGGCATCTTTCCCCCTCAAAATTTCCGAACATTTTCAATGATTTCAGTCACAGTGAAGATGATTACGAAAGTTGTCACCTAAACTACAAAATTGATGGTAAATAGCTTCCTTCAGCAGCAGCTGTTACTAAGCACCCCCCCCCCATCCAATTCATCTCAAACACACATGTTGTGTGTCTCTTTAATTCCAGCCTGACATCAGCACACCTTTTTGAGTCCTGTCATTTGCATGTGCGCCAAGCTGTGGAGTCAAGTGCCACATTGTGCCGGCTAAACAGGAGCCCTTTTGTTGCAAGCTGGTTGCTCCGCCTGGGGGCTTGTGATGACTTCATGGAAAATAGCAACGTCTTGCCACAGATAATATCTCTTTCACTTTTAGCAGTGAACTTCCTGCCTTGTGCGAACACACTGTAGACGCAAGTTAGAAAGAGGGAATACCCTTGTCTCCATTGCTAGGCTCATTCAGCCTCCGGGTCCATTCAGACACTCTGTGAGCGTAAAATGTTGAAAGCTGGAGCAGAGAAGCTTGGATGTTCTTGTTGCTTTTGGCGTCTGTCAGTGCAGGGTGATGTGTGGCTGCTAAATGACTCTTTCCGCTCTGCTATGAAACCACAGACTTTGTAAATGTTCACGGGCTTCCTCTATGACCTTCTGTGTTTTGTGTCAAGGAGCATCTGAAGCCGTTTGCAGGTGGAGAACTGATCTTGATGTGTATGCATTAACTAGTTAGTGGGATCATTTTGTGTATAGAAACCTTAACCAGACACATCGACAAATCACATCTTGCATGAGTTGAAGTTTGGACCCAAGACGATTTCATCAAAGCCATGGTACTGCCTGTTTGCTAGAAGACTGTGATGGCATCAGATTCTCTTGGGGTTAAAAGTCTTCCAAAAGGTTTTGTATGAACACTATGCTAACACCCCCCCCCCCCCCCCCCCAACAGAACTGGTACCTCAAATATCGGATGAGGTTTCATCTTCCAGCTAGATTTCTTTTCTGTGAAGACAAAGATGGCTGCACTCAGGTTAAACTCATGAGCCAGTGCAGATATGAGGAAAACTTCATCAAAATAGTGATTACAATATGACTTGTGATACATAAAAAATGAGCAAAACATAAAAGAACTTATACATAATTTCCATTTCACTGCAACTTTTTTATTAAATAAATGTCAACACAACTTCAGTTTTCTCAATAGGAGACGGATAGTAGCTTGTGTGCTGTCAGCAGCAACAGAAATATAGAGAACTGGGTTGATACATTTGCGATTTATGATGCAGGCCTACCATGAACCCCACAGCTTTTGTACACTCAATGATTTGAGCTTTTAAAAGGAAACTCCTCCCATTGATCGCAGTGAAAGTCTCTGATGTTCTCTGACATGTAGTGTCACGTGTGTACCGTGTTTATTCCACAGAAGAAAGGCGGGTGGTTCTTTCTGCAGCTCATGTTTGTTGGACGAACCCCGTTAACTTGTTCAGTTCATTACTTTTGTTGTGAGATTGTGAATTTCTGAATGAAATCACTGATGTTTCTGGAGGAAAAAAGGTTTCAGTGGTAGCAGCTTATGTCCACTCAACCTTATCTTCTCAAGTATTTTACATTTATTTAATGAACATGTCAATAAAAGCGCACTTTGTCCTTGATGTAATCAACGTTTTAGAAAAAAAAAATCAATGAAACTCAGTGATTTTTTTTTTCCTTTTTAAAAAAAAAGTAGGCTTGTTTTGGATGGAATTCTCAGACAAATCTTTTAAAGTAGGAATTTAACTGAATCGATTTATGTTGCTACAATCCAATCAGATTGATCTGTTTGAGACAAGTTGTTAATCCAATCAACCAATACGTTATAAAATCATTTCAAAATAAAATAAATTGATTAGCCAAATCCTGGGAAATACCAATTGTATTAAGGTATGGTAGGTTTATTTTACTATAAAGCAAAAACAACCAATCACAGCGGACAACACACGTGATGTCAGCAAAAACTGATCAGTCCATCATTCCAGTCCAATGTGTGGAAACACTGAATTTAGCAAAGACATGTGACAAGGTGCTAGAATGTTCTACTAATATTTCCTTTGGATTCTTTGGATGTGGAAAAACAACAGTGGACTGAACCCCTGGGAAACTAAAATGTAAAGGAATTTGACATTCATTCTTGTTTACTTGTTTGTACACATATTTAATTGGTTATGTTGGAAGAAATCCAAGGAATGTGGAAAACTTCACCTGCACTGTTCAGTACTAAGTATTTTTCTCTGAGTCACACTGGTTGAAGTTTTGGCTAAAGATGTCCTGGATCCAGTTTAGGTCAGTGAATCGGATAAGCACATATCAACTGAATCGTATCAGCAACCACAAATGTTGATATGTATGGAATTGCTGTTAATTGTTATGTGTTGATCTGAATGTCTAGAGTGCTACACACTGTGCTCTCAGAATGCCTCAAGGCACTCCCTCAAGGAGAGTCATTGCGCAACAAATTCAGGTTCTTCTACCTGGTTGTGCGTTTCTCTGCTTGCTTTGGTATAACTATGTTCACTAAAGGTGAATAAAAAAGAAACAACCTGTTCCATTTGTTCTCACAAAAATGGATATGCATGAGCCTTTGTTGAGGATATAGTCCTTGTTGAGTTGTGATCTATGACTGCTCCAACTTCACTCTGGGCTTTGTCACAAAAAACAATTAAACTTCCTCTATTGAGACCTTAGTCTTGGTGTTTCTCTTCCTGTTCAGCAACATTAAAGCAGTCCGCTATGCTCGCTTCAGGGTTTGAAACATGCAAGAGGTTGAGCTACTTCCTGCCCCGCCTTCACGCCAGCATGAGTGAGCACACTTCTCTGTCAGGGCCTGTCTCCTTCTCCAATGTTAAAAATACTTTATTTGAGAGTTTCTGTACACATCTGCCTCAGTTCTGGCTTTTTTTTTTTAGTTTTTTTAAATCGAGTTGAGAAAGTTGAGTGGAGCTGTGCAGGAGTCCTTAGTGGGTTGAGCCACCTCGCTGCTCCACTGGGCTCTGCAGGTACAGACTCCGCTACCTTCAAAGGAGCTGTGATCGTGTTCTCGCTCATCACTTGCCGTCTTTCCTCCCACCTCTGCTTGTCATCGTAATGGCCTTATGTTAAGATGACGTTGAGTCACTGGGCTTTAGCAGAGAGCCTGGACGCTGCTCTGCAGCTTAGTCTTCTCCACAGGCAAAAAAAGTTTCATGCTGTAAAAAGAAAATCTCTCTTCAAACTTTATTAGCTCAGGAACCTTTTATGTTTAAGTTTCATCAACTTCATAAAGCCATCCTATATTTGAGGCAGAGTTGCTCTTTTTAAAGCACAATTCTAGATTTTAAATGCGCTTTCTCATTTTTTCATTTGTTTCCTAAAGATCATAAATGTTGTACTGCATCAGGCACAGGATTGGACAGAAGTGCTGCTCTGGTTTCTAAACCCAGAATAGTATCTATAAATAGTGGGTTGTTAGCACAGATATATTTTTGATATGTTGCTTTAGGGATCGCTATCTATTTTTCACTGCCTTCGGTGACTATTTGCCTACAAGGTGACCAAGTGCCATCCTTGGAGTATGTTCAGACATAAAAAATGACTCTTTGTGCAGCTGTGACCTTGAAGAGGAAGCTCTGAAGGCCTGACAAGATATCAGCTCTGTGCTAATTATCTCATGCATGTCCTGCTCTGCTGACAGATGCTTTTCCTTTTCCCCTGTAACTTGCCAAACATGTTGAAATAAGAGAGAAAACATCCTTTTTAATTCCAAAGGTTGTTTTTCTGAATCTGACTTATATGCATTAGGCACAAGATCATCGAGCTTCTCTGCACAAATTGGGACATTCAAATCTGTCTTTTTTTTTTTTAAATGTAAACATCATACAACAGTGACGGTTGTTCTTGTCTGTGTCCAGCACAAACACAATTACATGAAAACTGATTGGTAAATACAACACTGTAGGTAATTGCATTGAGGAGGACATCATGTCTATAGTGTTTCCTTCAAATTCTTCCATCCTTTTCTATGCAGAATCTCTAAATGCATAAAATTTTAAATGTTATTCTGACCCTTGCGAGGAAAAATAGTCAAAGTCAGTCAAGAGTCTATATTTCAACAAGAAAAAAGTTTTAATATTCATTAAAAAAAAATTCCCAAATGGATGGTTGTTAACTGCAACTCCTTGTTGCATATTTAAGCTCACAATAATTTAATCAAATCTTCAGAAGACATGTTTCTAGATTTTCCCTATAACTCCTGTTTTGCAAAGTCTGCACAAGTTGAAGACACTTAATATAGTTTGTAAGCAGACCTGCTTTCAGTTGCTTAGTCACATTAGATAGTAGCTTGTCAAACTTGAATGTAGCCAAGTATGTTATCACCAACCCAAATACCAACAGCCAAAAGAGAATTGACAGTGGGAAACGGGAAGTGCTGTCTAAAGACAACAGGAAGTAGTGAGAATTCAAAAACTATGGTAAGAGAGCATAGTAACAGAGCAACCCTTAACCTAGAACTGAAGAACAGATTGTTGGAGTTATTGCAGGAGCACATTTTTGCTGCATTACACACCACATTTGTGTGGGTTTGTGCGAGCTTCCGATGCGCTCATTTGAATTGTAGTCTTTCTGTCTTGACACAAAGACTTCCTGAAAGCAGTCTGTCGGTGTCTTTCCAAAATCCATGACAACAACGTATTTGATCCATTCAAAGCCCCTTGACTTTGCGGTTTTTGGGGGAAAAAAAAGGTATATAATGGCTGAAAACATGCCCTCGTTTAAAACAAGCCTGCATTTGAGAATCAAACAAACAAAAATGCACATCACTCATATTACAGTGGACTACTATTTTTCATTGACTACTATTTTTCTTTACAGTTATATTTTAGTAGCATTTTTGCCCTAATTCACTCCATAGACTGACTTTTATGTTGGCATTAGTTCAAAATTTTGATTTTCACTTTTGAACTAATGGGTTTTGTGGTTCTATTGTTCCGCATACTTAACAGACTCATTAAATATGCGGATGAAACATCTGAGCTATCATCAAAAGCTGCTAATCGGGTGTTTCAAGATACTGGAAATGGCTTTGAATTCTTTAGTTTGCAATATTTTTGACTATGCTGTAGATGGCTTTCATTTTTAAAATCAAAAGCGAAAACTGACGTAACCCTCATAACTCTGGTGCAGATGTACATTCTCATAGTTTGAGCCTGTTAATATTCATGGTCATCAGATGACTTTTCTAAATAAAACTACATTGAGTTCTTACTAGACACATTTTTTTATGTTTTGGTTGAAAAAAACAAATTCTTTGAATTTATCTTGTACATTAAAGATTCTGTAATTTGGTTACATGTGATTCTTTCCATTTGCCAGCATAAATTAAAAGAAATCATTGAGTGTATTGCCTATATCTGCAATGCTTTTGTGAGGCCTGGCCAATGATGTTGTGCAAACACAGAAGACCATAGCATTTGATTTGGTTAATGCATTCAGATGTACCACTGGAAAACACATTATGTAATTGAGTGGATGTTGGAAGCCCCCATTAGGGGTTACCATCTTCACATTTATAGATCAGTTAAAACTGGTGGATTTCTCTGCACACATGCTTTTTTTTTTTGCTTCTCCCTAGTACTTAACAATAATTTATCCAGAAATAATCAGGTTTATAAGATGTCTAGCTATTTTAAGTTGTTTTTGATTAACAAACCCTGGTATTTTAGTTTGTCGTCGAGGCACATTTTGAGTCATGTTGTCATGGCAACTGTCAAACTTTCAGGTTGTAGTTTTTCACAAGTCAGATTGAACCGAGTGTTAAACTAATTAAAATCTCTGACGATGTTAAAGTTTTTTTTCCCTCTGTGTGATGGAGAGGGAGCTTTTTTAGCTCCTTTAAATGAGTTTGTTTATAGCCTGGATCAATTAATGGACGGTTTACTGCTTTTCTTCCTGACCTAATGGTTGCAGAACCCATCTCTGGGTTTCTTTTGTTGGCAACCATCTCCAGGAAGTGTCTCCCCTCTGCTTAGCACTGCTCAACTTTTTCTACTCAATGTAAACAGCCTCTTTTATTCATTGTCTGGGCTGCGAGGGAGGAGGTGGGGAGGTGCTGTGGGGACATGCAGCCGGAGCAAGCTGAAGTCAGTATTCAGGAATGCGCCTGGGCAAGCCCTTGGTGGACACAGCCATGATGACTGGGAGGGAATCCTCGGCAGGGGGAAGCCTGGGAACCCCGTTCCTCTTTCCCTCTTTGAACCCCTTCCCTTCTCCTCTGTCTTGTCCTCTCATCAGTGCATCTTTGTTTCCTGAGCGCCCGTCAGCCATAAAGGCTTTATTCACCCACGGAGGCACATTAATGTGGAAACAGTCTTATTTCAGGCTGAAGGAGCATGGAAAACACCAAAACCCACTTCTCTATATTTCTGTTGCTGCTGGCAGGCTGCAGCCAAACGGCCCCTGTGAGCTCTACCGTGTCCAATCTGCGCTCTGAAAGAAAGAGGGGAAAAAAAAAAAGCTCCAGACAGCAGGTTTGTGGGTCTACTCGTAGTGAGTCATCAGCTATTATTGCACTGGCTCAGGGCAGTCTTCAGAAGGACCTCTTAGCATAAAGGTTGTTTACCAAAAAACAATGCAGGTCTAAAATTTCACTATATACACTGGAATGGTTGTCAGGGAAAAGTGTTTGTTTGCCTTTGCAGTGTTTATGCAGATTGCCACATATTCCTAAAACCCATACCATTACGCAAACCACAATGACACTTTGAATTCTCCTTTTGGTCAGCCAAAATAAAGCTTTTCAGAGTAGTTATCCTGTGATGTTTCTCCTTTCTCCGGTGGTGCATGAGGATTCTGTTTTTGTAAGATGGTTGAGGGCTGACGTCACTGGCTTTCCTCTCTCGGTCTCCTCTCTGCACAGGGTCACATTTGTTACTCATGTAGCACACTGTGATGAAAACACGCAGAGGATTTCCACTGCTTCAAGGGGAATACTGCCCCACTGCTTTCTAAAAATAGCTGCTATGCTCCGCTCCTTCTGCAACGGAGGCAAGGCAGCAATTGAAGGATTTAAGGAGCTCCTGAAAGGTTCCAGAAATGTGATCAGAATTTGTATTTTAATCACAGAAAAATTCACTCCAACTGAAACAAGCCAGAGACCTCAGACAGACTACCGTGTCCATCTGCTGATAATGGTGGCGGTTTGTTACGACGCACCTTTCAGTCAGAACCTGACAAGCGCAGTGACTAAGCAATGCTCAGCCCCTCTGTGGTGACACTGATCAACAGCACTTGTCACTGAAATGTTTTTAAAGCATCATGACTGATGTGTTTTCTGCTCAAACTTTGTGACTCATTTGGTGGGTGTTTGGTTCTGTTGTGTGGAAAGATGCTCAACTTGTGTCAAGCTGCTAAAACTACACAAAAAGCTAAATAACTCTTGACAGATAGAAAAAAAAAAGATTACAAGATGATTAGAACATAAAAGGGGAAGTGATGAATTTTCGAGTCGTTTTCTGCAAACGCTGGTCTGTTACTGTGTGAGCAGGACTATCTTTTAGCACAAGAAGGCATTTAAACCTAGCACAGTGGTCAGTGCTCTGGCCTCACAGTGAGAAGTCAGGAAAGAGCTGCTGGGATCTTTTTTTTTGTGTGGAGTTTGCATGTTGTACCTGTGCATGCGTGGGTTTTCTCTGAGTACTCCGGTTTCCCACCGCAGTCCAAAAACAGGATTCATAGGTTAATTGGTTACTCTAAGTGTCCCTAAGTGTGTATGTGAGGTGTGTGGGAGTGATTGTGTGACCAGAACCAGACTGGTGACCTGTCCAGCCTGAACAGACTCCAGCAACCCCATAACCCTGAAAAGGATACAGTGGGCACAGAAAATAGATGGTTGGAATGTTTTTTTAAACCTTTTCTATGAATATGTTGACAAAATTGGACTCTAAATCATAGATGATAACCTTATGCCTAAACCGATTGGGAATAAAAATAAATAAATAAAAAAAGGGTACTGACTTAAAGATTTAGGCTTAGTATTTATGTTTGCCCGGTTTATAGCTATGTGTCAAATCCACAGTGAGATCCCACAGATTTCCACAGCTAATTTTTTCACGCTGTCGTTGGCATCACTGCCCATTTGCTAAATGCCAAAACATTTTTTTCCAGAAAGGGAGGTTATTATGTAAAGCTGACTTGTGTGATTCCAACAGCTCCTAGTGGGATTTATTTCCTTTATTTATTAGGAGCGCATGATTTTTTTCCATTTTGTTATTTTGTGTGTTCAGTGATTCACTTTATAGACATTTTCTTGTAATATATTGCAGTTTCTGATTCACAGTGATTGAAGTCAGCTTGGTTTTAGATCCCTGGCGCTTCTTTTTAGTCTAAATACAAAAACAAATGGCACATTTAGAAGGTGGACAAGTAATTTTAAGAAACAAATATCTTGCAAGCTTGTTCTAACATTTTTTCATGATGCTTGTGTTACTGTTACAAACAGTCACATTCTCCTTTTGTAGAGCATTTTACTCTAAAACATTCCTACTTCGGGTTAGAGGTGTGACAATGAATTGATAAATCGATTTATATTCCTTCGATTTGAAGTTGTCAATAAAATTTTTCAAAATGAAATGAATAGATGATTATTAATGATGGAAAATACCATTTGGATTGAGGCATGGTAGGTTTATTTTACAATATTGCAAAAATGACTAAGTGCATCACAGCAGACAACACACGTGATGTCAGCAGAAAATGACCAGTTCATCATTGCAGTCCAATGAGTGGAAACACTTTGAATTAAAGACATGTGACCAGTGTGCTAGAATGTTCTAAGAATGTTCCCTTTGGATTGTTTGGATGTGGAAAAACAGTGGGCTGAACTTTAGGAAACTAAAATGTGAATGGATTTTACATTAAATCTTGTTTACTTGTGTGATTATACACATATTTCATTTACACTTGATTATCTTGAAAGTAATACAAGAAACATGGAAAACTTGCACTGTTCAGTGGCAGGTATTTCTCTTTGAGTCACACTGGTTGAAGTTTCCATTTTAGGTCAGTGAATCGATCGAGGATCAATCAAATTGGATTCAATATTAACTATGAATTGTACGAGCAATCACAAATTATAATCAAATTGTTGTTCAAATGAATCTTTACAGCTCTACTTTGGATTGACGCTAGAAAAGGGTTTCCAGCATATTTACTTGCTGTATTTACTTCTTATCCAACATTGTTCTATCATTCTATTGGGACAAAGCAGTTTTTTGAAGTATGTTTTCCTTGTTTTTAAGCAAGCAGCTCCTTGAGTGCATTGTCTTGTTCGTCCAAAATTCTGAACAATCAACTGGCTTCAGAGCAAACGGACCCCTTTGACAGCAGATGACTCAGTCAGAATAGTCTCAACTTTTTAATGTCGTTTATTTGTTGGACCAATATAACTAATGATTAAAGTAATCAGGTGTATCCGTACAGCACAGTCATACTGTTTTGGGTTAGGTAAATGTTGCTTTTGGAAATTCTTGTACCACAGTGATCTTATAAACCAAATAAACTATAGGGTCAAATGGACTATCATGGAAGATGCTGTGTGATGAGAAAGCCTACAGGTACTGATCCTACACTCAGATTTTCCACTCAGTCAACCCCTGTAGCATTTAGCTGATTGCTAGCTTAATCATTAAGTCTAGAATATGTCAGTGCCACCATTTCTTTTTGTTAATGACCAACTTCCTACCAAGGGCAGAGATGAGGTAAGACAACTTAGATGAATGAGTACAAATATTCTTAAAAGATGAAATAAAAATACTGATCAGCATGCTACATCCACCCGCTGCTACGTTGGTCTTCAGCTGAAGCAAAACATTGACATCTGATGGTGGAGCTGAAGTCATTCTGATAAAGAATCTCTAAATATTTACATGTTGTTACGTCCGCTACAATACTACAAATTATAATCCTAGATTTGACAGGGACCAGTGTTTCTGAGCGGCCTTTCTATATTAAGCATTTGATCAAAATTGAGTAATGTGGAGCCGTTTGTGTGTGTGTGTGTGTGTGTTTTTTTTTTTTAATAATGCAAAGTTAATCCAGTGCATTAACTGCTCTTTGTCCTTCTCTTTTACCTCCCTCGCTGTCTTTGCCTAATTTATTCCTCTGCAACGGGCACGGCGTGACATCCACAGAGCTCCCAGCTGAAGAAGGTAAATATTGATTTTTCTGCTGAGCTGTGATCCACCTCCCTTTACTACCTGATCAAGTGTCTTGTCTCTAGATGCTTTTATATAGCAGCAGCGTGGGTAAACTTTAGAGTTCTACACTACACTGCTTTTCTATCAATAAACACACACACACCTTCAGTCTTAAGTAAATACCCATAAGGTTCTATTTGACATCTGTTCTTTGCTGTCATTGAGCTAATATCAGTACATCCTCTATGTCTTATTAGTTCTTTCACATGGACACCCTTTTGAGTCTTTTTTTAGGAGAGAGTACCAATGCTAAATTGAGTGTGATTAAACAGCTGTGCATTGACATATTTTAGGCAAGTCTCTATGGGAGCTGGTGGTGGAGCAATTTGAAGACCTCCTGGTCAGGATTCTGCTTCTGGCTGCCTGTGTCTCCTTTGTGAGTATAAACCACCTAATTAAAATCTATTCATATTTCTTGATTCTCAAATATTACCCCAACGGGATACGACACCTTTCTTGAATAATTGGCAGATGAAATGCCATCTAATACCCTTGAGCAGCTTCTTTGTAAAATATGCTTTTCCACTCTGGTGTTGATGGGATTTCTCTGTTGGGAGCAGGCATGGGTTTTCTGCTGAACTGGAAACAAACCCATCAATCAAAACTCCCCATCCTGTGGAGCCTCATGCTGTTAAGCAGACTGCAGCCCGAGTGTAGAAAAGGTCGTTGAAGGGTGGAATGAGGGAATCCTGCCTGCAAAATAACATTTTCCATCTGTTCCAGCACTTCCTCAGTGCTTTTGGATAAAATTGCTGCTACTATTTTAGAAATTGGGAAAATGTCCTCTGAGAGAGCATGACACAGAGATAACTCTAGCTGCTCATCATGTTGGGATGAAGCCTGAAGCGCAGATGGAGGCTGTAACTCCATGACTGGACTTGAGCTGGCATTTCCTCCCAGTATGTGGAACAGTGCCACAGTTCAGACCACAAAGCTCTCTAAATATTATCTAGGAGAAGTTGGAATTCTAATATGACTTGAAATATACATGGAAATTGAAATGAAGCTCATCCTATGGGATAGGTTTTACTTTGCTTTTTTTATAGTCTCCTTATCCCTATATTTGCTTTGCTGTTTTGTATGTTTCCACTGTACTCAGGGAGTGGCAACAGCTGAGTGAAGCTTAGCTAAAGTTTAACCCTAACTTGGTACTCATTTGGTTGTTATTTTGAATATAGTCAAATGAGGGCTGGACTCCTGTGTAAGACCCAAAGTGAAGTTTCCCATTGAAAATAAAGGCAAATACGTGTAAGCTATCTAAGCAAATCTTATTTAACCTATGACTTAATTTCCTTTTAATATTATTCAATTGATCTCAATTCAGTGTTTAAGGTCTGTCTTTCCTTTATGGCTTTGATAAGCCTCCGTGTTCTCTGAGGGCTTCTGTCAGAGACAAACTTTTTGTGAGTTTAGTAGAGCAGACCGCCCAAAAAGCCACAGCAGCCACATAAAACACCAGACCACCTCTGCAGGTGAGGTTAACATTAAGGAGCTGACTGTCGTTCATGCTAAACTTGCTAAGGGACTCTAAATGGGTGTTCCAGATGTACATTAACAAAAGTTTATTTAAAGAAAAATTGGATTGTTATGTACTCCAAAGTTGAGCCTTATTACAAGTTACACCAGCCCTGGAGTGCAATGCCTCACAACTAGGAAATAAAAGTGAGATGATCTATAAGTTGACAACTTTTACTAGGGATGTAAATGATACTGATGTGTATCAAAAAACTGATCTAGTACTGAGAGTAAAAACAGTATTCATTGAAAACCACCTATATGAACAAGATTATGTTGGTGCAAAGGTACAAAATCAATCAGGAAGTAAATAATCATTTTCTTTCAAACTTTGTCAGTTTCTTTTTTATTTTGTCTCTACTGTCTTTGCCAATCGATGTTCATTTGCCATATGATATAACCCCTTTTTCCCCCACAGCACTGCCAAAAATACCTGAATAAATTAATATGACACACTTTTTACTAACCACAATACAGTAAAACACCCAAAATGCCAGATTATTATACTTGAAGCTGTTATTCCAAAAACATTTTGTTTTTGTAGCTGGAAATAAAAAGCGCTCGTAAAAAGAAAAAAAAAAAAGGTTGTTAAAAGGCATTTTCAGTTATAGTTATAAATGCCAAATGAATAACGAATATCTAGATTGTTTCCATTTAAGGAAAATAATTGGACTATATCATATTGCCACAGTTATGTGAACCTTTTATGTATCAATTCATTGAGATTTGCATCAATTTTTCTTCTTAAATTCCCATCAGAAAATAAAAATATTGTTCAATGCTACTGCAGCAATCCAGTCCAGCTTTATTTATTTTATTTATACTAAATTTGTCACCAAAGGGCCACCAATCAACTAAAAATATATTTTGAAAAAACAGCAAAAGAACAGCAACAAAAAACAGAAAATGCACATAAACCTCAAAAATACAAAAAAAAAGCAACGACATCATGGCCTTATTGTTTGATTTTCTGTTTTTGTAAAAAAAAAAAAAAAAACTAAGCTCAAAATTATAGTGAACTACAGATGGACACAAAAAGAATTCTATGTGTTCACATGCATCTAAGTAACAGGCTTACATTGACTCCATTGACTTTTGTTAAAGGTGATGGAAACCAAATTTTTGTTTCTGTAACCATGATAGATATGTAAATATCATATATGTAAATGTGCATGTGAGGTTGACCTGGAACTGTTTTTCTTTTTTTTCCTAACTGGTAAAATCTACTTGAAACAGTTTTCTAGAGACCATCTGTTCATTTAGCTCAAGATGAAAACTAAAACTGGGTCATGAAACAGGACGGCGTTTCAAAGCGGCAAATCTGCATCAGAATCAAAGTCCAGACCGTAACCCAAATTAAATGTTTTGGAGTGACCTTTGGAGGGTTAAGCATAAGTAGGTGGGCATAAACTTCAAAGAGTCAAAGCAGTGATGTGAAGAGAAATGGGCTCAAACTCTTTAACTACAGGGAGAGAGGCTGATGGAGCCATACAGGAAATCACATATTAAGGCAACGACTAAAAGACTAAAAGCTATCGAACCACAAAGCGGATTCCATCCCATGGATGTTTTTTATCCATTTTAGTTATTGGGTTTGAATTAAGTTTGATAGTCATTGCCCTTAAAGAAAAAGCTAAATGATGAAATATTAACAAAGTAAAAAATACTTCAAGAACAAGAAATCATAAAGGATTAGAAATGGTTTTACCAGCTAGCTACAATTGAAAATCTTCAACGTGAGCTTCATCTACAAACGTAACCAGGAAGATGAGTGCAATTTTGGCTCAGATTCCCAGAGCAAACAGATGCATTTCTCTTTGCTCAGAAATCCTCGGTGTAGGTGAAAGCTTACCCTGCTCTCCATTTGGGCTCCCATTCAGTGAGGAAATAAGACTCAGGTATTCAGATCACTCTCTGAAAGTGCAGCGATATAGTGGAGGACCTTTTTAAACATTCTTACTAAGAGACCTGCCTTTGCTGCCCTCTTGTCTCTGCTCGGTCAGAAAGGAGATCTACTGGTCCAAATGAGCGGGAATGATGAGCTATCGACCATGCTCAGGCTGCCGTGACGTACTCTCTGCTGCTCAATAACCCTGCAGTGAATATACTCCCCTGTCACTTGATAGTTCTCATCTCATCATCAACACAAAGATCCACTTTATCCACTTCTGCGGCTGTATTGCTTTCATGCCTCAGTCACTTTGCTTTCTGCATCTGCAATGAGAGACTTCATATTGAGGCCGACCTGAGTCGAAATAAGAAGACTTGGGAATACTTTGTGAAAGAAAAAAAGACTATATATATATATATATATATATATGTGTGTATCCGTAGAAGATTTAGGAGTATCTATCGAAGTAATGTAAGAAGACAACCTTCAGTCTGATTTCCGTGTGCAGGAAACTGAGAAATTTAAGAGATTAAACACTTGGACATTAGGTTAATACTCATCTAACAGTGAACCAAAGGACAGAAAGTGAAATGATTAACCGACTTAATGTGTGCTGACTGAGCATACTTGGAAAACGAGGAAAAATTCTCTGGCTTACCTAATCATTATCTGATGAGACAGAAAATTTAGCTTTTTGCTAAGTGATGACACAATAACTAACTCTGCTTTCAAAGTATCTATTTTTCTTTCTTTCCCTTAACAGCACCAGTTTTTCTTTAATTGCTTATTTCACAGCAGTCATCCATCCAAGTGAGAATGTTTTACCCTGACTAAGATATGATGATGTGCTCTATCTTCCTGTAGGTGTTGGCTCTTTTTGAGGAGGGAGAGGAGACCACCACTGCCTTTGTAGAGCCTCTCGTCATCCTGCTTATCCTCATTGCCAATGCCGTTGTTGGGGTCTGGCAGGTAAGGCTTGTTTTTTCACCTGGCTAAATGTTACACATGCTAGCTCAGTTAAAGTTGGAAAACAGTGCATCCTCTTTCCAAGTTGTTCCAGGATGCAGCGACTCGCCTATGAATCTCTTTGTTCTGTGGGCTGAGGCTGTGGAAGCTGAAGGTTATTTACTTTGAGCAAGTAAGATAGGAGTGTATTTGGCAATAAAGACCTCCAAACATCTTTTTATGTATTTTAAGTGCTCTCAGTGGTCTTTTAACTAAGATTATCCCCTCCTTAGCAAAAATCCAAAAACATTTTGTTTTTTAGGACATAGTTTCTGCAGAGCGGCAGGAGTTTTAGGGAAATGTGCCTCTGAGTTGGGGCCGTGACTGTTTTTAGCTATACAATTATAGTTTTGATCCAGATATGAGGAAAACAAAGACGTGCATGGATCCAGTCATCCATAAGTGGATGCATCAGAATAGTGTGGGGCAGGGAGCTTGTGGCCTGCTGGTTGTAGTTTGTACCCAACTACTACAACCTTTTTTCAACAAAATTCTCGTCTGAATAATCATTTTGAATAAAGAAATTCTCAGAAATGCCACTTTACGATTAATTTTCTTAATGTTTGTCCTCCATCAGAAAAATGCCACAAGAACATGTTTAAAACCCCAAAACACCATTTTCACTGGTGTGAGTTTTAAGAAAAATGCAGGTGTTTGATTTGGAAGTTGGAGTCGAGGAGTCTGTTGACACTTTCTGAAGTGGATTGTTTTAGTTAGTTACTGTTGTTACTCAGTATACCAGGACAATATTCAAAGCAGTGAATATATTTAAAATCCCAATGATGTCTCATAGATTTAGAGAGAAAAACAATCTAAAACTGTATCTCTGTAATCCTACTCAGAAATGCACCAAAACTGGCAAAAAAAGTTTGGTCAAAAATATACTTGACAAATTGTCTAATACACAATATTGCCAGGTGGCTAGAAAGTTATAGGAAATGTGTAAAATACTTAGTTGTGTTTCATATGTCGGCATGCAAACAGATTGGCTTCTCATGACCTATACAAGGCCGCCATACAAAATCACACCTTGACATAGCTGGAAAACTGATTTAAAGCTCTTCTAGTCTCTTAAAGCTCTTCGAGTTAACTTACAGACTCAAGTTTTTCGCTGTTTTAAAGATTTGCTTTGCTCAAATGTCAATTTTACAATTAAAAAAGGATAGCGATCATTGCAGAAGAGCAGATGAAGAAAAACAAAGAAAAAGTCCTCTGTTTTTATGAAATTTCACCAACATGGAGGTCAGAAATTCAAATCGAAATGTTTGTTGTTGATGAAGCCTTTGCTCAGTCCTCGTTGAGTATTTAAGTGACCTCTAAATACATCAGTTTATATCAGAACATACATTTATGGAGAACTGACGCTACTTTCCTTTCCTGTTTGCTCAGGAGAGAAACGCGGAGAGCGCCATCGAGGCCTTGAAGGAGTACGAGCCAGAAATGGGAAAAGTGTACCGCATGAACCGCAAGGCCGTCCAGATGATCAAAGCCAGAGACATAGTCCCGGGAGACATAGTAGAGGTGGCAGGTGAGTGAGATGTGCCTTTGCTTTCCATTCATGAATGAAGAAAGATTGCAGCTTCATCTCCAACACAGGGGTCTTGCATGTGCGAGTAGTGATGAGGAGTTCCTAGTATTCTAGCTCCAGTGAGGTTTTCTGTTCTTTGAGTACACCACCTGAATGCAGCTGGATGTTTCTCAGCTCCTCACTCACACCACTCCCGCATTATATGCACGTACGGACAACTCCCCTGCTGAAAAATCACCCGTGTGTGGGAAGCCCGGGCTAAAAATAGAGACTTGTTGTCACTCTGGCTCCAGAACATCTGTGCATGCCAGACACGCAGTCTGCCCAGAGGACATGGCATCCCAGTCAACACGTTTGGTTCTGGGAGAGTAATACTGGCGCTCCTCATTTGTCTTTGGCTCCCCCAGTGTTGGGAAGGCAGGGGGTGCTCTCTGTGTTTGTTTGTGAGAGCATGCTCATTCATAATCACAGCACAGAGAAGCTGCCATAACTCCTTGGATTTCAGCATGAGGCTTCAGAAGGGAATATTAGGCAATCTGTTCAAATAACGATTGGCGAGGGCACACAAGTACCCACAAGCAAGCCGCGGTTACAGGAATAAATCTTTTCACTTTCTATTTGCATAGTCATTAAAACCTAAAATGCTTTTTTTCTTTTCTGTATTTTTTGTGACAGATTACTCTTTCTTAGAACTGGGTTTATTGTGAGTGTGCATGAGTGTGCACAAATTTATATTAAAGCATGCTGCTGGTGACATTTACCAAGCCCATCCCTACTATAAGTCCTATCATCTGTGTCTCCATGACGACACCTGCCGCTCTTCTTGGCTCCTCTTTAAGGGGGTTATGGTTCAGGATGGGTGCTTTCTTTGCAGATTCAAATAATCTGTTGTTTAAATGCTTCAGATTATTGCAGATTAGCAGCTACATTCCTGATTGAGGATGGTAGAGGTGATGTTTCAAGCTACTTTAACACCGCCTTGGCAATGCACATTCAAGCGGCCACTTTCAACAAAAAGTTCATTTAAATGGACGTTGTTGGGCTTCCTTATTTAAAACTCATTCCCGCATAGCTATGCACATTTTTACCACTGCTTTTGGGCTTTATGTATAAACGGAATGGCAACCTCTTTAATTTACAAAAGTGCCAACCGTTTGAAAATTGATCATGAAGGACAAATTAATAATTGAGGTTTGTTCCTTGACAGAATTCTGACACCAAGTCTTTCATATATTGGAATAGAGCTGTGAAAGAAAAAGTCTGGGGTGAGATTCACAGATTTGCACCACAACAACATTTCTCACCAAGCCTCTTCCAACTGTAGCAGGGGGACATGCGCTAGTAAATAGTAGAAAAGAAGCTGAACCCCCCCCTCCCGGCTTGTCCAGTATGAACACTACGAGCTACATGTGCATTCTGTGTTCATAGCTGTACATAAAGATCTTTTTTTTTCTGGCCGTGCTTGATTTCCATTGTTGATAACACTGTGAGACCAATTGTTAAAAGGGCAGCTCATGACCTAAACTGTGTAAAAGGTTAAAACCTTCTTTCTGTTGAAGTCAAAACTGAAAAACCACTTTGCTCCAAGTACTGTCTGTTAAAAAAGGTAGAACGCTACGCTGTACAGGTTTCTCAGTCACTCATGCTCCGATCCAAAGGTTGCTTAGCATTTTAAGCAGGTATAAACAACGAGTTGAACAAAGTATTTGTTCCCCCAAGACTTTTATCACATTATCCTGTATTCCAAGTTCGTATTCCCTCCTTGGAATCTTACTACTTTTGGTTGATATAAACTGGTTAAATGCTTCTGAAAAGAATACTTATTGAGCTTTGAGAACAAAGAAAAGTTTAAATGTGTTTACTCCAACTTCCTCCCCCATGCCAGCAATGCCAGCCATGGTTACAACACTAGAGGTTTCCATTTCCTCTGGAACAGTCCTCTTGTTTTTGTAAATAGTTTATCTGTGCAAGCACCACAATCATGGCCCCTAGCACAAGAAGTGCTAGGGGCCATGATTGTGGTGCTTGCAAGTAAAGTTTATCTTTCTCCCTTATTTTTCTGGCATATTTAACCCATTAGAACCTTTGGTGACATCTATGTAACAGACAAACATCAGAAATGTGTTCTGTGAACCACTTGGTTTATGTATCCCAATATATTTTTTCTTTTATGGACAAATTGGTTCTTTTATGGGCTTAATCAAATCAAATCAAACTTTATTTATAAAATAGCGCTTCTCATGCATTAGTGCAGCTCGAAGCGCTTTAACATTAAACTAGAAAACACAATATTACAGTAAAAACCCAACCCACCCTTCACCCTTCCCACTCCCCTCTGTTAAAACATTTGACCCATGACCCCCATGTACAATGAATAATGACTATGTAACTGTAAAAATAAATAAATAAAAAATTAATAAAGAAATAAACAAACAAGTAAGGCTTGGCTCTGCTGTAAGGAAACCGTATTTGGGAATCTCTTCATACCAGGAGCCAGCCTGGCCATAGGAACATCCCCACAGTGCCCACCCAGACTGGGATAACAACGGGGTCCACTTCACAGCTGTGAGGCTGCAAAGTTAGACTCTAGCTGCCCCAGCAAGGGCGACAACCGCGGCAACAACCACCGACCAAGCCGGCAAGCCCTGGAGGAAAAGATCCCCACAAGAAACACTGGGGCTAAACTTATAATAAGATACTAAAATTAAAGACATTAGATGTATATAAAAACATCAAATTCAGAATAAGATGCATAAAATGAAATTAAGCATAAAATAGCCTATACTAAAACTAATGGAATAAATTAGCAGTTAAAATCAACTAAAAGTGAAATTAAGAAATTAAGAGACCAAATAGTCCCAGGGTTTCATCCTAGAAATGCTGCAACCAGTGCAAGCACCCACCTTTGAAGTCATTTATAATCCTCAGAAACTGTGTGTTTCCTTGAAATTGTCTCCCACAAGAAGAGCATCTGAGGGAGTCTGCAGGTAGGCGTTTGAAATCAGCCCTCAGCTAGTCCTGCTGCAGTGAAGCTGAGCCCCCCCCAGCCGTCTCCCACACAAACTCACTTCTCGCTCCCACTCCACCCCTCCCACTTTCTTGCTCACAGACCTGGGGGGTGATGGACTGAAATGTTTGGAGAAACGCTCACATGGAGGACGTGGTTCTTAAGCTACACAAAATTTCTCCAACTCTGTCCTGTCAGGACAAAAGATTACAAATTTCACCAGAGTTTAGCAATTGTTGAGCAAATGTCAGAATAAGAGGGAAGAGAAGGAAAGTTTTTTTTTTCTTTTCCCCCTACTAAGCTTAAAGCTTTCTGAAGAATATTGATATGTACGAAGGAATTATAGAAATGAAAGCAATAAAAAATACATCTAAAGATTTATCCTATGTTGTGTTCTATACCTACACTAATATTTCTACTATAGACCAATATTTTTCGCCTACAGGATTCTAAATATCACAATATAAGTTTTTCATTTGCCATGACCCTCTACTCACCAGATTCTATGAATGAAAATTCATAGCTTTTTAACCATGGGAGTCTATGTGAAAATGCATCCTCATGCAATTTGCCTCTGGTGGTCTGTAGAGGAACTGCAGTATTTAGCACTTGCAGGTGTGTGTCGCATTGGGGAAAAGAAGGTGGAGGCGTGTTTGTGCTGGTAATTTGAGGTGAAGTTTGTGTGGAAATGGTGCATCGGGGGAACAAAGCGAACAGAAGAGAGGACAAATAATTGATCATTGTGAAACAGCCAAGTGACTCCATCAAAGTTGTATCGAGCTGTTTACCTGAGCCTGAGGCCTGGGCCTGAACTAAAAATACTTTGCTTCTTGATACATTTTATTCTAATTTTCTTTTTGCTGTCTTCTTGTTAGTTGGTGACAAGGTGCCAGCTGACATCAGAGTGACATGCATCAAGTCCACCACCCTGAGAGTGGACCAGTCAATCCTAACAGGTCTTCCTCTCTGTCCAGTCTCTTTCCACTTTGTTTTTAACATTTTAAACTGTTTAAAACTAAGAAAAATGTTAAACAATAGGCAGTTACTCCTTTACATCTCGAAATTGCTGAAAATGTGTATTTGCTTTAGGGGAGTCTGTCTCTGTGATCAAGCACACTGACCCTGTTCCTGATCCCCGCGCCGTCAACCAGGATAAGAAAAACATGCTTTTCTCTGTAAGTGCACAGCGCTTTCATATTTAGCCGTAGTCATATTTAGACATTCTATCATCATTGATGTAGTTATTCTAGTTTACAAACCCTACGGATGGCTGTCCACCATTTCTTTTCTTAGGGCACAAACATTGCTGCAGGCCGCGCCCTAGGTATTGTTGTTGCCACGGGCGTCAAGACTGAGATTGGCAAGATCCGGAATCAGATGGTGTCTACAGAGCAGGAGAAGACGCCGCTGCAGCAGAAGCTG
Organism: Oryzias curvinotus; assembly: GCA_023969325.1. Classification (NCBI taxonomy): domain Eukaryota; kingdom Metazoa; phylum Chordata; class Actinopteri; order Beloniformes; family Adrianichthyidae; genus Oryzias; species Oryzias curvinotus. Next base: position 9,829,579 of record CM043719.1, on the reverse strand, counting down.
GATGAGTTTGGCCAGCAGCTCTCAAAGGTCATCTCCCTGATCTGCGTGGCTGTGTGGGTCATCAACATCGGCCACTTTGGGGACCCGGTCCATGGTGGCTCATGGGTCAAGGGCGCTATCTATTACTTTAAAATTGCTGTTGCACTGGCTGTTGCTGCCATCCCTGAGGGCCTGCCAGCTGTCATCACCACCTGCCTAGCCCTCGGCACTCGCCGCATGGCCAAGAAGAACGCAATTGTCCGCAGCCTGCCGTCAGTGGAGACCCTGGGCTGCACCTCTGTGATCTGCTCTGACAAGACAGGCACCCTCACCACCAACCAGATGTCCGTCTGCAGAGTAAGTGATCACAAGAAGCTCCATATTTGCAGGATTTAGTTTGCTTACTTACACAGTAGTGCTTTTAATAGTGACCTGTTGCCTTGATTGTCTTAAAACTTTTGTGTCTTTGTAACGTTTTCTGCCAGGAGTTGAACCGCCAACACTGTGGCTACTCTGATCCACAGGCACCCAAACAAAGGCTTTATTTTTTATGTCTTATCATGGTGCCAAAAATACACGTGGGAATTCCCTCTAAACTGTTTATCTTGGTAAATTCTTTCAGTGGTCTGAGGGCACCGAGGTCATTGTGTTGATGTTGCGTTTATCTCCACCTGCCAGTTTTGCGATAGCTGCAGGTGGACTGATACAAGCTGGCAAAGACCAAGCAGCTCCCAAAGTGCTTCAGTGCTGTGTATCAGTGAATCAGTTTCCACACAGGCGTGGTGAAGGCTTCTAAAATGTCGCAGTACCTGAGCAAACAATACAGGGAGCCGTGTCCTGAATGGTTCTCCAAAGAAATATTCCATATATAATTACATTAGACAAGTGAAAAACCCTACAGACAAATGTTTGTAAGTGGTACATGACCTCACCCTTTTCTTTTGTATGTGTGAGTGTATGGGTGTGTGTGCCGCTTGTTAACTGACTTTGCTCTGAGTGCAGCGCAAATGCCAACACCGCTGTTTGCCTTGGCTCCCATTAAGGTCTCTGCACACACACCTTGCTCTCAGTTAACAGCACTTTCGCCTTCAGCCTGCGGTCGCCCTCTCACCTCAGAGACTGAGGAGTGAGCGTCCCGCGTGAGAAGGGCAGCACCGGAGCCACACTCAAACACGACAACCACAAAACAGGTCTTTCAATCAAAAGATGGTCAGCGATATGAATGCGGAAACGGGGTAACGGAATAACAGAGTTTAATCTAAAGCTGAAAGGAAAGCAATTTCAACTCCAATTAGCATGAACACGTCATAGTTTGGGGCCATATATACAATTTTGAAAGTTGTGTGCTGACCTTCATGTACATAGGGGGTCAGATAATGTAGTAATTTCTTTTCACAAATTTATGTATTTGAAAGTAACATTTTGTATTTTGGCTGCAACAATTTGCATTTAACCTTTAAAATGTTATTTTATGAATAATTTCAATACCTCTTAAGTCATACCTCACTAAATGTTTACATTGGTCTTGAAGTGAGGCTTTAGGCACACCTGTGTGGGTGCTGCATGTTTTTTGGGTCGCCTGGAAGTTCATAGAAGAGTGGCCATATAAGGGGAGCAAAGGTAAGTCTTGCAGTCCCCTAAAGGATGTCATGAATGAAACGTACCATTGTCATGTGTGTAGTAATTGTATTGTGGATGTATCTGTTAGTTACTCACAGGTAATTCTGTTATATGGTGCCCTCAAGATGCACTCTAGTCATTAACAAGGTGTCTGTACTGGCTCCTTGCGTGCAAATGCCCTATGCACAGGGTGTTCAGGTGCATAAGTGACCACAGGATGCCTGCACGACTCAGGTTGTCTAATTTACTCATTTCTAAGGCTGTCAGTCGCACTTAAACAACCAACAGACCCCTACATGTATGTGCAGTCCACAGGGTTTGATGGGGGTTGAATCCACGTGCCTGCGTCTCACATTCTCTCATTCATTTTTGTAATTTTTTTTAATTTTTTCTAATGTGTTAAAGGTATAGTTTCTCTGCGGTGAGCTTTTCCACAGGGGCTAAATTGCATTTTGTAAATACGTTACCTTTCTTCTTTTATTTTGTCATTTGAGTGAAACTTGAGTTTAACGGGAGGTTTGTTTTTTGTTTTTGCTTGGTTTCTTTCTGGGTCTTTGTATTGCTTCTGCAGATATATGGATTGGTTATAGTTCTTTTGCCACTCTTCTTCACCTTCCTCCTGTGTTTTATTGTGTTTTCTTTGGTTTGCCTTTTCTTGTTTTCCACCTGTTGTGGTAAATCGTGGATGTGGATTCTTGCTGCAATCCCGTGGGTCTTGGATCTTTCTTTCCTCTTCTCGGTCTGTGATGATTCTGGCCTGTTTGTATAGTGTCAGCGGGCAGTTTGGGTGTTCTGTTGGCCACAGCAGAGACTGGTCTGTGTGTGAGCTTCCCTCATACACGTTTTCTGCAGACGTCCTCTTTGTGTTGGAGCTTTATGTCCAGTTCTTTTCCTCATGGATGTTTCCCTGTGGTGGTTTTGTTTTTCCTACTATATCATCTACATATCTTTTCCATCATATGATACTGCATTGGGTCGTTGCTCTTTGAGTTGCTGTTAGTTTTATTTTTTGAAAGATGCTGCTTGTTGTAGCTGATGGGGAATCTGTCATTGCCAAGATTTTTGCAGTTTGAGGTGTTCTGTATTGTTTTTTTAAGCACGCGTTGGTGCTTCCTTCAAGGTCTTTGTGATTGATCCAATACTTTCCACGTTGGGGTGCAGGAGAGCATCTCTGTATGGATGTTGGGTGTACCATATCGTTGGCTGTTGTCATTATTATTGTGTCTTCACTTGCTTCTTTTGTTGTCGTTTTTGCATTCTAGTAGTGGTTTTGACAGTCTTTTCATCTGGGTTTCTTTTTTCATAATGTCATAGGTGTTACTTTGTTAAAAGTGTTTCCGTTTTTGTTTCATAAGCTTTTTTTTATCTGTGATGACGCTGACTCTTTGACAAAGAACCCTATATACTTAGCTTTTTTTTTTAAAGAAGATTGTAAAATATTTTTGTAGTGCAAAAACATTTCCTGATCATGATCACCTAATCATTTTAATCGAAAAAAATCTGCACTTGATCTGATCAGAACTGGAAATTATGCACAGCTATGAAATAAATTAACTTAGTAAGGGTTTAAGTTTCATCTTCTTACCCCTTTTTAAGCGATAAATCAAGCTCTACTTGACCTAAGTTAATAATCACAATAATTTAATGAATCAAATGTGACTTAAGTGTTTCTTTTGTTTTTATCAATGGATTTCATTATTTCTGTAATGAGTTTGGTAAATCCGTGTGATTATTATTATTGTTTTTATTTTATTTTGTATTCTTGTATTGTCTACAATAAATGCTTCAAATTAACCAAATCAAGTCAGTCTAAAGGGTTAAGGTCAGTACTACAGCTATAGGCTTATATAGCTCAGACCCAGACCATGGAGAAATGGGATTACCACTCATTGAAAGATCTTGTTTCCATATCTCTCTACACTGAGATCTGAGGTCTGTTTACAGTCAGTCTCAGTTGTCATTTTTAAAGTCATTGTTTGACACAAAAGTTGCAGAATATATTTGAGCACTCAGCCCTAAAAGATTAATGAATCTAAAATCCAAAACACAGGTTTGAACAGAAGCCAATATTGTGCTGAATATGCAGTTTGTAAAAAAAAAAAAAAAACAATCTCATTTCTTTAACATTCAGTCAAAACAAGTTCCTTTTTTATGCAAACATGGGATCTTATTTAATCCTTCTTCCTAAAGGTTTAGTGTTATTTCTGAGTAGTTGGAAGATCTTTGCTCCTGTTGTACTGCAGCTTATTGTCATATTTTGCTTCTATCTAAGATGAGGAGGCGCGTCTGCGCAGTTATGTGATATTTGCGCAACAGCAGGGAGTTCCCTGAGGCAGGAGGAGTGTTGTGGAACTATGTTGGAAACTTACCCAGACGGGAAAGCACAGGATTCCGGCCAGCTCACATCTTCTGACCTTTAGCTTCCATTTCGGTATTGGTGGAGCAGAAGCTGCTTTTTCACTAATGCAGATCAAACTTCCATGATGAAATGGTTTTTGCATTATACTAAAATACTAAGATACTAAAACATCCACAAGTTTTTATTTTATTTTGGATAGTATTTATATGTGCTGACTATGCCTCTTGTGGTTCCCCACCCATAGTCCTGATGGTGCAACCTGTAGTTTGTCCTTCCTACGTTGTTGGGACTTCCCGGGATTCCCCTATGCATTCTGACACCATATCTCCTGCTTTCACTTGTGCACAGACTCACATGAAAGCGTGGACAAGTGCAGAGTTAAAAAAAAAAAAAAAATAAAAAGGATTACTCAGCTTGCTTCTCTACAGAACCTTACAGGAAGTGAGTGGGTAAAAAAACAAACAAAAAAAAAACTTCAGCACAACCACTTACCGTACTCTCATAGTTCACACGGTTCCTTGTTGCCTCGGAAACCCCAGTACCTGGAAGAGTCAAGTAAAAAATGCTCAGATTATAATTCAAGAGGACCTGTTGAGTTCATTACATCCCAAAATACTATGTCATTCACCTTTCAGTATACCCCTTCAGAGGTCACCACAGTGAATCAGCTTTCACTGATTCGCACAGGAGAGTTTTACACCGGATGCCCTTTCCAACACAATCCTGTATTTTAAGGACCCACACACACTCCAAAATAAAAGAAAGACTGTGTAGTTGTTTTTTGTTTTTTGTTTTTTATTAACAGCATTTCAAAGTTAAAGTCAGATTAGATCTATCCGTTTTTTTCTTTTGTCTTCCTTGGCTGCAACATGTCAGCAACCCTAATGGCAGGAAATACTCATTAAGCTGCTGTATTACAAAGACAGCTGCGTTTACAGAGAAGCCAAGCATTTGTTGTTTTAGGTAAGTTGGTCTTTTTCCATGGCGTCAGGAGAGTAGTTTTACTTTCAACAAAGTAGGACATAAAAGTTCCTTTGACAAGAGGTTGCAGGTGAGCAGTTGGTCATGCAGCCGTGAATAATTATTCAGTCCTTCATTTAACTGATAACGCTTCACATCTGAAACAGACAGGAGAGTCTCTTTACAGTTGAGTCAAAAAGATCCATACACATACTTGCGGTGACCATTATAAATGCAATTCTATAATAATTTTAGAACTTTGCTTCTGAACAGAAACTACACACTGGTGTGAAACAGAAGATGAGAACATTTGCCTTAAATTTATTCAAATAATAAACTATTCTGACAAATTGTTTTGCTTGGTCATCTGACTTGTTTGAATTTTAGAGGACTGGTAAAGCACACAAGGCCTCTTCATTTAATGTTAAGATTTGCTGACCTTTTGGCTTATCTCTTTAAAATAAACATGAATGACAAAATGTAACCAACAAAAGTATTATTAATTTAAATCATAAGCATTTTTCTTTGGTCATAGAGTCACAATGGATGAATAAAAGAGCCACATTTGGAGCCTCAGGTTGCAGATCCCTGGGTTAGACTATTATCACGACCAACTTCAGGATTAATAAACAGTTTTTTTTGTAGGTTTCCATTCCTTTATAAGCGTAAATGCAAAAAGTAAAAGTAATGATTTTACTTTACAAATCTACTCAACTACAACTAAAATGTATAGTGTGGTTCGACAAGTAAGAGGTTCTCATTTAAATGTCGCTAAGTAAATGTTTAAATTTAACAAAGTAAATGTTTAAATGTGAGTAAGTAAACGTAGTGTTCAAAAACAGGTCAAATTAAAAAAAAAACTTTAATCATTTTTGTTAAGTGAACTTTCATTTTGGATTTTAATGATTGTGATTTAAAAAACAATGTTTAAACACTGAAAATTCAGTTTTTTCCTCTCTGTTCATTACCATTTTTTTTTTTCTTAATCACAGCTGGTATTTAGCTGTTGTGGAAAGTGAAACCTGTATGGGTTCTGTTTTTTTCTTTCAGCTTGTATGAAGCATCTTTGACATAGTATTTCTACACTGAAAAAGTAGAAGGCATTCTGCATCTAACACTTTATAGTAAAAAAAAAAAAAAGGCAGTTTGCATACGTGCAAGAAACTCCTTTTATGATTTTTTTTTTTTTTTTTTTTTTACAGAGTTAAAAAAAACATTTAGTTAAAATAAGTTTATTAAAAAAGCCTTCAAAAGGCATTCATGTCTAAAGTGGCATAAATATTAAAAACTTCATCCATCAGAGAAGATTAAAAAACAGTCGGAAAACAAGAAATTTAGGTTGTTGCTGAAAACTGAGGAGAAAGTGTTAAGAAAACCAACTGGACTGAGGAGGATCTATACCTGCATGCTTTGGACCCCGGCTTACTTCAGCCGCATGATACGACCTACATTTGGGGTGCAGCAGTTTTCTTTGTACAGTTTTAAAACTATGCAAAGGAAGAGTCTTAACGCGTTTTACACTGAAGTGTAGAGTTCTAGGTTTTATCTGCACGTTCATTTTTGAGCTACAAATCTGATCTCATGTTTAGACCGCATTTATAAATGGTCACGCTGACGAGTTCCAGTTGACGCTGTCGTGCGATGTTCTCAGCGTCTTTGATAAAGCGATAGAAAGATTGGTTGCATGTTGCATTTGTGTCGATTTTCTGTTAAATTGTATCAGTGCAAAATCATTTATTGAAGCACATTTCAGTACATTTTGTTATGAAGTTGTGTCTCAATAGAACTTGACTTAAAAAAAAAAGGAGTTTGTTATTAGTGTAGCTATTCTTGGTGGTGATATATATAAAAAAAAAAAAAAAAAAACGCCCCTCTCACCCTCCGTGGGTGGTTTCTCCTCCAAGCTCGGGTCTTCTACCAGAGGCCTGGGAGCTTGAGGGTCCTGCGCAGTATCTTAGCTGTTCCTAGCACTACGCTTTTCTGGACTGTGAGGTCTGAGGTCTTTCCAGGTATCTGTTGTAGCCACTCCTCAAGCTTGAGGGTTACTGCCCCGAGTGCTCCAATTACCACAGGCACCACTGTCACCTTCACTTTCCAGGCTTTCTCCAGTTCATCTCTGAGTCCCTGGTATTTCTCCAGTTTCTCATGTTCCTTCTCCCGGATATTCCCATCGCTTGGCACTGCCACATCCACCACAACGGCTTTCCTCTGTTCTTTATCCACCACTACGATGTCTGGTTGGTTCGCCATTATCATCCTATCAGTCTGGATCTGGAAGTCCCACAGGATCTTTGCCCTCTCATTCTCTACCACCTTCGGAGGTGTTCCCCATTTTGACCTTGGGGTTTCCAGTCCATATTCTGCACACATGTTCCTGTATATGATTCCAGCCACTTGATTGTGTCGCTCCATGTATGCTTTACCTGCCAGCATCTTACAGCATATATATATATATATATATATATATATATATATATATACACTGACAGAGGCTCAAAGAGGTACAATGAGAAAGCAAGTACCTAAGAGATACAGCCAGATGCCCATACCTGAAGCCCTGGAAACTGCCAAACAAAGGCTCCTAGCCTTGAGTAGCCGCCTAAAGAGATACACAAGAGACAATGAAGCCAGACGAATAAACAGGCTGTTCGCAACTCAACCAGCGAAAGTGTACGCTCAGTGGCAGGGTCAAAACAGCCGAGCAGACCCACCAAGGCTAGAAACTGAACAGTACTGGAAAAGTATATGGGAGAAAGAGACAGCACATAACAGCAATGCCCAGTGGCTGGTCTCTCTGAGAAAAGAACACAGCAACCTCCCTGAACAGAATCCAGTAACCATCACAGTGGCAGACATCCAAGAAAGAGTCTCAGGTATGAAGAACTGGACAGCACCGGGCCCTGACATGATACATGCCTACTGGCTAAAGAAGCTTACCACACTCCACGAACGCCTGGCAGCACAAATGAACCAGCTGCTAAGAGATGGGACTCACCCCGAATGGCTAACGGAAGGGCGAACGATCCTGATCCAGAAGGATCCCTCAAAGGGTGCAGTCCCATCCAACTACCGACCAATAACCTGTCTCTCCACAACATGGAAGCTCATGTCAGGCATCATTGCAACCAAGATAAATAGGCACATGGATCAATTCATGAGTAACACACAGAAGGGCATTGGTAGAGACTCCAGAGGAGCCAAACACCAACTCCTGGTCGACAGAACAGTCGCCCAAGACTGCAGGTCACGACACACCAACCTGTGCACAGCCTGGATTGATTACAAGAAGGCCTATGACTCAATGCCACACACATGGATCACTGAATGCTTGGAGCTGTACAACATCAACAGGACTCTAAGAGCCTTCATAAGAAACTCAATGAAGCTGTGGAAAACCACCCTTGAAGCCAATGGGAAACCACTTGCACAAGTGTCCATCAAATGTGGGATATACCAAGGTGATGCTCTGTCCCCACTGCTGTTCTGCATAGGTCTGAACCCCCTCAGCCAAATAATCAACAAGACTGGCTATGGATACCGACTCAGAAATGGGGCCAACATCAGTCACCTCCTCTACATGGATGACATCAAGCTATATGCTAAGAACGAGCGTGACATTGACTCCCTGATCCACACCACCAGGATCTACAGTAATGACATTGGGATGTCATTCGGGCTCGAGAAATGCAGCCGGATGGTGACAAAGAGAGGCAAGGTAGTCCACACAGGGGGGGTCTCACTCCCAGAAGGAACAATAGCAGACATTGAGGACAGTTGCAAGTACCTTGGAATTCCCCAGGCAAATGGCAACCTGGAGCAGGCAACAAGGAAAGCTGCAACAGCTAAGTACCTTCAACGAGTAAGGCAAGTCCTGAAAAGCCAGCTCAATGGCAAGAACAAGACCCGGGCAATAAACAGCTATGCACTGCCAGTTATCAGATACCCTGCAGGAATAATAAGATGGCCAAAGGAAGAGATACAGACCATGGATGTTAAAACACGGAAGCTCCTCACCATGCATGGAGGGTTCCATCCCAAATCCAGCACTCTGAGACTGTATGCTAGCCGCAAGGAAGGAGGCCGAGGACTAGTGAGCGTAGAAGCCACTATCCAGGATGAAACATCCAAGATGCATGAATACATCAAGCTCAAGGCCCCAACTGACAGTGTGCTCAGTGAATGTCTCAGGCAATGGAGAGCAGAGGATACAGTGCTGGAGGACAGATGCTCATGGGAGGACAAACCCCTCCATGGGATGTACCACCGGACCATAACTGAAGTGGCTGATATCAAGAAGTCCTACCAATGGCTAGAAAGGGCTGGCCTACAAGACAGCACTGAAGCGCTCATCCTGGCAGCTCAGGAACAAGCCCTGAGCACCAGAGCGATAGAGGCTCAGATCTACCACACCAGATAAGACCCAAGGTGTAGGCTGTGCAAAGAGGCGCCTGAAACAATCCAGCACATAACTGCAGGATGTAAGATGCTGGCAGGTAAAGCATACATGGAGCGGCACAATCAAGTGGCTGGAATAATAAACAGGAACATGTGTGCAGAATATGGACTGGAAACCCCAAGGTCAAAATGGGAAACACCTCCGAAGGTGGTAGAGAATGAGAGGGCAAAGATCCTGTGGGACTTCCAGATCCAGACTGATAGGATGGTAATGGCGAACCAACCAGACATCGTAGTGGTGGATAAAGAACAGAGGAAAGCCGTTGTGGTGGATGTGGCAGTGCCAAGCGATGGGAACATCAGGAAGAAGGAACATGAGAAACTGGAGAATACCAGGGACTCAGAGAAGAACTGGAGAAAGCCTGGAAAGTGAAGGTGAAGGTGGTGCCTGTGGTAATTGGAGCACTCGGGGCAGTAACCCCCAAGCTGGAGGAGTGGCTACAACAGATACCTGGAAAGACCTCAGACCTCTCAGTCCAGAAAAGCGCAGTGCTAGGAACAGCTAAGATACTGCGCAGGACCCTCAAGCTCCCAGGCCTCTGGTAGAGGACCCGAGCTTGGAGGAGAAACCACCCGCGGAGGGTGAGAGGGGCGTTTTTTTATATATTATTACCTTTGGTACACTAAAGAGCAATCTTTTTATGAAATATGTGTGAATTTGTGTGTTAAGTTTTCTACTTGGATGTAAGGTGACTTGATTTCTGAGGCACCGCTTTTCTCTCCTTGTGAGTGGCACCTATTTCATGACGTCAACCTAGATTGGGCCTTGGCAGCATGTCTGCGTTTTCCGAACCTTTACAAAGATGGGCGTGCATATTGTGCATGTAAAATGAAAGAGTTTTTGCTGATCACCTCTACCTCTGTGGAGAAAAGTGTGTGTGTGTGTGTGTGTTAGCCTGGGGGCGGAGCTGGCAGCGTAATAATAATAATAATAGTGGATTAGATTTGTCTGCACTTTTCCAGACGCTCAAAGTTCTTAAAATATGTTCATTATTCATTCATGGTGATGACAGAGGTGTGGCTGCCAGCTCGCGCCTCGGGCCCCTCTGACCATCACTGGGACATTCATACGCATCAGTGGAGCCACACTGGAGGCAGGGAGGGTGAAGTGTGTTGCCCAAGGACACAACGACAGTTGACTGGAGGTAGCGGGGATTGAACCGCCGACCCTTTGCTCATCGGACAACCTGCTCAGCCTCCCAGACCACTGCCGCCCATAAGCTGGCAGTGTATACTCTTCCTGGAAGGGGCTTTTCTCACTTGTCTGTCACAATGTGAGAAGCCGTTGATTTTCGTGGGTTGAGAGGTGCTGGTGCTCAGAACGCAGATATTTAGAGAAATGCATGAATGGTTCAAAATGGCGCTTTGGGGTTGTTTATAGTGATGAATTTACATTATAATACACTTAAAAGCTCAAAAAAGTTGATTTTGCATGGTATAGGCCCTTTAAACCAACTACTGGTTGGCTATTTACTAGAATACAGCACTTTTTAAAAATCATTTATTGATTTACTATGTGTAGGTTGTAAATATTTCTGCCCGACGTCTTTGGGTTTCTTAGAAATGACCCTCTACACTACAGTAAATCATTAGATTTTTTTGTATACTCTTCTTGAAGAATTTCTTTTTTATTTTTTTTATTGACACAACATTGTTTCACTCCTCAATTTGGCTGCTGTTCAAGGTTCCAGTCATTGTCAAATAATGAATAAAACGGTCTGTTAAAAGAGAAGGACTGAGAATTAGATTGTTTGCATTTGTTTATAGACAAATCTTCACTAATCTTTGAGTCAGTCGTGTGTTATCATTGATCATTGAAGATGGGTTATAGTCTAAAATATGAAGTTATACTGAAGTTGATCACATAAATGTGGCTTTTTTATTAGAAGTCTAACAGTAATTCTTTCACCTAACTGGAAGCAATGTAGATATTTATTATTGATTTGGCATTTAAAACAAAAATATCTTTTAATAAAGAAACTCTCTTTTTTTTTTTTTTTTTTGACTTCCACTTTTTGTTTTAATCAACAAAAACAAAATGTTTTCAGATCAGCTTCAAACATAAAAACCTGAATTTTGGGTCTCTTAGACTGTTTTGTGGTTAATTAAAAGGTGTTATATGCTTAGTGCATTAACACACACCCCTCACTGTGATTCACCGTCAGCCAGTTGGAATTGACCCGACTTGGTAGAAGCTAGCTTGTGATTGGATGTCTTTTTGTTTGTATCACATGTACACAAAAAGGCAAAAACTGCAGGCTCAACAGGAAGAGAAACTGATTAAAATATATTTACTTCTTGATCGACTTTTACCAACATAATCTTGTATTTATCTGTGGTTTACAGCCAATACTGCTGTTACTCAAAGTATTTGATCAAATTTTTTGATGCATATCTGTATCCTTTACATCCCTACAATATATCCCACATCAACACAACAGTCCCTTTAAGCTGAAACATTCAAGTGTTTCGTTTGGATCTGCTTCAGAACAGCCTCTAATGGGGCCTCTAACCTGTTGCTCAAAACCTGAAAGGAGCAGGCCTGTATTTCACTGGCTTTAGTCCAGACATGAACAGAGGTGTGCACATTTTGTCATCTGACTCCCCCCTAAACCTTTTTATTGTGTGGTGCAGCTGCTGGACCTTCTCCTTCATTAGTGAACTCATCTGCTCCCTTTGCTCTCTCTTCCCTCCAGATGTTTATTGCAGACAAGGTGGACAATTCAAGCGGCACTCTGCACGAGTTCTCCATAACGGGCTCCACATACGCACCAGAGGGTCAAATGTGAGTGCCGCAGATTTATTGCTTCACTTACAAAAATGTCTAATAACTTTTGTGATCATTTCTTTCCCCCAAATAAAAGCCTGTTAACTGTTTTTGCAAACACATTTATCATAAATCTCATAAGCCTCAGGTGCAGTAATTGTCCTGCAGAGAATGTTAACACACTGCTTTTTGGTTGGCTCGTTATTATGTCGCGTCTCTGTAAAAGTGTATGGATGTAGGTGGCCAGCCATTAGACGAGAGCGCTTTCAGCAGCAGTCCATTGTGTTTGCATGTTGTTTGTTTTGCTGCTCAGTGGGCACAGCGTTGGGACTCTGCGTGGACCTCTCATTTCATAACAGCAGTGTGTGGGTTACTGTGTGGGAGCCTTGCTAGCAACGGTTGCACTTGCTGCAGGGTTGAGATGCATGCTTGTCATGCACTGCTTGTCTCAAACATGTGCGCACACGCTCTTACGCGCAGTTTACTATCAAGCAACCACAGTTTCTCCAGTCGACTCAGAAGGTGTTATAAAGTAGAGATTCTAGCGTGTGTCTGTGGGAGTTTGAAGTGTTCCCCATGGTGTTTCACTGCTGTGTTTGTCTGTTTTCCAGACTTAAAGACGATAAGCCCATCCAGTGTGGAGACTACGATGGGCTTCTGGAGTTGGCCACAGTGTGCTCGATGTGCAACGACTCCTCCCTGGATTACAATGAGGTTTTCCTCACACACTCTCACTTGTTTTTAGTTGCCAGGCAAAGATTTATGCATAAGACATACAAAGCAGGATTCTGGGGGGGAAAAAAAAGCTTTTATTCTGATGCCTTCTTCAGTTTGGATTGCTTTCTCACCTCGTTGTCATCACCATGTTATCATGGTAACCACGCTGAGCAGAGATGCTTGAGATGAAACACTTTATGGTTTCCGAGTTCCCCCTTTAAGACTGGCCGTTTTCTTTTTTCGCCACCAGTCTGCTTTACTTTGACTAAAGAGCCTGGCTTTTATAGGAACAGAGAGCGTGCGGGGGGGGGGGGGGGGGGGGGGGGGGTAATTTACAGCCGTCGGTGGCTGGTCACACAGCCAAATGATGTGTGGTATACCATTACTGCCTCATCTCAAGCACTCTATATCGCAGCTGACAAAGGTGCAACACTTTTGCATGTCTGACATGCTTTATGGGGGCAATAAAGCTGAAGGACAAGAAGAACACCCCACAGAATATTTGCTTAGGAGTCATTCATCTCCTACTTGAACCAGTTTTAATCACACTTAGCAGCGGCATACCAGACGGACACTCTGGATGGGTCGGACTTTTGTTTTTATACGTGTTAATCACATTTCAAAAATGAATAGCTTCTCCAAAGCTTTCTGTAACATCTTTCGATTCCTCTGTCCTTTTTCAGGCCAAAAAGGTTTATGAAAAAGTGGGCGAGGCGACAGAGACTGCTCTCACCACCTTGGTGGAAAAGATGAACGTCTTCAAGACGGACCTGTCTGGACTCTCTAAGGTGGAACGTGCCAGTGCCTGCAACTCGGTAAATACACGGACAAGCAAACAGCCTGCAATAGCACAACCAGAGACTGGTCACATTTGATTATATCATTAACATAGGTCTGCTCAACATTTGCATATTTAGGATGATACATGATGACAGCAAGAACTCAAAATTCAATTGGGGATCTCAATCTTTGCATCTCTATATTTTTATTCTTTCAAAATTGGTACTAAAGATGAGGAAATGCCATCTTTGACATACACTATATGAAAACTAAGGATCATCAAAATATTTTATTTGCATATTTTTTTAAAGACCCACTCTGATTATCTTTTGATCTACTGGAAAACTGTTCCCAGCGGCCTTTTATTAAAAAAAAAAAGTAAAAAAAAAAAAAAAAAATCTGTGCCGTTTTCTAGAACATAGCTTCTGCACAGCTGTGGGAGTTGACCTCTGAGTTGGGGGCGAGACTGTTGGTGCAGAGCAACCGTTCAGCTATCTGTTTACATGCTCACCTGCAAGCCTACAGCCCCTCACACCTCCGTCCAACAATACCAGTGCAGTAAAATGACGTGCAATATTTGATCTATTCAGCTGTTAAGTTTTGATCCAGATTCCAGCTAAGATGAGGAAAACAAAGACGTTCATGGATCTATTTGTCTGCAAGTGGATGCATCAGAACGGAGTAGGGAGAAGTGGGCCGCCCAGCTTATTTACTACTTTACAAATACAATCTTCTTTCAAACCGCATTTTTCATCTGCTACTGTTTCACAACAATCTGAGTAAAGAAATACACATAAATGCAATTTTAAGATGCATTTTAGTTATATATGTCCTCCGTCATCAGAAAACACCCAAAAACATTGTTTTCATCAGAGTGGTTCTTTGATGCATAGGGACCAACATGAGACCAGCACGTCCGTGTTGTTTCAAAACTTTTTAATGTCAATATTGGCAAGCTTGTTTAACTTCGGGGTGTGATCCGCTGATGGTTTGTTCTTGACTTTTAAACGTCTCCCTTACAAATATTTAACAGCGAGAGGCTGCAAAAACAGCTGCTTCACTCTGAGTTTAAGTCACTTTATAACAATCCACTACAGGTCAGATCATGTTTGACTTCATTTTTTAGTTCTAATGACTCAAATCTGCAGATAGAGTACAAATGTATTTGACCTTTAAGATCCCACCTTAAAATAACACCCATCTTTATCAGCTAATAGAGGAAAGTAAGATTCTTACCCATCTTCCTGCTGTCAACCAATATGAGGTGAAACATGGTTCACATCCTGGTAAGATAAGCCTCCCGCATCTCTTTGCTCAATGGAGGGAAAGAGTCCTCTCAGACAGGATATCGGTGGGCCGCTTTCTGCATTAACCAGTCAGCCTTAGGTGTGTAGGTATGCCTGTAGAATCAGACCAAGAGTGCCCTCTGCTGGTGGGGAAAACGATGTAATGTTTGTCATTTAAGTTCAACTTGAACTGATTTTGGTCTGCTTCCACATCACCCTCATTTTTGTGTGTCACTGGTTTGTCAGTTTCAATGCTGATTATTCTCCTGAATGTTTCTATGTCTTCTAACGTTTCTATTCATTTTTTTCCTTTCATTTCTTAGGTGATCGGGCAGTTAATGAAGAAGGAGTTCACTCTGGAGTTTTCCCGGGATCGAAAGTCCATGTCTGTGTACTGCACGCCTGTCAAGCCAGGCTCCCAGAGCAAGATGTTTGTCAAAGTATGACTCAGTTATCATCTTCCCTATGTTTAACAACAACACTACCAATAAAACTTTGATTCAAACAAATGACATTAAAACAAATGTAACTTAATGCTTGAAGCTATCAATTTTCAGTTAGGACATCTTGAGCACTTTGTAGAGCAATCTGGTTTTTTTGCAATTATTAAAAAACACTTTTTTTTTTTTTTAAACCTGCAATTGTCTGTAACTACCATCTCCAAAACTCATTCATTCATCTTCTAATCCGTTTGTTCCCTTTTGGGGTCACGGGGCTGCCGGAGCCTATCGTGGTCACTTGCGGACGAAGGCAGGGGGCACCCTGGACAGGTCCCCTAATCTGTCGCAGGGCCACAATGACATTCACACCTAGGAACAATTTAGAGTAACCAATGAACCTATGAGGCATGTTTTGGACGGTGGGAGGAAGCCGGAGTCCCCAGAGAAAACCCACACATGCATGGGGAGAATATGCAAACTCCACACAGAAAGCTCCCCCATTGATCTGTTTCCGGTCCCCCAGCCGGGCCTTGAACCTGTGAGGCAAGAGCACTAACCACCGCCCCACCGTGCAGCCCACAATGAAAAATCCATCTCCAAAAAGAAAAAATTGGACCGGGTCAGATATGAATCGCCCGACATTTTCTCTGGCGTCTTAACCCTTGAGCTATCTGGTAGGGTCCAGATGACCCCACCAGATAGCGCAAGGATTAAGGGCCTTTCAGTGAAGTTAAACTGCCACAAAGCCAAGGTTGCTCAGATTCGTTTGTGTTGTTTAAGCAAAATTATCTAAAGGCTAAATATATTTTGTTTTTTTTTTTACGAGTCATGAAACATAAAGCCTATAATTCAAACTCAAACTCAAACTTTATTTATTTATATAGCGCCTTTCATTTTGGTTAAAAACACAAAGCGCTTAACATAATAATTAATGTTTTAGCACTTTGTTAGGATGTAAACCCTTATTCAGAACTGATATGGGCTGTCTGCAGCGGAAATATTAGACAAATCTGTACGGGGGAAGCTCAGTTGTGACAATACTATTTGTCCATGTCTCAGCAATATGGGCTGTTTTAAGTATAGGGAAGCCCACAGTATACTATATAAATTATATATACATTATATTTTTTATATATTTAAATATATAAATAAATCTTGGATTTAGATATAACAAACTTGTTTTTCTGAAATAGGAGATTCTATGGTACATTCATGCCAAATTTGGTGCTCGTCCCACAAAATTATTTTAATAACCGGTTCCACTTCTGGGTCCTACTGACATTTAATCGTCACACACCGTATGGCCCCATCATAGATGTCATCAATGCGTGTAACTTACAAACACTAATCGATACGCTTGCCACACACGTGACAATCGTTTGTTCTATTTTCATGGGGTCCTTCAGAGTCACCTCAGGAGTCAAAAGGGAACTTCTATAAAGTCAGGTGCTGTGACTCAAAACAGTCCTCATGGTGTCCTGTGGGTATTTATGTGCAAAGAATCATCATGCACAAACACTCAGCTTCAGAGTGGCTTTCATAATGTTGTCTATTGTATTTTATATTGACAGGGAGCTCCAGAAAGTGTGATGGAGAGGTGTCAGTACATCCGCGTGGGAACAGGAAAGGTGGCCCTGACTCCAGCTGTGCGTGAGCAGCTGCTGTGTAAAATCAGAGAGTGGGGGACGGGCAGGGACACCCTTCGCTGCCTCGCCCTGGCCACTCATGACAGCCCACCTCGCAAAGAGGACATGGACCTGGAGAACTCCAGCAAGTTTGCACAGTACGAGGTAAAGTGCTGTCATAACATCCCATGTTCAAATGTTGAAACGGATGCACATTTAGCATGTTTTCTATACATCAGAGGGACAATTTTTATGAATCAGTTCTTTTGCATGAAAGAAAAAGAAAAACCTAAAATTTTATGATCAGCTGCTGAATAACGCATACATTTAGGAAACAACTTGAGACAAAGACAGATATATGAGAAGTCACTGAGAAGTCACCATTCAAACCCTAATTCTATTTATGACAAAATGTAAGAAATAAATGTGGCTTTTTCATTGTGTCACTGTTGATGAGTGACAGTTTGGTTGTCCTCTTGTCATTAGCCTGTTAGAGTTAAGCAATAATTTAGAAAGATTCTGTTGTTAAACTCTGTTTAAATCTTGTGAAAACTGGATGCTCCTAAAGACTCCTTGTTGGTCCTCCTTTCAGATGGGGCTCACGTTTGTTGGCTGTGTTGGAATGCTGGACCCCCCCAGGAAGGAGGTGATCGGTTCAGTGAAGCTATGCAGTGAGGCCGGAATCAGAGTCATCATGATCACAGGGGACAACAAAAGCACAGCTGTGGCCATCTGCAGAAGAATTGGCATCTTTGGGGAGGACGAGGATGTGGCAGGAAAGGCCTACACCGGCCGCGAGTTTGACGATCTGACAACTGAGGAGCAGAGAGAAGCTGTCAAACGGGCACGATGCTTCGCTCGTGTCGAGCCCGCTCACAAGTCCAAGATCGTCGGATATCTGCAGTCTTTTGATGAGATTACCGCCATGGTGAGGATTACAGTGCATCCTCAAACCTGCTTAGAGCTTTCTAGTATATCCAGGCAAAGATTCTATAGATCTCAATGCAAACATTCATCTTAGAGCAGCGGTTTTCCCATTCTGCATCCTTTCTTCATGACAATAATATCTCAAGGCTAGGTGAGAAGAGAGGAGTCTGTCGAGGCATGAGATGTCTAGGATCTCTTGGAGCCTGCTCTCTCTGACATTGCTATCAAGACCTGTCATCTCCGGTCTGCTCTGCCGCTTCCGATCCGACACGCGTCTAAGAAGGGAGGTTGATCTGAGAGCGCGGCGGGACAGACGGAGACAACAGTATCCCCGTTTGTCTGTCAGACTTACTCCACTGGTCCAGAGCAGCAGATAAAGCCTCATCTTGTTCCGACCCCAGACAGCACAGATTTCTCATAATGTGACAAAAGTTTGAGCATCACGACTTTATTCAACTTTGTTGTAAAATGGACAGTATTCATCCTAATGTAAATCACTGGAATCACTGGTTGGATCTTTTTTATTTATATTTTCTTTAGAGACCCACTCCGATGAAATTGGTGTTTTCTATGCTTTTAACACGCTCTCGTGGAATTTTTCTCATGATATATATGTAAAAAAAAAAAAAAGTTGAGCTAAAAATTTCATTTCTTATTTCTTTATTCAAATCCTTGTGATTTAGGAGCAGGCAAAAAAAGTTGTTTCTAAAAGAAAAGAGCTGATTTTTGAAGTAGAAAATGCTGCAAGAGAGCTCTCAGCAACAGGGAGCAAAAGGGAGCAACAGCCTCGCCCACAGCTTTGAGGTGAACTTCTGCCGCTCTGCAGGAACTATGTTCTAGAAAACAACTCAGGTTTTTGGATTTTAGCTAAAAATTATATAATCATAATTAAAAGATAACTGAGAACATTGTTGCAATGGATCAAAAGATGATCGGAGTGGGTCTTTAAGTGTTTTCTCTTCTCTAAAAATGTTTGTACAGATGTGTCACAGAATAGCAGAAATGCAGTTTATCATTGACATGTTGCTCTAAATATTCCAATATTCCAGACAGGAGATGGAGTGAACGATGCTCCGGCCCTGAAGAAAGCAGAGATCGGTATCGCCATGGGTTCTGGTACAGCTGTGGCCAAGTCGGCATCTGAGATGGTTCTGTCTGACGATAACTTCTCCACCATTGTGGCGGCGGTGGAGGAGGGCCGAGCCATCTACAACAACATGAAGCAGTTCATCAGATACCTCATCTCGTCCAACGTGGGGGAAGTTGTCTGGTGAGACATTCCCACCTTCCCATCATCCTTTTCACCTGTTTTCTGTTTTCCACTGACTCTACATCTGTTTGGCAACAGCATCTTTCTGACGGCCATCTTGGGTCTTCCTGAGGCTTTGATCCCGGTTCAGCTTCTGTGGGTTAACCTGGTGACAGATGGTCTTCCTGCCACCGCCTTGGGTTTCAACCCTCCAGACCTGGACATCATGGACAAGCCCCCGCGAAACCCAAAAGAGCCACTTATCTCTGGCTGGCTCTTCTTCAGATACCTGACTATTGGAGGTAATACTTTTTCTGAGATGAGCCTGTGTCCACAGTCAGTTTACACTGTATTTTTGGAGGAAAACGACGTGTTAAAGGGGATAAAGACATAGTATTCTATTTGATTTCTTCTTAAAGTTGATTTTTTTTCATCAAGCATTAACAAAAAGAGTGATTTCCTAAATAACTAAATGCTTTGTAATAAATAGCCGAATATTTCAGTAACTGCCCGCTAACAGCCAGTTGCCAACACACAGAAGAGCAGAAGAAGAACGAGGAGCAGAAAGATTTTGGAGAAGAAGCAGAGGAGTGTTGGGACAGAAGAAACTGGGTTTTCCCAGCATGATCACACTGTCTCTGAGACCTCCACAAACAGCTGGTGTTAGCATGAATGTTTGCTTTAGAACGAAACAAAACTCCAAGAAATTATGTAATCAACTACTAAAAAATTGGTGTTAAATTAAAGACGTTCAAATTTGGGTGAAAATTTGCACTGGCTTCACCTTCTACATATCTCACACAGTTGTTTATCTAAAATGTTAGATACCCACTCCGATCAGTTTTTAATCTATAGTAAAAAGGTTTTTGTGCTCTTCTTCCTGTAGGAGGTTGTAGGTGGTCTTCTTTTAATGGAGATGCTTTACTAGTGCATCTTGCTTTTCCTTTGCAGGATATGTGGGACTTGGAACAGTGAGCGCTGCAGTTTGGTGGTTCCTGTTTGATGAAGAGGGTCCACAAGTGACTTTCACTCAGCTGGTGAGCTTCTTCTTGGTACTTTGGGGTCGTTCAATGCACTCTAAGACAGCTGTCCAGGGCTGTTCCATTCTTTGTTTACTGCTAACCACAACAATGTGTGATTATTCCAGCAATGAGAGGCTGTGGGAAGACTGTTTGAGCCATGTTGATGGATTGCACAGCAGTCTGGAGCGACTCTGCAGCTGTTGGCCGGTCTGATGTGATGGAGGAGCTGTCGATAACTCTCACCCGCCTCTCTTTACAGCGACACTTCATGCAGTGCACCGAGGACAACCCCATGTTCCAGGGCATCGACTGTGAGGTGTTTGAATCCCACTACCCGACCACCATGGCGCTCTCAGTGCTAGTCACGATTGAAATGTTCAACTCACTCAACAGGTCAGTCGATTTCAACTTTAACGGAAGTAACTGTTAGTCTTGTATGTACATGCCGAGTCATTGACAGCAGTTTGCCCTGATGAGGACCACAGTAAACATTTTTTAGAGAAAGTTTCAAACAGCATTTCATTTTGTTTCAAACATTTTTTTTACAGTAAATGCAGTTACAGAATTGTTCATTTAACTGCTGTGTAAAGTGGGCGACTGCTACCCAACAGTTCCCTTACCTTCCAACATCTTATTTCATTTTTAAATTTACCCTAACCCTTATTGTTTTCACGGATCCAACTTTTTACATCAGTTTTCTAAATAGTCAAATAATCAAATGATAATAGCAATTAATGTAACAGTTTGTGCACAGAGGTGAAGTGGTTAGTGCTCCTAGCCTCACAGCGAGAAGGCCCTGGTTCTTTCTGTGAATGTATCATTATTATTATTATTATCATTATTATTATTATTATTACAGACTTGAGGTCAATTTGCCACAATACACACAGAACAAATCAAACACTTGAGAATAAAAATAAAAAGCATTCATGATAGCAAAAGTATAAAAACAGTGACATAAAATTACTTAAAAACGATTGCCCACTAAATAAATTAGAATAAAAAAAAAAAAATAAAAAAAAAAACTCCAAACAGGGGACTGGTATTTTACATTAGTTGACATTCACACATGCACGCGTGGCTTATATCCAGACACAGCTTTCTTCCACACCCCAAAAACATACTTCATAGGTTGATCGATTACTCTAAATTGTCCCTAGGTGTGAATTTAAGTGCGTGATTAAGTGGCCATGTAACGCCAGGGCTCCAGACTAACTTTTTTCACCAGGAGCACAGTGGCCCCTAACTGAAAATTTTAGGGGCACAACCAGAAAATTTAGGGGCGCATACCGTAAACCAACATGCAAACCAAATCTACTAATTTCCCCTGTATTACTAATAAATACTTTAATAATAGATGCAGAAATTACAATGTGCTGTTTCAAATTCAGTGTCACATTTTATTCTGCACTTTTGAAGATGCAACAACAAGATAAACTGACAGAACCATCACTGTCATGACAGTACAAATAGTAAAGAAAACGGATGGAAATTCATCTTGGTGACACCAAATAGGTGCAGCCAAGATGTACAATAAGCGTGTTTGAGATCACCCAGGTCGACGCAACGCTGCGCAGATCACCTGGTGTGAGACATATATTTGTTTTTGCTTCAACATCACCTGTCAATCATCACAAAAATGTCACGAGAAAGGGGCGGGATCAAGGCCCCAACCTGAGCGAACACAGCTGGAAATTTAGTACTGAACTGACTGAAAGCTGCCCAGATGACTACAAAACAATGCATTATGGGACATGTGTCCTGATGGTTTTTGTAGTTGAGTGATCAATTAAAATAATTTAAAATACCTATTGATTAAAAAAGGCTACATACATTACAAAACATTAGAATAATCATAAAATATATAATAACACAGATCACACTAAGGGGGAGAGGAATATTAAAACTAAATTGAATGTTAAGGACAACTCCAACTTCCTGTTGTCCTTCAGTCTCGCTGCAGATCCCCCCCCCAGCCAGGTCTCCACAACGATCCAGGCGAGGTGCCGGTTCATCTCAAGCACGTCTATCGTTGCATTTTCCCCACGTATTTTCAGTGTGTCTTAAACTAATGTTGTTTTTGCTCGAGTGTGTTTAATGTCCAAGCTCCCTTAGCTGTCCCGCATGTAGGTGTGGGACATTTATTCTCCTCAGCTGACCCGACTCCCGCGGGAGCGGTGTGCTGCCGTAACAGTCGTGCATAAACCGTTTGATGCGCCGCCGTAACCGTAACCAAAACTTAACCTTCCTCCGGTTCTGTGTGACCCAGAGAAAAGTTCAGCACGGACTGCATGTATTTAGAAAATTACGAGCAGGTGTCCTGCTTTCAAGCCCTGTCATTGTCCCGCCCCCAAGAGTCATATACCCCGCTGTGATTGGTTGGTCATCTCCGTGCACAACAATGAAAAAGTGTCATTCATACAAACTGACGGGCTGCAGTAACATTAAGGCGGGGGCCACAAAATATCATCTTGGAGACCGCAAATAGCCCGCGGGCCGCGAGTTTGAGACCCCTGCTGTACACTCTGTCACTGGTACACTAGCCGCAGGTCGGAAGAATGAATCAATAGTTCACTTACTCATAGCTCAGACGCACATGTCAGGTTGTGATGATATTTGTCTCCGTTTCCTTCCCACAGATGTTTACGCGCGCTCGATTATCTCTAGGCCCCTCCCCCTCCACGCATTTTAGCCACTTACAGCGGCTTTCCTTATTCTTCTCACACGCAGTGGCCGCCTCACAGACGGGCATCACGCGAGTGTGTGCTCGCGTTTCATGAGTATGTGCGCGAGTGTGTGTGTCTGCCTGCGTGCGTGTGCGCTCGCGTCTCATTGATTATTTAATTGATCATTGACGTGCCCCTTCCACGTTTAATGTATAAAAAAAAATACGTAGGGTGGGGGAGGCAAATTTACGGGTCGCGCATGTGCGACTGGATGTAAAATTCAGTCGCACACTCTCAAATTTTGGTCGCAAAATGCGACCAATTGGTCGCAGTCTGGAGCCCTGAACGCACTGTTCACCTGTCCAAGGTGTACCCCGCCTTGTTGGGCTTTGGGTCTGGAAAATGGGCGGATGGTAACGGTTAGTTACCATTTTTATAGATATCTTTTTGTCCTCTTTTCCCTTAAATGTACTTCTTATTCAAATGATGTGAATGGGGCAGAAAAACAAGCATTCTTCATTCTTTTCCCTTTCATTTCCCTTGTAAAACAA
Organism: Oryzias curvinotus; assembly: GCA_023969325.1. Classification (NCBI taxonomy): domain Eukaryota; kingdom Metazoa; phylum Chordata; class Actinopteri; order Beloniformes; family Adrianichthyidae; genus Oryzias; species Oryzias curvinotus. The sequence continues at coordinate 9,806,176 of CM043719.1, read as the reverse complement.
ATTGTGCAAGAACTTTTGCTTTTGTTGTTGTGGAAATGAAAAAAAAAAAAAAAACAGAAATAAAATAAATAAATAATGCTCCATCAAGGAGATATTGACTCAGATTGTAGTTCTGACAAACTTTAATAAAGCTGAAATATTTCACCGTTGTATCACTTTTGACAAAATTAGGGCGTAAAGTTGATGCGAGACATTCAGTTTTTAATTGTGAAGTACGGTGGTGGAGGTGTTATAATTTGGGGCTGTTTCCCAGCTGCGCATTTTGAAGCTGTTGATTTAACCCCTTAATCACGTTATATTCTAAAATAAATAAGAGAAATTATAATTTTGTGATGTCCTGATGTGTGCTGTTACTCCATAAGACTTTAGGTTCAAGAAACGTTTTAATGAAGGTCACACCCTTTGTGTCACTGGGTTTTAATGACTCCAACGTTTTTCTATGACAGTTTATCAGAGAACCAATCCCTGTTGAGGATGCCTCCGTGGGTCAATATTTGGCTGCTGGGAGCCATCGTCCTCTCTCTGTCTCTTCACTTCTTAATCCTCTATGTTGAGCCTTTGCCGGTGAGTCCTCCCTAGAAGCTCAATCTGCATGGTTTTTAAAGATTTGACATTTTTTTAACTGTGTAATTTTCATGGTCTATCTGCACTTCAGGGACACCGTGCCTTTTGTTGTCTAGTGAACAAAAAACGGATGAAATCAGTTTGAAATGTTTTTAGCTTTGTCCATTTCTGCAAAATTGGTTTACTTTCATTCTAAATTTAGAAGTTAAATGAAATTACAATCTTATTATGTTTTGCTTGGTCAAGAAAAGGTAGTATTATGTGCTATTTAATCACTAAGCTAAATACAAATAGATCCTATAGGTTTTACAGTATGTTAGGAAGCCTCCCAAAGGATCTTAGATAAGATATTTTTAGCCTTAATATAAATTTGCTTCAGATATGCTCCAGCATTTTTATGAAACAACACCAATTAGGAATTACTGCCTCATTGAAATAACAGGACTTGGATTATATAGTGCCTCATGTTTGTTTTTAAATGTGCCATGGACAGAATATTAGGTTTTTTTATACTGTTTGAAATGAAAAGGTTAGGTTGGGGTTTAAAAATGCTCTTAGAGGTAAGATGTAAATGATTCATAGCTCTGCATCAATCTGCTTGAGAAGATCTTCGGGATTTACGTCTGATGGGAAAATCCCTTCAGGCTTCTGTTTTAGCAAAGGTTCTTGGTAAAGTAAGGAAGAAATTCTGTTGGAAGTTATAGGAAAATATTCAATTTTACCAAACTGGTCTTAAAACACAGAGAGGATATTAGCTCTGTGTTTAGTTGTCTCTACCCTCTGGGTGGGTGGAATGCTCCTGCCCCAGGAGGAGGAGATCAGGTATCTTGAGGGTCTTGATAAAGAGTGAAGGAGAATTGTATCGTGAGATTGACAGACAGATTGGTGCGGCGTCAGCCGTAATACGGTCGTTATATTGGTCGATTGTAGTGAAGAGAAAGCTGAGCCAGAAAGCAAAGCTCCCAATCTACCGGTCAAACTTCGTTCCAATACTCAACTATGGTCATGAGCTCTGGGTGATTTTCTTGCATCCTTTTTTGAGAGATACGAGGGTGATGGTCCCACCAAACCCTTTTTTACGCAGTTGTCATGAGAACACATATGATTTGTCATATGATTGGACTATTTGACTTTGGAGGGAATTGGTACTGCCCAAATGGTCATTTGATGAACTGCATGGTGCTTCAACCTGGAAGTTTACAGTTTGGTGCTGATATGTTGAGCCCCCTGCTGTTGACTGTTTAGCAGAAACATCTTCATCTGTTTAGTGAGCAGAGAAGTGAATGAACCTTTTTCTTGCCCCTCAGCTGATATTCCAAGTGACACCTTTGCACTGGTCTCAGTGGCTTGTGGTCCTTAAGATTTCCTTCCCGGTGATCCTCCTGGATGAGGCACTCAAATACATCTCCAGAAACCATCTAGAAGGTATTGTGAAAGTCATTGCTCCACTTTCTTCCAAGCATTAACAACATTTCCTACAAACCTGTTTCTTCCTGCTGATAAGTTTTTTTTCCTGCTCTTTTTCTTCTATTGCGTTTCCAATGCAGCGTAAAATGCTTTTTATCTTCTGCGAGAGGTACTGCAACTTCTGTGCTTCTTCTTCTTTCTAGTAGACCCAGAAAGCTTTCAGTGGATCTCCTCAGATTCTAAGTGATGTGTTTTTATTCCTTTGTTTTTGCTGCAGATAATGAAGAGGGGAAATACCGGAGGCGTTGGCAGCTGAATTAAGACCTCTCTCTGAACACACTCCCTTAGTTAGAAACATGCGCCTACCTTCTTCCCTTTATGAGCTAGGAACTGTTCTCTCCCCCCTGCCCTCGTACCCCCACCCCTGCATGACCAACAAACCACCACTAGAGAAGAGCAGGGCTTTCAAGAACGAGAGCATCTGTGTTCCTGCCAGCATGGCTTTGTATGAATGTGTGTAAGAATGAGAAAGAGAGGCTGCTGCTCATTTGCTCTTTTTGGAGTGCAAACATAGAGGTGCATAAATGGACTGTGGAGGGCGAATACAGTGGGACCGGTGATCGTTCTGGGTGGGGAGGGCTGGGTTTTCAATCAGTGGAGAGACTGAAGGAGAGAGGTGAATCCTGCAGCGTCAACGATGGGAGAGCTTCTGCAGGAATGTAAACGGTGAGGGGAGCCGGGCACAGCGCTTTGTTCTCAAACCTGGAGCCACTGTTCACTCAAGTTTCTGCTACCCACACTACTGAGCGTGACCGCCAGGCGGCGCTTGACACCAGAACGGTTCCACTGGTTGGCTTATATTCACTTCCACCCACTGACCAACATGCGCAGAACTGCTCTCCTATTGCCTGTGGTGCTCTGGTTTTCCATCTCTCCTTCACCTCTCTGTGTGAGGAGGCAGCTTTGGGCCCGGTGGGCCGGCGTCGCCGGGACTCAAAGGTGTGAATAGCTTTATGCTGCTTGGCCGCTTCCCTCGGCTCTTAATTGGAGGAGCTGAGGCGAATTTGCACACTGAGCAAATAACGTGAAAACAAACCCGACAGAACTCCAAAGACCCTGAATCCTGATCAGGATAATAAAGCCAATTTATGCTTTTGTTTCCAACCCAAAGCATATTTTTTGCAGACGACCTTATTGTTTAATCAAGTCAACTGCTAAAATATTTTTCTTGATAATAATTTGATGTATCATCAAACATCCATGCCTTAAAAAAAGCTCTCTGCACCTCCACCCTGGAGATGTGAATGAATGTCTTACTGCTGACCCTCGATGAGCCCACCCCCGTTCCCACCCCCATTACTCACAGGGGGTCTGTCTACAACCAAATGAATGTCCAACCTTCTTTGCCTCCTGTGTGCAGCCTCCTCAGCTCCTCTGGCTCTCTGTGCTTCAGCATTTTTGCTTTCGAATATTCTAGATGACGTATTTGACTGAAAGACCCTGCAGGGCGTGAAATGTTTCTCTTTTTTTTTTCCTTCGGGGGGAGGGGGGGCTGTTAGAGCGTGGGGATTTGTAGACTTAGTCAGCTGAGTTTTTGCTGATATGATGCCAATGGTTAAAAAAAAAAAAAAGAGGAAAAAAAAAAAGGTAATTTCCACATCATAACAGTCGGAGATCTTTAGACCAACTTTTGTGCAAAGACAGAATATAAAATCCGACTGAGAATATTAAACATCTTGAGCAATTTTAATGTGATTTTCAAATCAATATACATTTCTTCTTTCCTGATTAATTTTTTATTCTGAGCCCAGAAAACACAATATAAAAGTACTGACACAGTAAGAATTTATTTACTTTTTTGCAATACTTTCATCCAAAACTTCATAATAAGGATCCAGTTTCCCCAGAAATATTGTAGTGAAGTTAAGTCCCTCCTGAACCAAAGTGGCTGGACAGTCTGCTACAATGTGATGTGACGCTTGGTGCCTTTTCTTTTTTTTTTTCTTAGGGGCATAATGAGGCAAACTCACACACATGAACATGTTCTCCAGATGTTTGCGGTTTTCCGTGCTGTTTGGAATCAGTCTCGGTAATGCACAGATGGAAATCGACTCTATGATTAAAGCAGAGCTTGTTGATGCTGTTTGAGGATAACAATTTGTCTTCAGATCTTTACGTTTTTTGAGCAGAAGCGGGATTGATGTGAAATAAGGTTTGATGCAGTTAGAAAGGGGGCTACTCTGTGATTCATAACAGCCCCCCCCACCACCACCACCACCTCCTCACCCCCAGTCCTCCACAGCCCTGTAACCAGCTGGCGCTCTGATCACCAGACACTATGGGTCTGCATAGATGTGTTATTTACTACTGAATCCTCAACTCTGAACAGACAGAGGATCTGATCGCATGGAACTTTGTTACTGTAATATTACTCTACAGTATCTAATATTTAGGTTTTTGGAAACTAGAGTCGCACAACATCAGACAGACATGCGCAACATTTTTATTTTTGTTGGTTCTCTTTGGAGCAAAAGCTATTCAAGAATCTCTTTTTGTCAATTTGTTTGTTTTTCCTGTGTTTTTGTGTACATTACAATGTTGTTCCCTAATTTTTCCAGTTTGGTTTTTACAATTGCTGGGGTTTTGTGTCTTTTACTGAAAGGGGAAAAAAAATTCATGTTTAGAATAGACAAGAGTAGCGCTTATGTTAACTAGTGGCAATGACGCAGATCAGCTTGGTTACTTTAAACGAGAGCGTTGCGATTGAGCTGTGTCTGGTTTACAATAAGCAGTGATGAATCCTGGGTTATGAAGTTCTGTGGCTGTGCGCTGAACGGCTCTGTGGGAACCCAGGCTCTCGAAATCCTGGACCACCCCTCTGGTTCTGCTTCTTGGAAGGTTACACAACCCAGCATGGTACTTGAAAGTCCTCCACTCCCTGTTGAATCGAGACTACCAAGGACGGAGCGATCCAATCCACCAATACCTAAAAAAAACCTTCCCTCTCTCTGGTTAGAGAACTGTCTTCAGAGCCTGACTTCCAATTCTAAGAAACAAGAGGATTCTCTGTGTTGCCTTGTCAATATTAATTGTGGACACATAATTTTATAAAACAATAGAGGTGTGGAAATAAAGATTATTTATCTTGTTATTTATACTGATTGTGTGTTCATTATTAAAGACCTAAGAGAACTTGAATCAGGTTTCTTTTAAATTATTCCTTTAGATATATTCATAGGATTGATAATGTCCCAAAGGTGTTTTATTGGGTTGAGATCTGGTGACTGTGGAGGCCATTTGAGTCCAGTGAAATCATTGTCATGTTCAAGAAACCAGACTGAGATGATTCCAGCTTTATGACATGGCGCCTTATCCTGCAGGAAGAAGCATCAGAAGATGGTACACTGTGGTAATAAAGGGATGGACATGGTCAGCAACAATACTCAGATAGGCTGTGGGGTTGGAACCATGCTAAACTGATACTAAGGGGTGCCAAGAAAATATCCCCTACACCATCACCAGCCTGAACCATTGATACAAGTAAGGATGGATCCATGTTTTCATGTTGTCAACCCCTAATTCTGACCCTACCATTCTGTTCTTAGCTGACAGAAGTGGCACCTAGTGTTGTCTTCTGCTGCTGTAGCCCATCTGCATCAAGGCTGGACGTGTTGTGTGTTCAGAGATGTTCTTCTGCAGACCTCGGTTGTAACCAGTGGTTATTTGAGTTCCTGTTGTCTTTCTATCAGCTGGAACCAATCTGGTCATTCTGCTCTGACCTCTGGCATCAACGAGGCATTTCCACCCACAGAACTACTGCTGGCGGGATATTTACTTTTTTTTTTTTTTTTCTCGACCATTCTCTGTAAACCTTAGAGATGGTTGTGTGTGAAAATCCCATAAGTTCACTAGTTTCTAAACTACTCAGACCAGCCTTTTTGGCACCAACAACCATTCCATGTTCAAAGTAACTTCAACCACCTTTCCTTTCCATTCTGCTCGGTTTGAACTGCAGCAGATCATTTTGATCATGTCTAAATGCATTGAGTTGCTTCCATGTGATTGGCTGATTAGAAATTGTTAGCTAACAGTTGGACAAGTGTGCCTGATAAGGTGGCCAGTGAGTGTAGGTTTCACAAGAACATAAATGGATCTTTGAGACATGTTTGCACTTATTCAAAAACCCAGTCAAAAATGCTACAATAGACGGCAAAGAAACTGCCCGTGTTAGAGTGACATGGTAATTAAAAGAACCCATCTTCTGCTGTGTTTGTAACATCGTGTGAGGGTTAAAGATGAAGGCTGAACCACTGTGACAATTTCCCTCCAGCAGGGGGAGACACAACCCCACATTCTCTACTTGGGTTAATGCCACAAGGTGACTTTGAACTCTTACCAGTGACTCAACTCAAATGGGATGTCTTGTTTTTGTCTTTTCAAATCTTCACATCAGACCTCCAGCCACTACCTGACTCTTTCCAGCCTTCGTGGCTCTTAGGTTCAAGGTGGAGTTCCACCCTCTCTTGAGCAGAGAGTTCCTAGAAAAGACGTGGAGATCCCACGGGCTGCAAGAAGAATAGGAACATCTCCCTGGCATTACTCTGCTATTTCCTCTCTAACCCACAGGGACGCTGGATACAGGAAGCGACCGTGCTCAAGTGAAAGGCATAAACAAACAGGTTGAAGAGAGCAGCTGAGAAAACCAACACATCAGTGAGGGTCTGCAGCAGGACTACAGAGTATTGAGTATTTATGTTCATCTTATTTAAATGCCACAGAAGAAACAGAAATGATGCAACTGTCAGGCGTTTAAGATAAGAAAAGATAAGTAAAAGTGACAGATGAGACACATTTGGATTAATAACCCCATACAAATGCATTACCAGATTAATTAATAGTGACTAATTTTGGATCTTAGACTGCATAAAATATCAACTGTTATTGTGTCAGGCTGTCTTCTCTTGTGAGGATGAATCTGTGTTGGAGCTGCAGGGACTATGTGCCAAAAACAGCAGCTGGTGAGAAAAAGCAGCACCGCTTCTGATTTACTCCTGTCACAGTACAGCCATGTTCCATAAACAACAACCGATGTTTGTGTGGCGTGAAATGTGAGCAAAAGATTGTGTGGACAGAGTTTTGGCACAAAGTAAATGTCAATCAAAAAGAATTTACCTGGAATTCCTGTCAGTACGGAACTTTAGCTCACACATGTCCTTGTTTTTCACCAAACGTCCAACATTTTCAGTTTTTATCGTATGGATAAATCATCCCAAACTTTATAGGTTTAAGACCTCACTATTAAAATGACCTATGCCGCCGAACAAGCCTCAGCAAAAGCAAAAATCAGAAATCCTTGATTGGTGGTGATTAAAACTAGTCTGGAGTATTTTACTGCACTCATACTTAACTGTGATGAAGCTAATTTCTGCCATCAATCTCTTGAGAGTTAGCTGTTGCTGTTTCTAGTGCAGGCGTGGGGTTTGCAGGGATAAGTGTCTTAAAAAAAAAAAAAAGGGCAGAGAGTGGCTGCAAGTTTGTTGGTGACTGGGCTGCTCCTTATCCTGAGGTGACAGCCGGAGTTGTGCTGAGAGCCCAAAGCTGTTGCCAAGAAACCAAATGAACTTGCTCTGAACTTCCTAACACGTCTTCACCAAGGAAGGAGAAGCTACAGCTCAAGCTCACTTACTTCAGAGTTACAGCTGATAGCAGCCTTATGGACTGATCTGTGATCATGCTGGCACAAAATACTATTGGGAAATTGTAGTTAATGTTAATTATAGGGTTTTCCGTTTTAAAACTTCCTCTTTTGCATTGAAAGGCAACACAAAACACATTGGAGAAGTGCCCACTGACACAGTTCTTTTGCTCTTCTTCATTGACTGTCTGTTGAAACCAGAACAGAAGATTATTTGACTTGCATGTAAAAAAAAACAAACAAACAAAAAAAAAACTTTACAGTTCCAGATATTTTAAACAGAGCTTCCTGTTTCCAGTTTTGCAGTATTGATTCTTCCTTGAAGACTCACTGTGACAAATATTGTGTTTTTGGTGTTTTTAACATGTGGCATATTTTCTGATGATGGAGGACATTTAAGAAGAACATTAAACTCAATATTACTTTTCTTTGTATTTCTTTATTCAAAAAATTGTGAATCAAAAGCAGGCACAAAAAAAAGCCATTTGAAAAAGATTGTATTTGTGATTTAGAAAGTACGCAGAGCAGGGAACAAGCTCCATGTTCTGCTCCATTCTGATGCATCCACTTGTAGACACATGGATCAATGTTCATCTTCAGGTTTCTCGTCTGAGCTGGCATCTGGATCCAAACTGTACGAATGGAAAGCTCTGATATTGCTCGCCATTTTCGTTTCATCAGTAGTGTTAGGTTGGGGTTCCAGGGGCTGTAAGCTAGTGGGAGAGAGTGTAAACAGAGAGCTCTCAGCAACAGTCCACAACTCAGAGGTGAATTTTGAAAGAATTCCTGCCGCTTTGCAGAAACTATGTCCACGCGGTTTTTATTTTTATTTTATTGTGGCTAAAAACTGCATAATCATAAATAAAAGACCATTGGGAACACTTGATTGGAGTAGGACCAGAATGGGAGGACCACTTTTAGGTTCCTTTCATGTAAAAACAATTCCCTATTTCAGTTCAGGAGGCGGACACCAGCCCTAACTTTGAGGCTAATATTAACCTTTTGCTATAAAGAAGCGTATAGTTCAGGTTGACACTAAGACGCCGTGCTTCCGCAGGTTTTTTGCTGATGAACTGGCATTATTCCTCACTGGAGACCTTTCCTCTGCCTGTTCATGCTCTGGTCATTGTTGGTCTCATTTGATTAGACAAGTTTGTCCAAATATTTGCCTGGTAGTTTATGTTCCACTGACTGCAGTAGTAAGCTAGTAACTTTTACACCAGAGATCCGACAGAAAGACACAAATGTTGTGTAACCATTTCATAAAAGCAGCCAGGAAATGCCAGACCAGATGGAAATTTTGCCCTGACTCGGATGTACGTGCGTCAAAGCTTCAGGTAAAAGGAACCAACTTCATAGAATGAAGCTAAAGGTCCAAGCATTCTAGTAAAAATAATGATAATAATAACAATAATAATAATAATAATAACAATAATAATAATAATAATGGATTGGATTTATCTGCCCTACCCAGACGCTCAAAGCGCTTACATTGTGACCATTATTCATTCACTCCTCATTCATACTTGGTAATGGTAGCTACTGATGTAGCCACAGCTGCTCTGGGGCAGACTGACAGAGGCATGGCTGCCAGTTTGCGCCTACGGCCCCTCTGACCATCACCGGGATCATCCATGCACATTCACACACCAGTGGAGCCACACTGTACTGTACAGCAAAACCATAAAGGAAAAGACACTTGCCAAAGTACATGAAAGGCTGCTTGGAGTTTTCCCCCAGAGAAATAAACCAAAATACCACAACTATAAATTCAGAAAATAAAAGTCTGGATTTTTTTTTTTAAATAGTATGTATCATTTCTATTTAAAAAGGTGTCTTTACCTTTTATATACGTACATTTGACAGTTTTCCAACTTGTTATGCAAAAATATGTCTTAAAGAGTCAGTGGATCTTCAAATCAAGTGTTTCTGACAGTTGAAGGAGTTACAAAGAATAATCTAGATAACATATTTATATGAACTTCATTAATGCCCTTTCTAAAGAATAATAATAGGACAAGAGTTTCTTTTTTCAATGATTGGTTGTGCAGAGGTAACTTTTTTAAGAAGCAGGTTATACTGAAATCACAAATGTGAATATTTCTTCACGCTGGAATGAGAAAGATTCCAAAATACTTTTGTCTACGTTTGCACTCTTTTCATTTTGATTTTTATGTGGGAATTTTACTCTCATGAGAATAAGCAGAGAGTTCGGAATTCATTACTGAAATTTGTGTGTCTGAACCTGGATGGTATTTCAAACTCCTTTTTTAAACACTTCACGTTGCCTCTAAAATCCCATCGTCTTCTTCTGCTGCAATTGTAAGTTGTATTTTACACACATTTTTACACACATTTGCCAAAACAACTTTCAGTAAAACATCATTTGTTTAATGTGGGGTTTAAGGTGATCATGCACTTTTATTTTAACTATTTAGAAAAAAAGGACTAATCAACACTGACCTCTATATATATTTAGAACGTAATGTTTCGTAGCAATTTTTTCTAAACATCAGTGATTATTTCTGCCAAGAAGACTCAAAGGAAATGGCTGTCCCGTTTGATAAAATTTGTATAAAACATTATTCCAAAAGTGAGAAAACCTAGTTTGCACAAAATGTTGTATTTTCTCTTTGCCTTATTTTGCTTTAGAAAAACATTCAATAAATAGTTCAATAAATGTTGTGAAAAAGAATTTTATAATAGTTACAAATGCGATTAAAATAATTATGATTCAATAAATATTTTAAGGAATTGTATGTGTTTTGTGCCTTTTTGTGAATCTTCTTGAAAGAAAAAAACCTGTGTTCTGAATCAGAGCATTAAAATAAACTTCATAGAAGTTACCTAAATATTATATGTTGAAAATATTACTTATGTTTATGTTTCAGCAGTTGTTTTACTTTTTCTTAAGTGATTATTTGAATAACTGTTTGTTATTTCTACTTGAGAAGTATTCTTTTTTTAAATGTGGTGACTCGTGTTTGACAAAAAAAAGGTTAGCTGGTGAAATAATGTATTTTTCTGAATGTGCTTTTTTTTGTAAAGGCAACAAAGAATTATTGTAGTTTCCACAGTGGAAACTGAATGTATATGAGAATATACGTACATATTTCTAATAAATGTTCTCATAAACAATTAATGGCAGTGGATGTAATCAGCAGTGATATTAACATCTTTTGGTATTTTTAAGGATGTTAATACTGCTGCTGGCGGTGGTCTAAACTCACAGACAATTGTTTTGTTGTTGAGCTTCTGTGTTTTTAAAAGTCAGAGGACAAAACCTGCCACTCAGAGGTTAAAAAAAGGATTTAAATCCAAGTTTCAACTCACAACCAAACACACAGAAGCCGTTTTTAATCCATGTGAAGCTGGATTTCTGCCTCTCTGTCTTTTCACCTGCTCTCTTCAGGGGTCACCACAGCAAATCTTCTGCCCCCATTCATTCTTTTGCATCCATCCTGTTCACACCAACCATTTCCTCTTTGATTTCATCCATGAGCCTCCTTGTTCCTGAAGCAGTATTGAAGCAGTTGTGATTTTTAAATTCTAAGCTGAGTATATGCATGAAAGGCGGCATCTCTGGGATTTTAAGGCTTCACTGTTTATTGAAATCTGACAAGAGTTCACATTTCAAATGGAGGTAAACTGATTTTGAGTCTCTCTGTTCGATGTGTAACAACTGGTGACTGCAGTGTGAAAACGACCAGATTCCTCCATAACAGCTGTCATCGTCAGATTTACCTGCCTGATTATGTATACTGGTTTAGCTCAGCACTGTGGATGTTTTAAAATGACTGCTTTTGCTGTCACATGCTCATAAACATGCATGTGCTACATATTTTGTTTCCATCTAAAGGCAGGATGCAGCTCCATTTTTGCTTGTGAGAGATGTTGTGCACCCAACGGATTATTTTCTATTACATTTCTGACAAACATGAATAATGTTTTCAGTTTTTTCAAAAGTGCAGCTCTGTGAAAAAGGGGAAAAAAACAACCTAAGAAGTTCTTTGACTCTGCAATACTTTTTCTATAAAAATGTTTGATACTTAAAAAAATGTTAACATAAAATCAAATTATAGAAAGGAAAAATGGTTTTACCTTAAAAAAAATAAAAAAAACACAATAAAAAAACAAGAAAAACAACAACAACAACAACTAGGCACAGTAGATTTTCAAAAGTAAACCCGAACACTAACTTGTCAGATTTTCAGCAAAATATTTCATAACTTGAAGAAATTCTTTTTTTTTCCATTTTAGGAAAGCAGTGATGCATCATCAACACTTATTTATTTATAAAGTACCTTCCACCACCAGCCAAGGAGGCCCAAAGTGTTGGGGGAACAAAACGTACAATCATAAAAGAATAGAAAGCATTAAACACAATTAAAACATTGTAAAGACATAAAAAGAATAGAATAAAAAGCATAAAAACAATTTAAAACAGATATTAAAACCAGCACAATAGGGCTAGGCTGATGCTACAGTGCTGAAATGGAGAAACAATTATTAAAACTCTTTAAGAGTGTGATCTCTCTAATTGCCAGTGGCAACTGATTCCATAATTTAGGAATCAACACAGCAAACTCACGGTCCTTCCCAAATCTATATTTGGTTCTGCGAACCATTAACGCAAACTGGTTGGTGCAGCGCAAAGACTTTAGGGGGGAATATTTTAAAAACAGACTGAAGAGGTAAGACGGTGATGTACCTGGCAGGGACTTATTAGTAAAGACCAGAATTTTAATAAAAGCAAGTATTGCACTAGCAGCCAGTTCAAAGAGACCAAGATTGCTGTTATGTGGTCAAACTTCTTTGCCCCATGAATACATTGGGCTGCTGCATTTTGGAGCAGCTGCAGCCTGGCTATTGAAGCCTTTGGTAACCCAGCATACAAAAAATTTCAATAATTTAGTCTGGCAACGCAAATGCATGAGTGACTGTTTCAGATGTCGCTTCTGATAAAAGCTGGACCTAGTCACAGTGTTTATTTGGAGGTCGAGCTTCAGAGCTGCATCAAGTTAAACACCCAGGTTAGTGACTACAGACTGTTCAAAGGGGGCAAAAGAGAGGAGATCAAAACCATGATCTTTTCAACCACTAGGGGTAAACACAATTACCTCAGTTTTGCTTTCATTTAGGCCAAGAAAGTTAGCCAACATCCACGACCTAACGTCAACACTTGGGTCCCTTACATGTAGTAACATAAATTTGGCAGTCGTCGGCATAAAGGTGAAAGCTCACCAAATGCTTTCGAAACAGCATTCCCAGTGGCAGCAAGTAAATAAACAGCAGGCAAATGATGTAACATCATATATTCAGGATTATGTTTGGCATCATGTGAAAATATTTCTAGAATCAACGAGACTCATGTCATCACTAAAACACAGCTGCTTTTAGAAAATGATTTCTGGTGGAAGTTCTCCTGAACATGAAAACTCCACTTCAGTCTGTGTTTCAAGGGATTTTTCTGATTCATTTTGGATGAAACTCAACCATCGAGACAATGATCCTGGTCTGATAAAAATATTTCCCGAAGAAAACACTAAAAAGTTTAATTTACTTTAAGGACACTGTAATTAGAAAAAGGAGAAAGGTCAGCAACCTTGGTGGTTGATGAACTGTTTGAGCTTGTAAAGTTTCTTTTGATTTGTTCTAAAATTGCCTTTTATGCAGTTTTCAGCCCAAATAGAAAAAAAAAACAAGTCGTTATAGGACATAGCGGCAGCAGTTCATTAGAAAATCCCCTCTGAGATGTGTGTGTGTGTGTGTGTGTGTGTAAGTTTGTGTAAGTGTGTGTGGGTGGGTGGGGGGGGCGTTGTCACTGAGTAAACTTGCTCCCTTCCCATCAGTCATCTGTTTACATGCCCTCCTGCTGGCTCACAGTCCCTCACATCCCCAACCTAACATTACTGGGGCAAAAAAAAAAAAAAGCAGCAAACAATATTGGAGCTATCCAGACATACAGTTTTGATCCAGATACCAGCTCAGACGAAGAAAACAAAGACGTGCACGGATCTATTTGTGTGTGATGCATCAGAATGGAGCAGAGGGGGGAGCTTATGGCTTGCCGTAGTAGCTTGTACTTCACATTTACAGCATTTTTCATCTGCTCCCGATTCACAATGATTTGAAGAAAGAAATACTCTGAAAAGCAATTTTAGGCTACATTTTCTTTACATGTCCTCCATTATCAGAAATATGCTTTGTAAATTTTAATTAAGAGATTGCTGTAACAACAATAAAGCATCAAAAGTTCATGTTATGCTGCTTGATGGTTGAACCTCAATCGAAGTCAGTCGTTTGGGAAGAGATTCTAAGGACGACCAGCAGAGGCGCCAGCCGCACTGAACACACGAGAGTCTTTCGCTGGAGGCGAAACTTAAAAGATCCCACTTGTAGCACGTCTGATTCTTAAACCCAGATTGGAGCCATGGTATCTATGAATCCTTCAAAGGAAGAAATGCGCGGTGCGTTCTGACGAACCGAGCCCCAGAGGTTCCACTGCGTAAACGGGCGGATCTTAGGACCCGTGGATGCATCCGCGGCAGAATAATAAAAGTTGGGATGTGTGAGCTGTCGACAAAGCAGTCTGTGTCAAAGTGTGTGCAGCCGGTTCCTCCTCCGCGGCTGTGAGCAGCAGACTGCGGCAGCAGCCAGCTGCGCAGCTGGGCTGCGTTCACGTGCAGGAGGAGGAGTGAGCACTCTGTCCGCGGTTTCCGGAAGAGAGGGTGTGAAACATGGGACGTGTCTCGGGTCAGCAGCTGATCCTCCCTCACACCTAAAACAAGCAGCTGCCTCCCGGACTGTACGGCTGAACGGCCCGCCGTGGAGAGGAGCGACGCGCATCTAAACGGGACATCCCTCCCCGGGAGTGGAACGCTGAAGGGGCTCGATTGGGTGAGTGAAACTTTTAAAATAACCCAAACCCCGCTGTTGGCGTTTTTCCCCGGTGTTGTTTGGGAAGTGAAGCTGGAAATGTGGCTGCGCGCTGCGGACGGATCTGTGCGCGCGGGCATGCTGGCCGTGTTTTATTGATGCTCGCTCGCTCGCGGCTGCAAAGGGGGATGCTCTGCAGTTTGTTGCGCTGCGCCGCGGAGCTGCAGGGCTGCACGGACGAGGAGCGCGCGCGCACACGACGAGCCGTGGATCCTGAGCGGATGCTGCAAAGCTGCTGACATGTGGGAATTCTGGGCCCGACAGGTGGCTCCTGATCCGGAATACAGGAGTGAAATCTCCACACATTAAACTGATCAATTGACCGAACCCATTTATGGTTTCTGCGCGAAGTTTGGAAAGAGCTGCTCGGTCTCTCTTTGTGTGAAACCACTAAACCAGAACACTTGTCCTCCACATAGCTGGCTTTGCTGTTAAAGTCCTCACTTATGCGCTTTTGTTCCTGTTTTTGTCTTTTGTTCCGTTTTTTCTCTCCTCGCTGTCTGCACTTGGTGAAAAGAATTACGGTGCATTTTTGGGATATTTCCTCCCACACTTCCGGGCGGACCAACTGGCTCACTGTAGCGTGCGTCGTGGCTCGAAGCCAAGGCAACCAGGTTGGCACAAGGACTGCTGGAGTGCCCTCAAGTCAGTTTGTCAAATGAGTTCTGCAGAATTGGCTGCAGAACTGTGTCGCAACAGCACGCATGTTTTGAGACTTTAGCTGCTCATGGGGGCTTTTTTTTCCTTTTTTTTTTTTTTTTAATTTTTGTTTCAAATGCAGACAAGTTGCCATGAAGGGGCAGACAGAGAGAGAGATGGAAAAAAAACCGTTTGATGACGTGACTTGTGCATATTTTGTCATGTTTATTTATTTATTTTAAATTAATTTGGTTTTTTTTTTTATGCAAGAAGTGCAACAATCTAATTTTTTGTGTGCTGTACTTGACCTTTGGTGACCCACAGTAAAAGAGGATTTGAAAAAACAGACTCCCGGGTTTTTTTTTTTTTTACTCTGGGAAAACTATCTATTTCTTTAGCTCACTATTTTACTTTTTGGGGTCATTGGAGGCTATCTGACTGCTGAAAGGTGTGGGTGGTAAATAGTGTATATTTATATAGCAATTTGCTTCCTTCATCAAAGGCCCAAAGCGCTTTACAGTCCCATTCCCCCATGCACACACACATTGACACACTGTTCAGTGTATTGCATTGGTGGCAGTGGCTCTGGCGGTTGAGCAGGTCGGCCAATGATCAAAAGGTAGACTGTTGTTGTGTCCTTGGGCAAGATACCCCACCCTCCCTGCCTCCAGTGTGGCTCCACTGGGTTGTGAATGCGTATGAACGTCCTGGTGACGGTCAGATGGGCCGTAGGCGCAGACTGGCCGCCACGCCTCTGTCAGTCTGCCTCAGGGTTATGTTTAAACATACCTGATGTGTTTCGAGTCGTCCAAATTATTATTATTATTATTATTATTGGTCAAGGACACAGGCACAGC
The DNA here is from genome assembly GCA_023969325.1 of Oryzias curvinotus. Classification (NCBI taxonomy): domain Eukaryota; kingdom Metazoa; phylum Chordata; class Actinopteri; order Beloniformes; family Adrianichthyidae; genus Oryzias; species Oryzias curvinotus. The sequence continues at coordinate 9,790,075 of CM043719.1, read as the reverse complement.
AGGAATTGAATCTGCGATCTTCTGATCAGAGGTTGACCGCTCTAGCTCGGCACCATGGCCGGTGTAGGTGGGGTACATCCTGCACAGTTTGCCGGCCTATCTTAGGCCCTCCGGGAAATAAGTGGCTCAAAAGTGATGAGGGCAGAGGCAACACTGCAACTGTTTTTCTGGTTTGGCTGTATTATGCTCTTCATGCTTACAGAGCGTGAACATCTGTTCTATTTGTTTTATGAAACACAGCTTCACTTTTGGCCTCTTGTCATTTTCCATTTTATCCACTAACTGGTCCCTAGCTCTACATGGAATTGCAAGGAATTGGGATAAATCCTATTTCTTTTCTGTTCTTTGTTTTAGATTCAGCAAATGTTCATGTTTTTTGCAAACATTGTGCAGAATTGTGCCTGGTATATTTGTTATCATGATGTATAGGCAGGTTGAATCATAATGTAGATTTATATGCTTTCATATCAGCCTGAAAAAAACCTTTGTGGCTGACCTTTGTACAGAAGTGATTTTCTTCTTTGGATGAAGCTTTTATTCTGAAATGAAAAGTTCAGTCATAATGAATCTTTGCAAAGAAGTTTTTTTTTTTTTCTTCTTGTGGGCTAGCATGGACTTGTATCACAACTCTACAGAAAATGAAAAAAACAAACAAAACAAAAACAGCTGGATTTGCTGAGCTGGTCGTTCTGCATCTGCCTCCTCTGTGGAGCCGACTGCCAGTTCCTGGAATCCTCACAGCGTTTGCAGAACAGAACTGCCATGGAATCACTCCAGGTTTGCAGGATGAGCGACAAAGCAAACTCAAAATAACAGAGAAGCTTTCGGCTGAATAAGGAAGAGCAGAGGAAAAATGGCATGAGGTATTTTTATCTGCTGTACTTCTTTACGTACACTGCAATCCCTTCAGGGTCTATTGGCATTGAAATACTCAAATTCTGTTGTTTTTTGCACCAAACTCTGCTCCTTCTGAGCCCTCGTTTAAAAATAAACTAGCTTTTTTGTCAGGATGTGCACAGAGGTTTGCTTTTAAATAAAAACTTGATTTTGCCAGAACATTTAACATTAAAGTGGGGGAAAACAGATTTTACTGAAGTTTCCTATAATGATAAATAATACTTTTTATTTTTAGGGCACCTTTCAGACAGTCAAGGTCACATACATTAAAACACTTAAACACACAAAAAAATTAGATGGTGCAACAAAAACCCCAAAACAGTCATTTCTATTAAAAATCTTAACTATTCAATTTACTGTCAGTCGTTTTTTTTGTATCCTGCCTGTCTTAAATTCTAAAATGTTTGTCACAACTTGCTAATGGCTTCAGAGCTTTGTAAAAATCCATAAAGGTTTCTTTTTTTAACCACCTAACTGTCGAAAAGTAATAAATCAAAGAAAACAAAGAAGATAAAAAAATAAATAAAAAGGTGTCAATGTGCATTATGATGGTTGGTCTGTGTGTTTCATGCATATCTTTTTTTCATGCAGACTGATGCAAAGTATCACCTCAAATTTTGTTAGTACTCTGTTAAAATTCATGGAAGTGTTATTTCTTTAATGTTAAACATGTATATAATGATGGAAATAGCTGAAACAAAGCAGAATTACTCAAATATTTACTTCTAAAATAAATTAAAAAAATAATTTAGCAAACACATAAAGAAGAAAAACAAAAGTTTATGCTGAAAATACATGTTGTTCTGTATTTTCTAAAGCTTGATATCATAATTTTAATGTTCTATATAACCATCAGAACATCTGTTTTCCTTTAAATTAAAATACATATTTTTCCATAATCCGTGCAACAACATGTCTGCTGCAACTGAATACTTTGCCATCTAATTTCTAGACTCAACTACAAGTTAAGTACTTTCTGCAAAAAAATCAGGTCACTCTATCACAGCATAATTCTGTAATCCTTCTGAATAAAATGCTACAGCACATATGGTTACACTGTAAATTTACACTGTAAATCTCTCTCTCTAATCTGTGTCCTTTCTACATTTACATTCTAAATCCATTTTTGAAGGACTTTTGCCATCAGAATCAGAAGATGTGCCTTCATGGATCAGTCCCTTGATGGGAATACAGAAGAAAAAAACAGAAATGATAAAGTTGTGCTGTAGAGAAGAAATCCGTGACAGAATTGTCCACCTTAAGCCTGATGAATCCACTGTTACAATCACAGTTTAGCACAGAGGCGTTTGAGGAAGAGTTGGTACTTCGAAACACACCTGAGTGGACAAAAAAGTCAGTTTTTTTTTAAGGAGACGTCAGAAACTATGCAGTTGTCAACTAAAACCTTGAAGCAGTCGGCGATGTAAGTTCATCAATATGGCACTAAGAGCTTCTGTTGAGAAGCTTTTTTAGAAGCTGAGCAATGTCAACGCCTCACTCTTATCAGACATTCCTCCCAAGCTAAAGTGCAGCTGTCGAGCCCTTCTATTAAAAAAATGGAACGGATGCTACAATAGACAGTAACTATGGGCAAATGTCAGGTATTTTTTATTTATTTATTTATTAAAGAATAATATTAAAGTTGTTTTGATCTGATAAATTAAAATACTTAAGAGGTATGTGCACTTTAAGGCAAACTTTTTTTTCAGAGCAGATAAGGGTTTCGAATGAGATGCATTGACATTTTATCCATCTTAGCCATTTATTTTGTGCAGCTTTAAGCTTTATATTCTTTTTTTTTTAAACCACATATTGTGTAACTCCTTTAGACAGACATGTAAAAAAACACAAGTTATCAAGGACATAGTCTCTTATTTAGTTCAAACCATATCTGGAAGGCAGGAGTTATCTTGTTTCCATTGGGGACCATAATTCTGAGCTTATCGCCATGTCAGGTCCCTTCGAGGTGAACTCTTGTTTGACTTTTGTATGCCTCCTTTAGGTCAAGTCCTTTTAAGACAACACTATCTTATCTGAGGCTTGCAGAAGACGCTGATTTCACCCTAAATGCAGGCCTCATAAAGCTGAAAGAAGACGAGGCAGAACTGTTAGAAGAACCAAAGTCACACAGATTCTTTTTTTGCCTTCGAGACACAAATCACAAATGATTAGGTCTGACCTTTATTACATACAGTTAGTGTGGAAGCATGTGTGATGCTGAATGTGGACTCGACTTGATTTAGTCCACTGCCATTGTTACAAAAGAAAAAAAAATCCTAATAAAAAAAAATGAAAATCCGTCCAAAAGGAACACGCTAAAGCAAGTTTTATTGGTTGCCATATAGAAAATTATCCCCCCTAAAAGAATCTCCAAAAATGATTTCTTTTTGCAAAAATAACTCAAATGCATAATTATATTCACTAAATGCACAGTAGTAGTTTGTGATTTTTCAGAATCTAATGGAACCTCCCTTTGTTTTATTGTCTGTAGATGGAGCTCCTTTTGATCATTTAGCTATATGTTTCTTTTGGTTTTTTTGGAGAAGGATTATGAATCTATAAAATATAAAAAGTAACATTTTCCTTTCTTATGCAAAATCTGAAAGTATCAAAAGTTTATGTCGATAAAAGTCAAGCACAATTGCCTTGTATATTTTATATATTTATTACTTCCTGCTGTTGTTTTCATGTGTTTTCACATTCTATTTGGAAGATTGGAGAAACACATAGCCAACCAATATTAATTCATAGAGTTGCTGGAACCTATACTGTTGGGTGAAGGGAGGGTACACCCAGAACAGGTGGCCAGTCTGTTGCAGGGCCAATATCAATTCCTTCTGTGACAAAACAGGCCATAAGGGTTATGCTTACTAGAAAACACAAAGAGATCTTTCATAAAACCAGGATTTATTCAACAAAAAGCTAAGACCCTTCTAGAACAGACTTGAAAATAAATTCTATATATTTCTCACAGGTTTTGTTTTTACCTTAGTGGATTAAAATCTCAAATGGTAAATGGCGTATACTTATATAGCGCTTTCTACCCTCTTACGAAGGCCCAAAGCGCTTTACAGTCACAGTCCCATTCACCCATGCACACACACATTCACACACTGGTGGCGGCTCCGCTGCCGAACACTGGCGCCAACCTCCCACCAGAGGCAAGGTGGGGTTCAGTGTCTTGCCCAAGGACACTTCGACACATGGGCGTGCAAGGCGGGAATCGAACCTGCAATCTTACGATCATGAGTCGACCGCCCTACCACTGCACCACGGCTGCCCCTTACCTTAGTGGATTAAAATCTCAAATAGAGGTTCAGTTTGAAAGGCCTATTTGCTAAAACCTTTGAGTTCATAAACAAGGTTTGAGGATATATTTTTTATTTACAAACCGCAAAACTGTGTTGATGTGGTGGTGCAGTGTTTAGCACGATCTCCTCACAGCAAGAGGTCTTAAGTTCAAGCCCCCGTGGGAACCTTTGTGTGTCGAGTGTGTATGTTCTCTCTGGGCATCTGTTTTTTTCGTTCAAGTACCGTAGACTTGAAATTGTTCAGAGGTGTAAAATAAAGAATTCTACATCTCTGTCTGGTGTTGCATTGATCTAAGAGCTCATTCAATGTGAATTCGACCTTGGCTACAAACACCTGCAAGAGCGGTTCTAATGAACTAGATGAAAAGGTGGAAATGAACTCAAACACCTGGAGAAGTCGTCTTAAGAGAACCAGAACACATTTTTACTTACCATGTTTTTTGGTTTTTTTACAGTAAATTGTATTTATTATTGTCAAAGGCAGCACAGTATAACTACTGTTGGAACATTTACGGTAACTACTAGCAGCTGGATGCTAGTAACTATTGTAAAGCATTTTTTATAGCTTCATTACTGTAAAATGAAATACAGCAGAATTTCTTTGTACTGTATTTTGTTTTACAGTAGTATAACTGTAAAACAAAATACAACAAGGTTTCTGCGTACTTTATTATATTTTACAAAGCTGTAAAGCTGTAAAATGCTTCGCAAGAATTACTGGTATCCAGCTGCCAGTAGTTCCTACAGTAATTCTAATGTATTTCACTTTGAGTTGTACTACTGTAAAATGAAATACAATAGTTACTGGCATCCACCTGCCAGTAACTTACTGTAAAATCTACAGCAACTATTTTACAGTGTATGTATAGCACTAAAGGCTAAAAGAGGAAACTGGACTGAAGTTTTATGTGTTTGCAATATCGTTTGGGTTGCAAGAAGTTATTTTTGCTGGCTTAAAAAAGAAAAGTGAAAGAAAGACTAAGGTTAGCTGTTCACTCTTTTCCTTTTAAATGTTTATAAAATTGAGGTTGTTTGCGGACTATGAATTAGTTGTTTAGTATTTGTATGAATGAAAATGCATTCACAGTAAATTTAACTTAAATGTTTTTAAAATAAAATAAAGAACAATTGAAGCTCATCATTTAGTTCATTGCAGTTTTACACCGAATTAAACACTCTTATTGCACAAAAACAAATTTCCTAAACTAAACTATTCTAAACGTAATTCATTTTGCAGGAAAACCTGGAAAGATCTCATTACATTAGAATATTGATATTATTTTATACAAATAAAGAAACCCAAGTTTTCATTATTTATTTGAATAAGATTATTCATTTATTTTTTTATTTGACAAATTTGAGGTCTGTCCAACCTAAAGAGCATAAGACTTTCTTATTCAGGATTTTTCAGTTCCCCCTTAAAAATAAAGCACCTGAGCTTCAGGCTACTTGTCAAAGATGCTGAAATCTGAAAATCATTAGAATCAAGCTGAGAATCCATACATTTTTTACACCATGCAGCAAGCCAGTAAAACAAGAACAAAAATAGTTGAGACAATAGTGATTGAGAACAAAGTGACAGCAGGTGGAAAGTCGATTTTTGTGTCAGTATCTGTCTGGATTTTTACAAAAACCTTATCTTTTATACAATTTCCTTAACCTTTTACGTAACCCTTGTGCTATCCTAGACACTTTAACATTGGGAGTGGGGTCATCTAGACCCACTAAACAGTGCGCTGAACCTTTTTTCTTCAATGATTTGTGATCTTCACTGGTGTCCATGGATGACATGAAATCCTCTCCACCTTTATCCACCTTTGTCATGGTAGGGAAAACACATCAATGTTAGGGTGGGGTCATAGGATAGCACAAGGGGTAAAGCTAGTTGTGTTTCACAAATCATTATGTCTCAATTGTGTTACTGTGAATAAATAGCTAAAAATAAAATAAAGTGTTAGAGAGGAATCAGGTAGGATATCCTCTTTTAGCAGTTTGACGTCTTTGTGATGGAGTTGTTGACTATAAATCCAAAAAGGTCTTGTAAGTGTTGAGGTTCTGCTCTTTATCATGTTGTCCAGTTTTGTTGTGCCACTGCCTCTGAATGTGTCTTATCACAACAGAAGACCTCAGAGATGTGTAAGCTTCACCGCAGACATGCAGTAGTTATGCAACATGGTGAAGAAATAAAGATCCAGCTTCCTCAAGAAGACAAGCCTCTTCTGTTCCTGCTTGTAGACCGACTGGCGGTGCTTGTCCCTCCAAAGAGTTTTAATTTCAAACAGTTAATTGATTCTGCTGGTGGACGTCTGCATACATGTTTATAATGAAAAGGATCAACCTTTTTCTTTTCATTGTACTGGACACTTTTATGCAGTCATGCAAGCTGCAAGAATTGTTTTTTGTAGGAAGCTAACCATCAACGTTTTCAAATGTCATGACAGTAAATCTCACAATTCCAGTTCTTCCAGTTCTTCCAGTGGACTGACACACTTTTTGTTTTATTCATTTTCTAAAAGGCTAATCATTTTGTTCATATAGATCAACTGACCCAAGTCTTTATATTGGTGAAAATTTAAATGAGGAATCTCTTCAGTGCCTTTATTGTCTGATAATTATTAACTGAGGCATGACTAAACAAGAATTCCAGGATTAGAACATGACTCAGGGTTTTCACAGTTTGCCTGATATCAGCCTTTGCAGAATCCAAGTCTCAGAGAGAGCAGCCTCCCGTTTCTCTTTGTTTGTGACCTGCAGTCGGTTTCAAGTGAAAGAAACGTGGCGGTGGCGAGTGTTTTTTTTCTGGTGTTTGGGAATAAAGGACTGCATGAATACATTTACAGGTGCTCATTAGTTCATTTTGTACAAAACGCAGCGCCTCGTCTTCATGTTAGCCTTCATTATGCAAAGCATGACCGGTAAGCACTCTGGGAGTTCTTAGATCTCTCAGTTAACCTCAACCCAGCGCTCGACTGCACTCCACCCCACTTGCACTTCTCCCCTGTTTTCATTAGTCTGTGTGGGAGACCAGCATGAATAGGAAGCCCACTGGGAGCCTGCACTAGCTAATGTGCCGTATCAGAGCATGTTCAATTGGAACATCATGTCCAAATTATGGCATGATGAAAGCACAAATGAAGAAAACCATTTCTTGATTAACATGTTTTTTATGGAGTTTTGGCACATTTTTTAGGGTTTTGGTCTACTCTTTTAAAGTACATCTGTTTTTCAAAGCAGTTTTTATGACCAGATAATTCAAACTGCTGTAACTTTATTAGTACAAGTGAGACAGTTTAAAATGTTGTTTTGTTGCCATGTTTGAGAGTTTAGTCAATGCACTAAGGAGTAGTTGGGTGAATTTTAGTGGCTGGATGGTTTAGTTGGCTGCGTGAGCTGAATCCATGTGGGTCCTTGGGCAAAACCCTTCGCCTTGATGCCTACCTACATAGCTACAAGTGGGCCCAAGTCTGTCCCCCCAACCTAGATGAAATACAGGGTTGTGTCAGGAAGGGCATCTGGGATAAAAATCTTGGCCAAACCACCTGAAGGAATCAGTGAAAGCTGATTTACTGGGGTGACCCTTGAAGGGAAATGCCAAAAAGGGAACAACAACACCAGGACATTAGAATTCTGAAACAGTAAGAAATTACAGGACTCTCCTCTTCTCATTTGGTTTGCTTTCCTTGCTAAATAAAACCTGAAGATTTAAAATTGGATGTCGACCATAGAACCAGGCCTGTCCAGGAAGTATTCCGCCTTCACCCAACAGTAGCTGGGAGAGTCTCCAGCAATCCGATGACCCTGAAAGGGATTTAGCAGGTTTGCAAAATGAATCAATGAAAATCCAGAAATTTCATATTTTCCTTCTTGAAAAAAAGACCTTTGCAACAAAATTGCGCATTTATAAAAAAACAAAAAACAAATTGGCTTCGCATTGTAAGTTGGTTGTGTTACTCTTGGCTTCTCTGTGTGTCAGCTTGAACAGGAGGTCTTAAAAACATGCAGAAAAGTAACACTAAGCACAAACACGTGTGGTTAAAAATGGAATATGCATATTGCTGCAATTTTCAACAAAAGCCCACACAGTCGCAGACACATTTATCACACAGTTGGTTTGCAACAGCTTAGCTTTGCACAGACATAATGTCATGTGTATTACCAGATGCTATTTTCTTTGTTTACATCTCCTTCCAGAGGTGTGTGTGTGTGTGTGTGGGCCTTTGATGCACTAAGCATCATGTGCAGATGCATAAATGGAAAAATAAAGATCCACAATGTTGCAGAAATGCTATTAGCATTGTCTGCTACAGACACTGTGCTTCTAACAGGACGCAGAATAGTGTTTTGCAAGTAAAACAATCTCATTTGCAAGTGTTTTATTTGTGTAGGCCCTTATCAAGGTCCGTTGTGTGCATGGCTGTTGGTGACTATTCTTTCAGCTGCAGTATCAGATGTAGATGTATTAATTACATTTTCCTGGCGGTTTATTCCTCCTCGTGTGTTTGGATTAAAATTAATTTGTTAATGAGTTCTCAGTATATTTAGCTTTGAATTATTTTATTTCAGCCAAACAGGCAGCGGACATTTTCTTTTCGGTTTTCATTCTTAGCTAAAAATGAAAACTAAAGTTTGAGAGTCCTTTTTAAACATGTTCTGTGGTGATGCAGAAAGCTCAGGCTGATTGTTTTCTGCTGCTCGACAGTGACAACGTTGCTGGGCGACGAATTGGATCTCACAGCTCCAAAGACGAGCTTGTGGTTTCAAAGAGTCCTGGCAGTAGAAAAGAAAGAGTTTAAAGCCCGGCTCACAGTCAGCCCCTCTTCAGCGTCTCTGCATGACTCTCGTCTCTGTCTGCTTTGGTGGCCTTACTCGAGCCCTGATATCTTTGTGTGGAGAAGCTTGACTTTTTTTTTTAAATAAAATCCCAAAGGAGGAAGAATCAGAACGCAAAGTTTCTCTGCTTGTGTGCTCCTCTCACAAAAACACTCAAGGTTTTTTTTAAAGAAAGTATTGCATCTCGATTTATGGCAGACATTCGTCAACAACTCAAAGCAAATAGGTTTACTATGAGCTTTTACAAGAAATATGAAGCTACTTAAAAGTGTGGTTCTGAAATGATTTGTATAAATCTGCTATAATAAGACCAGTAATAATAATATTGACCTGTATAAACTTAGAAAAATACCTTTTAAGGTTAAAGATCTTTATCATAGAAGTGTTCTGGCCAAGATCAGCACAAGTTAGCTGCTGTTTTATTTCTGTATTTAAAAATCAATATTTAAAACAAGAAAAATCTTTGCCAAAGTCTTAGTTTTATGATGCTACAAAATCCTTGATCAATTTTGAATGCAGGATAAAAAAGAAAAAAAGAATGTGATCCATTAATCCAGATTACAGAGTCAGTGACTAACTTGGTGATGGTTCACAGCAGTTTTTTCATTTTACAAAACAAAACTAAATTTAGCATTTCATCTCAAGGTTACCTTTGACAGTTAAAAGCTGAATAAGCTGTGATGGTACACCTACTTTATGAAAATGAAGGCTACTTTGTAAGGTTACAACATGTGTTTCTTTTTTTCTTTAATAATATTATAAAAATTACTTGGACTGATCCTTGTTGTCCCCCTCTATGAACAGGCAATGTTTTTCTGTTGCAAATCTATCTGCCAAAATGTACTAGCCCTGGTCTGAGTTAAAAATTAAAAGAAATACAAACAACCTATTACAGGAGCTTGTCAACAGGCTGCTGGTATTTAGTCTATGTTCAAGTTTTAAACCATGATCTGTTGTGTTGTTTTTAAAGGAACTATCATTTTTTACTCTGCCAATTATAATACCGGTAGTTTCTAATTCTCAAAAGTAATTTACATCAAATAAAGAGCATTTTTCAAATGAAAAGCTCTCTGAAATCTTCAAAAATGTGAAAGTGTTTGTTTTATCAAACGCCCACTCCGATAAAATGGGTTTTTTAACATGCTACAAGAACATGTTGTTGACATTGAACATGTTTCTGAGTGTTTCTTTATTCAAATTGTTGTGAATCAGGAGCAGATGCAAAAAAGCAATTTGAAATTAGATTGTATTTGTTTCAAGGAAAATACGCTGGGCAGGCCACAAGCCTCCTGGTCACAACTCAGAGGTGAATTTCTGATGAACTCCTGCCGCTCTGCAGAAACTATGTCCTAGAAAACTATACAGGTTCTGTAATTTTCCCTAAAACAACATAATCATAATTTAAATAGCACTGGGAGCACTTTTACAATATATCAAAAGAAGAACAGAGTGGGACATTAAAAAGACAAAATTGTTTTTTACTGGTAGACATGTGAAAATCATGTGTGGCTAATGTCAGGGTCAAACCAGGTCACAGGAGGAAATGGCTTTAAGTGGCCGTGAAAAAGCACTGATTGATATGCAGCTAATTGCATTCATTAGGGTATAATCCTCAGTCATTAGCATGCTGCTGTTTAAAACACCTACTGTATACAGTAAATTACACTACCATGGTGTCACACATATGTGCAGAGAGTCAGGTTATGTTACTACACATGGGAGAAGGGCTGAGGGTAAAACACCTGTGATTATGTGAGCAAATCTTCCTGCTCATAGTGTCTGCATTTTTACTTCTGTCTGTGATGAATGAAGGGGAAAGGTGGATATGTTTGCTGGCAGCTGCTTTGTTGGCAACTTACCAGTCTCATAAAACATTAAGATGCAGTCAGCACCGTCCCCGTCTGCACCAGGACTCACGGGGAAACCTGGAGCAGCCCGAGGAGGAAAAGAGATCAACGGGATGTTCATGCTCTGTGAGGGATTTAAAGTATCACTCCCAGGGGAAAGGATTAATGGCTTCTCATTTTCCGCTGCGATAGATTAATCCTCTGAAAGTTCACATCAGCAACAGTTTGCAGCATCTCTATAGTTCCAGTTCTGGAGGAAAATTTCCTCCTAAAAGAGAGGAAAAAAAAATTCAAGCTGGTTCAGAAATCCTCTGGACGGCATAACATTAATTTATAGGCAGAGGGGCCATGTTGAAGACCTGTTTGTACTCTAGTACCTAGATCTGTTCATAGCTTTTATCTGTCAGATAAGTCTGGGAAGAAGAGATTAATGATAAAACAGGTTTCTTTCCAGCAAAACCCTTCATCAGGTGACAATCCTTGAACTCCTGGAAGGCTGACTGTCAGTGTGAGTCCAGCAGGAATAATTGGCTCATCCACCTTGTCCACTTGCACTTCTACATCCTCTGTAATCCTGGGCTTATTATTGTCTCAGGCAGCCAAGCTCAGAGAGGGTGGCCTTGGATTTGTTTGGGATTGTCCCAGAGTACATTTCTGTCCAGTTAGGCTGATCGTGGATTCTGACCAGAGTCTTGTTAGAGAAGCAGGACTGCCTAAATCAGACCACAACAGGTCCATTCACTCAGTCTGTTTCTTTCTTCTCTGTAACCCTAGTTTTTTTTCTCTGAGTGAATTGTACCATCAGAAAGAGAACAAAGGGCTTCTGTCCTACTCTGCTGAACTGCTGTACCATCTAGTGAGGGTGAACTAGAACAGAAAATATCCTCTTTAGTACAGACAACTGTTGACGGTCAGCTTTTTAGATTGGGATGCTATATTGTTTCTAAAAGTCATAAAAAGAATGTGCAGTTTGATGGATATGTGGAGCTAGCTAATGCCAAACTGCAGAAAGATGTGTTTAACAGGTTTACCGAGACACCCATTTGAGTTTTGTACACTTACCTACTAATCCTGTGGGTTAAATTAGAGTTCCAGAGATTAGTCAGTGACAGATAAACATTTGAAGTTTGGACTCTTGACAAAGGTGCAAGTTATATTGGCACAGTCAATATTTTTGTGCTTCATAAATCCTGCTGCCTTTATACAAAGCAGCTCTTTAATCGGCACCTGAGGATTTTTTGTGATACTCTGGACCAGGATAAAAAAAAAAAGCTATACAGTGGAGCAAAAACAGAATTTGGTTGTCACAGACACTGCAAGTTGTCCTGCTTAACAAAATGAGAGAGGTCTATAATATTCACCAATATTATGGTGCAAAAAAATAATATTTGGTCAGTAGCCGAAGTTCATCTCAGTCTTTGTAATGGTTGTCAATGACAGTGGTCAAATGTTTCCTGTAGGTTTTCATCAGGTCTGCACACACTAGCTGTGACACTAACAGTGATGTTTTTGAACTGTTGCTAGCCTATACAAGTTTTCAACTCTCTCTACAGATTTTCCATTATATTGAGTCCAGGGACTGGCTACGTCACTCCAGAACCTTGAAATAAATCTTACGTAGTCAGTCATTTGTTCCTCGGGTAATAATTTGGGGTTCATTGTCGTGCTGGAAGATCCAGCCATGTTTCATTCTCAATTCTCTGATTTTTGTCCCAAATCATACCATGCATGGCTCCATTTATCTTTTTCTTAATACAGATCAGTCGTCCTGTCCCCTTGGAGAAATATGGTCCCAAACCATGATGCTTCCACCTCTGTGCTTCACAGTGGGTTTGCTTTTCTTGGCATACATATCAGCATTCTTCCCTATGAAGGTAAATATGCTCCAAAAAGAATGCACTCAGCCGTCGCCCAGCACCTGGCAGCCGCGGGGAATGCATTGATCTAATCTAATATATTTTTTCAAATGTTAATACATATGATTTATAATGAAGGTGCTCAATAGCCCTGACCCTATTGTCCTGCTACAACAAAGATGATTTTCCTGCCAACGGACCGTCACCAGCCGTCTCGCTGCATGTCTGCATTTAAAGCATGAAGAGATCATTTCTCGTTAAAATGCAGGAAAAAAAACTTTTTTCTTTAGAAATGCATTTGTAGTTCACTCTCTGTGTTAATACAAAATGATTGAGATACGTCTGTCACATTTGAGCGTTTATCAGAAGAGTTATTGAAGCAGTAAGTCCGAATCTTTGAAGACCTTTCTAACTTTATCAAATCCTCTGAAAGCTGCACTCTGATTGGTTGACTCCGCCTCCTCTAATACTCCCTCCCCCCCAGTTCCATTTTCAGACACAGATTTCTTGCCAGAAACGTGTAGATAAAGAAGTACTTTTTTTTTTTTTTTTTAATCTTTTCTGGCCCGCGATCTACGCTCATGTCCTTGAAGATCGATCGCGATCGACGTAATGAGCACCCTTGATATAATATATACATGCATAATATATATAATGATGTTAAAACGGGTTGTGGCTCCGGGTGCTTTTTATTTCATTAGGGGCGGTCCCAAATGGCTCTTTGAGTAAAAAAGGTTGCCGACCCCTGCTAAATGAACACGTGCAAATGGGAATTTGTCAGTTCACAGCAGAAGATTTTTACACACAGATGCAGATTTTTGGTGTGCAAGTTCTCACATTCTATATTACAAGTTCTCACATCAAATCTACAAGTGCATTCTTTATGGATCATATTTACCTTCATACTTCCCCTCCCAAAACAATGAGTGGCATTTATATAAAAGAGTTCAATTTTGCTCTCATCTGACTTCATGACATTCTTTCCACCCTCCTCTGGATCATCCTGATGGTCTCTGGAGACCTTTAGATGGGCTTGGACATGTGCTGGTTTGGAGAAACAATGTGATTTTCCAGATTCTTTTTTTGGTTACATTCTGTCTCTTACAGTTAAAGTGTATTGATGATGAATATTACAACCAGTTAAGCTTTTAAAAGGGACAACCTACAGAATTGTTTAGTCTTATTTTGTTAATGTTGTGCTGGACTCTGTTGTGCAACCTCAGCAAGCTTGGTACTAAACTGCATCTGCTACAGCCAATGATGCCAAACATGCCTGCTGTGATCAGTCATCTATACCTTAATAGGGTTACAAAAATCAGTCAATAAAAGCCTTGTGGCACAACTGATTGTTCACAAAGTGTACTTCAGATAAATAAAAAAGGAAACATTTGGTTTAATCTATTTTCTCAAAACAAAAGTGGCTACAGCACATTCATGCTGTAACTGGTATCTTTTATTTTTTCATTCAAAATCATTAAATAATTAGTGATTATGATTACCAACAATATTTAAAAACAATCCTAGACTGTGATACTCAAGGATTTATCTGTTGACGAATCATTTTTTTGGATCAACCCACAAGTCTTGGAAGATAAGGTAGAAGAGCTGAATCTGACTTCTTTTGTGTTTTTAATGTATTTAATATTTGCAACAACTCAGCAACCTGTAATCTAAGGTTTTTCTGGGATCCAGAGACTGCATGTTCCGACCGGATTCATATTTGGTTAAGCAGCATATCAACATTTGCTTTGGGGCAACGCTAAATCAAAGTTCTTCTGTACTGAGATGCACAGTATGTCTGTAAACATACTAATGTTGTTTGTGTGTGCTACAGCATGAACTCACAAATATGCAGCTCATGACTGCCAGATCCAAACCATTATACACAATCATTATGGGCTGTAACCAGCTGACTACAAGTAAAAGGATTTTCACTCATTTTACAAACCAAGAAGAAACATCTTGAGTCCTTTAAATAGCACATTTGCACTATACAGCTAATCCCCATGTTAATCTAATAAACTGAACAAGTTCCGTTTTAGCAGAAAAGCCCTGGAGAAAAAGATAAGTGCACTTGTATGTGTACAGCAGGATCAAATGCTTAATCCCTTTGCAAAAAAAAGGGAAAACCAGTGTTTGTGGGTGTTTGTGAGTGGGCAGGTGTGTACATCAACACAAGAGCTGCTCAGATCCACACGGTTCCCTGCTTTTGCTCCGTCTTCCTCCCAGGACCAGGAGGAGGCTTTTACAGAGCCCACAGTGCTCACTCTTCCTGCGCTTATTTTATTCAACAGCTAATGCAACCCATCCTCTAGCTGAGGAAGATTAAATGTGACAGGTAGAAGCAATGCGAGGAAGACCTAATCAAGCCGTAGGCCCGGAGAGACTAGAAGAGAAAAAAAGGCTGTAATTTAATATAGAACAATCGTAGATGGTTTGAATTTCATTTTTGGGTCATTAGGCTTTTGGGTTTGGATTAGGGCGGAGGGCAGAGCGAGTCTTAAGTCGCGCGTAAACTCTGATGTGCAAATGGGATGTGCCTTTCTTTTGTTTTTTAACTCACTCAACAGCATCGACATTATTTCCTATTATTTCTAGCGACTCGTCTGATCAAATACTTTGAGCAGATGACAAATGTTGACAGGAAAGTGCTAAAATATGAGAACACAATGAATGTTAATCAAAATTATGGTCATTTTCAATTGTACCATGTATCACCCATTAAGGATTTAAAACCCTTTAATGATGTTTATCCACTGCAGTGCAGTTTAATGATGAAACATGGAGTTAGGAAAACCATCAGCATGGGCTTTTTCCAAGATGAATTTGGAATAGAATTTAGAAATAAAATTTTATTTGATCCCAAATTGATTGGTTTTTCATAGTTTAAAAAGCAGCAGATAATAATAAAAACAACAGATAATAATAGATAATAAACAACATCAAAATACAATAAATACATTCCAGTAAAACCCAAGGAAATGTCCAGGGTCTATGAGACGTTGTAGAATTTAACATATTTAGAGCTTACATCATTTTAAAACATGTGCAGAAAAAATCAAACCTTACCCTTTCAGCTCCTACTTTTATCCACAAAATAAACACATCTCTGTTATTGACCATGTATGTGTTTTGTCACCTCCTGGCCCCAATAAACTTCAATTTGTTGAAAAAGAAATCCATCAAACCCAGTGACCCTGAAACAATAAAGGTTATGGCCAATTTTTTTTTTCTTCTTTACCAACAAAAAACTTAATAAAGCTTTAAAATGATAGTTTGTTCTTGTGTGTTTACTGTATTTATTGTTTTACTTCCTGTAATGTTTTTATTTGCTTTCTTTGCTGGCAGGGACTCAGCCATTTTTACCATTAACACTTCTGCATTGTTGTTTGTCTATGTAATAACACTTCTAATCAATAGGTGGCAGTACAGTCACGGATGCTGACATCGCAAACTTACAAGCAATTGGCTTTTAAAATTTACATCTTTTTTTTAGCCCATGTAAACTTGGTACCTTTAGAAAAAAACACGTACAGGACAGACCAAAGGTTTGGACACACCTTCTCATTTAAATGAATGCGAAGGTGTGTTCAAACTTTTGGTCTGTACTATATAACCGATGTTAGTGTTGCATTTTAAAATTTTGTTGTACATTTAATGAGACCAAAATTCCATCTAACATCACCCTGAAACAATAATGGCTAGAACTGATAGATTAGACTTTTTTAGCTAGAATTTAGTGTGACTCAAGGTAGTGACAAAGAAAGGAAGGGCATGCAATGTTTGACTGAGCTGCAGTGTTTTTGTTAAATTGGTCAAGATGACATTGACAACTGGAGCGAGTGAGTGTGACATCACCCCTAGAAAATGGCTGTGTCTGAATTCCTTTACTACTCACTATATAGAGCACTATAGTGCGTTTGCCATTTTGTCCGAATCTACAATTCCAAAATCAAGTGCACTAGAAATTTCCCAGAAGTCTCTGTGAAAAACCAGCCGTGTTGGGTAAATTACTTCTGAAAAGTAATTGATGACTTAACTTAGTTACTGGATCAAAATCGAAATTATATTACTTTACTCATTACCTAATTTAAAATGTAATTAACTAGCCATTACTTTACTTTTTTCCTCTCATATGTAAATTTGCAAGGTAAAAACAGCACAAACAAGATCCTCTTGTCTTTCATTCAACTTTATTTTCAAAGCTATGACCTCATGCAAAGTATGAACCTGGTTCAAGACATAACCTGGTTTTATTAGAATTCAGACAACAGTGTAAAAAATGACACAAAAATAAGTTACAACACATGGGGTCTATGCCACTACTCAAAGTGAGATGATACTGTTACAGCTACATTTATGTATATCAAATCTGAAATTAAGCAACTCCTTTGAAAAAAACAATAACAATTTAATGCCTCCATGTTGATTTTTGTTGACTTTAGGTTTTCCATTACAATCAGTTGCACCTTCTTTCTCTCTACGTCTGCCGTTTGTGTACAGTTCTGCACTGCTGTGAGACTACCGAACTACCCCCACCACACACACACACACACACACACTCTGCAGAGTGTATTGAGCGCCAACTCATATTGACCAGAGACGCAGTCATGTGCAGCTTAGAGAGAAAAAATAAAGTAAGGGTGAAATATTTAAAAAAAAATGACCCCCAGGAAGGAGTCGACTCTTGTCTTTTACACCAAAGGGCGGCTTTAGGGTTGTTTCATTCACAGGCGACACATCAGTATTTGGGGCGGGGCTCTTTTATTTAACCGAGAGAAAATGTCAGAGCCTACAAAACCTAAGTAACGAAGTAACGAGGGTTTCTATAGTCCAGTAATTGTAATTAATTACTGAAATTTGAACTGTAATTCGTTAAGTTCCTCCATTACTGTCAACAGTAAATATATTACAGTAATTTGTTACTTTGTAATCCGTTACCCCCAATACTGAAAACCAGTGTGCATCAATGCTCACTAATGTCGAATATAGACCAGACATTGGTAAGCAGTGATTATTCCAAATCGCTCTGAGTCGACGTTTCTATTGCAATCATTTTCACCAATCAGGAGTGAGCTTGTTGGAAGCCCACACCCCTTCCACTCGAAATAGGGCTCGGGAGAATCTGTCAAACGTTTTCAAACACTAAAGACCACATACTTTAGTGAGGCATCTGATTGGTCGACTTGAACTACAGAAAAAAATATCATGAAAAAAATTAATAATTACCAAGAACATGTTTAAAAAAGGTAGCAGAGCTAATGGTCATCCTGACAAATAGAATGACTTGAGTAATAGCTGTTAATTTCTCAATTGAAGTCTATGGGGTATTAGCCTTTATGGAGGCAATAGATACTTCCAGTTTGGAATGTCAGGGGGAGGAGTCATTTAGTCCAGTTCTCTTATTCAGTCATGATTGTGGGTCAGAGCCCAAATTTGGATCCTCCCTCAGGGTCCTGAAAGGAAAAAAAAAACAGTAACAACACAAAAGACTACAAGAATGCAGCATAGAAACCCAGCTCTGGGCTGTCACGCTAATGCTAAATAGATTGTGAATAAGTCTAAAGGCCCGTACACACCGGGACGAATTTCGCCGGCGTTTTTCGTCGGCGAAATTCGCCTCGTGACTAAACAAAGGGCACCAATGAGAGTGTGCACACCGACGCGAAAAAACGCCACGCGTCAAAGCGTCAAAAAAAAAAACGCCTCGGGTTCGTTTTTTCTTTTTGACGCCTCGCGTCGAAATCTATTCGACCAATGAGAAGGGCGCTTTTGCACACGTGTCTGGAGCTTCTGAAGTTACAGTAAAACACAACTTGGGGGCGCTCAAACACAAAACTGCCTTTCTGAGCACACATACCAGCAAAGAAGATAGACGCCAAGTAGCGGCTACACTGCCGCAAAGAAATAATGACGGACATTCTACAATATCCCCGAAAACGCTCATGAGACATTCTCAGCTCTTGTACCAGTTGATAAAACTCACCATGTTCTTCTCTTCTCGTAACTTTGGGATGTACCCAAAATCGGCGTCTTTTCCGGCGTCTTTCATCATTCAACAGAACAATAATTTCTTCATCATTGGAACGGGAGCTGGAGCTACTGGTGCTTGAAATATTCATGTTTTCTTTGTTTGATTCTGACAAGCGCGTAAATACTGGCTCTCTTCTTCTGAGTGAAAACCACCTTGTGTACAGGAGTATTTCTGATTTACATTCAGCGCCATCTAATGTCAGGGAATGAAATTGCATGTTGGCTCGGCTCATCGTCAGTGAAAATCGCCTGGGTGTGAACACAAAAGACGTGGCGAAAAACGCTGGCGAATAACGCCAGGCAAATATTCGTCCCGGTGTGTACGGGCCTTAAACATGGTCACAGAGAAGGAGCAGAGCATAAGAATGTCTTGAGGAAATACAATTGATTTGTATACCAGATTTGTTTTTTATTTTGTTGTTTCATTTTTTGTCAAATTGAATCTTGCTGCTTTTTTTCTGTTATTTTTCATCTCAAATGGAATGACATTTTTCTCTAGCATGTGTTGTGTGTCCTCAATCTGCTGCCACCATTAGACCAACGATTACTGCTGACCTCTGACTTCCCATGATAAATGCCATGAATGGTCCCTGTCATTTCATATGACTGTGAATTAGCTGCTTTTACACTTGGAGCCATAAAAATGTCAGGAAGACAGAACAAAAAGCAGTTAACAGCTGTTTAGTACCACTATAAGAAATACATTTTGCGCTTTTGATTAACAGATCAGCGGTGTTATTGTTAAATGGGGTGTGTTTTGGCTCTGACAGAACTTTTCACATCTACTTCACCTTTGACACCATCGTGAGTAAAACTGTGTTAAAACTGTTTTCCATACAATGACAGTTACCGGTAATGTTTATTCAAGGAGGATTTTGGGGGTCAATAAGTGATGCAATTAAAAGATCATGACAGAATTTAGCATTCCTCACTTTTAGAATCTCGTTATTTAAGCATCAAAAGTTGTTCATATTGGTTGAAGACAGGACATATGTATTAGTTTTACTTGATAAAAGCTAATAAATAGTTTGTCTTAGTCCAATCAATTAATTGTTGTTCAACTTTTATCAGTTTTTAAGGTAAATTCAGTATGATCTTTTCAATGCATCTTCATGTAATCTAACGCATCGCCTGCATGCAGTCAGCTCTTTGTCCATCAATTTCCTCTGGTTCACTTCTGATGCTCAATATGTCATTTGAGCCCATGGCTTCCATTTTAGCATGATGCGAAAAAAAACAACAACGAAAAACTATTAGTTTAACTCAGTTCCAGTTTACCCTGCATTCAGAAAGTCAGTGATGGAGATTGACTTCAGTTACATCTTGGACATCAAAGTTCACTGACTAAGATGATTTTCCCACCAATCCCAAATTAGCTCATATCCTAAATGAAACTGCCCAGTATTTATGCTTAGTTAGAAGAAAATTATATTAAAATTTAAAAAAAAAAAACATTAGTTAATGAAGAAATAAAATTATTGATATTGGAATTCTGTAAGCAACTTCAGACCGTATGGAAGGTTTACTTTCTTGATGTCTTGTCAGGAGATTCCTGAATGGACAAAACCAGAAAATAATCAGTTTCTCTGAGTTGTGGACTTTGATGTTCTTTTTCTTCACTCAGAACAAATGTAAATGTTTTTTTTTCAAAGGTGGTATATTACTGTTAACTATTCTACATGTCATTCGGCCATTTAAATAGAGGAAATGCATGTGATGTCATTGGCTTACCAAAAATGGTGGCATACTGCCATTTCGGATAAAAACAGAGTTGAATCAAATTCTGATATAGAAATATATTTCGTGTTTGGCTGCTCGGTATCAGATGGTTGAATCATTGTTTTTTTTTTTTTAACAGTTCATCATATTTGTGACTTGTGGTTTCCATCTAATATTCCATATAACATATATTAAAAAAAATGGGATTAGACTATTTCAGTGCTGTGCTTAGAGCACTACTGCACTGAGTAGAGATTGTATAGAGACCTCTGTGATTTTAATGTGTCTTATTAGTCTGAGACCAGCAGATGATGCAGTAGGTCATGTGGGGCAAGATGGTTACACATATTAGCTAATTGTTTTAAAGTTCAATCTGTTAGCTGTCCAATAAGAGTATGGAGGATGGATATTTACTAGTCACTAGTTACAGTATGTCCATTGTAAAGGTCAGATCTTGCAGCAAATTAAACTGGTTCCCTTCCCTGTATCTAAGACAGCCTCATCTGCATACATGAGGATTTTTTTGCCTTTGGAAACAAAAGAAAAATACATTTTTTATAGGTTGAAGGATGATTTTTAGAAAATAAGTATCTCTTCACCGAGTTGAGAATCCAGCATTTCGAGGGACAAGAGTTTCTGTAAAAGTAAGAGTAGAATCAAAAACACTTGGATGAAGGACACAATGGAAACTCTTGCATACATTTGTTGAGGATTTTTTGTGATTTAGTGCGACAAGCTACTCCTTTAGCCTAAATTGAATGGTTTTCACATGCTTCCGCATTTTCCTCATGCTATTTTAATTTAAAACATTTATCTTAAAAGGTCATCTTGCTGTGACACTTGTTTGAGGTGAAACACAAAGCTTCCAGTCATCTTCTTTATCACTTCAGTAAATACTGAATATGCTCCCTGCACTTAATCAAGGTTTCAAATTGCAAGCAAGCATGCTTTGACAAATTCTAATTTTCCTGCCTTCAAGTGAAGACATTCTAACTGGATTTTGTCCTTGAATTGTCCTGTTTGCTATCAACACACATCTGATAAAAAGAGGAGGCAAAGGGAAAAGTGGTTCCTAATGGAGACCAGATGGATTCAGTTGTTCACAATAATAGCTCATCTTGTCTGTCCGGTTTGTCCTGGTTGAGGCTTCTTTTTGTACAGCGTGTCTTTGCACTTTTCAGAATAATAGATGATTGAATTGGCCTGTTTTCTTTTCCTTCTGTTTATTTGCTAATTAAATAAAAATTATGCCATTATGCACGTTTTAAATTTGTATCTGGAGTGGATTTTGCTTGTGGGAAACATTAGGTTTTATTATTGCTCTCATTAGTAGCAGATTATGTTTGCATTCTTTTTTATATTGTCTAACCTTTATTGGCTGGTTGTTTTTTGACCCCAAAAATGCTCCTAGTTTTGGCCATGAAAAGATCAGGAATTGGAGCCCCGTGAATGACCAGTACCCAAGGACGTCTGCACTTAAAAATAGCTGCTGCTACGGCGGGGATCTTGGTTGTGGGGATGACTGGGCACTCCCCCTCCTTCTTTTTACATTCCATCATCCATTTTAGAAGAACATAAACAATCACTGGAGCACAGGTGTTAGTTCATCTTTGCACTAATACTTTGCGTGGTTGAATGAAATATTTCACACTAGTTGGTTTGGAGGCATAAGTATGCGTGTGTGAACATTATCTGTATTGTGTACATTTTCACATGTGAACATTTTTGGAGCTAACAGGTATGTTTCTAACATTTGAGTGTGTGTGTGTGGACAGGCCCCGCCCTTATAAACTTGTATTAGATCTGAATCTCACTGTTATGATTATAACCCTCCAGCAACTTGTTGCTTTATGCTGCTTCATGGTTTTACTCCCCCCCCCTCCTCTCTAAAATCACCCTCCTATCCCCCCTCTCTAGCATCTCTTTCTCTTCTTTCCTTTTCTGTCCAGTCCAACACAAAAGATTTTCAAATATGATTAAAATGAATAAACTTTGGCCCCAATTCCAAAAGGGGTTTATTCAGACATTTCTTCTGGTTTGTCAGAAGATTCATAACCCCTGTTGTTAAAGTAAAATATGTCCAACACAAGAGGCCTTCAGCTCTCATCTGTTTGCCCAGCTGTTGGACAGGACAAGTAAAAAAAAAAAAAAAAAAAAAAGTGGGCTTAGCAAATGCCCACATAGCTGTAGGCAGGTTTACCAGATGTGAGGTGTACTAGGGTTTACAGGGAAGCAATTCCACCGCTTTGACTTGAACTCTTTAGACACTGCCACCAACATTTGCAGTGGGCACAAGACCATGTGACCTGGACAATGCAGCAATGGTCTACCATGCTGTTCACTAATGATGTTGGGTCACCTGCATGTTCTATGTACAAAAAACTTTTCAGAGACCTCTCACATGGGTTGTTTCTACTTCTGCCTAAAGACTGATGTTTAAATTTTTCAGCAGTCATAGTGACCTCACAGAGGCCAGAGGAAGAGTGTCAAGTTTTAAAGCATCCCTTTATATTTGTTTAGAAGATCATATTTTTATGCATTTTTTTATTATTAAGCATCTTAGTTAAAATGAGGTTATTTTAACTGAGGTTGAATTTTTCCAAATAAGAAGTTTATTTTGACAGAGCCATTTGTTTACATCACGTCCTGGTAAAAATCATCCAGGCTTTTCTTGACTCTTCCTGCAAGCATGACATACCTGTTGTGAGAGTTCTGGGTTTCATCCATGGTCATCCACTGTCATCTCCATAGAGGCAATGCTGTAAGTTTGTCCAGTTAAATTTAAGAATGCCAAGGAATTATAAAATGTGTTTTTGTTGTTAGATTGTTATGGTTCGGAGAAGTTGTTGTATTTAAAGTAATATTTTGGTTTTAAAGATATACATACAATAAGATAAAGCTTATTCGATAACTTGATTGATGAATGTTTGTTGAAGTTTTCACTGAACATTAATGAAAAATTGTGAAAGTAAATGGTGAATATTTTTCAGCGACTCAGTCTTCATTCAAGACGGTTTAAATTGGTGTTTAGTTTGCAGTTTGACACGCTGAACAAGAACATTACAATATTAAACTAATGAATATGGTTCAATAAAATTCATAGTGTCTGTATTAGGCCTGCACAATATACAGCAAATTTATCGTTATCGCAATATCAAGCAGTGCAATATCCATATCGCAAAAGTCAGCAAAAATCGCAATAAATGGTTACCCTTAAATGTGCTACAACAATCTTATGGCAGCTTGAAGCATTTAATGAATCAAATAAATCCATTTAGGAATTTGACCAATTGGATGGACCCTTTCACGTTGTTGACCAATCAGATGAGCTCTTTTATGTTAGATATTTGCCTCCTACGTCAACGAGGGTCCTTTGGAGTATAATTTTTAAACTGTTGCAATGAAATGGTAATGATGTTTTTGGTTGTTTTGCTATTTGTTTATATGCCGCAAATTATATCGTTATCGCGATATTGATCACTCATATCGCATATCGCGAGTTTTGCTCATATCGTGCAGCCCTAGTCTGTATTGATAACTGACTTCTTAGGTTCCTCTATTATTAGACATGGTTGTCTTTTTTACATACCTTACATGTTTTGACGGCCGTCTTCGTCAGAGTCGTCATTATATGGATGTGATGTAACGTATATAAAAAAAGATAATTGTGGCTGAGGTGGAGACACCTGTAACACTTTTGACAGGTGACTCCGCCCCCTCATGGTATGTGAAAAACACAACCATGTCTGATAATACAAGAACCTAAGAAGTCAGTAATAAATATGGTATTTCATGTCATTTATTATTAGTAATATCAAAGATAACTTTTACACATTTTTATTAAAATTCAGATAAAACAGGAGAAGCACTCATGTAAAAAGCAATATCCCTAACTTATTGGGAGTAGTGGATTTGAGCAGTGATCTCTTCCAAGTGCTGGAAGCAGGATGTTGGTAAACATCAATAATGTGGGGTTTGTGTGTGCCTCATGGTCGCAGCTGTGGGGTCAGAAGTGCTTATCTTAAAAATTTTATTTGAGATGGATGAAAGCAGTGGCAATAAAAAGGTTACAAGTGGAAGAAAATATTAATCCTAACCAAAAAAAAATGGCTCTGCGTCCCAGAAATGTGTGCTTTTGCAAACAAATAAAAGTGACAGTGCAGCTGAAATAAATAACCAGAGGGCATCCCCACCACCACCACCAGGACAATGCACACACACGCAGAGGCCCTGATGGTTCTGATGCAGAGACGATCCGTTTCAGCAGACACATAATCACGGGCTGTGCCAAGAATTAGGAAAATGATGACAGCTCCACATTGTTTTCTAAAATGAGTCAGACTCAGACAATGAGCTTCCCCCTGCTGCCGGCCCATGAAAGGCTTCCGCCCGCTCCCACAAATTCACATCATGGGAATTAAAGTCTTTCAAAATTATAAATGGAATTGTTCAAATAGTTTTTGTGCCACCGGCAATTGTGGCTCAAAACTAGAATCCTTCCACAACCTGACATTCATGCTAAGTGGGTTTGCTTGAATAAATTTAGGAATACATTAGTGTTCTTGTGATCTGGGGCATAAATGAGACATGATATCTTGTTGCCAAAGCAGGAAGATTAAAGACAGTTGTTACGTTACTAAGTCATGACTATCGGGCTAAATTACTGACGCTTCTTTCACCACCATCTGTTTGAGCGATGACTGCTTAGTTCCACAGTTTCTTCTTCCACATGCAGCAGCTTTACAGAATTTGATGCAAAACGTAGGGATGGTTTTACTGCACAGGCTGCCTCTCCACACCTTTGTGTTTATTTTCTAAAGAAAATACTCTTATTTCATTATTTTTTGTCGAGCGCTAGCATTTTTTTAAATGCCGTACACAGTTTCTACCTTGAGTCACTATTTTTCTTGTGCGTCTTCTTCAAAAGCAGAATCTTTTATGTCTGTGTCGTCTCGTTGGCCTCTCTCATCCCTCCTGCCGCCATCATTTCCTCTGAGGTTTGCTGTTTATTTTACAGAACAAACCTCAGTGAGGCTTTGACTGTTGCCTTGGGTTTAAATATTCAGGAAGAGAAACTTTAGTTGACATAACCCGTTCTGGCTCTAACTGCTAAGACACCACAACTTGGTGTCTTAGCAAGAAAATGTTTTTTTTTTCTCTTGACCCATCTGATGAATAAATAGCCATCTGCTTCTAAAGGTAGAAAAATCAAGCTCTTTTTGTCCTCTAAGTATACATGTCATTTGTCTTATAATGGGGAAAAAAACCTACAGGCTTCTGAACTCCCAGGTTTGATGATGTCACCGTTATTGTGATATCAAAAGTGTTACCCTTTAACACCAGACAACTAAATAACACACGCTCTTTGACCTCCTGTAGCTCCTCGATTGTTCACACGATCAACATGAATCAGCTGAAATGACGTGGAGAGAAACGGCTTTTTCATATCGACGTTGCGGCGAACACATTGCTAAGGTAAAGTGTTGCATATCAGCGTCCATGGTGCAGCGGTAGGTCCTTGGGCAAGACACTGAACCCCACCTTGCCTCTGGTGGGAGGTTGGCGCCATTGTTCAGCAGCAGAGCCACCACCATCAGTGAATGTGTGTGTGAATGGGACTGTGACTGTAAAGTGCTTTGGGCCTTTGAAAGAAGGTAGAAAAGCGCTAAATAAGTATAATATATTCACTATTTACAAAGCAGCTTTTCTCTGTGACAGAATCAGTGGATTAATGTTGATGACATAAACGATGTTTTCGAATTTTTTCCAATGCTGTGTTCATGTTTATCCATGTATTTGTCATTTATGCTGCACTCATACAAACGAAGCATGTAGCATTTGAACATTTGTGGCTGATCATTGATCTAATCTGTTCTGGTATATATATTTGTGTGTGTGTGTTTGTGGGGAGATTTATACATTTTCATATTGGTGCCAAGCAAAAGAGTTTAATGCACAATTAAGACATTGCTACTTTAACGTAGCAGTTCTAAAATACAAGTATTGTACATGCAATCCATTCCTCCCCAGTATAGTTCAAAAGACTTTTGTGTAGAAACCGGAGTAGCCACTCTAGTGTTTATTTGTGTGTGCTGACACATTTACTGTACAAACATGACTGACGTGAGCGACTCACCTGGACATGGTGGAACAGTTATTTTTGGATATGAAGCAGTACCTTTCTGGCACACTGTAGTAATAGCATGACATGTCCCATTTACTGAACATCACTGTAGCGCTCCTGCTCAGCTCCTCTGTCTTAAGACGGCATTGCCTCAAGGGATGAGCACAGACCTTGGGGGCTCCTTTGAGCTGAAAACACTCTGGACTCCGCCTGGCACTTTGAAATATGGTCGGCCTTGGTTCATTTAGCGTCCGTTCAAAATCTGACCCACATATAGGAGAGCTTTAATATTCAGTGCCTGTGCCACATTTTCAATGACTTGATGTAAACATGCTGATCAAAAAGGGAGAAAACTGAAAATAAATCTAAAATAGATTTCATGTGGATTACTTTGTCTATCACAATAAGTGGCTTTTATTTTCTTGACATTTATTTTTAAATTAATGGGAACATGCCTGCTGTAGGAGGTTTGACCCAGCAGCTCTTGTGCACTAAGAGAAGACATTTTCCTCTTCTATCAGACTCTAACTAAATAACTTTACGGTAATTAGAAATAACTTTCACAGTTTTGATTATTTCTTTTCACCCAAACCACAATCCAAATAATTTCTAAAACTGCATACTGAGACAAAGTATTGATTAGATGGGGTGTAAATTCAATGTGTGTCCATCCAGTTTCTGAACTTGTTCAATCCCTTTAAGGGTTGAGGGGCTGCTGGAGCCTATCCTAGTTACTGTTGGATGAAGGTGGGGTTCACATCTTGGGGAAATAGAGATACCAATTAAACTATGAAGTATATTATTTGGGAGTTAACCAAAGTGCACAGAGAAAACCTACACATGCACTAGGAGAACATGCAAACTCCACAAAGAAAGAACCTTGCTGGGATTCAAACCAGAGCCTTCTCGCTGTGAAGCGGGAGAGTTAACCACTACACCACTGTGCAGCACATCATTATTTTATATTAAAAGAAACTAAACCGATACTATAAGTAAAGCAAACATTTATAGATGCTTTTGTGCTGACACAACCAGAACACATTCAGAAAAGAAGGGGATTAGGTTGAATTATGACAGTTGAATTAAAGGAAAAATCAGTACAAGTCTAGTAATTCTTTACTGTAACCCTCACCTTACTGCTGATGCCTTATTTATTTTATTTTTGTATTACAAGTAAAAACTTCTTTTTTGTTGTTAGTGATACAAAAATGAATAAAAACTGTTTAAAAAGTATGTATATATTACTCAACAATGGAAACAGGTTGTAGTTGAAGTCCTAATTTTCACTGTTTTTTATCATATAACCCATCGACCTCACAGCTTGTTGCTCTGTTTCTTTGCACTTCCAGGGAAGCCCTGACCTCCAGGACCACAGGCTGGTCTGGGACTGGTTGGCGCTGCAGGCTGTTCCGTGGTTGTCTCTCTGCCGATTACTCCACTCTCGGCCATCATGGCGATGAGTGGTGACCCCGGTTGCGAGAGGCTGGAGCCCAACTCTGCCGCACAGGCAAGCAGTCTCTCAGACTTCATGGCTGCCATGACAACAAAGGACACTGACGGCTCGGCTGCTAACGGTGTGAAAAACAGCAAGGCTCAGCAGTGCGGGAGTCAGACCAAGAGGACCCAAATGCTGCGGCCCAACCTGACCGGCAGGAAGCTGTCACTCCAGGAGAGGGGCTATTATCCACCATCAGGGCAAATGCACGTCTCTCCTCGTGGCGCTCACAGGCCCACAGTGGAGTCTAAACGGGTGTCCATATCAGACTCTCAGGTGAGGCTGACACTTTCTGTAAAGCACCAACACCAGGAACGAGTGTTTACTCCACAGAACGAGAATTACTAGCAAACATAACTCAGATCATATAAGCAGAAGGGGCATGGAACTCCCCAGAGTCTAACACCTGTCATCTGCGCTCCTCTGGTTTGAAACTGTGGACAGGAATGCCTGCGTTTAGGTGTGACAGGTGGCACCATCGCTGGGAGTGAGACAAAAACTGAGAGAAAGCAACTCCATCGCACCTGTCACAAGGCAGACAAAGCGAGCATGTACTGCAGCCGTATACCTCGACGCTGTTACACATGATTCATGGGAATGTGAGCAGAGATGTACAGCCGGGATCAGAGGAAGCATTTCTAACCGTTTTACAGGACATGGATGGATGATATCCAGCATGCACCCAAATGCTAAATACATTTGATTCTGAACGGCCATTTATAAGAATGATTGAATATGATGCACAGGACAGATTGCTCTCTGCATTGTTTCAGATCTAGAGGGCTCATGAGGGAATTTAAATTGGTTTTAAATGTTATACATTTTCCACTCAAACTGCTGAATCAGAGAAATAATTACCGGCCGCTTTCCCGCCAATTCATGCATTTCACAAAAAAAGTCATTATCTGGTTTCGTGGCGTTAACTCTTGATATCTAGTGTAAGTGTCATCTGGCAATGGATGACTTGAATCTCCATTTGTACTTGCTTGAGTGAGCAATAAAAATTCATGAGAATTTCCAGGATGTGCAGCTCCTCTAAATTGAACAGACTGCTGCCTGACGCAGATGCAGGGACCCGTCACTGTGTCCCGTCGCATTCTTCCCGCGCCGAGCCATAAAATAGCCTTGTGTTGGCTGCATTTCAGCTCTCACTCTGCATCTGCAGGGTGACACGGCAGAGAGATGGCAGCATCCCAGCATGCACATCACTTAGGCCGTCACTTTCTTGCAGACTTGAGGGGATTACATATGCTTCATTTCTTGACCAGATTCAGGGCAAAAGAGTCACTGGGTGGATGCTGAAAATCTGGATCGAAAGATTGCTTTCTGCTAGCTTACAAGTGTTAAAGAGAGGTCCAAATAAAAAAAAATATCATGACCGAAGCCTTTCATGTTCACAAAAGCACAATTTGAATTTCTTTTGACAGGCTTTCATTCTGCTGTTTCCGTCAACTACTTTTTTGTTCATCTGAATTTCTGGTTGACATTTTTAGATTCCAATATCCGCTGCTAAAAAAATAGAAATAACTCAAAAAAATTAAGTTTTTGATGTACTTGTGGCCTTTTTCTGAGGATGTAGGGCATATAATGAAGAAAATTAAGCTTAAAATTGCATTTCTGAGTATTTCTTTATCCATACTGTTGTGAACCAGGAGCTGATTCAGTTTAAAAAAGAACGTATTTGTGATATAGAAAATATGCTGGAGGGGCCACAAGCTCCCTGCTCTGTTCCATTCTGATGTATCCACTTGTAGACAATTAGACCCATGTACGTCTTTGCCTTGGGATTCTCCCTTAGGAGCTGGAAGAAGTGGCCAGGAAGCGTTTTATTAGACTAAAAATGGTGGATTCACGTGGTGCAAGGCAAGCTGCTTTACTCCTCAGTCAACTGACTTGATTGTCGTTTACCACTGTAACTTAAAAATTGCTTCAGGCTGGTCGTTCCGAGATTGACACTTTTATTGCATTTCACAATCAATAAAGTTTTCTTTAGGAATAAAAATAGTGAATCAATGTTAAAGCCAGGTATAAATAACAGAATTTGGACTCTTCAGAATGAAGGAGCACATGTGTGGATGCAGCCTAAGATTTATCAGGCTGGAATGGAGCACTTTTATAGCTGCGTCATGTCAATCTCTTTTAAATCCACTGACGTAATGGAAGTCATTCCTGCAGCTTTTTGCCCCCAAGATGGGATTTCACCCCCATGAGAACTGGCTTCATTGTTTACCATACCGCCTCCTGTGTTAGGCGGATCTAAGTTGGCGTTAAACTAATCTTAAGAAGACTGGAATGCCATCAGTGCTTGAGGACAGGAACACTGTAATGTTGCTAACATAAATAATCAGCTTCTTCAAGTCAACACAAATGACATTCTCAACATTTTCACATCAAATAACCCAACTGTTCTCCCTGGACTCAGCACAGCCTGACATATTTTACAAGCTTTACTCCATAATGTCTGTTAATGTGAGACTAACTGTGTGTTAAAACCATCACCCGAGAGATTTCCACCATCATGTCAGCTATTAGGACGTTTAAGAGGAGATCATTTTTACATTTACGGGCTTTGAGTGTTATTAAGTCCTCCCACCTCTCCTGGTTGTGTATTGCTTCTAATCATTTCTCATGATCCTCACACATTGATTGGGGAAGGCCTGGTGGCATGTTTTTCATGCAGACATTGATCCGCTGCGTCAGTTTCAGAGCTGGAACAATGGAAGTGAGGTGAGAATCCAGACTTAATTGTTACCATTCAAGGCATCAGCGGATGCATGGCCTCATCTATACATTAAGTTTTATCTAATCGCTTCATAAGTGGAGCGATTGAAGTCAAAAACTCTTATAAGTCTCACTCCGATCATCTTTTAAACTATTGTTGAAGCGTTCCCAGTGGTCTTTTAATTGTGATTATGCTGTTTTTAGCCAAAATAAAAAAAACCTGTGTTTTCTAGGAATTAGATTTCCAGAGTGGCAGGAGTTCATTTGAAATTGTAGTTTCGACATAACAACTATAATCTTTTTAAAATTGCTTTTGAATAAAGAAATGCTCAGAAATGCCATTTTAATCGTAATTTTCTTTTTATACGTTTCATCCATCATCAGAAAATGCTACAAGAACATGTTAAAACACATTTCTCATCCAAGTGGGTCTTGAAGTGTTATCTAAAATAAATCACATATGTGCAGCAAATTAAGTCAAAAACCCCTGAAAGACAATCCTTTACTTTTGTTTCTCCTTTATCTTTCACCTCTTCTGTCTTCTTTCTCCTCTCATCCTATGACATCAATATTTTCCCACATGCTGATCTAAATCTGCGGTTCCCTATATGTCCTTTTTGTTGTTGCCTACCCACAGTGCTTTGCAGCATATAACTCTCCATTAGTCAATCCTCACACCAACACTTGCTTCAAGCCAAAGCTGTATAACAGGCGTGTTATCTAACCATTAGATATTTTTTTAAATTATCCTGCCTGATGGCGACTGGTCATAACAAAGAGTCCCCGCTGTACTTGTAGTCCTGGCTACATTTGTGCTTTCATCCTGCGTCCAGGATAAAGTCTCGGGGGCTAGTCTGCCTCATCAGCCATCGCCTCCCCCGGCTGTAACCAGAGAACTGCTTTCAAACCTCCTCGGTTCCATCACCTTGCCGACTTCACACTCCAGTACCTCTGCCTGCATTCTGCTCATTACTCGCCCATGTCTGTGCTCGGGCTCTCAGGGCTACCCCCTTCATTAAACGCTCCCCTGACCAAACCTTCACCTTTCGTTTTCTCTTCTTCTCCTCCTGTCCTCGCGCTGTGCCATGGTCCTCTCGCCCCTGGCTCTCTGTGCTGAAGCAGCGGTTGCTATGGAACAGCAAATCATTTA
Source organism: Oryzias curvinotus (assembly GCA_023969325.1). Lineage (NCBI taxonomy): Eukaryota > Metazoa > Chordata > Actinopteri > Beloniformes > Adrianichthyidae > Oryzias > Oryzias curvinotus. The sequence goes on along the minus strand of CM043719.1, from coordinate 9,758,092 downwards.
AGCAGAGACACTATAATGGATTTGCAGACAGTAAACAGAAACTAGTGAGTGTCTGCATCTCAGAAATAAATGACTTTGATTTCACATGGCTGCCGCAGAAACTCGTCCTCTCATTTTCTTTGCTGTCGTTGCCAAAAAGCTTTTCCTCTCATGATGATCAAGTGTTTTCTCTTCCTTCTTTCAGGACTGCATCCAGCTGAACCAGTACAAGCTAAAGAGCGAGATAGGAAAGGTGAGTTTGTCGCAACCGTCCCTTTAAGTAATTTAGGAGGGAAACTTCGGAAAAGGTCTTCTTTGCATAATCTTAATGTATGATCTGCTGGCAGCACACGGCAGGAACAATTTTGAGGTTTAAAAAAAGTTACAAGAAGAAAATTTCAGTTCAGATTTATACTGTCTTTATTTAAGAATATTGTAAAAAATATATATATATTTTCTGATTGAGTTTAGGAATGAAAAGACAAAACATGAAGTCCATAAATGCAATGTTTTTGTTGTTGTTGTTTTTTTTACCATTCTTAGGAAAAAGCAATAGTTTGTGTCTCCTGTTTAATAAAATATAACAATCGCAAAAATATCCTGACTGAACTTTGAGCTCAAGAGTTGATTTCTTCCTATCCTAATTTAGCTTATTATGATATTATATGTTTTTTTTTTTTAGTATGAAGTCTCTTTGATCTCTTTTTGTGGCTATTTTTTAATGATAACTCAAAAATGGTAATGTCACCTTGGAGAAAAGAAAATAATATCCAACGTCAAAATTGCATAGATTTAATTAGGATATTAACAAAGGACCGAGTCGATGTGAGTTTTACAAAACGGTCTTATGCTGCTCTCCCAATGGCATTATTGCAGTCTTATTCCTTTCATTTATTATTTTCTATAAATGAACCTTTTTCATTGTGTGGGCATGAATATGAGGAGTCCTCCCAAAAATAATAACAAAACCAAACCTTTTCCTCAATATTTATTTACCTACACATATATGGTGGACAAATGAGTCATAAGGTGTGGATTTGAACATTTGACCATTGACTATATACAAGAACTGGACTGAGTGGCTCCTTCTCCCTGGTGTTCCAAACAGGAAGTACCTGCTGGTTCCAAGAACCCAAAATCCCATTGACTTTTATGGACAAATAAACAGCTGTTACTCATATATTCTATTTGTCACAATAACCATTCTTGCTCTGTTACATCTTCTTGCTCCTTCTAATCTTTTTTTTTTATCAATAGATCTTTTCTGTAGTGCAAGTTATTCAAGTTATAAATTGACCAATCAGATGCCTTAATCTCACTGTACAGTCAATGGCTTTGACAGAAACCACCTTTATTTCCACAAATGCATCTTCAATGCTGCTTCCAGCAGTGTCGTCTCATGGCTTTCTCAGCTGCTGCTCTAAATAATTGTCAGCCTCAATCTGCTGTCACGGTGCAACACGTTCCTGCATTAGGATCCAGTTTACTGCATGTTTTTAGTAAATCTAGTAAAACATATTATTTTTCCAAATGCACTAAGAAACCTTTTTAATGTTAGCCACACCAGCGCATGTGCAGTGCAAACAAGAAAATGTTGTCCATGCTGTGTGAAGTGAAAAGCTAAAAAGCAAATGCTCAACTTCCTTGGAAATTCCGGAAATTCCATTTCAGTGCTGGCTGTTAAAATATGTGTGATCATTTCAACTTAAATACAATCAAATACAAATTTAACTGAAGTGTAATATCAAAGAGAGGAAAAAAAGAAAATTAGAACAGCGTGGAAATAAAAGAATGTAAAAATAATAGTTGTCTTACAATGAAATGTTACACAAAAACCAGTAAATTATAGGAAAAAAATCCAAACTATAAGAAAAAGGTTTAAAAGAATTCCCCCATATTTAAAATTTCAATTGTATTTTAAAAAGCAGAAAAAGGTTTTAATCGATTTCCTGAACGTCTTGTTCTAATCTGGGTGATTCTGGGAACAACTGTTCCTTTGAGATCTCACTAAAGAAGAATGGCTTTCAAACAGGAAACACCCACAACTAGGCCTGCACAATATACCACAAATTTATCGTTATTGCGACATCAAGCTGTGCAATATGCATACCGCAAAAGGCGGCGAAAATTGCAATAAATGGTTACCTTAAATGTGCTAATAATTAAACTCATGGCAGCTTGAAATATTGAACAAATGAAATAAATCCCTTTATGCATTTAACCAATCGGAAGGACCCGTTTATGTTGTTCATCAATCAGATCAACATGTTTGATGTTTGCCTCCTACGTCAACAAGGGTCATTTGGAGTATAATTTTTAAACTGTTGCAGTGAAATCGAAATGATGTTTTTGGTTGTTTTTCTATTTGTTTATATACCGCAAATTATATCATTATCGCAAAATTAATCTCTAATATCGCATATCGCGAGTTTTCCTCATATCGTGTAGCCCTACCCACAACATTAAAGAGCTCTTCACGTTCCACAGAAAGCATAAATCTGCAAAATAGTTTGATAATACAAAAAATGTTGACACATTTGAATTCTCTGTACTCAAACCACAAATTAATGTTACATCCATGAATACTTCAGAGCTGGATGTTCAAGCGCTGAATTACTGCATGACCTTCAGGTGAAGGGTAAATATTCTGCTAAAATAGATAAAAAAAAACATCCACACAATTGGTTCATTGTTGGATAAAGTTTACATAAAATAGTTTTGCTGCTGATGTGAGTTTCAGAATTCACTTTTTTTTTTTTTTTTTACAATTTTAGATTTAGAAGCTTTCCCATCTCTTTAGTGTTTAGTCCTTAAATGCGGCTGCACTTCTATCAAAGATAAAAGAAACAAACAGTCCAGCATGAAGTGATGCTAGGGTGCATAAAAAATCCAGAAAAAGTATCATCTGTTTAGTTGGGTATATAAAAAGAAAAAAAAAAGTAAATATTTTTATTCTAATTTCAATCATGATTGAGGTTTTGTCTGCAATTAGAGACCATCATGGCTCTACTTCGGTTCATTAGAGCCATCTGTAATGTTTTTTCTGCAAGTCCTCTGGCTGCACTGCTCTTTAAAGTAATTTATTTGTTCCAAATTACTTAATGATGTCTGCTTCTAAAAAGTAACTCAGTGATCTGGACTCAGATTGCACTGAATCAACTGACATGTGCAGTGGAAAACTTTGAGGACATTTTGGGTGATCAGGTGTCTCTGTGTGGTACTGCATAATATTTTATGGTTTCTTCAAGCTTATATGTTGTCCCTTTTCAAAATTGAAGACTGCAGGCCATGTGCTTCTTTCAGCGTCGTCTTGTTTTTAAAGGTCGGGAGCAGAGCTGTGATACTTTCCTTAATTACCGTCATTCTAGCTGCTCCTCATCGCCGTATTTCCTGTCTAATTCCCTCTGATGGGAAACACAGTAGAACTGTTGTAACCACAGCACACATAAGACAAGTTAATCAGAATACAGGGGAAAACAGGCGCATTGCTAATGTGATTGTAATAGTTTACAGCAGAGGGAAGCCATTTCTAAATCAGGGAAATAATCATTTTCTTAATAAACAAATGTCCTAAAGTCCCACTTTGATGAAAATCCTTGTTTTAGTGTTTTAACATGTTCTTGTGGCATTTTTCTAATGATGGAGGGCATGTATATAAATAAAACTAAGCTCAAGATTGTATTTCTGAACCTTTTTATTTAAATTGTTGTGAATAAGGAGTAAACAAATAAATGCTATCAGAAAAATAAAAAATAAAAGAGCTTATTTGTGACGTAGAGAATACGTTTGGCGAGCCATAAGCTCTCTGCTCTGCTCCATTCTAATGCATCACTTGTAGACGAGTAGATCCATGTACGTCTTAGTTTTCCTTGTCTGAGCTGGAATCTGGCTCCAAACTGAACGACTGACAGTTGTAATATTGCTCCCCACTTTTGTTGCACCGCTAAAGTTAAGTTGCGGGCGTAAGGGGCTGTCAGCTAGCGGGATAGCATGGAAACCGAGAGCTCTCAGCAATAGAGAAAGGAAGGGGGGGGGGTACTCTGTGCCAATGGTCCCATCCACATCCTGGAGGAGAATATCTAATGAACTACTGCCACTCTGCAGAAACTATGTCCTATGATCTTGGCTAAAAATGGCATAATCACATCACTACAAAAGATCAAAAGATGGTCGGAGTGGGTCTTTAAAAGTTGATTTGAATATTTAAATATGACCATTTGAAGGGATAAAATGATGGACTGCATAAATAAAAGGCAGTGCAACCTTTCTGAAAGTGTGAGAAATGTGAGAACCTTATGAGTAAGTTGCTTTGGAAACTAAATTTGGACTGATTAGAAAAAACCAAACAGTTTGACATTTAGGATCTTGAACATATAAGGGCACACCTCCACACATTTTGTGCACCAGCAGTGCTAAGGTGATGTGCATTTACGTTTTTAGATGCATTTTTTTAAAGGCCACACATCCTACTAAAATGCTAACCCTGTAATTTCATCTCTTATATTTATTGCATGTATTGTAAAATAAACTACATACCATTTTAAATCTATGCTCTTGCCCACTGAAGTTCTTTTCATAACATTAGTATTTATGTTATGTTACACTTTGTTTTAAGGCCAAATAAAGGTTCCAGCGATAAACAAAGTAAATACATTTTTAGGTCTATTATTTATTGGCTTCATTTATAAAGGTTCAGGTGATTCTCTGGCAGTGATGTACTGTGTTTGTGCTGTCATAGGCCAGCGAAATCACAGCCTCACTGAAGTTATCACGAGCCATCCGGATCCTTAAACCACACACTATAATACTGCCGCCACCGTGCAGGCATTGCAATTTTTTTCTTTTGCATTTTAAAAAAAATCTTTGGGAACATTGGGATATTTTAGCCAAACGTGAGATGAGTTTTTGTATTCTATTTCAGCAGTGTTTGCCTATATGATCTAAATGAGTCGTTCCTTCTCTAGTTTTTATTTTTTTTATTAATGAAATCTGTTGATGACAGAGAATATTGAGCTTTTCAATTTTTCACAAGGCTCACACAAGTTTGGCTCCTTAATTCTATTACTTCATAAAATTTGGATTACTTTTTTGTTTAAAATGTCTGACAGTAATCAGACCTGCACCCTAACCCTAAGCCTACGTACAGTAAGATATATTAAAAGCAATTGTCTAATGATCAAAATATGGTTAACTATAGTAAGTGTAAATTTTGTTAAGAAAGAACCAGGCAGGTTTAGGCATCTCTTCTCACATTTTTAAGTTAAACTGCTTTGAGTTGAACTTATTAGCCCAAAAATGAATATTTAGTTTTGTTCTCTTTTTGGAAAAATGCGTTGAAGACCTATTCTTATAAAGGTACTGTAAAAACTGACATTTTCTGTGGAAAATTAGAGGTTCAGAGCCTGAAATGGTTAGCAAAATGACCAATCCTGATTGTTTTTAGGTTATTACCGTGAAACCTATGAATATAACATTTAGCACAAAAGAAAATCAGTAAAGCTTCACATTTATCTAAAACTGTAGTTAAAAAAAGGAGATGATAAACAAATGATGTCCAGAAGAACCATGTGGGTGAGGAGAGTCATTCTGCCGTGCCAACAGATAAAAATGACTTAAGCGGAACAGCAAAACCATCAGTCGTTATGGTGCCACCGTCTGTTCTCCAGGCTTTAAAACACTCTTCCTCTCAGCAGTTCTCATCTTCAACATCTTTTTAAAGAAAAAGGGACTTGGGACATTTGAAATCTTTTGTTGATCTGCTTGAAAAATCTGCCTTTTTTGTTTCCTTGTAGGGCTCCTATGGTGTGGTGAAGCTCGCCTACAATGAAGATGATGACAAACATTATGTAAGTTAATTTTCATGCCTGTGGTTGAAATATCTCAAAGCGTTAGTGATCTTTAAACTTTCAATCAGGTCTGTCACTCTCTGTGGTACAGAAAGAAGGCCGTTATATCAAGTTTTCTTTTTCTCTTTATGTCTAGCTGTGAGTTTTATCCTCTTGGATTTTTTAAGGTGCTTTGAAAAAAGAAAAAGGAAAATTAAAGTAGCATCTGGTCTCATGTTCAGTGCTCCCAGTCCATTTTTATCCCTTTTTCCTTGTGCACGATCTGTGCAGAGGCCGAATGCTGGTCCAAGGTTATACTCAGCTGCTTCCATCAAGGTGATTTGTTCCTGTTGAAAGCCCTGCAGCCTCCAAATGTAAGCTATTGTGTGTCTTAACAAAACTGTGAGGCAGCAACAGCGAAAGTGTTTGGATGAGTCACATCAGCTGTAGCTGCCAACTGTAGATGGGTTTAATGTGTACTTTTGAACCACAGCCAGCAGTATCTCAGAGTTAAACAGAATCCAATATCAAAGTGGAGCCTCATAAATGCATTGGAGCACACTCATAAACAATAGAACGTTGTGTGAGTGCAGGACGAGTCCCTTACGGCGGCTGAAACAAAAGAACCGGAGAGAACTTTGACTTTTGATTGGAATGACGATATGAAGCGTGCGATGCGGCCGACCTGCAGAGCTGCTGATATATGCAACAGTCTGCAAACCCAGACCAGGAAGTTAGATTTTCATCTAAAACATTTAAACAGAGCTCCAATACAGAAATACAACAGCATGCAAATTGTTCAGATTTCTTTGTGAGCTCGTGTTAACTTTTGTGATTTAGGAGTTGCTTTTTAAATTCGGAAAAGGCTGCAGCTTTTACTAAATCAATTGGTGTCTTTTAAGAACTTTTATCAGGAAGTTTAACTGTGCAGCTTTTCTGTTTGACTTTGGTGCAAAGTTTTCTGTTGCAGATGAGCATTTCAGTCCATGTAATTCCATCGATTATCTATCCCTCTTCAGAACCTGCTGAATTCTTTTAGGGGTCATGGGGTTGCTGGTGCCAACCCAGCTACTGTTGGGTAAAGGTGGAGTACACCCTGAGCAGATCATCAGTTTGTTGACCTAAGTGGCAATTTAGAGTCACCAATGAACCTATGAAACATGGTTTTGGACTGTGGGAGGAAAGCAGAGAGCCCAGTGAAAACCTACAGATGCATGAGCAGAACATGCAAATTCCACACAGAAAGGACTCAGTCGGGATTCGAAACAGGACTTTCTCGCTGTGAGGCAAGAGCACTGACCACTGTTCCCCCTTTTATTGCAATGCTAGATTTTTTAATTATTATTGTATTTTTCGGAGTATGAATAGCCTTTTTTTTTAATATGGTTTGTCCCGGGTGCAACTTATGCTCTGGTGCGACTTATTTTTCTTGTATATTATGCATTTTTTTGGCTTCTTTGACTTATACTCTTGAGTGATTTATAGTCCAAAAAAAATCATCAAAGCATGAACTTGGGAGATGCTGCATCCAGTTTAAGAAAGTGAACTGACAAAAACAAAAGTTTCTTCATTTAACAGTTGGATTTCTCAGGCACCTCAGTGGTTTTGTCATGTGATCACACTCTTCCTCTTCAGAGATGTGATGGGTAATTGATCCCAAATAAGTTTATTTTTACCACAATAAATGTGCAATAATTGTGGATAAATTGGACATTTGGGCCTTTTTTCTTCAGGAAATGTATGTTTTGATTTCGATTGAGTTTTTTTTTTTTATTTGAACTACTGTTCTTCTGTTCTTAGAATATGTGTACTTAGAAACATTTATGCAGTTCATTTATTTAAATGTTTTTTCTTCCCAAAGAGTTTTCCTATTTGTCTCTTCACCTCAACGGCACATTTACTTTTTCTTCCATCTGTATGCCAGCCTGCTTGGGTTTGTTGCAGATTGTTGACACTGGTCAAATTGCTACCTTCCAGGACAGATTGCGGACAGACGTATCCAGTGACAGGAAGAGAGAGTGTAGGAGATGATTGATGGCAGCGTTGAGGGGCGACTGCCTGGCAATCTGACACAGCTTCTTAAAAACCGGATTGGATTTTGGTATGCAGAGCCTCTGCAGTGGGAGCCCACGTACAGCATGCACAATTATCCCACGCATGCCATACGGCAAGGGAAACTTCACCAGATCAGTAAACATTTATTATGTAGACTAATATAAAGTTAGTCAAAATGCCATTTTTGGGCAGAATTTGACTAACAACTGCATTTTTACCATATAGAATACAAATTTTAGTATGAGATTATTAGTGTAAATCATATTTTAAAATATAGTTCCATCTACATTTTAGTTGCAGTAAAACAGTTTAAAACCTTAAGGTCATCTCTTTTATTGAAGCTGGGGATTGAGGATAAAATAACATTTATTTACTTTGTTTTCTTAGAAACCTGAATTCAAACTGTGTGCAAACACTGCTGTTTTGCTTAAATGCAAGCCATACAGGCCAGATAGTGAGCAGAGATTTTAGTCATTTCTGTTATCTGACTTTTCCGTTGACCCTCACATGTCTTAAAAGGATCTTTTAAAATGAAAACATAAGACATGAGCATTAAGCCATGATCACGCAAAGCAAGGCAAACAATGAAAAGCAAAATCATTTTTCCCCATGAATTTAAAAAAAAAAAAAAGAGAAGGGAACGACCTTTGGATTGTGTGGAAGTGAGTAGGAATAGCATCCACGTCCCAACCAAATAATCAAAGCCAGTGAAAGCTTGGAAAAAATATCATTTAAAATAAATTTTAAAGAAGGTATATAATTTTAAATAATTGAAAGCAAAAATAATAAATTGAGCCATTGGTACATCAAAATTGTAGGGATGTAAACATCGATTTTTTTCTTTAGGTATTAAAATGACACGTATAAGGGGTTTATTGCCATTGTCACTCTGCGTCCTTTTGCTCTGCAGAGTTTAAAGAAAAACTCATTTTTATCTTTTTTTATTAACTCGTATAAAAGCTGACATATTTTTTCCATTTTTTTAAACTCTTGAACTTCAAACTATGTTAAAGCATTTAAAAAAAAAGTACCTGTAACTTTTTGTGTCTCCTGATTGTCATGTGTGATAAAATTCAAAGAATGCTGCTGACCTATATGCAATACATCTCGATCTGTCTTGAAGCGTCTTCATCCATTGTCCACCTGCATCTGTCTTTGATCAATAAAAGGATCAATCTGTGAGCCTGTAGGATTTACAGAGCACTTTTATGAATAATATAAATGTTTGTATGAAGATGCCCCACTTGTCCAGAATATTTACTCACAGTGTGTGTAGACTTGTACACACAGACCCAGCAAAGAATTCAAACTGTGCTGGAAGGTTTGTTTCCTTGTCTAACTTGTTTTTTTGCACAGTCAATGCCGCTGAGACCCCTGACCTGGACACTTCCTGTATGTTGGTGCAGATACTTCATTAAACTCAGTTAGGACACATTGATTTTCTGTCCCTGTCTTGTGCTGATCAGCATGGTGGGGTACTGAAAGTTACCCCTGCTGCCACCAAATTTCCAGCGGCTGTCGGGGACGGGTTCAGAACGACAGAAAGGAGTCATGGAAATGAAACTAAATGACTCAGAAATGTTAGCAATTTTGCTGTGATTCAGGTTTGCCTGACTTTGTCTTACTCGTTTTCTTTTGTGGAGCTAAAATTTTTAACTTTACTCACTGTATGTGTTTTTTTGTTGCTGTTTTTTTTTTTTTTTTTAACATAAAATGTCCTTTCTTTTCCAGGCCATGAAGGTGTTTTCAAAGAAGAAGTTAATGAAGCAGTGTGGTTTTCCGCGTAAGACCTCGTTTCTTGTTTTTGCCTAAAATCAAATGATATACATTTTTGAAGTTCTCATAAGATGATACAAAAAAGGTCTAAGGGTGCATGGACGAACATTGTTTGCAAAAGCCTGATAACTGAATCTCCCAGCTTCAACAGACTGTACGGCTAAACGTCTGTCAGCTCCCATCTGCAAAGTAGGACAGACAATGACTTCAAAGACACGACTTTTAAAACTTTCATGTTACCTAAAAGAGCTCCAAAGCTTTAACGGATTATTTGCCAGAGGATTATTCCTCTGCTTTGGCCTCACTTCTGCGGATGAGTAATCATTGTCAGCAGGAAATACTCATGAATTAAAATTCACAGCTTCATGACATACAGTGAAGAGGTAGAACACAAGTAAAAGAAATGGATTTCCAAGAAGATCTGGGTCACTTTGAAAAAAAAAAAAAAAATAGACCGCATTGGCCTTGGCAGAGGAGATGCTCTGTGACTGCCCATTTGGCTCAACAGAGGAAAAAAAAAACCTCTTGAATCTGTTTAAATGAAAAAAAATAGAACAGTTGTGACAAATTGGAAAAGTTGCTTCACTTTTTTTTCAGCAATCTAATTTTGGCTTGCATTGATTTTATGAATTCAGTGAATACATGATTCCCTCACCGTGTTTGTGTATTGCTACATAGGCCGCCCTCCCCCCAGAGGACCAAAGGCAACTCAAGGGGAGCAGCCGAAAATCTTAGGACCCCTTGAGAGAGTCTATCAGGAAATCGCCATCCTTAAAAAACTGGATCATGTCAACATAGTCAAGCTGGTGGAGGTGAGTTCTGAGATTTTAAGACTAAGATATATTTGAAATAATACTTTAAGCTCAAGTCTTTGTCGCAACAGCCCTTACGGGTGGATATGTACGGAGCCCGTGACCCGACACAGGTAAAAAAAGATAATTCATTCGTTCCCACGAAATAATAACTAACGTGAAGAGTCTGTTAAAAGCATGGATGTGAGCAATACTTGGATTTACAGCAGATACCTTTACATTCCTGTCTGTGTGTATCTCATTACAATGCATGGAAGACACGGAGGATGTTTAGAGATCAGATTTATTCATTTTAAAAAGCTCATGTCTGCGTTCATTCACGTCCCGGTACGCACTTCGTCCTGCCGTAAAAGCCGCTTTCCACCGCCACACGTGCGTCTCTGTGACCCACATTAATTCAAGAGGAGAAAAATGAAAACAAGATTTGAACTAGGGGATCTATGTATTATAGTCTCAATAGAAGATTTTTTTGCCGGCCAGCCAGCTGCCTGGATGTCGGTGTAGGTACCAAAACTGCTCGGCCTTCTATAAGTGTCCACGGGCCTGTGACTAATGATGACGTCACACTGTTTGACGGACAGGCGCTGCGGGATGGGGAAGAAGCCAACTCGGGCCTCCTAAATCTTATTATATTTTTCTTATTTTAATCGAGACAATAATACATATTTCCCCTAGTTTGAGTGCGTACCGAGAGAGACTCATGAACGCAGACATGGAGACGTTACCGATGCTTCTGTAGAGCTTATTAAAATAAAAAAAAATCTGATCTCTAAACATCTTCCGTGTCTTCCGTGCATTGTAATGCGAAGGTATCTGCTGTAAATCCAAGTATTGCTCACATCCATGCTTATGAATGACTCATGATGTGAAATATTATAATTAGTTATTATTATCAATAATAATATGTATATATTTTTTTATCCATGTCAGGTCACATGCTCCATAGATATGGGCTGTCTGCAGGTGAAAAATGGGCAAACCTGCACAGGGCACGAAGATGCCACGTACAAAATATGAAAATGGTTGACCCCCTTGCCCTGTAAGCAAACATGTTTGTACATATTTCTTCGGGCATGTAGGTGACAGGTAGAAGTGAACACTTGAGCAATATGGAAGGGTAAATAGTGGAAGTGGATGAGATGCAAGTTGGGATTTTTCATATTTTTCAGGCCCTCCCCCTCCCCCAAATCTGGTGCAGGGGGCCTGTTTGTGCTGTTCATGTGTTCAAGTCCTCCATCCCACAAGTGCAACACAAATCACCCTACCACTGGGATACTCAGCCCTTAGTCACTACGGCTCCTCCTCATAAAAAAGCACTTTTGGACACTACTACAGCTTCAAATACCCCTTCAATTGTCGCTCCCCGAGTGCGGCTAGTCTGCAGCTCACCGCTCCCCCCAGGGGATGGGTCAAAATGCGGAGAAGAATTTCCCCATTGTGGGATAAATAAAGTATCAATTATTAATTATTATTATTATTTATTGGAGCAATACGGAGGAGCCAGAACGGTAGAGAATGAATTCAATTCCACCTTGATGTCATAGATTTCCAGCTGGGTGGAAACCTTAATTATTAATTTCTCCTCCATGATCAACTTTTAAGCCCTTAACACTTCTGGGATACAAAAGAGATGCCATTTATAGGTCACTACCAAATCTGAGTCCAATTGATCAAAGTTCAACCTAGTCTAACTTTCAACACGTGTTACATGGCAACTTGTTTTCTACACAGAGCCTGAAAATGGTCTTGAAAAGGTGCGTAGCAACACGTGAACACAAGACTATTGAACGCGGTGGCCCTAAACGCGCATATATGCATGTTTACATAGACTTTTCACTGGAAGTGGTCGCTTGAACGCGTGTTGCTAAGGGCGTTGAAGATGTAGGTTTACTCACTCCATATCAATTACAATGATGTCTTACTTTTTTTCTCTATTTTCTTCAAGTAGAATCACTAAAATCTTCTTAACAAATCTGATATTGATATAAATGACATTTATATCCAGGACAAGTGATTTCTTATTTGATGCCTTTGAGTACAACAAAGGAAATTTACCCTAAATGGCCCTAAAAACAATATTAGTGTTTGGAAAAGCAGATAACATGTCTGTATTTTAAAGGTTTCTGACCACATCAATTGAGGGAAGCTTTTAAATCAAGACTGCAACTAGTTAGAAAAGTAAATTTGTGACAATTTCCAGGTTGAATTAGCCGTAATTGGTTTGCACAAATGTCATGGGAAGGGTGTGTAAGTACTGCATACAAGCCTCTTCAGTCACTGTTTGGTTTTATCTTAAAACATGAGAAGTTCAGCTCTTTTTTGTGATGTTCTGCTAAACTACACTTGGTTTGTGTGTCTGGATTATAGTTTGTTCTCTGAATTGTTACTCTAAACTCTATAGGTAAAGCCTCTATTGTTTATTTGCTATTGTCTTAAAATGTGAAGAAACAAGGGAGATCTCTGTTCAAGCAGCAGAGCAAAAGGTTACTCTGTAATTGCATCTCCCACGGACAAAGCATGTGGACTTTTCGAGTATTCCCTGTAGCCAAAATGATATTTTCCAATATTGTCATCAGATGACCTTTCTTGTCGTTTGCTGCAGTTTTTTCCTTTGGTACATCATCCAATATGAGACCGAAAACCTTTATCTTCTAGTTGCCTTTTGACGTTTGGTTATTTATTCCAAAAAGGCAGAAGGTTCCCCTCTTCTGGACGTTTTGTTTCTGCAGAATGGTAGTTTTGGGGGATCAATAAAGAATTTGGATGCATTTTGTAGATGCGTGCTGCCCTCTCTTGTGATCTCGTCAGTGTTTTTCAGACGGGTCCAGATGGCATGGGAGCACGCCATGGTTGGGAGTTGAGCTTGGGCGGCCATGCTCTTGGAAACCAATCTGGATTGCTTTGGTAAAAAATGTGCCAGAAATTTTGAGGAATATGTTGAGTACTTATTCTCCCGTGTGCTTGTGGGAAATGACGAGAGCCTGTGGGAAGAACAACAGATTTTCTTTTCGCTTTGCTTCCTTTTTTAGTCCACATTTGCCCTCCATTGTTAAAAGAGGAACGCTAAAAACTGCCTTTCTTTCACCTCTTTGTGTTCATCCATTGAGATGGCTTGGGTACCAGGAGCTCACTGACTGCCAGGAAACTGCAGCCCAGTCTGTCTAATTATATAAAAAAAATATATATATATTTTTCAGTTAAACATCAAAGCCAAGTGGAACAGATTCAAATAGATGAATGGGGTTTGGTATCTACTGCCACAGATTTGTCAGGAAGATACAAAGGTCAGAACAATATACATATATATATATATATATATATATATATATACATATATATATATATATATATATACACATTCAAGTTATTTTATTATATATTTTGGGAGCTAAATTAATGAAGAGCTCTATGTCAGCAGATGTTCTTAGCTACTAGCAGAAGCAGTGCATTTTTTTATAATGCTGACACAGTGGTGTATTAACAGACAGCAGAGAATCTCCTGAACCAGTTTTTTTTTCTTGTAGCCTTGGCTGCTGTTAACCTTCGCTGCAGTTTTTACATTCAGCTGGATCTTGGATTTACACATGCTTCAGGTGAACACTGTGCAGTGTGAGATCTGCCAGCAGTCCCTTTAAAGAAACTCAAGATGGGCCTTGCAGTGCTGTTGTCTTATTCACTGTATAAGGCTGGTGAATACAGTTCAAAAGCATCACCTCACCCCAGTCTGTCTGAAGGTAAAGTGCATCTCAAGAAGTTGAGAAGATTTATTTTTTATTATTTTTTATAATCGATATTGAAGCCCACGTCTTCTTTTTAACACACACAGTGCCACCCTCACAGCCTCATGTCAAAGGCTCCATCCTGCTATTCTTGAAACAGCAAGTGTAGCCTTCATGCAGCTTTAAGCAACAGTGGGTGGTTGGCTGCAGAAGCTCTTCTCCACTTTACAAAGCTGGTTTTCCATTTCTCTGTGGCAGAATCATAATGACAACAGGGCTGAAAACTCCTGTCTTAGGTTTATTTGGAAAGGAGTGAATTGAGCTGAAACCATGCTTAATGTGCTCAGATTTTTTTAGACACATGTCCTGTTTAGTTCATGTGGGAAGCTTAATGTGGGAAGCTTGTGATTATAGCAGCTTAGAGAAGGCACGTCACTAATATGACTTCATCTTTTGGAGTTTGTGTTTGCTGTGTTTGTCGTTAATCGCATTTCAACCATTGAGTCCTTTTTTCTTTTTGCTTTTACATTTTAAATGTGGCATTAGAAAAACTGAATAGAAATAACACAGAAAAACATTTTTGAATAACTTGGCATATTTTTTTGTCTATAAAAATATACTTCTGTCAAAGGTTCTCCAAACTTTCTGCATTTATACACTAATACAATACAAAAGTCTTATATAGGGGGCCCAAGTCTGGGTCTTCCTGTGCCGGCCCCCTGCCTGGATAAAATACAGGGTTGTTTAAGGAAGGACATCTAGCATAAAAATCTCTGCCAAACCACCTGGTGACCCCTGAAGGGAAACCGTGCATCCCTGCTCCTGTGCCAGACCGTGCACCCCATCTCTGGCTCGCCTCTACTACTGCTCCTACACCTGGCTGTGGATCCTGTCTCCGGCTCGACTTTGGGCCCCCGGCCGTCCCCCCAACTGTGGCTGGATGAAGCTCGGCTGCTGGACTTTAAATATGTAGTTGTAGAGTTAGATAAGTCAATTCTTCTCTATGACCTCTGGTAAATCGCGTGTCCGTCCTGGGGGAGGATCCCTCCTTCATGTGGACACCCCTGAGGTTTCTTCGTTTTTTCCGGATTCCGGTTTTTTAGGAGTTTTTCCTTACCACGAAGGGGGGTCTAAGGGCAAGGATGTCCAGTTTGGCTTAGTGAGTTTGTTAGTTCAATTTAGTATTTTCCTATTGAATTCTATGTATTCTTGATCCTTTTGATTTTATGTTTAACTTTTTCAGTTACTGTTACAAAGCCCATTGGGACGACTGTTGTTGTGAATTTGGGTTATACAAATAAAATTGATTGATTGATTGATTGATTGATTGATTGATTGATTGATTGATTGATTGATTGATTGATTGATTGATTGAAACGCCGGAAGGTGAACAACAACACTAAAAATTAAACTCAGTTTCATCTGGCGAATGCTGGACATTTTAATATTATTTGTTATAAATTTCTGTCCTCAAAAATCTCAAAATGAAAAATAATCCAAACATTACAAAATGTTATGTTGTGCTCAGAATACAAGGATGATTCTAATCAAAGCATGATAACTTATATAGCCTTAAAAATGTCCTTTTGGAGACCTTCATTGAATACCGTGCAGTTTTAGATGCCCTCTTGAATCTTCCTCCTGCTCTTGGAATCAGTCTGGGACACATAGACTCAAATACAGGAGATCTTGGGCAGGAGGCAGAGGAGAGCGCGACATTTCATGCTTTTGTTCTGCCTCCACTTTGAGCCAGCCAAGTGTGGCCTTTTAAGTATGTAATCTTTTTTTTCACTGAAAATGTTTTATCAGTGAAGCCAAATGATAGCAGAGTTTACAGAGTGTACGGTCAGGTTTACTACTTACCCTGGGGGAAAAAAAAATCTTTTTATTTATTTATTATTTATTTTTTTTTTAAAGGGAACAATTCCCAGAGGTCTTTGTGCATTTCTGGGATCAAGCCATTGACCATACATGAAAACTGGAGTGAATTGGTGTGATGGAACATGACTTACTATTTTCTGGAGGGTATGGACACCATCAGATTGTAGCAAGGAAGAAGAGTAGTTGCTAAGTTGTAGTCAGTAAGAGATGATTGGTCCGAGTCCATCTGAGTCAACATTTCTATGGCAACCACCCTCTCCAATCATGAGTGAACATTTTTTTAGTCCGTCCCCCTACAAAAGTTAGAGTCCCATTAGCTGTCACTAAGCGGTAACTCTAGCAGGTGGGAGGTGAAGCCAACCAGGAGGCAACAAAATGTTGCACTACCGCAACTAACCAGAGAGACTGGCAACTACTGTCGCCGTTTCCATAGATACGATGACTCAGAGCGATTCGGACCAATCACTGTCGACTGGTTTCAACATGGCGGCGCCCGTATCAGAAAGGAATAGTGAAGGATTTGTTCAAGTTCAAGTTCAAAAATATTTACTTCAGACAAGTGTGTATGTAAGTATGTAGAACAACAAAATAAGACAAAATTATATAAAGAAATAAATATCCAGAAGGGAGTGAGAAGAAGATCTGGAGGTAAAGCATTTTCTGTGGGTGGCGTCACACCTCGATTTGTCCATTGTTTTTTTCATCAATGGTACTTACCGATAAAGATTCATAATGTAAATATTGGTCCACCGATGTGTTGCCTTCCTGGAGACTTGAGTTAAAGTGGTTAGTGTGAGCATGAAAGGAGCATGGACCAGTGTAAACCATGGGCGTGGACAAAAACAACTTTATTTGCTCCTGCCTCTTTTCACCATATTTGGAACGTCCCAGTTAGGCAGAGTTACCTCCAGCCAGTATGGCATCGCCTGTGAGCTGACAATTTAGGCTTCAAGTAAAATACTGTAGAAGTCAATGGGAGATGTCAAAGATTCTCCGTCCGCTATTCATATGTCTATGGCTGTGATGCACCTACTGTAGGTGTGTGAAATTTGTTCTCTGCATTTGACCCAACCCCTGGGGGAGCAATGAGCTGCATACACAGCCGCGCTCGGGAACCATTTAGTGGTTTAATCCCTCCAATCCAACCCCTTAATGCTGGGTGTCAAATATGGAGGCAATGGAGCCCATTTTTAGAGTCTTTGTTATGACTCGGCCTGGATTTAAACTCCAGGCTCAGTGTTAGAGCCGCAGTAAATTAACCCTAAAGAAAGTTATAAAAAACAATTAATAAACAATTACTTTATGTTTTGAAGGTGTTCAAATATTTTAGTTTATGAATGGGTTTCATGAACAGAATCAACACCTAAGATTTCTATTTAAAGCAGAAAATTATTAGAAAACATCTTATACTAACAAAGTTTGGGATCTCAACCATTCCTTCTTTTGTACAGTAAATGCAGCATAATACTGAAGTACTCCCAGGATAAAAGAGGGGCTTCAACATAACAATGCAGAGTCATACATTGGAATTTAGAATCCCCAAACACACCAAGAGAACTCTTAGTCGTTTCCTACACTCTTAAGCACATAATCCTATACTTCCCGAAAATGTCATTTGAATTTAGGGATTAGTTCATTTCAGCAGAAGTATACGAAAGCATTTGTTCAGTTTCTCATTTTTACATTCAGTTTTAAAAGAAGTACACCCACTTCCAACAAGACCAAAAAAGACTTCAGATGAACAAAGAGACATGATGTACTGTTTTGTTCTTTCTTTTTTTTTGTTGAAAAAAATAATCTGAACTGCTCTTTGTGTAAAAACTGAGTGCAACCCACAATGCAACAGTTTTCTGAAATATATTTATGTCGCAGTAATTGCTTTGTTTTGTTCATGTGAGGTTGTATCTGGCAAAGATGAATAAACTTTGCGTTCACCGACAAAATCGGTTTGTGGGAGGAGCTGTAGGCTTCGAGGCTTTCTGGAGACGGGAGTGGGCTGTGCAAATATTTTAGGACAGTTTATGTTCAACTCTGGAGAATCCAGGAATAATTATCTTCTGAACTTTTAAAATGAATTTTACTTTTTTTTTCTCATTTTAGGTAGCTATGGTGGGGTGTTAGGGCCACAATAAAAAAATATATAACTGTATATACCGGTGTATATATATTATGAGAATAGAGTCCTAAAATGGTGAGAGAAAGTTGTATACTTTCAAGTTGTAAACTAACAATTTAGGAGACTGAAATTGTACATTTATGCTATGCAATTATGCTTGTAGTTTTACAAGAAAAAATAAAATGTCTCAATTAGTTATTTTAAAATGTTTTAGGACAATTAAACATTACCTGTTTGATTTGTGTTGCAGAAAATTCAGAAAATTGCATGGAAATGACCCTGATCAAGAATCTCGTTGAATATGCTTAACTTTTTTTTTTATATATACATTTACAACTCTGTTTTTGTAAAAATACAATTGTATTTTTTAAAAAGCATGACTTTTTTCTTGTAAAATTAAAACTTTATAAGTCATAAATTAACATTTTTTTTTCATAAAATGTTGACTTTTTTCTTATAATTATTTGACTTTATTCTTGTAAAATTTTGACTTTTTCTAATAATTTTGCAAGTTTACTCTCCTATATTCATATATTAATTTTCTTAGTGGTCCTAATACATTATTGTAAGCAGCATTAACAGCGGCCAAAAAAAAGAAAAGCGTGAAAATTAAAATTAAAAATTAAATGACCAAAAAAAAAAAAAAAATGGGGAAACAAAAGTAACAAAAAAAAAAACCTGCAGCCAAGGTTCTCCAGGGTTTAAATGGGGTAAATGGCATATCTTTATAGAGCGCTTTACAGTTACAGTGCCATTCACACTCATGCACATGCACAATCACACACTGTTTTCAGCTCCGCTGCCGAATACTGTCACCAACCTATAACCAGCAGTGGGGTTCAGTGTCTAGCCCAAGGACACTTTGACTTATGGGCGGGCCGGTGCGGGAACCGAGCCTACAATTTTTCCATCAGAGGGTGACATCTGCACTGAAACCATAAAGCAAATTTAATTATAAATCACAGTGATACTAAGTTCTATCCTATTATTTCAAACCTTCATCATTGTCACAGTAACAAACTGTTGTTGTCATTTGTTAAACATTTGCTATCCTTTGAAATAAAAACTGCACATGTTCCTTCAGTCAGTATTTGATATAATTTAGAGATGAAAGGGGTTTCTATTTCCTCCTGACATCCCATGCTTCATCTGTGTCTGTTGTTGAAATTGCAGGTGCTGGACGATCCATCAGACGACAACCTCCACATGGGTATGCACTTGTTTTCTGTCATCTCTCTGTTGCCGTCGGCCCCTTTATGCCGTCAACAACCGTTTCTGTAATTTATTCAGAACACAGATCCTCCACGCTGCCTCAGGACTCACACTTTCTGCAGAAATCTTCACTCTTTCTGTTAGTTGGGAAAAAAAACATGGAACTGTTAATGAGAGGGATCAGCCGCGGTCACATACAGATGTGTGAACTAATGAGTTCAATGTTTGATCTTACATGTGTCTCCTCTCTCCGTCTCCTCCCGTTTACCTCACAGTGTTTGAGCTCATGCCCAAGGGGTGAGTACAGAGCATGCCCTTTTATTTCGGAATCATCTCTGAATTTGCACCTTGCTTTTGCCGGCTCGGTGGCTGCAGCATTTCTCCTCCAAGCTGAGCATGTTTCGGTGTTTGTTCATCACGAGCTTTAAAGCAGGCCCAATGTTCTGATGCTTTCACAGCCTTAAGTGATGGCAGGCAGCCATGCGGTGCCTCCAGCCCAATGCTTCTGCTGTTTCTTTCCACACCACAAACAGAAAAAGATTTGGGATGAATTTAAATCAGTTTCTCGTTTATAAATACATAAATCTGTTGTACATTTATCCTAATAGTAACAGAACTGAATTGCTTCTGCAGTTCTGACTTAATATAGCTGCCAAAGCAGCTCCTCTACAGCTAACACAATTTTTGCTTTAAGAGTTAATCCCCCAAATATTTGGGCAATGAGTTTGTCTTCTGAATTAAACAATGAGCAAAGTGTTTGATATTTTTCTTGCAAATAGCACAAATGTAGAGACAGGATTTGGATTTAATCAATGGCTATTGATGTTGTCATTTGCTCATAATCCCTTTTATGGTGGTAATTTTTGCTTTTTGTCATTCTTGGACTGGATTTTATTCTCTTATTGATTTAGTTGTTTGTAAAAGCATTTAAACGAATTACCCAGACTTTGGTTAGGATATTTCTCACATTTGAAAGTAGACCAGTGGAGAGTTGATGTTATAACATCCTGTATTCAAACGTCCACAAAATGTGTTTTATCTTGTCTCACAGCCAAGACGTACATTTTGCACATATTGCACAGATGAAAATTGGTCATGCGTGAATATAAGTGGAAAAAGTGAGAAAAGTTGTGGTCTTTACAACTTTTGTAAAATTTCTACAGATGTATCACAAATAAACCAAGTTAAAACCATGGAAGAAGTACGAATGAAAAAAAATGTGAATCACATGTAAATCATTGAAGAACATGAACTGTGCGTGATTATTACGCTGTTTTTATGGAATTCATTAGTGATTCAAATATGTAATTTTAAGGTGATATGCACACCGTATACGCGACGTAAAAGTTATACATTGGTGGTTCATGCGTAAAAAAGTCTGTTAGACATACATGGAATGGTCAGGGAAAGCTATAAATTTGCATCGTGCAAAAACCACACTTAATTGTGTAAGATTTACTTGATAATTGCAAATAAGCTACGTAAAATTCTCGTAATCTGCGTAACTCTCAACTGACTAAATTCATGTAAAGACTCGCTGGCCGTAACCCTCAACGGGCATCTGCGCACATAGACGAATCACGAACACAAGAAACACTTATGAATGATGTTTATCACGCATGTATCACGAAAGACTGAAATTTAATCCATGCAAAATGCACAAAGAATGTATGTAATGGCTGTGTGACACTGTCTTAAACCGCTTTATGTTGTGTGTAGCTAATATACAATTTACCATTTAATCCAGGATTCTGCCTAATTTAGCGTCACTTTGCAAAGTTAAACATATACTGAAGATTTTTGTATTTATTTTTTTATATTAGGAAATAAATGTAGGCATAAAGGGGTTAAACTGGGAATTTGTAAGTTGAATGGTGAACAAAGGATTTTAAAACAAACACTTTTTAAGATTTGATTTACTCTTCTCTTGTAAGATGTTATTACAGAAAAAAATTAAAAGTAACATGATATTCATCACTGAAAAGTCTATCCGGTCCTCAAACAAACACTTTAAACAATCAGAATTTTAAAGGACCTAGTCAGGTAATCAGCAGCAGAGGGGAAGGTGTGTCTCCAGAAAAAACAAGGCCATTAATCACCAGCTGATAAATTTGCAGGACCTTTCAGCTCTGCTGTCAGCTATATTTCTGAATATAATAAATAAAGAATATTTATGACTGAAGGTTTCCCTGTTTGAAGAAGGTTTTTTTTTTTTATCTTTAATTCCACCAAGAAACACATTAATTTGTGTCAAATGTTATTAGCAGTTTGAGGTTAAAGTCTTCACTTATGAGTGTGACTGTGGCCTAAAAACTGGAGAAGTACATGGTGGCCAGAGAGTTGCTGGTTTGATTACAGAATGATGCTCCTTGTCATTCATAACAGCCGGCTCACGTGAATTCCAAGGAAGGGTTTAAGGAATAGACTCAATTTCCCTTCGAGGAATGAATTCATGGCTGCACGGTGGCATGGTGGTTAGCGCTCTCACCTCAAAGCAAGAAGGTTCAAATCCCTGCTGGATTATTTCTGTTTGGAGTTTGCATGTTATCATTGTGCATGTGTGGGTCCAAAAACATGCTGTTCATTGGTGTCTCTTAATTGTCACTGGGTGTGCAGGTCAGTGTGTGTGACCCTTTTCAGGGTGTACTCCGCCTTCATCCAACAGTAGATGAGTTGGCTCCAGCAGCCCCAGGACACCAAAGGGGATATAGTGGGATAGGTGGAATAAAATCATTGTATTCAAAGTGAAAAAAAATTAAAAAGTCAAGTAAAATCTGAACAAGTTTTTCTTTCTTTTTGGCTGCTGGCGTGGATTTGCAGTCCAGTGATGGAAGTGCCAACAGAGCATCCTTTTTCTGAGGAACAAGCTCGCCTTTACTTTAGAGACATCATCCTGGGAATAGAGTACTGTAAGTTGATCAGCAGCTTTATTGCATCTTTATTTTGATGAAACATGTTTGAATATTTTCAGATTTAAAAGAATTTTCAGGGAGTTGAGGAAAGAAATATCAGCAATAACTGTGTTTTCCTTTTATATTTGGAGGATGTTCTTGCGCCGTTGATTGCTGTTCTTCTGGCTCTAGCAGCACTTTCCTCTACCTAATGTGTTTTGAACCTCAGATTATTTGATATTGTTTCTTTCTTTCTTTTTTTTGCATCAATTTCAATGATTTGAAAGAGTTTCTAAATTATTTGTGCAAAATGTTGCTACTTGCTTTTCCTTGAACTGCAGCAGACACTGAAACAAACCAAGGGTAATTAACTCAATCGATGATTTGATTTATTTTCCAATGATCCAACCAGATCGATCTGTCTGAGACAAGATGTAAATCGAATCGACCAATACCAATAAAAAAATAATTTCAAAATGAAGTGAATTGATAAGCTTAATCTTGGAAAATACCATTTGTATTAAGGCATGGTAGATTTATTTTTCTAAAATGTTTCTAAAAAGTGCATCACAGCACACATGTGATGTCAAGTGATGTGTGTTTAGCAAAGTCATGTGACCATACAGTGTGCTAGAATTTTCTGATAATGTTCTCTTTAGATTATTTGGATGTGGAAAAAGAATAGTGGGCTGAACTTTAGGAAACTAAAATGTGAATGGATTTGACATTCATTCTTGTTTACTTGTTTGTTTGGACACATATTTAATTTACACTTGATTATCTTGAAGAAATCCAAAGAATGTGGAAAACTTCACCTGCACTGTTCAGTAGCAGGTATTTCTCTCTGAGTCACACTGGTTGAAGTTTTGGCTAAAGATGTCCTGGATCCATTTTAGGTCAGTGAATTGTATCAGATAGCTCAAAATGAACCAACATAGACTATGAATCATATTGTCAACCACAAATTATGATATGAATCGAACTGTTATTAAAATGAATCTCTACACCCTAAAGCAAACTAAAAGTTGACAGTTTCCATTTTCTTTTCTTGACAGTCCAACATAAAGCAAGTCCCATGTAAGTGGTTTGAATAAATGTTAAAAGTGAGCAGTTATTCTTCATCAGTGCATGTTCGAGCGTTATTATGGTAACATCATGTAACTACAGAGTCCTTGAAGAAGTCAATTGCCTCCTAGCTCAGTGCTCAGACGAGAATGCTCCACTTATCCCATCAGGACAGAGTGCAGGGTTTTGATCCAGAAGACTGTTAAGAGATGTACTTAACTTTTGGTCCTGGTTGACCTCCTGCTCTCGGTTCTTACATCTTTCTCTTACAGCAGCAATCAGAGCCAAAGTAATGACAATCATTTCCCCTAGACGTGATTATTATTTCACTCTACTGCATCTCATCTACTATAAACTTTTTGCAGATGAATGTCTTCTGAACACTTTTCTAGCAGAATAGAAATGTGAAAAAATAAGCAGAAAGATTTCGTAGAAAAGAACTGGACCGAGTGAGTGTGACGTCATATGTAGAGAACAGTTTAGTTCCGGCTCCAACCAAAAAAGTCAATTCTGTCACCATTTTTTTTTCGGTATAACAGCACTGACATGTTGGAGCCAGACAAGGTCAGTGAGCAGCGGTTGCTTCAAGTCCCTTTGCGTCATTGTTTCTATGGTAACCACTCTCACCAATCATGTTGAAAGTACACATCCCCTATCACTTGAAACCGGGCGGCACGATATCCGTCAAACGTTTCAAGCGTTAAATGCTAGACCACCATAATTTTCAATAAAGAAAAATGTGCAAAAATAATATTAGCAAGAACACGTTAAAAGAAAGGTGTCAGAGTAGGAATGGTTATTCTGTCAGGGAGTGACTGAGTAAAAGCTGTTTATTTTTTATAGAAGTCTGTGGGATTTTGGCTTCATGGAGCCAGCGGGTACTTCCTGTTTGGAACGCCAGGGGGGAGGGTGCCACTCAGTCCAGTTCTCATATACAGTCAATGGTTGAGGCTAAAGCAGTAACTCGTTTGAAAAGTAAAGCTGTTTTTCAGATTTTCATATTCATCTTTAAATATGTAATAGTAAATGTCTCTGTTTCACATTATGAAATAATTTTTCACCAATCTTGAAAGGAGAGGGTGTAAAATAGGAATAATTAAAAAAAATACTTTTAACAGGAGCTATTATTATTACCATTAAATTAGACCATTCAGGCATTCATCTATTCATTATGAGCCATGGGTTAAAAATACTTTCAGCTTCACTTTTTTTCTAATTGAAATCTAAATAAATGATTCTTGTTTTTTTTTTTCTCCCAGTGCATTATCAGAAGATCATCCACCGGGATATCAAGCCTTCTAACTTGTTACTGGGCGACGATGGTCACGTGAAGATAGCCGACTTCGGAGTCAGCAACCAGTTTGAGGGGAATGATGCGTTACTGTCCAGCACGGCTGGCACCCCTGCCTTCATGGCACCAGAGACCCTGTCAGAGAAACACAAGAGCTTCAGTGGAAAAGTAAGCCATCAGCCTAAGGTGGAGATGATTTTAGGCCTTATTGGTATGTAGCAACTGCGGTCCCCAGTACACAAGAGTTCAGATATTAAACGTTTTTTATTTCAACATATGTATGTTTTTCATAAATATAACAGACAAAAAGAAAATTCCTGTTTAATTTGGCATTTAAGTGGGTGAAGGTCCTTCTTGAAATGTCTCACCACACATTCAAGTGGCCTAAAGGTCATGAGATTCAAGGTTCTACATTTTTCCTTTCAGTTTACTGGTACTAATCTTGTCATTTAGTTTAACTTATTTAAAAAGCTATGATTGTCTCCAAATCCCTTCTCTATTCATCACACATAGTGCACTATATAGTTTTTAGTAATTAAGTCATAGTTCATCTTTTTATAAAGGTGTGTGATGCTGCGAAATGCACATAAAGTAGTTCAGGATCGTTTTTAACTCAAGCATTAAAGACATTCTATAAAAAAGTCTGCATGAGTCTTAGAGACACTTCATCTATTGTTGGTGCACAAATGCACCTTCAGCAGATTCAATCATTCTTTATCAATTTTAAGCCTTAGCTACATGCACCTTTATGGAGGGTCGACCCAAATGGGTGCTATGGGGTTTTGGGTTGTTCCAACCCGCTGAGGGTTGCAGACAGGAGCCTGATGACTATAGCTGTCTAATCATCTGAGAGAACCATCTGCTCTCCAAAAACCGGTTCCAGCTCCTCCTTGAAAAACACTCATGCAATTGTGTGGAACATAAAAAAAGTTCAGATCGAATGACAAACTGCACTGTTGACAGAAACTACAATAATTTCATTATATAGAACATCATTTTTTCCTCCCTAAATTCCTTTTATATTCTTTTTTTTCATACGATTGCAGTTATTTTTGTTTAGAGGCACTTGTGTTTTGGTTCAAATTGAATGAGCAATATTGATGCTATCCCGCCGTACATTTTGGTTCTAATTGAACCAAAACACAAAATTAGTAAGAGTTGTGAACTTTCACCCAAGTGTTGTTTCAAATTATAGTTATAATCGTGGGCTGCACGGTGGCGCAGTGGCGCAGTGGTTAGCGCTCTTGCCTCACAGCAAGAAGGCCTCCGGTTCAAGTCCTGGCTGGGGGACATGAAAGTCAACATCAATAGGGGACCTTTCTGTGTGGAGTTTGCATGTTCTCCCCGTGCATGTGTGGGTTTTCTCTGGGGTCTCCGGCTTCCTCCCACTGTCCAAAAACATGCTTCATAGGTTAATTGGCAATTCTAAATTGTCCCTAGGTGTGAGTGTGAGAGTGAATGGCTGTGTGATTGTTGAAATTCTTCCCTGCAACAGACTAGCAACCTGTTCAGGGTGTCCCCTGCCTTCGCTCATGCGTGGCCGGGATAGGCTCCGGCAGCCCCGTGACCCCGAAAGGGAAAAAACGGATAAGAAAATGAATGAATGAGTTACAATCGTTAGTTTGAGGTTTGACTGTGATTTTAGATGTCTTCATCCAAACACCAGGAGTGAATGAATGTAGGAAGAGTTTATTTAGAGCCTTTTAGTAGCAACAGGTCAGAACCATGCCCAACACTTTTGATCTAATCTTAAACTTGTATGGGTTACGTTTCCTTCTCCAGTGTTTTTCTAAGAAGCCGGAGAGTTTGCTTTTCCTCTCAAAGAGAAACCAGAATAGAACATGTGATTGCAGTCAAACACTGTGGGAGTGAGAGCCACTTAAGTGCCTCAGCCTGCTGCTTTGTCCAGCTTTCAGGAAATGTCCTCAGACCTGGAGCTCCTTCCTCTGATTAGTCTGGCCTTGCAGAGTCTGGTCAGCTTAAACCTTCCTTTTTATACAACATGTAAATCAGAGGTGAAATCTGAATATCTGGCACATTGCTGAAGCTCTGTGAGTTGCCACTCCTGACAGTGCAGTGGGGAACTCACTCAGGGTGAGGCAGGCTCACAAACAGCCCCACGGGCAACAACCGAGGCTCGTCTTTGGCAAATCCTTCTTAAAGACAGCTGATTTTAGACACGTCTTATACCTGTATAGCAAAAGCAATGTTTATTTATTTACATCATCATACTTCACCCCGACAAGAGCCATTGCCTTACCTGTGTAAATGTGGATTTTTACCATTAATCTGTCTTTTATGTCACTGTTTGCACTTTTTTTTTGAAGGCGCTGGATGTATGGGCCATGGGAGTCACTCTCTACTGCTTCGTCTTTGGAAAGGCAAGCCCTGAACATTTTCCATCCCTCACTCATTTGTCAGCCTGGAGCCCACAAGTGGCAACAGTAGCCTGGTTAGGTGTTTGTTTCACACTCCCTCCCTAGCTTGTTAACACAGTGGCATGGCAGCGAGAACCGTCTTTGCCGCCTTTTTAATTCTTCATAGAAGAACTTTCAGAGAAAAATCATTTGGTTATTTGAACAATTGATGCTAATTGCTGTTATCTTTTGTTGTGTTGGTGTTAAAGTCCCACTCCGATCATCTTTTGATCTATTTTCAAAGTGTTCCCAGTGGTCGTTTCATTATAATTATGCTTTTTTTTTGCCGAAAAAAAACAAACAATCATTTTTTAGGACATAGTTACAGCAGAGCAGCAGGAGTTCATGAAATATTTGCCTCTGACTTGTGATTGTTGGTGCAGAGCTATCCTGCTTCCCCTTCCCATCACCCATCACTGAGTGCTCTGTATTCCACTCTCCTGCTAGCTTACAGCCCCTCAGCCCCCCCCAACCTAACACTATCAGTGCAACAAAAATGGTGACGCCATACAGTTTTTACCCAATGCCAGCTCAGACGAGGAAAACAAAGACTAACATTGATTGAATTTTCTTGATAAATGTCCTCCATCATCAGAAAAACGCCACAAAAACACAATTTTAATCGGAGTGGGTCTTTAAAGGGGCAGTAGAGGTTATTCAGTGTGCTTTTCTTGTGGTTTTTCATTCCCTGCTCTGCCTGCAGTGTCCATTTATCGACGAGTACATACTGGCTTTGCACAATAAGATAAAGACCAAGCCTGTGGATTTCCCAGAAACGTGAGTCAATGTCATGCAGTGTTCTTTGTATTCTGCCTTTCTATGTTAGAAAAAATAAATCTGCAGTGCTTCAGTAAGCCAACAGCCTCTGCGCTTTCCTCCTCATCACTCTTGCCAGTGGCTTTTATCGCATCTATACTTTGCTTGACTTCCCACAGGCTGTAGCGATGGGAACTTGAAAGGCATTTAGTACGAGCGCGCTTTAAATGTCACCCATCTGTCATTAAAAGTGTGTGAAAGCGACAGAAGTTCTACATCTATTTGCTGATGCAACTCCCAGATCTCTTAAAGAAGAGGTTTAAAAAAGCTCACAGATCCTCTAAGGTGATGCTAAAAAAAACAGATGTATGAGTTTTTCTCCTGTTGAATAAACCTATAGGACCTTTTTTTTCTTACAATAAATGCTGTCCTCCCTTGGTACAATCATAGTTGTAAATATGCTTTCCCAGTAGACGCTACCATCATTCCACACACAGTAAAAAACACTCCTCTTAATGGGGATTTAAAGTAATTGAGAACTGATTGGGTTATTGTTCATTCAATACTGTGCATCTCAGCTGCCTGCCCCCTTTATAATGATGAGGTTCTGACCCATTTCTGCAGCTATCACGCTGTTTCTTTGTTGTCTAATCAGTTCTCATGTCACCTGAAGGCTTCACAGAATCCAAGGGAACGTTTGCATCTTCATGTCATTTAGATGAAGATGTGGTTTGCTGAAAATTCACCTCAAACAAATCAGGGTTTTATTGCAACAAATGCTGTCACTGTGAAATATTTGGACCTGTGGACGTCATGATGGATCTTTTGACTCCAGCTAGATCAGTGATTTTTGATCATTCTCAAAACATTAGGGTGAGAATAACTCATCTGTTGTCATGCTTTTTTATTTTTTTAAATGACTTCTTGCTGTTTCAAAAAAATACTAAATTTGTTGATAATTATTTCTTTATAGTGCAGTTACACCATATTAAAATGCATGGATCAAATGTGAGTGTACTTGTTTAACATCCTAATTTAACATTGAAGTGAACAAAATACATTCTAAATCACCCAATATAGCGTAATGTGTTTGTTAATTTCTATATCTCATTCAAAAGTAATATTGCAATTTAGATTTCATCAAATGGTTTAAAACATCTACATAAAAAAAAATCAAACTTCTATTAATTCCTTGATGTAATCACAGGGTTAATAAATAAAACTGTTTTTTTGAAGATTTTGCCATAATATCACAACTAGTTTGTTTCAGGTTTAGTAATTAAAGTAGTAAGTAAAGGTTTATTAATTCATTTAGTGATGGAGCATAGTGAAAGTTCCACCCTCAGAATTTATCTCTAACTTAATAGTCAGATGTGTTTTTGATTGAAAATCCTGAGATGTTAGATATATTTTTTTAAATCACAATTTTACTTATTGGTTTAGCAAGTTGAAGGAATTCTGCTTTAGGATGTAATTTTATTTTTTATACCATGGTTCCTTTTGTAAAATAAAAAAATGTAAAATATGAAAAGTATTACCTGTAATTGTTCTTATATGAAGTGGCACTTATGCCACTTTGTGAATGTGGGGAAGTTTGCTTTCTGTCGGTGCATTAGATCTGACATCAGTGTTGTGTTAATGCGATAAAAGTGCTTTTTTTAATCTCTGACCGGCCGGTTTGCTCTTTCTGCCAGTTTAATTGATATTTTTTTCATGATAAAAAATGAAGCTAAAGTTTCAAGTATCAAACATAATAATAATAATGAAGATAACTTTAGCCTTTTATACTTTCCTACCAACAATCTGCTCGTGTTCTTTAATAAATAAAGTCACAGAAACATGTCTCAGAATCTTACTCTGTGTCTCTGCAGACCAGAGATCAGTGAAGCGCTGTGGACTCTGATCTTGCGGATGCTGGATAAGAACCCCGACACCAGAATCACCATCCCTGAGATCAAGGTAATCAGCAAAGAAAAGCAACACTTCAGCCCCACTGAAGTCAGTGAATGAAGGGCCTCTGATGCTCTGATTGACTCTCATACGTGGAGCAGGGCGCCTCTAACTGCGTGGCGTGATCAGACCTGTTTGTCTCTGAGGTGATCGGTGCTACCAGTGAGTTAATCAATCTTTAGGGCCACTCAGGGAGTTTGGGACCGGACAAATGACGTCCATATTTCCATGACAGAGTCTAGTCATGTGTCACTAAATCTTTTTTACCAGAGACAGTTAATGGAAAAGAGATAATGAGGCTTAGCGGATGTCATGCACAAACACTGACATCATGTAAATCCTGTAAAGAAAACTCAGAGAGATGCAGCATTTTACCATATTATGTAGAGTTATTTAAAACTTTTACGGTTCATCCATTTTCTTAACCAGCTGTGTCCCTTTCGGGGTCACGGGGTTGCCAGAGCCTGGTCCGACGACTGTTGGGCAAAGCCGTTGTACACCCGGGACAGGTCACCAGTCTCCACAGGACAAAACTTTACAAAATATATCATTTTAAAGCTTAAGACAATTAAACAAGAAGAATCGCTTTACTTGTTGATACTGCATTTTGAGAAGGAGAAGCAAAAACTGAAGGACCTAAAGCTGTGGGAAGAGGATAAAGGTTGATCCAAAACTTAGCACACATTCTAAATCCCAAGAGGACCTGGCTGCAGACATAAACGTCCAGGTCCAAAGTCCTCAATAGGAATCGGAAGTACCCCCGTATCACTCAAAAAATAAATAAATAAACATAATGACAACCTTTTTACAATTTTGAGCACTTTTAAGTTGGGGTAAGTTGTATAATTTCCACTTCCAGCCAATGATGCCATCTTGTCTGCAGCCAGGCCTCTCTCCACAATCCAGTCTATAGTGTGGCAGTTTCAGTCTTTTTTCATGATGTGACATTTTCTCAGCAGTCCTTGAAGTGTGTGATCTTCCTCACAGAGGAGAATGAGCTATAACGACATCATGTCCTCTCTGAAAAACTTGTAGCATGATAAAGTCATCACTGTCACACGCTTCAGTTCAAGTCTGTTCATCTTTGGTTTCTGTCACTTAGCATAAAAAAACAGTGCTTCGCTGGTAAGGCGTGTTCAATCAT
Source organism: Oryzias curvinotus (assembly GCA_023969325.1). Classification (NCBI taxonomy): domain Eukaryota; kingdom Metazoa; phylum Chordata; class Actinopteri; order Beloniformes; family Adrianichthyidae; genus Oryzias; species Oryzias curvinotus. The sequence goes on along the minus strand of CM043719.1, from coordinate 9,727,203 downwards.
TAATCTAAGCGTGTATGTGAAGCTTCTGAATAAAGCAGGACAGTATGTTGTACACAAGTCACGATTAAAACCTGCAGGCACTCTGACATATTTACAGCATGAATCAACTCTCAGATCACAGAGACTAAAGCCTCTTACAGAGAATTAAACCACGACGCTCGCTGCAGATCTCAGACCTAATGGAGTCCCAGCTCTGAGTGAGCTTTAGTCTGTCTGCTGACACAACGTCTCTCTGTGTGTTTAGGTGGACCAGTGGGTGACCAAAGGGGGGACTGACCCCTTGCCCCTGGAAGAGGAGCACTGTTCTGTGGTGGAGGTGACGGAGGAGGAGATCCAGAACTCTGTGAAGTTTGTTCCCAGCCTCTCTGCCGTGGTAAGAAACATTCCACCTGGATGCTGATTTGTGATTTTATGTACGACATGTACAGAAAATGTAGTATTGAGTTTTACAATGTGTATTATATTCAATTATTTGGGTGATTCTAGTATGCTCATAGGCGGTGATGGGCTAATATTTATTTGCACTATATTTCACAGTAAATGTCCAAAGCATGTGTTTCTATTTGGGAGTGGATACATCAGAGTATTTTTTATATCATTACTTAATGTCATTTTTTCGTCTGTTCCTGATTCACAGTGATTTGAATAAAGAAATACTCATACAAATGTAATTGTGAGCTTATTTTTTTATACATCATTAGAAAAATCCCATAAAAACATGCTAAAACACAAAATGATTCCTAACCATGTAGTGCATCTTCCCAACAATTTATGCATTTAATGTATTGATCATTTAATGTTCATTATTAAAAGAATTCTAAACAAGAGAAACTGAACCTTTTGCTTCCCCTTGTCTGCACTGTGGTTCACGTGCCAGTCATCCATCAGTTTTTGATTTTGATTGTTTTCATTATTTAGCTATAAACAAAAAGCTGAGGATTTAAACTGCTCAAAATAAAACAAAATTTTCTTTCTGGCTAAAAATCTAATTCACAAAATGAATTTTCACTCAGGTTTTTTGGTTTCCACACTGCATACCAAACACCCAGCTCAGTATTTGCTTTTGTCTTTATCTGCACTGCGGCTTTAAACTGGAATTTATATGCAAAGCCTCACTTATAATATTCATAAATGATTAAACATGAATTAACTATCAGCTTGCCTGGGCTCAGGGAGGAGGTTATTCACCAGGCCCTTTCTTTCAGAACGGGTGTCAGTGGGCACCAGCCTCCTCTAAACGTTTGTGTCGTTTCTTCAGATCCTGGTGAAGGCCATGCTGAGGAAGCGCTCCTTCAGTAACCCGTTTGAGAGTCCGAGCAGGAGGGAGGAGAGGTCCATGTCTGCCCCCGGCAGCCTGCTCATGTAAGCTGACATGCTCCCGCCTGCAAAAAAGCACAGCATGTCCTCATCTCTCTTATATAATTTGTTTCTTGCATCACCCAGTGCTGCTGCAGATGTTGCTTTAGACTGACAGAGATCTGTACTTCACACCTGACTCCCCTTTCTGTCTGGCAGGTTGACTTGTACTCCTTCTTGCTTCCACAGCAGCTGCTACTTAGTGTTGTCATAGCACCATAATTCATTCCCTGATTGAATGCAGCATAATTTACAGCCTTTAAAAGCGTTTGTGAGCGCCGCTCGCAGAGCTGGAAGGAGTCAGGGTGATGCAGAACTATGTGGAGCAAACAGAGCTTCAGGGTGACTTTGGATTTCCTGGTTTGTTAAAAGAGAAAAAAAAAACAAAAAAACTTCAAACGGGAAAATATTGCCTCCCCTCATTCCATCATGCAGTTTGAACTCACACAGGTGAGATGAGTATCTATTGTTGCCCCCTGGGGGCCCCTGGCACATGATGGGGTTTGGAGCCGTTTTCAGGGCTTGTTGCACTGAAGGTTCAACCTCAAAATTCTCAATATTGCGTGCTTCTTTTCTATCAGACTTGAGCTTTCTTGGTTAGTTTGAGCTGCTTTTTAAGGTGAAAGTGTTTTCTGAGGACATGTGGTCTGTCTGAAACAATACTGCCCCCCTATGGAAGAGATGAGCAGTGCAACTTCCCGAAAATGAACTGAACAAAAAAAGACTTGACATGACAAGTTTTCCAGTGTGGAAAGGATTGTTGTTTCACATTATTACACAGATGCTTCTAGAAATATGGAGGCACCTCAAGTGTAGAATTTTCTTCAAAGCTCACAGATCTTTCATGTTTTCCTATAACACCAGGTGGAACCTGAGGACTTGTTGAAGGAAAAAAGACAGGATTTTTCATCAAAGTGAATAAAAAATCACAGGCAAGCTGGTATGAATGTATAACAGTCCAGCCTGAATGTGCACAGTTCAGACGCTGCTCCCCAAGTCTTCTTCTGGTGCTGGCATGGTTACTAATGATGAGATGTGATGAAGGACGAGCAGCGTGCCCCCTTTAAGAGCGTGCAGAATAAAGTGAGAGGAGCACAGCAAGGCTGTGAGAGGGGAGAAAATTTTTAATAAAGTGAATTGGAAGAAAATGTACGGAGCAGGCTGGAAGCCACAGCTGCAAACAACCACAACTCCACAAGGTTCAAGCTGAGCCTGTGATGTGTGAAGCTAACTAGATTCTGATCTTTTCTTGTCACACAAGCAAATCAGAAATAATTCTGGGTTTTTTTATGCAGTAATTCTGGCTGTATTCAGGATAACTATGAGAACACATAAGTGGAAGATCTGTGCTTTAAAACAAGTCAATAACCTGTATAAGCTGTCGGAAAATCCTCTAAATAAATGGGGGAAAAAACAATATCATTTGAATGGAGCAGAAAACGTTCTTGGTACTTTAAAGACCCACGCGGATTATCTTTTGATCTATTGCAAAAGCGTTCCCAGTGGTCTGTTATTTGAGATTATGCCATTTGAAGCCAAAATCAAAAATATCTGTGTCGTTTTCTAGGACGTAGTTTCTGCAGAGCAGCAGTAGTTCATTAGAAATTTGCTTCTGAGTTGTAGGTGGGATCACCTGTGCGTAGCAACCCAGCCTTCCCTTCCCATCATCTATCTGTTTACACTCTCTCCCGCAAGCTCACAGCCCCTCACACTCCCAACCTAGCATTAGCAGTGCAATAAAAATGGTGAGCAACATTGGAGCTATCCAGCCGTACAGTTTAGATCCAGATTCCTGCTCAGACGAGGAAAACAAAGATGTACATGGATCTATTTGTCTGGAGGTGGATGCATCAGAATGGAGCAGGGAGCTTGTGGCCCGCCCAGCGTATTTTCTATGTAACAAATATGACCTTTTCCAAATGTCATTTTTCCATCTGCTCCTGATTCACAATAATTTGAGTAAAGAAATACACAGAAATTGAATTTTAAGCTTAAATTTCTTTGTGTGTGTCCATCATCCGAAAAATCCATGTTAGAAACACGATTTTCATCGGAGTGGGTCCTTAAGGGGGGACATTTTCTCCAGGTTGCAAAAACTTCCCATTTTGTAACCCTGTTCTTTAATAATTGTAGTATAACATAAATCAGTTAATTTAACTATTATAAACCTCCCGAAATGCATTTAGAGGGAAAAATGACAAAGAAATACTGATCCTAAAGAAATATATAAGATAGCTGACATTTTGACTTTTCTGATGTTTTAAGCTCCCGTGCATAAAAGATGGAAAACATTTCTGATTTAATAATGATTGTTTATGTTTATGAATAGTTCCGTTCAAAACGGTTCCTTAAATCCAACAGATGAACATATAGATGTGTGGATTAGGAGGGCATGAAGCCCCTCCATCAGTTTGTCTGTCCTCCCGTTGACGACCTCTCCGTCTCTTTTCCCACTCTGCTGCAGGGACTCATGGCCCCTCCGGCCCTCTTTAAAACTCCACCCGTCCCGCAGGTAATGTTATATGGACTGCTGTGTCTCTTCCACGTCTGCCAGCTGCCGCGCTATTCATCATCTCCAACCCCTCTGTGCTTGCTTTTCCTCTGAGAGTTCCTGTCATTTCTCTGCTGCTGTCATTTAGATGTGGTTCTGCAGCTGCACCTTTCATACAAATGTGTTTGTTCACAGCGAAGCAAGCCTGTAACGCTCCTCCAAAATGTCCTCATGGACGATCCTATTTGAAAATCTGAGCTGTGAACGGCCTCCCAGAGAAATCTGGCTCCGTCTCAGACTGCGTTAAAGGAGCTGCCGATAAAACCTTCAACATGTTTTTGAAGTTCCACATAAATAAGACTCAGAGACGGCTGCGCTGCATTTTGGCAAGAGAAAGGATCCGCTTAGTAGTGTGGCCATCGAATTTACAGCCGCCGCTGCCAGTCTGGAAGATGAAAAGAGCAGCCGCTGTTGGATTTATTTGTCCTTCTTTTGTTTTGTTTTAGAAAGAGCAGCGGAGGAGACGGACCCAGAGAGGGGGAGCTGGAGGACCTGCACGAAGACGAGCCCTTTTCTTGAGTCTTCATCCTTACCGCCGTCTGCTTCACATCTCCATTGCTTGACCCTGCAATGCGCTCCGGTCCTCATCCTCACATTTCACCAACTCCGTTTTAGTTCAACTATGAAAGCATTTGACAGCTCACACACTCATGCTTCACTCAACCATCAGCGGAAAAACTCTGGACATTTAATTTATGGTTTGGGAAAAGCTGGTGCGCTGGCAGAAGGTGGAAACTGAGGTTTAGACTGTCTGCATTCAACCGTGAGGGGAGTCATGTCCTCCTCGGCAAAAGTGGCATTCAAATGGGTAAACTACAGGGATCTTTTTTCTGATCACACCAGTGAAGTTGTGCACAGATGTTTCTAGCACTTTTCTTATCGTCGTGCCATTGGAAGCCGAATCTGCCTTTACAGACTTTGGACGGCAGAGCTTCTGTGGTGGGAGGAAAAGCACAAACGCAATGTGATGACGTTGCTGATTTAAGGGTTATTTCATGCTTTTCCTCCAACTGTGTCACGTCCTTGTTAGCTGTTGTTTTTTTTATTAACATTGAGGCAAAAAGTAGAGAATTTTAAAGTAGATCTTAGATGTTTACTGTAAATGAGATGAGAGAATGGTTGTTCTCCATACTCAACCTGACTGTGAAACATATTTCAAGACACGTTAGAATGTGGAGCTCCTTTTAAAGCATGAGGAGGAATAATAATTCCCTACAGGCTTTTCACTGAAGGGTAAGCTAATCTTAAATATCCCAAGACCTTTATGCCAGTGTTTTTTGTTTTTTTCTGTTCGATTAAGAAGATGCATTGAGAGTGAAGGGCTCAAGTGAGTCATAACACATGCTTGAGGTCCTCATGGACCATCAGAGAGGGATAAGCAGACTTGACTGCCCTTTTTTAGCATCACGAGACGCAGATAAAATCACACAAAAAAAAGATGAACAGAAATTAACTTTGAAACCATTTTGTGTTTACATGTTTGCAAGGATCCGGATCTGCTTGTAATTCCTGAACATCTCTCGAGGTGTACAAAAATGTGATGCTCTTACAGTTGAGTATTTAGGAAGCACTGGAATTGGAGTTTTTAAATTTTAAGTCAACATGTTCCTGAATTAGTGTTGGAGCTCATCTGTGTGTAGTCATGGCAACGGCACGCTCCTGTTTTCTTAAAGTTTACATCAGAGAGATCGTTTTTAAGTTTTTATTGGCTGTCTTCTGGAGCGACTTTGCTTACAACAGCACAATTAGAAGTCAGCTCCAGGTTTTCATGCAGAAGCGGTTGCTTTTTATTACAGTTCACAGCGTTGCTGCCATAAACAGTCATTTTCTTTTTTTTTGTTTTAAGTCAAGAAGGTACGAAAATGCAATTAATGCAGCTATGCAATGCTCAGAGTACAAATAAAAGCTTAAAAGTTAGTCTCCCTTTTACCTCTGCTGATCGTTTTCACAAACTCAATTATATAACAAATGTTCAAGAATTCCCATAAACCATATTTTTTCAAATTGATGTGCCAGTCAGATTAGAAAAGTTGACATTAAACTGGGGTAAATAAAAAACAGATTTTTATTCAATTAACAGCAACTCTGTGGTTTATTTGCAATCTCAAATCCAATATATGATTTATAGTTTGGAGGTTAGCGTGAAAGATCTGACTTGGTTTTTGTTCTCTTGCTGAACCGGAGCGTCTCTGCTGCCAAAACAGCAACGAAGGTTGAGCGTATCAATGTCACAATGAAGCCGAGGCTTCCAACAAGATTCTTGTCCTCTGATGTGACAGAGGAAAATAGCGCAGGAAGTGTCAGATCCTGACTGAAAGCGTTTCACAGCTGAGCCTCTGCTCAAACTTCTATTATCACCAGAAGGATCTCAAAGTTTGTATTTGTTCTTTTTAGATGATTCTGATTTGGAGTAAAGTGTCTGCTTGCTGGTGGCTTTCAGCGAAGGGCTGTTTAAACCAAAAAGTTTGACTTGCTGACATACTAGCTTTATTTATTTGCTTAAAACCGTTTTTAACCAAAAGCATTTAAAAAAAAAAAAAAATGTGTTTGCAGACACTTGTCAGCGTGAGGTCACACCGTCTGTTGTTTTAATCATCAGTGTGCTGATATCAGCTCATTATGCTCTCAGGCACTCAGTTCAGTTTCCTTCATGAAAAGTAAACTTGCATATAGAATTCAGGGCTGCATGCAACGGCACAGGCCACTGGGAAACTGAGTGTGTGAAACCTGCATGTCTAGTACATCATAGCTCTATAGAATTCATGGGAAAGAATGACTCTGTTACTGTGTCAAACTGCGGTAAGTGCAAGAGTGGCTGACATGCTTTATGCTGTTGCGTGGAACTATGTTGCTTACCAACTGCAAAAGACTTCTGCTTGAGGCTTCACAGCTGAGAGGAAACTTGATTGGAAAAAACCCAGACTAGTGTACAGGATGTTAATTTGTGCGGTTCTGACAGGTTCTCCATGTTAAGTAGAGCAATGTGAAGAAATCCCTGCAGCATCAAGCTGTCACTCAGAACCTGTTCCCACCCGTTTTCCGTCAGTGGACGTATCATTTGTGACACGTTTTTTCCCCATGATAATCTTTCATATCACCCCAGTAATATTAAATCTAAAGTATTTTGATTTTTTTCTACAAATCTATTTGAATAATAGTTTTAATGTTTTTAATACCTCACTGCTAAATATGAAAAAAAATGTGCAAACAGGTTCACAGAAAAATTCCTAGGTTAAGGGAATTAATACCTAACCTTCTGGGGGCTAAGGATTATTCGTTTTTGATGCGAAACTAATCACTAAGTAAAGAGGAAGTAACTTCATCCACACAGATTTAACAGTTCTACAAGAAAACTAACTTTCAGCGTTCAGATTTTAGGTTTATTCTCCTAAATATTGACACTTTACTGAATGATTTCCATTAGTGATTTATCTGTTTAAAGCTACTAAGTTACCTACGAAGGAAAGATGTGATTTGTTAACAGCTAAATTCTAATTTTGTCTCCCTAGTGCAGGTGATCTGCACATTTGGATTCATTTTAATAAAATGCTGCAGCTCTGATTTAGAATTTCAGTTAAAACATTTGAAACCTGAATTGTTTTGCATTTTTGGGAGTCAGCAGAAGAAATGTGTCCAGGATGCATTCATGGAGATCAGGGGTCTGAAACCTTTTATGCCTTTGCCTTTTTGTTCCGCTTTCTTCACAAACAAAACCCAGCGAGAGCTGGAATGTACCAAGGTTTAGAAAAACACACTAATTGTGTTTTTGTGTCCATTACGCCATTTATTTATGAAATTTTGCTTATAAATATTTCCAATAATTGAATTGTAACTGTGTTGCATTACTTCTGACAGCAGCACATATAAGTTCCTTTCAAAATAAAATACATTATGTGTCATATAAGATCCTCCTGCTGCAGCAGATTTACTTCAATTTATTCTATAAGAACTTTGCCTCAGAACATCAACTAGACTTAAGGTTAGAGTATGAATTTAAACTTATTCTAATAATAAAGCACTCTGACAATGGATACAATATTTTACATCATTTTGCTTAGATATCTGAGGTACATTTTGAGGGAATGGGAATGCTCTCACCTCTTGATTTAGTCTGTTTAATGTCAGCAGTGGTAAAAAGAAAAATTACTGTTAATCTTTACTCGTGTACTTATGTACTTAAGTTGCAGACCCCTGATCTAGATGAGTCATTAGTCACACAAATGCAATAAAAAATTTGAATTTCAAATTAAATCCCAGGTAATTATCAACTAAATAAGCCTTGTAGAAATAGCTCTAGAGTGCAAAATCTAAAACTATGTGGGAAGTTAGAACAGTTCTCAGGTTTTAATGTCTTGGTGTTTCCCCATTATGTTTGCTGTAAATCGTATCCAAAATGCTATAATATGTCCTCTTTTATTTAAAAAACAAAAAAAGTGTCCAGCCCCAAAAATCCTTGAGTAGAAAGCCTTCATGAGGGCATATCTCAGGCTGGGGATAGTCTGTCACGGTTTGCTACCGATTTGTAATCTGATGAATCCCTCATCCTCCACTGAGGATTGCTCTCATCACAGTTTTTAGTCATTTCTGTGGAGAAACATAGAAAGAAGAGGAAACACTCGATGCAGCCACACCATAGGAAGCAAAGGGCATCTTATTTTAATCAAAACTTCGGATCATAGTTTCACCCAAGGGAGGGGGACTCTGTGAATGTGTACATAATCTCCAGTGTAGAACTGCTGGCTAATCTACTGTGTTATTCTTCTCCTAATGTGTGACTAAGGTCTCTGCCGTCTTTCTGTCTGTCTGTCTGTCTGTCTGTCTGTCTGTCTCCTGTGTGTATTTGAATGTAGTCACGCTGATGTCAAGGCACTAAAACGAAAGCATGGCACATCCCTACGCAATGCAGGTGTTACACTGTACATATGTACCAATATGAATAAGTTATTTTTCGCATGCTTTTGTACTTCTAAACATTATTGAGTACAATAATAAAAAAGACAAAAGAAGAAGCTCCTGTTGTTATCGTACCTCTTTTATTGACTTAACAGCATGTGTGCGCTGGGTGGGACGCATCATGGCATATCCAAACACAGAGACTCGCCAGAGGTAATGACTTGCATGAACACAACGTGTCATGGACATTTGAAGTGGTGGAGGTTACACCCATAGAATGAACAAATGTAAACAAAGAAACACCTAAAAAAAAGTACACAAACGGAGGGGCTCTTTAGTAGCTCTTTAGAGTCACACAGTGGGATGATGAGGATGGATGAAGACGCTCTGATAAAGGTCATCTGACAGAGTTCCTTTACTGTCCAGGAGTCAGTTCATTTTGTGAGTCGAGTTTTTGGTTCCCCTGTGCTACATCTTATAAAGCAACTTGTTTGCTCCCAGGTCATTTCTATGCAAGAACAGCAAACAGCCAATGCGTCAGCATGACGGAAATCATGTTCTCTTGGCTTTATTGCAAAAAAAAAAAAAAAAAAAGCCGGCTTCTATTCCGATGCCTTGATGCTTCCTGTGTCCAAATCTGGATCCTACAGGGTGGAAATCAAAACCAGAGAGAATTACTATTTTCTTAAGATCGTTAGTATCACATGATGGAACGCTCAAGCAAACAAGCAAACAAACAGAAAAAAAAAAAATAAAGCGACACAAGCTTTACTGTCTAAGCTTTATTACACACTCACGTTGGTCTTGTCTTTGCGTCGCCCTTGTCTTGCATTTGCTTCAAGGGTGTAATAGACAGATGAGCCTAAACCACGCAATTCCTGTTGTAGATAAAAAATGTTCTGCCTGTTTTAGTTAAAGGGGATGCTTTGGGTGCAGACGCAGGATTAATCCAGTCTCAAATTATGAAACTGTACCACCCCAAACTCAGAGGGCCACACACCAAATTTGTTTTTTGTTTGCGTTTTGCTTTTTGTAACGTGTCCTGTCCAGCAGCTTAGCAAACAGATCAGAGCTGAAGGCCTCTTGTGTTGGACAGATTTTACTTTTTTAAATAGGGGATTATGAATTTTCAGACACACAAGGTGTTTATTTGAATAAACCCCTTTGGTATTTGAGGCTAAACTTTATTCATATTGATCATGTTTGTTGGCATTTCTTGTTGGATCGGATGAAAAACAGGAGAAGGAGAGAGAGGGATGTTAGAGATGGGGATAAGGCTACAAAAGAAGGGGGAGAGAAAGGGGGTTAAGGAAGTTGGAGGATTAATAAGAAGTAGGAAGGGGTAGAATCACAAAAAGAGGCAACAAATTGCTGAAACTTTATCATCATGTTTGTCAAAAGTGTAGGGCCTGTCCAAAGACATGCTCAAACACTAAAAACATACTTGTTGGCGCCAAAAGTCTTCTCACACAAACATGGTAACACATTCACAAAACCATACTTGTGTATACAAACAAACATGTCAAGCATATATTATTCTGTCACGCACACTGTTTGTGCAAAGTGAGCTGTTACCTCTGCTCAGATGAGTGTTTGTGTTCTACTGTGCTGGATGATGGAATGTTAAAAGAGGGGGATAGACCGGTCCCCCCCACACCGAGACTCCCACCAAAGCGGCAGTGACAGCTACTTGGCAACCCGTTGTCAGCCCCTCCCAGACCAGGGCTGGAAGGATCGCCACAGGGGTCAGAGATTAGGGGGCACAGGGGCACAGAGAGTGCGAGCCATGCACAGCCAGAGAACAGACATCCCACCACGCCAGGGGGACCAACACAAGGCCCCACCCACCGGAGGGCCACAGACAAGCAGCCCACTACCACCTGGAAGTTCTGAACATCCTCCCACCCACCCCAACCCCGGGCACAAACAAGGGTCCCCCAAGGGAGACCCGCCCCAGCAAAAGGCAGCCACCCACCCTCCCTGTGGAAAGTCCAGTGGAGAGCAAGGCCACTCCCTCCCTGAAGAGGAGGGCGCCCAGAAGTGGGGGTTCCCGACAACTGCTGTAAACATGGGTCGACCAGGCTCCCACACCGTTGCTCAGAGGCAAAGACCAGAACCAACACAACAGGGACACAGACACCCCCAGACTCAGATGTGATCCCTTACTAATGGCCTAGCCAGAGAACTCAGGGATCCCTTTCCCTGTGTGGATAGTGGGCCACACATCCAAGGGACAAAGGGGCTGCGAGCCTGGTTCCCCTCACCATATATGGGGTACAGGACGAGAAGATCAGTAGCTCCACCCTCCTTCTCTAATGTGTGTGTGTGTGTGAGTGTGTCTTGGAGTGTATAATGTGATAGGGGCCATACGTGGGATCTTAATATTTTAGGAACGAAAACTAACCCCACTCTGTTGCCTACTGATGTCTATTTTTAGGTATTTGGTGCCAAAATCCAAATATGTTCAAACTGAGAAAATTCCATGTTGGTGGTTAACCTATGTCTATCTGGAAGCACGGTGCTCCTCTGCTGCCATCTTGTGTTTAAACAGAGAAAAGTCTGTGATGGAACCTACCTGTGCAGCTGTGTCTGTATATTTGAACTTCATGTTTTTGTAAAAGTCTCTTCTTGGGAGCACATACAGCAGCACTAAGTCACAAACTACAGTTGCCTGAAGGGACAAAAAGGAAACATTCAGTTCTCATTGATTAAATCAATAATAATTGAAACAATTTTGTGTTAAACATACCACTCCAAAAATTCCCACTCCAGAACCTATGGCGGTCAGGGTTGGAATGATATCAAATTTCCGTCCCTGCAAAAATCCATTTAAGTTAAAAAAAAAAAAAATTAAAAAATAACTTTTATTTGTCAGTTATTTATAGGTTTAAAATAAATATTGTTGCTCACCAGTGACTGCACAATGATGTCAAATCTGATACCAAAAACCTTCATGAGAGTCCTTTTCTCCACTCTGTCTCCCATATAATACTTTGCATACCTATAAACACACAATAATTATTACAAGTTGCTTCAACTGTTGAATGTTGGATATTTTCAACTCTTTTATTAAATAATAAAGAAAAATGCAGAAAACAATTGACACATTTCTCAGTGGAGTAAGATTTTTGCAGCATAAGAAGCAGCTTTTGAATGTTCATTAATATTCAACAATGTTCTCTGCTTTAAAAAATGTTATCTATCTTGTTGGCATAAATTAGAAGCTAAATACATTAGCTTAGCATAAAGGTATGACCAAGAATAATTCTGTGTCTACATAAATCGTGTCAGAGTGGATGCAGCAGACTCTTGAAGAAACTCCTGTGTAAAACTGCTAGCTTAGCATGCTATACAAAGCGTGCCAAAAGGTGCTTTAAAGTAAAGAAAAAGATAAGTTTTGAAAAAGAAAAAAAATTAACCTTTCAAGTTATAGTTTTAAAATAAGACAGAATATGTCAACTTTTTATGAAAGGAAAACCAACTAGCTATGTTTTGGTTTTAAATAAAAAGCAGCTCTTTTAGGTATTTTTTTTTTATGTCTTGTCTTGTTTGTTCTTCATGATGGCAACAAAGGTTGGGGTAATCTAATGCATCATCCCTTAGCAAGAAGTTGTTAGGTAAATTATCTGTATACTTAGGTTATACTAAAAGTGAAGCGGTATACTTAAAGTTTACTTTGCACATACTATCCATTCTAAACTTAAAATTTAGTCTTAATATGTATACAGTACACTTCCTACACCACACGTACATGGTGTATAGTTCACTTGCTGTACTTATCATACTCCAAGTATCCAATAAACTTCAAATGTACTACTTTTTGCCAAGGGATGAGTCAGCTGGGAAAGCAGTTAAGGCTTTTGCTGAATGTGTCCATATGTGATCTGCAGCTAGATCTTCATGCATCACAAAATCTACAAATGCTTCCGATTGTATACTTCAGCCAGTCTGCTGGTGGTTGCTGCAGCCTTCTAACAAAGTTGGGGACTTAAGTATTAAAGCGTGAAACTCTACAGATGCCCTTCAGTGCATTCACCTAAAATTGTAGCCCACTGAAGGATTGGACGTGTCTTTCACCTTAGGGTTTCCATACAGACCATGAAATTCATACTTGGGTTTGCATTTCTTTACATGATAGTCAAAGTTACAAGTCCAGTCAATTACAAGCCCGATGGACCCTCCCTGTCAGAGAGACACAAAGCATAATGAGATCTGAAAAAATGTTAGTCTGCGTACCTTTTAGAACTGGGGCTGGAAACTCACCTGTTTGGCCATTGTTTCAAAAGTGAAGCCAGATAGTCTCACTATGTCTCCCAGTTTGAAGATAGGGCAGAGAGGAGACTTATCTGGATCAAAGAAGCAGTTTTTTAAAGTTTTCGCATCTATTTCCTCCACAAGGTTACTCCTTTAAACACAGAGAAATATCATAAAACATAATAGAGCAGTAGAGCCATGGATTCTGTAGTCTTTCTTTTAACTTTCCAAACTATTAAACCCAATATTTACTGTATAGTAGATTTTTGTTTAATGTATCCTTCAGAAACCTTTGATCAAACTAGCTCTCTTTCACAAAAAAGTTGAAAAATCAATCACCTTGTGATGCCAAATAAAGGAAAAGTGACTGAATTCTTGATGAACAGAGTGAAGTTCTCCGCGCTCATCAACAGAGGAGGACTGGATGGAAAACGAGAAAAAAAAACATGAAGCAACTTTATTTGTTTAGCGAATCATTGCAAAAAATAACAAGGGGAAAAAAAACAGCATGTGAAAAAATCCAAATCAAGCTTAATCTCAGATATTTGTAACATGAGAAGAGTAGTTTAAAGTACATTTTTACTCTGACAGCTAACCACCAAGTACTTTTTGTTTCAGCTGTATATTTTTATTATTTATTTATTTATTTATTTGATATTTTAAAGAATGTATATTTTACAATGCTGTTGAAGAATAATTGGCAAAGCTTTGAAATTCAAAATTTAAAAAATAGTTAATAATTGGATCAATCTTTTGAAAAGATTATTATTAGTCAATTGTTTGAGTTTATAATATCCTATTTATTTGTATAGATTTATCAACATACTTGAACTCCATGCAAATCATCTTAACCATAGTTAATCCATCAGATCAAATTTGACCAAATGTTTCCTTTTTTTTTTTCTAAATGTTATTTATTTCATTTTTCTTTTACATTTTGTGGCTGCTGTTAATTGTTTCTGCCTAAAATAAACAAAAACCAAAAAAAAAAGAATTCTCTAATTAACTTAAAAAAGCCTTGTTCCAGGGTTCTCCAGGGTTTAATTAATCAAGCTGCTAAATTTAATTTAATCTAAAAAATATTGATAGTAGGAAATTAACAGATATTGTTCTAAATCCTCAGGTTTTTTTTCCAGTAGAATGCGTTTGTAAAAAACTAGTCTATGCACGAAAATTGCAGTCAATGAACTGGTAAAAAATGTTAAAGACTGTTATGTTGCTGACAGTTCTGTAGAAGTCAACACTGCATGCAGGATCTGGAATTTCAAGTTGAGTTGGTACAATAGTTATCTTTTTCTGTTTTTTTTTTTGCAGAGTTGTTAAAAGCGAGTGTTGGCCTAGCTGTTCATGGATGCCGAAGCTTCATGTCTGGGCACTGACCAGAATTTGAGGCAGTTTTAGTTTTATCTACGCTTGCAGAAAAGGTGTGTTCACATACTTTGGTATGTTCTGATCATTCTCCAGGGGACACCAAGCCAACAGCTCACAGGTCTTTGTCTCTTTCACACAGACTCCAGTCAGTTGTCCTTCAAAAAACACACAAGATCTCATTATTGAGGCAAAAAAATCTCAAATTGTCACAAGCGTCAGGTAAAGCAGGAAGACAGAGACAGGCTTTAGCACAAATGCTGTTTTAAACATCTCCCCTTCCTGCCTTGAATTAGCATCAAAAACAGCAACTGAGGCTTGAAAGAGAAGCAACGCAAGAACTGAAAAAGCTCTTTTCTTGATCTAGTTCCTAGTGGAAGATGTATTTCTGTCCCTGCTCTTATCTCCACTGCTGCTGGATTCTGTCCTGGTGAGCAGGACGAGTCTGCAGATGATTCTCCAGCAGGGATTTGGCCTCACGCCGTCAGCCCCTGACCCTTCACTGCAGCCAGCCTGTTTGCTCAGCGGCAGGAGCGCCCCCCACATGCTTACCATCTACAAGCACATTTTCAGCCTCTGAGGGGAAAGTGATGCTGTGAGGTTTAATGGTCTGCAGGACCTGCATGTGGACATGCTAGTCTCTGCTTGCTTAAGGCACAGCTCTGCTTGTTTTCTTAACAACAACAGGAGAAGTTATGAGATCAGACAACAAACATTCAGTTGCTAAGACTGTGGCTGTTGATTTTAATCCCTGTTTTCCCTCACAGCTGGACATGAGCCGGCCAGGCTCGGTGTCTAAATGTTTACTATAGCTATGATAAAAGTTGCAGCCCATTTGGCAAATACTCTGCTTCTCTCTCTCTGCATCAAAAAGCTGCAGCATTTAAAGGGTGCCATACTTTTTTTTATTTTTACACTCTCTTTTAAATTTCAGAGGGTAGAAAAGTGAGAATTAGGGAGGTCATATTTTGTCTGGCTGCTAACATTTACCGTCTCCTGTGCGAGGAGTCCCTCCTTTACAGTCAGTGTCTGACTTGCAGCTGTACCTTCCAGGAAGCTGAAAGAAACAATAGCATTGTAAACGTGCAAGAATAACAAGTACACTTGTATACAAGGCCGTAGATTCACAGGGCAACAGTATCAATGATTAATAAAAAATGTTGCACTTATTTCTAATCTTGCAGCACTAATCATTTCAAACTTTAGCTTCAGAGGCCTAAAAAAAGATTTTTCTTTCCTCCGACAAAGTATTAACACAATTACAGAAACAGCCGTGGAATGATAAACAATTTCCGTTTACTTTTACTATTTATGGTAACTTGAGGAAATGGAAGCAGCCGCACAGAGACACAGAAAGAGGAGTCTTTCACAAACCTCCGGACACTTTCCCATCGTCTGATTTTCAGTTATGATGTAGTTTGTCATCACGACAAAAGATGAATCTCCCTAAAGTTTTGGATAAAAATAAGGAGCATGTCACCAAGGGTGTGTTAACTGTGCCACAAGATCACAAGATAGATGATACTCAGGCAAAGAGAAGTCTTCTATCAACCACACGGCTTTACACGTTTATGTTTTCCTGAATGACAAATGAGCACAGCTGTGGACGGGTCTCAGATAAAGGTCAAATCCATAATTGAATTCATAATTACTGACATTAAATAAGTCCACTAAAGTTCATCTTTAAATCACTTTCGGTGTACATTTTTTTACATTTGAATTTGCACTTTATGTATTGGTAAAATCTTTTTTTGCAATAATTTAGTATTAAATACAAAAGATAAAAAGGACAAAAAACAATGCAATCTTTGTTTGACAGTTTTTTGAAATCCCAAAATGTCAGATCTTCCTAATCTAAATGCACAAAATACTTTTAAAAACACAATAAATGTGTTAGAAATGAGTCCATAATCCAATTTAAGAAAAAAGTTAATGTCATGACCTGTGATAAAACAACAACAATCTAAAGCCCCTGCCCTACTTTGTTTAGTATTACTAAACTCTGTATAACTTATTATTTACGTATTATTAAATGTATCTTAAAAAATGTCTTCAGTTTGTCTAATAGCAACAATATGAGAGCTTGTTGTCCTTAAGAGCCTTGGAGTGTTAAACTATTTGCTATAAGTTTATTTTAATTAAAAACTACATATATAATTGGTAAATTCTTGGGTTAGCCCCTGCACACATTTTGGCCTTCCCCAGTTTTCTTGTAAGTTCTTGTATCGCTAGAATCTCATGTATGCTCAAGTCTTGAAGCACAAGAGCCAAGAACCTTGTAAGACATATTTTTATGGTTAGATTTCAATTTAATTTTGTTTTTGTCCAACAGGACAAAATACTTTCTGCTGATTTTTAATGTATGATTGTTTGTTTTTTTTATGCTTGGTTAATCATCCGTTTTAACCTGTGTGTGTTTCAACAGCTCAATATTGAGTTGAAAATGGTTTCAAACGCGTTTTTTTTTCCCCTTTAAAAATAGTATTTTTCAGGTTTTCTGTAAATGCACTGGATTGCTGAGTACAGTGTTAAGTCTCACACAGTCAAAGTTGGTTCAAACTGAATCAAATCTTTAAAAAGGTTTTGCTTGGAGTGATTTGTTGATGTGATTTGCACTTCAGGGCCACCGTAGGTTTTTTTCAACATGGCATCTCCAGAGTTCAGAAAACCACTGACCAAATGGGCGAGACGGATCAAATGTTTCACTGTTTGCAGACTCCTGCTGTCAATGTCAAAGAAATAAAGACATTTCAACAGTGAATGTTGTTTTGTTTGCTTTAAGTGCTGGGCGTAGATCTCTCTAGATTCCTATTATGCAGGTATAAAAACCAGCAGGATGAAAAAGTTTTTCTTTGGTTTTGATCAAGTAAAAATCAACTATACCAGCTTTTATTTTGGAGACACTTCCCAGAAGCAGTTGACACAAGAAGACACCTGTAGCACAAAATATCACAATACATGCACATTTCTGTGAGTTATAGCATTAAAACCGTACACAGGAAGGCACGCCTAGAGTGGAAAACTGAAGTTAAATAAAAGAAAAGTAATTTACAGAAATTAAAATGAAATGCTATAAAAATGAAACACAATCCAAAAACCAAAAAAAGGTAGATGGGACATTGCTGATTGGATAACTACATAATTTCAATAGAAGGTTATGTGGCATGAAGCAACGCCGGATATCATCGTCCAATCAGCGACGTCCCATCTACCTTTTCCGGTTTCTCCTTGTGTTTTGTTTTTCTAACATTTCAATTTCCTTTCTGGAAATGACTTTTGTTTTCCGAAAAGTTTTTTTCTTTTCTTATGTTTTGGTTTCTGGAATTTTGCTTAATTTTCTAAAACATAATGTTGTTTGTTTTTTGTATGTTTGTTTTGCTTATTAAATTATCGTTGTGATCTTTAAAATGTTTTTCCTTCGAGTGATTTGTAAATTGTGATTGAACCTCCAGGCCAGACGAAGATCAGGTTTACAACCAAACATTGACTGTGTTGACTTGTCCTTTTGTGTTTACAGTCTAAATGTAACACCCAGTCACAGGCTAATCTTCACATTTTTGGATTTTCTCCCCAGCTTCTAATGTGACATTAGAGCTTTAATTTTTCTTGACTCAACCTGGTGATTATTGAGTCTGACAGTTTACTTCCTGAACATGTCATGGGTCCCATGAACAACAGTCCCAGCATTAGGCCTGCACAATATAAGGCCAATTAATAGTCATAAAGCTGTACAGCAGCCATATCGCAAAAGTCAGGGAAAATTGCAATAAATTGTTACCTTAAATGTGCTAAAATGGCAGCTTTAAGTACTTAATTTTCATGAATCAAATATATCCTTTTATGCATTTGACTAATTGGATGGAGCCTTTTGATGTTAGATGTTTGCCTCAAATGAGGGTCATTTGAAGTGTAATTTAAATTATGCTGACTCTTATTTAAATTAAACTGTTGCAGTCAAACTATGAAATTATGTTTTTGGTTGTTTTGCTATCTGTTCATGTATCGTCATCGCAATATTGATCATTAATATTGCAAATCACAAGTTTTCCTTATATTGTGCAGCCCTACCCATCAGTAAGTCCTACATTCCACCCACCACTCACCTGAGGAGGGAAGACATAGTCGGATGGATCCCAGACTCTCTCCACCCCACTTATGTTGGTGGAGCCCACGCCTTTCACTTTGGTGAAGACAGAGCTGACGGCCGTGTCTGTGGTCTGGTAACCTTTCTCGTAGATGAAAACCCACCTGTTTGGAGACACAGAGAGCTGTTGGCACGATATTGATGGTTTCAGTTCATCTCTCATTCTCTCCCTGGACAGTGGCACGCCATGAACAGCCAGTTCCTTGTTTGTCAGATAAAGATCAACCAAACATTGATGATAGCTGCTGAGGCGGTGAGAGCAACTCTGCAAACTTTCCATAGAAGAGGTCACCGTATAGATAACCTTTTTCTGCAAAACAATCTGAAAATTTACCACTGCTGAGAACATATTTCAAATCTGAAAGTCAGCTAAATGCCAGCCATTGTGCCTATTTGCAAGATTTTGTACTTGATGTTAACCACTTTGGTTTTTAAAGCAGTTTTTGCCAATCTGTGCTGATGTTACAGTTTAGAGGATTACAGCGGTTTTTAACTTTTGGAATAAGTAATCAGATAAGGCTTTACTGTAACTGCATTGTTTTTAGTTCACTAGGACTGTCTTCTTGTAATGAACTCATTAAAAGACTAATCTTTGAATGCACATCCTGCTACGTTATGATAAACATTTCTAATCTTCCTTGGGGACCTTTTTGTAGACAATTGAGCTTTCGACTTATTTCGACTTGTTGAAAACTCAATTCTGATTGGCTGCAGTTCCGGACAGATAGCCTTTTAAGTTATTGCGCTGGCGTGAATGCCATTTGGTTAGTGACACACACTTCGAACATAGGTGGACATACGATATTCCAGAGTTTAGACAGTTGAAAAGACATGAGTGATTTTATAGTTTCCTTTAACCTGTGTGCTGAATTTGATCATTTTGAAGATTGAGATGCAGTGGAGAAAGAAAGAAGAGAATATAGGGAGGAGATGAGACACGAGAAAGAAAACATGAACAAATTAGACGGTTGTAATCCGGGTGGGAAAGAAATATGTCTTTCTCTATTACTATGTTGGGATGTAAGAGTTTCCTCGCGTCTCCTGCATGATGACATCACCACACTGCGTGCGTTGGTGCGTCACACAGTCGTGACTGAGCATGTACAATCATTCATTCATTTTCTACCGTTTTATCCCTTTCGGGGTCACAGGGCTGCTGGAGCCTATCCCGGCCACTTGTGGCCGAAGGCAGGGTACACCCTGGACAGTTCGCCAGTCTGTCGCAGGGCCACAATCACACACCCATACACTCTCACACCTAGGGACAATTTGGATTTTTTTTTTTTTTTTGGATGGTGGGAGGAAGCCGGAGACTCCGGAGAGA
The DNA here is from genome assembly GCA_023969325.1 of Oryzias curvinotus. Taxonomy (NCBI): domain Eukaryota; kingdom Metazoa; phylum Chordata; class Actinopteri; order Beloniformes; family Adrianichthyidae; genus Oryzias; species Oryzias curvinotus. Next base: position 9,707,313 of record CM043719.1, on the reverse strand, counting down.
ACCCACGCATGCACAGAGGAGAACATGCACACAGAAAGGTCCCCCATTGATGTTCTGTTTCAGGTCCCCCAGCCGGGACTTGAACCGGGGGCCTTCTTGCTGTGAAGCAAGAGCGCTAACCACTGTGCCACCGTGCAGCCCAATGTACAATCAGAACCTATAAAACCGGCTGTGGGACAATTTAACAAGAGGAGCGAGTCGGGGAAGTCTCGGGTATTTTTGCTGGAGGAACTGACTACTGGTGCCGACTTGTCCGGATACGACCGTGAAATAACGATTAAAACTACGGAACTGGTCAGGTGTTTTGGATGGTGAGCTAAAGCCCAGAACCCAGAACCAAAGTCTGAACTCTGGACAACTAGTCTGCAGCCGTCTTACCTGTGAACTTCACCTCCTGCTCAGGTCGGGCTGGTAGGAGATTTATAATGATTAGAAATGTAAAATTCCTTTGTTGATTTAGGCTGTCACATTTCAAATGTTACTGTAACGCCTTGAAAAGAAGACATTTTTATTAATTTCTCAGAATTTCAGCATGTTTTCAGTCTGTTAATGCTACAAAAAAACATTTATTTTCTTATAATGATTTTTCCTTTTTTTTACAACCTCCTGAACCCTCCACGCTATATAGGAAGCCCGTTAGTGCTGTTCAAGTGAAAGCTGCATGCTCCTTGTGTGCAACCTACATGTCACCTGCCCACCCTGTGTGTGTGTGGCATTGGTCAGAACTCGCACCTTAATAATGACAAGTATTGTGTAACAACATCACCCATACGTCACAAGTGCGTGTAACTTATTATATTATCCTTTCAAATACTTCACAATACATGTACTACTTGATCGACGATGGTACGTTCCATTTTCGAGGACTGTTAAGGAGAAGCTGCAGCATTTTCCTGAAAACCCAGTTAAACTTCTACTCAAGACCACTAACAAAAACAAAAACACAAAACTGTTGACTCTTTTAAATGAAAACATAAGAAATTAATTTTTATCTAAGAACTGCGTGACTATATTTAAAGTGCTAAACTTTGTTATTAAACGTCCCAGAGAATGTCTTTAGTGATTAAAAAAAAAAAACAAATTATCTTTAAAAGGATAAAAATTGCCTTTGTGATCTATCTAAACTTCTACTTTCAATGTGTGAAATGACCTCTAACAGCCTCTGGTTTCTTCAGGCTCTGCTTTTACGTAACAAAGAACTCCAGTCAACAGCTGGTCTGCAGTGACAAAATAGGGTGAGTACGTTCAATCACACCGTTGAACACGCACAGAGGTTTTTTTTTTATGGGATGTGATAATGATCGTTCACCAGGATGCCCTGAGTAGCTTGCGATCCTGCAGGTTTTTAGTTTGAATGGAAGAGTTTCAACTCCACCTGGAAAACGGTTGTTTCTTTTTTAGGATGGGAAAGTGTTGGAGCTGTCGTTGACAGGTATGCTGACAAAAGGAAAGAAGACAGATTTGTCTATGATGGAGGACAGAGTAGCTTTGGAGGACTTCGCTTTCATCTGCTATGCTGTATTTAAAAAAAACAGAACAATTTGATTTACATTTAGGGGAAATTGATTAAAAAAAAGATCTTTCTGGTTCTTTGAAGATATAAAGCCTATTATCAGTTGGTTAACGCTTTCGCATTAGTTGGATGTGTTGAATCCGTTTGCTCCTTTTCTATAGAAAGTGATAACAAATAGAGAACTGTCACTGCTTGTTAAGTAAATGACAACACAACTGTGTAATCATGAAGAGGAAGTCGTCTTATTCCATTGTTTGTTGACTAAATTAAGGCCAGTCTGAAGATAAAGCGCATGAACGGCCCTGAAGTGTCTGCTTGGCTGCACAGCCAGAGCTGACTTCTGCCCTGACCGGCTTAAATCGTGAAGAGGAGAAGCTGGACAGCCTCACAACTCCAGCTCCTCTTATGGACATCAACTCCTACGTGGCCTGATGGCTTCAGAAAGCAGACGGCAGAGGTGAGATGAGGCAGAAATGCATGCACAATTGAGCTGCATCCACTTGGGGGAAAAAGAAAGAATCCTTCCTGTTTTTTTCCCTGATTCTTGTTTAAGATGAAGTTGGTCTGACATAATCAGCTTTTCATTACCTTCAGGAGAGGTTTGTGCCGCATTTAATTGTTATCATCTTTATCTCCCCCAGGTTTTACTCATGAAAGGCATGTCCCTTCATGTGGATTTCCATTTAAAACATACACTTAAAAGCATGTCAGGATTTCTTTTCTGACTAAATTTCTTTGGAATAAGGTGAGGAAGTAGTAACGGAATGATGGTAACCACCATGTTTTTGTCTCAACTTGTAAAGGCCATTGTGGTTAGCTCGTGATCTCACTGCTCTGTCTTTACTTCTGGCATGTTTGCAGCTGATGTTTGCTGTGTCAATAACACATCACAGAGCATGACTATTTCCCAGCCTGCCACACAGCATGCATGTCATTTGTCCGTCACTTTCACTGTCAGTTCAAAGTCGAATAAAAAATAAAAAAAAAGTGGTGTTCTCATTCCAGTCAAGTTGAAACATGCAGCACCGTTTCATCCATAGCTGCCCTTAACAGTGTTTATGCTCTGAAAGAAACACATGAGGATCTGCTGCTTACCCAATGATGTAAGCCAGGACTCCCAGCTGGATGAGCCGGCACACCACTCCCACCCTCTTGTTCCGCACCAGCACCTGCCGCGGGGTCTCGTACTCGAAAAAGAAGTCAGACAGAGCGTTGGCGGCACAGCTCTTCATCTTCTGACCCACCGGGAGCGGCGGGGTGTCTCCTGCCACCTGAAAAGCAAACACTGGAGATGCCTGCCTGCACACTTCTGCTTCTCCTTCACCGCTCTGCCTGCTGTCAGGAATGAGCTCTCAACATCAAAAGTTCTAAAGAGGAGGACCTCCTCCCTCCTCAAACTACTCCCCTCTTTCTTTTTCTCCTCCCTCCCTGAGCGCAGATAACTCCTCTACCAGAACTTGTGCTTTATCTGCTTCCTGTTTCACTATTAAAGCCCCCTTTTTCTTACTAGGCTTGGCTTTTTTCAGACTCTCAGCCTCCTCCTGGCTGTAAGCAAACCTTATCTTTTGAACTGACACTCTCTTCCTGAGTGCAGGACAGAGATACGCTCCTCATGTCCCACAGCTCTGCCATTTTGGTCGCTTTAGTGTCACTATTTGTCAGCCGCTAAGCCGTCTTATGTTTCATCATCACTTTGTGCAAGGGGGTCATGCAGATTCCCCCCCCCCCTGTCTCTGCGGCTCACCCTCACGTTCATGTGCAACCTTTATTTTTCTCTCGTGCAGAAAAGAAAACATCCAAACTGAATCTAACGGAATTTGAAGGAAAAATATGAAGTCCTTCTCTTGTGAGAAAACATCTTGTTCCGACTCGTCTAAGGAGCTCTGTAATCTCCTGAGATTACATGGGTTGATTAAGGAATCATGTTGAAATCAAAATCAATAAAATGCTTTGCTGCAAAACGTGCATAAATGCACTTGCATGAAATGTCTGCTAAATGTGGCTGACTTGTTAGGAATGTCAGGAATTCACAAAGATAAACAAGAAAGTTGTGTTTTAAATTAGAGGCAGTTTTGTCTTAAAATGTTTTTTTTTCTCTCAATGAGCCGTGAAAAGTTTAAATAGTAATAATAAAGTCCCCTTGGAGCAGCAGCAGTGGCGGAATGAGAGCATTTTAAATAAGAAGGGTGGAAAGGGGGCACGAGACAAGGGTGGCAAATGATATCAGCATTACAAATGAAAGGATAAAAAATGCATAATTCAAACAGTTTTGTTATTAATGAGTTTTCAAAAAAAGGAATTTCCTCCTCTAGCCTTAGCATGGAAACAGCGTGGATTTTGGCTAAAAGGCTCAGATCAGCAAACATACACAATACAGGGGCTCAAGAATGTATTTACAAATATTACACTTGAGGCAATGCTTAAAAAATCTTGCATTGATAGTTCTTCATCTTTGTCAACCATGATACTAATGTGGACTCGAGCAGCAGTGACAGCAATAGCATTAAATCCGTTGCATGCCAGAGACTGTTTTTGCTTCATGATCCACATCAGGCTGATAAAAACACCAGAACTCAGCTAAAATGAGGAAGCAGAAAAAAGAAGTGGGCTTCCGAGTGGGCAGATGTGGCGTCCACAGGTTCGGTGGAAAATACTCCGATCATAACAATTTGGGAAAGTCTGAACATTTCTTGTAAAAAACAAACAAAAAACAAATAGTAAGGAATGAAAGGAATGAAATATCTGCTTTGTTTTTCAAAGATGGTGCTGCTCTCTGAACGTCTCTCCTCATCTTTCTCAGGATTACAGAGCTGCTATTAAAGTCCCGCTGGGATCATCTTTTAATCTGTTGTAAAAGCGTTCCCAGTGGTCTTTTAATTATGGTTATGCTGTTTTTGGCCAAGATTTAAAAAAAAAAAACTGTTGTTTTCTAGGACATAGTTTCTGCAGAGCGACAGGAGTTAACAGGACTATTGGCTATTGGAGTATGCCTGCCTCTATTTCCCATCATCTCTTTGTTTACATTTTCTCCCACTAGCTTACAGCCCCTCACACCCCCAACCTAACATTACTGGTGCAACAAAAATGTCGAGCACTATTGGAGATATCCATCCGTACAGCTTTGATCCAGATACCAGCTCTGGCGAGGAAAACAAAGACGTACACGGATCTATTTTTCTGCAAGGGGATGCATCAGAATGGGACAGAGCTTGTGTCTTGCCGATTGTAGTACAGGCTTTTTGCAAATGCTCCTGATTCACAACAATTAAATACGCAGAAATGCAATTTTGAGCTTAATTTTCTTTCTTTATGTCCTCCGAACTGAGAAAAATGCTACAAGATTGTGTTAGCAACACTAGTTTTAATTGGAGTAGGTCTTTAAGGAAATGATCCTGCAAGATAATCATAAAAAGAAATCCATGCCTGTAAAGTTCTCAGCATGAAAAAAACCGAAAGTGTTATTTCTCAATCTCTAATGTTACTGTTAATGATAAGAACAGTTGCTGTAGGTTCTGTCAGATAAAATTAAAATACTTACAAATAAAAAGTAGCCAAAATTCTGTTAATAAACTCAATTCTAAGCTTGAAAGAGCTCTGATTGTAGGGGAAAAAAGTTGTTAGTTTTGCACAACAAGGTCATTTGATCATTTTGACACAGGAATGCAGACCAAGGATTTGCAAGTGAACTACTTCAATAATCTGCCATATAAAAGAATTCAATTCAAGGTACATATGTCTGATCACTTCCTTGTTGTCTCAAAAGTTCTTCCTCTACTGTTGACCACCTCTAGGGGGCACTGTAGTGATGGTGGCACTCATTGAGGAGAAGTTACATTACAATTCAGTAGAAATTGTTGCTCATCAAGTTGTTCTCTGCAGCAAAGAACACTTTGGAGTCTCATTTCCTAACTACGATCAATTATTCCAAGCGTTAGGGGTAACGGATTACAAAGGAACAAATTACTGTAATTCCATTACTCCTAGGAGCCGTTACACAGTGGAGCAAAAAGGTATTTATTAAGCCACCAATTGCGGAAGTTTAGCCACTCAAAAAGATGAGAGAGGCCTGCAATTTTCATCATAGGTATACCTCAACTATGAGAGACAAAATGAGAAAAGAAGATAAAAAAAATCACATTGTCTGATTTTTAAAGAATTTATTGGGGAATTATGGTGGAAAATAAGTATTTGGTCACCCACAAACAAGCTTCTGGCTCTCACAGACCTTTTTAAACTTACAGGCCTCTTTCATTTTTTTAATTTCTTACACCTGCAGCGGCACAGGAACCACGAGGGAGACGCAGCTGCAACAAGATGCTGTTTCACTTGACATTTGTTTAAAAGGAAAAGGCTGAACATGTATAAAGTCTGATGTTAAATTGTAAATCGTTGTTTTTTATAGTTTAACATCATTTTTATTTTTACATTTTATCTGGAGTGAATAAATAAAAGCATATATGTGTAATAAACATGCATTAAGAAAAAAAAAAAACATTTTTACGTGAATTATCCATTCTGTGCATAATAATGTTCCGCAGCAGTCACTGACTGCAAGGACCATATCATGAAAGTTGAATACATAAACTCCTGACAAGAGTTAAAATGATTTAACATGGGACATGACTATATTAAGAATGTGGGCGTGGTTAGAAGTCATCTCTATTGCTAATGAAATCCAAAAGTTCCCTGTTTTGCAGATTCTCCTGAAACTAACGTCAATCTGTTCGAAATCCCGAGGCGACCAAAACATGAAATGGTTGCTATGGTGATAAAACTCACACAAAAGCTGCCATTTTGAAGAAAAAAAAAAAGTGGATTTTTACATCAACTTGTCACAACAGAGACAAAGGGATGGGGGGTGGGGGTTACTGAGGCCTCCAATTGCCATGACTTATTTATTTATACACACCAGTATGTTGAGTGAATGAAAGAAATTAGCGCCACCATGATGTATTGGCTGTTATCACAGCATGATATAACGGTTACCGATCATTGTCGCCCGATGGTGGACAGTTTAACGTCCTGCCAATAATTCAGATAAGAAAAAAAAATTAGATAAAATGGACCCATAACTAAAAGTTTAAACTGCCGTCGCCTCCTCACTCACCACATCTGTATTTACTTGTTGTAAGCTCAGGTACTTACAACTTCTCTGCTCACCCCGCCCATCCTGCAAGCTTCTGTAGCGTTTAACTGACGTCACCTCTCAGCGCCTGCGCAAGAGAGCTCTGTCTTCAACATGGCGCAGCACTCACCCATGTGGGCTTGATTACCGTGTCTGAGACAAACGACTCACCGTTTGCAAAATGTGTTCGACAAAAGTGGCACAAAAAGAAAAAAAAGGTCAAGCTTTAATACCACAAATCTCACAAGCTATTTAAAAATTCACTAACGCGATATGTGGAAAGAATGTGAAGCTGGCGTCATTGCTAGCGCTCATTCTGAAAAAAAGAAAAGAAAAACTTCTTGCATGGAATAAATAGCTGTGAGCGCCCTGCACTAGCATTGATTGGGAGCGTTTTTTTTTCTTCGGCTGCAAATGTGCTGAATAAAGACAATCAACAGCTAACCTATCAGAAAGCAGAGATGCTACGTGTCAGAAGAAAAATCTCCCATTGATCCAACCAGTTAAAAACAAAAAAACAAATGTTTTGTCGTTATGGTTTGTAAAATGCTTGAATGCCTGTTTGACAAAAGTTTGTTTCTATAAGTAACCATTTATTTTACACATCAGTTAAAAACTTTTATTGTTTTTTTGTTTGCACTCCAGTTTCAAACAAAGCCATAATTGTTGCACTTTAGGACTAAACTCTTCCTATTGCACGTTATTATATTCGGCATTAATTGTATTAAAACATTTATTTGTTACATTGGTATTTAAGTTCAAGTCTTAGTATTTGATCTGTCCACTGAAATGCACTTTCTCTGTTCGCAGATGCATGACAGACTGAAAAGGTCAATAAAGTGTTACAATCTGTTGTTTATTTGCAAGTAAAACTAGTTCTACAAATTTGTTGAAAACATAAGAGCCGTTCACTGTTACTTTGTATTTATTAACGTATTTAAAAAAAATATCGGTTGAGTATCGGTATCGGCTCCAAAAGACAGGAAAATATCGGTATCGGTTTTAAAAAGCGATGTGTTTTTCTGAGACACTTGATGTGGATGCTAGCACTTTAGCACATTAGCATAACTAGCAGAGTTAGCATTATTAGCATCTTCAGCAATTCGTTTTTCTGAGTCTTACTCAAAGAGAAGGGGGAGTCAGGGGTGCATAATGGCTGCTTAGCAAGTAAGGTTGGGTCAGAGGTGGGTGATGAGAGTGGTGGTGGCGTGTAAAGGGGGGCGGCGAGAGTGCCTGCAGGCCATACAACGCTGCTCATGGCTTTAATTTATATTGTTGTAGACAATGAATGAATTTAAGCAACTACTTGGAGGCAAAAGACTGGATATAGTTTCAGATTTCATTGTTATGAATATAGATATAACAGGGTTTTTTTTCATGTCACTTTAAACAGTGGCATAGACCACACATGTAACTTATTTTTGTGTCATGCTTCACATTGTTGTCTGAATTCTCATAACACCAGGTTCCTACTTTGCACGAGATCATTGCTTTATAACTAAATTAAATGAATGATAAGAATTTGTGCAAACTGTTTTTCCCTTTAAATATTTGTGTTTGAAAAAAGTGAAGTAACGAGTAGTAAATTACTTTTGAAAATAAGTAATGAGTAAAGTAATTTGATAACAATTTCATCAAGTAACTAGAGTAATCAAGTACTTTTTTAAAGTAATTTATCCAACACCGATTACTGCCAAAAACTGCAGGGATCTAAAACTGCCACACAGCATGATGTTTTTCTCCAAATATTTCTGCAATCTGCACTGAGGCCAAGTTTTCAACGAGCTCTGACTCATTGGCAGACACAGGTTAAGGAGGAAGCAAGTGTTATGATTAGACAAAAACCCACCTAGCACAAGCCTGACATGTCAGAAAATCTAAGCAATGTTCTTAATTACTCATACTGCCTAAATGAGAACGTCCTTCTGTCCAACTAAGGTCCCCCACCTGCAAAATAACATCGGAATCCAGGCTTTCTCCTCTTTAAGAAGGCATTTGGCATTCCATCAAAACCAGAAATCCTAATTTTCTCTCACAAGTTGCCATTCTGTTGGCTTCTTTCACTTCTCATGTGATGAGTATTATGTGTTTGGCCGAGAAGGGCCACACAAAACAAGCCTACAATAAGCAGAGCAACAAAAAAAAAGTACTAAAAGTGTGACAATTAAAACATCAAATGCAAATCCAAAACCTCATGGGATGAATACATAGCCATCCAGGGTGCAGTAGCTGGCAGGGACTTCACCAACCCCTATGACAAAGCAGGTTTAGGAGATGGATGGAGGTTTCTGTTATTTGCATGTGTTATTCTCCTATTTGGTTTCAATTTTGATCAAATAAATAAAAGTTCCCTTTGATATTACAATTAATGAATGAAAAGGATCGTCATTTTTATTAGTTTGATATTTATTACCCCCCAAATTAAGAGAATATTGAAGATAGCCTCAAATAACAAACATTGACCATGTTAATAGAAGCTCCACCATTTGCTGCAATGACAGCAACGTCTGCTGCTCCTCACCAGCCTTATGATGTTTCTCTGAGGCGTTCCACTCTTCCACAAGTTCTACATGCAGTTCTGCAGGTCACTTAGGGGTCCAATCATCCAGTCTCCACTTCAGCTGGTGTCAGACAGGCTCAATGGAATTCAGGTCAGAGGTCATTGCTGGTCATAACATTTAAGACACTCCTACTTCCTGACATTTCTGGCACCATGTGGTGGAGCTTTGTCATCCATGAACAGAAAGTGGGGGGTGTGCTGGTGGAGCTGGGGAATGATGAGGGTTCTATGATGTTATGAACATGCAGTTACGGACCATCTACAATAACCAAACAGGTTTAATTCTGACTGGTGATGCCTGCCCAGACTGCTGCTCCTCCTCCCCCAGAGCCAACCCTGTTGACCTCAGCGTATCGCTCACCTGGCCTTCTCCAGCACCGCTGATGACCATCATTTCTATGGAAGGTGACCCGACACTCATCAGTGAACACTCAGTTTTTCATTATATCCCAAACTTATTATAATGTGTGGATTTCCTGTAACACTTAGTCCTTCGGTTAAAGCGATCACATGATACCAGACAAGGTTTTTGCAGCTTACATGTGGTCTCCCCCTCCTGTGCTGTTAATATATCCAAACATGGTGAAGGTGCACCATCAGAGTGTGCTGTCACTCATGCCAAACCATGAGAAGCCTTGTTTTATGCATGCTGCTTCCCTGTGGCTCTTTAATCCATTTTCAAGTGTGAAAACAGATCGGTTTGACCTGAACACAATGTTAAATACAACTTGACTAAACCTGCCACTTATGATTTCACTGATCAGTATTCTTCAGCACGAGACTGTAGCCAAGTGAGTAGTTTCTCTTCTCTGTTAGGTTGGTTTTATGAGAGGAAATGGACTTCCTCTTGGCTAAGCACTGCAGATGAAGTTTGCAGTCAAATAACCCTGAACCTTTCCGTGTGTTTTTTTTTTTGGCAAACTAGTCACATATTTGGGTCATGTTTTGGTTTGTAGAAATGTGTTCCCAGTAAGAGCCAAAAAGTAAGGCCGCCCTGAACGTAGTTGTACACATAAAGTTGAATGGAGACTACGGCTGTGATGCTGAGCTTTATTCCTTTGGAGGCCCAGGATGGGGCAGGTGGAAACTGAGCATTATGGTGAACTAATATCTGCAGTTTTTTTCCTACTTTTGTGTTTCACACGTTCTGCCATATAGTGTGTGATAATAAGACTACATTTTTTTCCCCTTTAGTTTTGATCAAAGCTGGAAGGTTATTTTTTCCAACAAGACTGGTCTGACTCAGATTTGATGCTCCCGTTATCGGACTGATGTTAGTAAACCTTTTTCCATTTCTAAAAATGTTACGTTCAGTGGATACAGAAAAAGAGTCTGCTCTTTCAGAGACCCTCCTCTCCAGAAACCCTGTTTTTATTTACTTATTTGATTGTTTTGTTATCTTTAAACTGTTATTTTTACAAATCAGCTTCGTCAGTGTAGTTGATTAAGATATAAAGTTGCTTTTCTACTTCATATATATCTGATTGTCGTTAAAGCAGTTTTTTGTTACTCATCACCTTAAGTCGCATTGAGTATTCAAAGTCATCATGTAACTATTTTCTGTACTAATTTCTGGGGGGAGGACACAGAGGGACATGCACAGAGCTCCCCCTGCTGACCAGACATAGAAAATAAGAGTTGGAGTAAAAAAAAATAAACTGTATTTCTTTCTTCTTTCTCCATAACACACACACACACATATATATATATATATATATATATATATATATATATATATATATATATATATATATATATATATATATATATATATATATCCTAATAATAATACATTCTTCCTCACAAAGACGTTGTGCAAAAAACAAGCAGACAAAACAGATAACATGCTCAGATAGTGCGCGCAACAATTACTAAAGTTGTCTAGAAAGGCAAAAAATGGTCATATTACATGGGAACAGTGGACCAGAAAGAATCAACGTTGATTCCGATTGGCCAATTATGAGGGGCGGAGTTTACTTTAGTTTAGTTCATTGGTCAGATTTCAAATTGAAAGACCGGGAAAGTTTTTGGCTGTGACCTCGATAAAGAAAAATCAAAGCTGTAATAAATTTACACAAGTATTAAAACACATTACAAGTGGGGGGGCGGGGACAGTCTGCTCCTCATTCCTACTAAATATTAAAAAAATGTTTCTTGTTAATTACTGAAGACCACCTGAAGATGTGCAGAACTACTTCACTGCCAGTCATTTGGATGCGACCGCCAGTATAATAGAGTTAGGACTAACGTTATCGTTCTTTATGCTGGGTGAAGGTTCCTGTAGGTACGTGAGGAGAATCATGGAGGAAAGCCCTGAGTGGGTTGGTGGCTCTTAAAAGAGCCTTTGGTGCGATTAACGCTGGAAGAAAGCGGTGGATCTACTTCTTCGCCTTCTTAGCTGCAGGTTTCTTGGCGGCGGTCTTCTTGACTGCGGGCTTCTTGGCGGCCTTTGGCTTCTTGGCAGCGGGCTTCTTGGGGCTCTTCTTGACCACCTTCTTGGCCGCTGCCTTCTTAGCCGGGGCTTTCTTCGGAGACTTCTTGGCGGCGGGTTTCTTGGCTGCGGGCTTCTTAGCCGCGACGGTCTTCTTGGCGGCGGGTTTTTTAGCTTTAGCGGGAGCCTTCTTCTTCACCACCTTCTTCTCTGGTTTAGCGGGTTTAGTCTCCTTGGCGAGCTTGAAGGATCCGGATGCTCCGGTGCCCTTAGTCTGGCTCAGGATTCCCTTTGTGACCAGCTTGGTGACGGCGGTGTTGATGCGTTTGTTAGCCTTGGTCACGTCCACGCCTTTCCCTGCCAGGACCTTCTTGAGCGCCGCCAGGGACATGCCCTTGCGCTCCTTGGACTCCGTTACGGCGGATACGAGGAGCTTGGAGATGCTGGGTCCCTCCTTCTTGGGCCGGGCTGCGGCCTTCTTCTTCTTCGGGGATTTTGCCGGGGCTTTCGCCGGTGCTGCTGCTGGAGCTTCCTCTGCCATGTCTGCGCGCGTGTCGGTGTTCAACTGAACGTATCCACACTAAGTGCAGGAGGCGGAGTATATAACACACATGAGAACCGTGGAGAAACAACACTCCCAGCTCCTGTGCTGCTTCCTCAAACACGAGCTCACTTGTGTTTTCTCCACGATCGTTTTCCGACAAAAACCTTCAAAAATCAACATCTTGTAACACAAAAGTTACACAAAAATGAAGAAAACTCTTTTTTCTCCCAACTGAGGCTGCATTTTAGCCTCATAACATGTTCTGTTCGAGCCGGGAGGTTTCAAACCTCTCGGAAACGTCCCGATTTCTCTCGGCGACCAGCAAGTTTTCGCCACATTTTGTGTCTAAATACACCGAAAAGCGAATTATTTAAAATTCAGATGTGGTTACATTGACAGAAGACACATTTGCGGACAAAATCACGGTGAAACTGCAGCAGTGATTTTCTTAGTTTAGTTTTTAAAGTCCGCTGTTTGCTGGGAGCAAACACACAGACGCTTACGGTGAAAAACACAGGTCAGTCTGCGATGGATCTGCATGAATCAAGTTCCTGCTTCCAGCAAATGTAGGAAAAGACAAAGATGCTTTGATAAAACTTATAGTAGGAGGTTTAAAAATGTAAAAGCAGATTACATTTTTACGAGGTAATATATTGAAATATTTGCTAAATTAAATTTTTATTAGACTTTTTTCAGGTACATTTCACATTTTGTGAAGTATAAATACCTTAACTTTATTTTATTATTTTTTTGCCTTCATAATTAGCTATTTATAATTAAACTGAGAAGGAATTGTGTCACTGGAATAATAACAGACATTCATGTATCTGATCTGTTTTGAGAGTTTGAAGGACAGTTAGAGTTTAATTCTATGCATATTTTTCTAAAATATCTCTAGGGTCTTAATGTAAAATAATGGGAAATTGAGGTATAAAGTTTTACTGAGCAACATCAGTAGAAGAGGGGTGGGATTATATAAATTTGCTTCCTTCCACTCCCTTTCAAGCAATATTTATTAATATGTCTAATTATCCTAAGCTTGATTAGTTACTGTATGAATGTACAACTGATGATTATATTGCTTTTGTGTATTATTTCTACTTGATTGCTTGAAATAAACTATTTTAAATCAAATAAAAAAAAGAGGTAAGGGAGGAATCTTAACATTAATTGGAGGGAAAGTAAATGTTAAGCATTGTAATGCAGAAGTTAAATCCAAAGTAATCAAAAACCTTATTGATAAAATAATTCCAGACACTGCCTGGCTCATCTCACTCAACGGACACCAGGTCAGAGCCATAGTTCAGCTGTTTAGCTAAGACTTAAATCTGTCCAATGTAATGAAGATGAAACTCTGGAACAACTTCAGATTGACTTTAATAGGACAAAAGAAATTAGAACCAAAATGAACAATGTGGGTTTTAATGTACATATGAATCCTTGTTCTGTAATGTACAGAAGAGAAACAAAAACAAAACAGATATTCTGGTAGATTGTGAGTGTAATTATTACACGTTTGGAAGACAAGATCTAAAGTCATCTTGAACCAAGAAAAGATCCACAGTGACTCTGCGTCTGAATTGTAAACCTTGACAGATTTATGTTGGCAAAGGTCGACAGCTTTTTGGGGCACAAAACTTCTGCAGCCTTCAGCATTTTTTCACAAGCTCACCATCAGAAGATGGTTTGGATGTGTTGTAGGTGCGTAATAAGTAAAGCCAGATGTATAAATGGGAAAATAAAATTCACATACATAAAATATGTAATCATGCTACAGATGTTTGCACCACCTTGTCTCTGTGAGTTTTCCTGGAAAGCTCTGCACTCAATGTCAACTTTTCTTCATTATGGCAACCATATCTTGGTAAATGGGGTGTTTTTTTCTGTAGCAACTAGACAGCGATGAAGATCGCGGGGAGCCAGACGCAGTTTATTTAATGATTGGTTGTCATGCTGGTGATACATTTTCCCTGCCAGAATTTGTTTCCCCTGTCTCTGACATTGTTGATTTGTTTTGTAGTGCTCATATTTTACCCAGAAAAGGTGGATGTTCACGATACACTTTATTGCGCAGCTTTTGTGAGTTTGTCATATTTGCATTGTTTTCCACGTGTTCTACAGCTGTTAAACAGAGTATTTACAATGAGAAACTCATTCCAAGAAAGTGAAGGGGGGGGGGGGTATTCTGGGAGGCTGGATTAGCCTCCTGACATAATCCGTGCCCCTTTCTGTTGATTTATATGAAGTATGTGGGGGAAATGTGAACCCAACTGAGGGAAATTCATGTTGGACAAACGTATGTGCATTGAGCACAAACAGATACTGATTTGGCATCAGTGTGATGTGAATGGGGGTCTTTTAGCATTTTTGGGAATAGATGAATTTCCATTTAGTGTCTATGCTAAGTCTCACTGAAATCCCACGGGACGATGTTCTAGAGTGAGAAAGTAGGAAATATTTGACAAGCTTCATCAGAGCTTATGATCCACATCATTATACCTTGGTTGTTTATTTGCCAAGACATTAGGAATATTAACAACGTAAGTGTTTTCAGTAAAGCTACTTCAGCCACTCAAATTAAGCCAGCATTGGGCATCAAGCAGTGCAAGTTCCCCTTAAGTTCAAAGGTTTCAAGTGTCAACTCATCAATTCACTCCACCCCCACCCAAAGTGAGGCTTGATGTAAATACATGTTTATACTTCATGATCTTCGTTGGATAAGATAATTGGAGCATATCAGACATTCACTCAGCATTGAAGGGATAACAGCTCTGAATTGATGATTTAGTGGCTCTTAAAAGAGCCGTTGGTTTGTAGTCAGATGATCAGGTGAGTCTAAGCTCTCTCTCCGCGGATGCGGCGGGCCAGCTGGATGTCTTTGGGCATGATGGTGACCCTCTTAGCATGGATTGCGCACAGGTTGGTGTCCTCGAACAGACCGACCAAGTAGGCTTCGCTAGCCTCCTGCAGAGCCATGACAGCGGAGCTCTGGAAACGCAGGTCTGTCTTGAAGTCCTGAGCGATTTCCCTCACCAACCGCTGGAAAGGCAATTTGCGGATCAGCAGCTCGGTGGATTTCTGGTAGCGACGGATCTCACGCAGTGCCACAGTGCCGGGCCTGTAGCGGTGAGGCTTCTTCACTCCGCCGGTGGCGGGTGCGCTCTTGCGGGCAGCTTTGGTTGCGAGCTGCTTCCTGGGGGCTTTTCCTCCAGTGGACTTACGAGCGGTCTGCTTGGTTCTGGCCATTGCTGACGGTCAATCGAACGTTGTTCAGAATCGAAGAACGAATGACTCTGTGGGACAAGCAGCCGCTCTTTAAACACGCTGCCGGGTTGTCGTCGACTCTGATTGGTCAAGAAAAGGGGGCTGTACCCTGTGTCATTGGTTGGATTTCAAACTTCAAATTGAGGCGGGAAACAAAAATAATGGTTAAAAAAAGCTAAAGACAGGACAGAGTCAATATTCATTTTTCTAAAATAAGCTTTTTTTCTTTTACATATCTGAAAGACTACTTAATATATCAATTATATCAAGAAATGTAGTTTGAGGGATAGTGCTATATTCCCATACATATGTCTGGCTAAATAACTGTGCCAGGCGTCCAGCTCTGATATAATGAACAAAGACAATGAAATCATTTGATTTATCAGTGCTCGTTAAGAACACTTCTCATTTCCAGGCTTCGGTTTTATATTTTAACAGGATATATTTTTAATGAGAGAAAACACTAAGTTACTTAAAATGTAGGTTTATATAACTGACACAAAGAAAGTAAAGAAATGTAAACGCACACACCTGCTCAATATCTGAATACACAGGCGTTGAGATAATTCAGTCAGAACATTTGGAGCCCCAGAGAGAATATTTGAGCTACTTAAGAGGTTGTGATGGTGATAAAAAGAAAAAAAGGAAATTGCTGAGTATAGAATTTCATAATTCTTAAAAATGCTTAGTTTATCCTTATAGTCTATAGTCTCCATATACAGTATGCCAGTTTGCTCAATACCATTGCAGTCACTACAGTTTGATGTCGTACAAAATTAAAAGACCAACCACTCCCAGTTGGAGCTTTTTTATTCCGCTAGATGTCGCCGTTTAGTAGTCATAGTAATATAGTCCGTCATAGAATATTTCCTACGCCTGTGTTAAAAGTATACTAAAGTGAACATTCACGGGCTGTCACCACCTATTTAATAATAATGACTCCAACTTGGATAACAATTTACATTTAACAAGATAAGAAAAATTGCCCTTTAGTCATGTGGGTGGTCCTGAAAAGGACCGTTGTTTGTTTTAGTCGCTGGAGCTGCAGTTTAGCCTCCGAATCCGTACAGGGTTCGGCCCTGTCTCTTCAGAGCGTAAACCACGTCCATGGCGGTCACAGTCTTCCTCTTGGCATGCTCAGTGTACGTGACCGCGTCGCGGATGACGTTCTCCAGATGAGCCCAGAGATACGCTTGACGCCGCCACGACGGGCCAGGCGGCGGATGGCGGGCTTGGTTATGCCCTGGATGTTATCACGGAGAACTTTACGGTGACGTTTGGCGCCCCCTTTCCCCAGACCTTTGCCTCCCTTGCCTCTTCCGCTCATGTTGCTCTGCTTCCCTCGATGAGTTCAGAGTACTCTGATAAAGCAGCCGCGTGACACAGCTTATAAATGTAATCAGCGGACGTAAAGGAAGACAGCTTACTTGGGTGGAACGAAATACATACCACAAACACATTTCTTCTCGAACATTTTATACACGAACAACAAATCTAAAAACCTAAAAGAACATTAGTAGAATACACAAATCACAAAATTTGATAGTTATCAG
Organism: Oryzias curvinotus; assembly: GCA_023969325.1. Lineage (NCBI taxonomy): Eukaryota > Metazoa > Chordata > Actinopteri > Beloniformes > Adrianichthyidae > Oryzias > Oryzias curvinotus. Next base: position 9,690,323 of record CM043719.1, on the reverse strand, counting down.
TTCTCTATAATTAATAAGGATAAGCTGTAACTCAAATTAGGGTTGAAAACAGTCTTTCTTTTAGCTGAACTGGAGAACAGACACATTTAGGAAGGATTGCAAAAAACATGCCATTTTAGATTGTGACTAAGATTATAAGCTATTAAATGTTCCTGTTTTTGTCTAAATATGTAGGTTCAAACAGTAAATTTATATCTTATGAGGTGGAGGTTTGTCTGTTTTATAGACCTTTCAGTCTAACCAAAATAACAGCTCTGGCTTTGTAGAAGAAACCAGCAAGTCAATTTGATTTGTCTAAAGTAAAGATTATTGGTTAAAAAGTGATAAGTGAGTTTAACATCCAGTTGATCGTGTCAAATCAAAGGCGGAGTGACAATACTGAAGTTATGCAAAATCTAAAATATAAAGCATAAACACTGTTGTTGGCAGTGTACCATAGAAAATTATAAATCAACATAATGGAAACGTTCAGAAAAGAGAAAAGTTATAATAATCTGAGAGTGGGGCTACGTTTTATTTATTGTTAATAACCACTAATACAACGATAAAAAGGATGAATGCACACCACAATTGTAGACAATGTCATGTTTAACTTGGCTTTCTTACATTTTTAATGAGCAGGATGACACCGTATGTACCTTTTGAAAGCAAATAAAGAATTTCTTAGTACTAGTTCAGATACATACTGTAATCCTTTATTCTGACTGAGATAAACATAGTAAATATAGAATCAAATCATTTAAAAGATGCATGACTCTGACACAAACATGGACGATTATCCAAACAATTGCTTCTCATTTTCTGAGTTTGGCCATGAAGCGTTTCACAACTTCAAAATCCTCGACTTTAACCGGGTATTTTAATCTGATACTTGGTGTGATTATAGTTGTTGGAAGTCATGAATGTTTTAATGATAATCATTAATACAAGTTTTCTTTACTAGAATTGTGTGTTAGATAGCGTTCATAAACGGTTATTAAACTACAGCTCTATGGGTTACCGACTTCTTTTAATCAATTGTTCAGCATGGACTGAAGTAGGTCTTTGCTCTTTGGTCATGTGGGTGGTCCTGAAAAGGACCGTTGTTTGTTTTAGTCGCTGGAGCTGCAGTTTAGCCTCCGAATCCGTACAGGGTTCGGCCCTGTCTCTTCAGAGCGTAAACCACGTCCATGGCGGTCACCGTCTTCCTCTTGGCATGCTCAGTGTACGTGACTGCGTCGCGGATGACGTTCTCCAGAAAGACCTTCAGCACGCCACGAGTCTCCTCGTAGATGAGCCCAGAGATACGCTTGACGCCGCCACGACGGGCCAGGCGGCGGATGGCGGGCTTGGTAATGCCCTGGATGTTATCACGGAGAACTTTGCGGTGACGCTTGGCGCCCCCTTTCCCCAGACCTTTGCCTCCCTTGCCTCTTCCGCTCATGATGTATTCTCACTTAAACAAATCTGACTCGTCTGTCGGAAGCCTGTGAGAGCCACGTTTTATTGCTGATCAGCGGACGTCAAAGAAGTTGACTGGGTGGAGCCAAATCAAATAATCACAAACAGCCTTCTTAAGGATTTTATCCCAAACCAGGAGGAATACAAATGATTCTGAGTGTTAACATTTCGCATTAGTGTACATTTACAAATAACAGTACCAATTCATTCGCAATCATTTATGAAGTTTAAATGATATGGCAGTTAAAAACTGCAAAAGGGGAAGTAACTTCGCACGCACATCAGTACAGTACACCGTGCTGGTGTATCATTGAATATCCCTTTTGCAGATTTTTTCCCCCTTACCCGATATTGACTTAACATCGTGTACCCAGTGTAGAGGAGCTTTATAGATTAAATATTTCTAACATCAGTGCTCTAATGCTACGTTTACTGTACGCCTACATTAGCCATCAGGTCCTAATTTTGCTCGTGATTTACATTTAAATTTTTATTTGTGATGCGGAAACTGATCAAAGATGACAATCCTTGCACATTAAAATATGAGGGTAGAGCTCATAAAGGTATGTGGGTGGCCCTTAAAAGGGCCTTTGGTTTTTGGTGGCAACAGGAGTTTACTTGGAGCTCGTGTACTTGGTAACGGCCTTGGTGCCCTCGGACACGGCGTGCTTAGCCAGCTCGCCGGGCAGCAGGAGGCGCACAGCAGTCTGGATCTCCCTGGAGGTGATGGTTGAGCGCTTGTTGTAGTGAGCCAGACGAGAGGCTTCGGAAGCGATGCGCTCAAAGATGTCGTTCACAAAGGAGTTCATGATGCTCATAGCCTTGGAGGAGATGCCGGTGTCGGGGTGGACCTGCTTCAAAACCTTGTAGACGTAGATGGCGTAGCTCTCCTTCCTGGTCTTTCTCTTCTTCTTTCCTCCTTTGCCGGCCGTCTTGGTCACGGCTTTCTTGGAGCCTTTCTTCGGCGCAGACTTGGCGGGTTCGGGCATTTTGAATCAGATGACTGATACAACCGAGTGACCCAAATAAGACCAGTCTCTGTTCTTATACTTGTTCCATGTAAATGTAGCTGTGCAGCCTCTCAACAGTGATTGGCTAAACGCAGAGGACGTCAGAGTAGTAGAAAGAGGTCAGAAAAATCTGGAAGTGGATCAGAGGAGTTAGTAAAAGCACCACATATTCTTTTAAAGTTAACTTTCACGTTTTTTTTTAATCATGTATACATATAACCTGATTTAACTTCCAGAGTTTTAACTGCATAAACTCATTATCCTATTTTTAATTAACTGTGACCATCTTTAACACAACTCTCATTTAACCAGCTAACAGTTAACATGCATATCAGGTAATGTTTTTATATACAACGAAATAGCCCAGTAGTAACCTCAACAGGATTTTCATCAACTGCAAAACTTCTCCTGCTTCAGGGAGAGCAGGCGGCTGTTCAAATGGTTGAGACACATTTACTCTTTTGAGTAAATGTGTTGCAAACATAAAGAACAACTGTGCATTTTAAACAGAAGTTAGCACAAATCTGACGCATTTGATAAACCAGTAAACTTTAAAAAAAAAAAGAAGAAAACTTTTGCTTTAATTTTTTACAAAAGGTAATGTAAAATGCTGTGTTCATAGGAAACCTAAATCTAAATTATTCGTTATAACACTTCATCTCATGCATTATGAATTAATGAGGACCAACTCTAAGGATGCCTGGAAGGACATGCCCCCACATGAGCATTAATGTGACATTTTCTGCATTTGGTTGGTAAGAAATGACTGATCCAAAAAATAAAACGATCAAAGAAAGAAAGAACATTTGATTAGTTCTGTGTTGTTAATTATCTGATGTTTACTTTCCAGAAGGTTTCTCACAGAACTACACCCTGAACAATCCGGTGTGTAGAGTAATCACATGTACTGCAAAGCTTGCATGCAGAAGAAATTAAGATTCTGTCAATTCATTTTTTTTTTTTTATCAGAACAAGTGAAAATATATTTTTATGGTGTGAAACTAAAGGTCACAGAGAGAGAGAGACATCCAAACATGCATCCATCCATCTTCAGATCCCACTTTTCAGGCTCCCAGTGAAAAACTATGCATGCACAAGAAGAACATGCAAACTCCCCATTAAAAGGAGCAAGATGGGATTCAAACCATGGTAAGGAGAGCACGCTACACCTCAGGACCACCACGCAGCCCAGCAGCCAAACAAACTTCTGCTAACAATATATTTTCATTTTTGATATTTAAGTAGTATCTAAAATTATTTTTTTCAGTTAGGGTTGAAATCCTCTTAAAGTATAATGTGACATCAAAAATACTTATTTAGACAATTACATTTACTTTTGTGTTTATTAATTTGTGTTTATTTCTTGTAGACCACTTTTTGTGTACATTTTGTGTAAATTGATGATAAAAGTGACAGTTAGGTTCCTTACTTCGCCATTTTATTCTTTCTTCCTTTCTTTCTTTCTTTAATTTCACTAATTTCTTTTTTTTCTCACAACTTTACTGTACAAAATGGAAGTACATTACAAAACGCAATTTTACAAAATAAACTTCACATATGCCAGGGGAGCATACATATTACATGCATTTTACATAAAGACATTCAGGTTTCTACAACTATCATATAAACATACAGCTTTCTGATTAAGACTTGGAGATGTTATTGATATACATTTCAATTTGTTTGATTAACACAGGGGGGGGGGGGGGGTAGAAGATGACGAAAGTTTACATTTATAAATATAAAATGTGCCAAAAATAATGATAAGATTATTATGAGGGTGAAAGTGCAATTAGGATCAATTGTTTTAATGTATCTTAGCATAAATTGCTTGGTGATGTAAATTTTGTGAATCATTTTAAAAGAAACTTCTTTCATTTTATTATTTATCATTCATTTTTGGGTCACACTCCAGCCTTTCCTCCAAATACTGTCAAGAATAAAACGTCTCTAGTAGATTTTGGTACACGGTACAGAAATGACATCCCTTTGAAACAACACACGTATTTTTTTGTTGTTGTTCTTGTGGGTAGGGGTAAAACAAATTTTTCTTGTGGTGGTGGCAGTTGCCTCCATAGAGGGCATTTCTTCATTTGTAGCAGTTGTTTTAAAAATGTAGGGGAGAATGTAGAGTTAATGACGTCAAACGTGTGCGCCGCGTTAGCACGTGGTGACGTCTTTGAGGAGGCGCCCCACATCCGCAGTGACGCTCTGTCGCGTGTTGGTGGGCACGCAAAACAAAACTTTCAGAGACGAATTTTCCACTCTAGAGATAATAACAACCAGACAAGCCAGCTGGTTAACTTTAGTTCTCTTGGAGGCTTCCTGCAGACCATGCCCCACGAGCCCGACCCTCCTCCGGCTAAAAAATTCAAGCCGGGGTCTGTTTTTTTCCGCCTGGAGAGGAATAAACCTGGAATGCTTTTGCCAAAAAAGGGGAATGTGAGCACTCCGATAGAGGTCCAAAGGAAACAGCTTCCGATTTACCAAGCAAAGCCGCAGCTTTTGAACCAGCTGAGACAACTTCAAAATGCTATCATAATAGGTACATTTACGGTTAACTGCCATGATTAGCCATAGTTAGCTCTTAGTAGTTCCACTCCACACAGCAAGTAAGCTGTCACGATAGACTCTAAGTTCATTTTCTGTCCATAAACTTTCAATGCTGTTCTATAGATTGTTAACGTAATGGCGCCCAAATGAACACATGTTACATCCTCGCCAGGTGAGACCGGATCTGGGAAGACCACACAGATCCCGCAGTATCTGTATGAAGCCGGGATCGGTCGTCTGGGGATGATCGCCATCACTCAGCCGCGTCGAGTCGCTGCAATCTCTCTGGCGGGACGGGTGGCAGAAGAGAAGAGGACTCAAATCGGCAAACTGGTATTTAAAAGACCTCCTCTATCTCTATTTTGTCAGGATTACTGCAGGATCTGAAGAAATTCCACCTCTAATAGACAGCTGTGAAACTAAATGCAGGGTTTCTTTAATAATTATGTTGTTTCACTTTGAATGTTTGTGAAATTACAAACATAGATAGTTAAATTAGTTTGCTCAGTTCCATGATCCCCACAATCTCAATTCAATTCAATTTTATTTGTATAGCCCAAATTCACAACAACAGTCGTCTCGATGGGCTTCGTATCGGTAACTGAAAAAGTGAAACATAAAATCAAAAGGATCATGGATACATAGAATTCAATAGGAAAATACTAAACTGAACTAACAAACTGATTAAACTAAACTGGCATCCCTGCCCCTTCGCGGTAAGGCAAAACCCCTAAAAAAAAAACGGATTCCGGAGAAAACGAAGAAACCTCAGGGGTGTCCACATGAAGGAGGGATCCTCCCCCAGGACGGACAGGCGATTTACCAGAACTCATAGAGAAGAATTAACTTATCTAACGGTACAACTACATCTTTAAAGTCCAGCAGAGTCCCAAGAGGGACAGTACATGAATCGCACTGCACCAAACAGAGACAATCTGTATTGAAATGAGGAACTATAAGGAGCCCTGGCTCTGAACGTCCCATTCCAATCATCTTCTGATCTATCAAAGTGTTCCTAGTTTGGCCAAAAACCCTGTGTTGTTTTCTAATACATAATTTCTGCAGAGCTGCAGGAATTCAGTAGAAATTCACCTCTGAGTTGTGGGCAGGATAACATGGAATGACCTCCTTTCCCTCCCCGTTGCAGAGAGCTCTCTGTTTACACTCTCTCTCGTTAGCTTACAGCTCTTCACACCCCCAACCTAACATTTGCAACAAAAATGGCGAGCAATATTGGAGTCATCCAGTCGTACAGTTTTGAGCCAGATTCCCGCTCAGGCAAGGAAAACAAAAATGTACACGGATCTAGTCGTCTACAGCATCGGAATAGAGCGTAGCAGGGATCTTGTTGCCCACCCAGCGTGTTTTCTTCGTCACAAGCTATTCTTCAAACTGCATTTTATCATCTGATCTTGATTCACATAATTTGAATAAGAAATATTCAGAAATGCCATTACTAATTTACATTTTCTTTACATACAATACAGACTAAAAGCTTCGACACACCTTCTCATTCAAAGAGTTTTCTTTATTTTCATGACTATGAAAATTGTAAATTCGCACTGAAGGCATCAAAACTATGAATGAACATGTGGAATTATATACACATAACAAAAAAGTGTGAAACAACTGAAAATATGTCCTATTGTAGGTTCTTCAAAGTAGCCACCTTTTGCTTTGATTACTGAAAAATGCCACAAGAACACATAGAAAATGGTAAAAATACAATTTTCATTACTTTTAGGTTTAATATAGGAGTGGGTGCAGAGATGTGTGTTCGAGGCCCGCTGCCGTTTTAAAGTTTTTAAGAAGCCTGCTAACACATATCAATGTAAAACTAAAAAGGTTTGTTAAATTCTTGTGTTCAGGTCGGCTACACTGTGCGCTTCGAAGATATCACCTCCTCTGAGACGAAGCTGAAGTTCATGACTGATGGCATGCTGCTGCGGGAAGCCATAGGAGACCCCTTGCTGCTGAAGTACACTGTGGTAGTCCTTGATGAAGCCCACGAACGCACCGTGCACACAGATGTGCTCTTCGGTGTGGTGAAGACTGCGCAGCGCAGACGGAGGGAGCTCAACAAGATCCTCCTGAAGGTCAGAGGACGATGCAAGTCCTCCATATTTAGACATGATGAGTACATTTTTATAGATATGCTTTTACTCTGAAGTGGAAGGGTTTATAGAGCAAATGTGCTACGAAAAATGAAAACAAGATGCAAGGTTTGGAAAATTACAGTTTCAAAAGTGCACTTGGAAGCAGCTTTCTCCAAAAAAAAAAAAAAACTTTGCGACTTTGAGTTATTGAATGTTAATTCTCCAGATTAATCTGACTGATTGTACTTTTAGTTCAGTATTTTTCTATAAGTGTCCAGATGTTGTGACATTGCAATTTTCAATTTAGAGATACCTTTCACAATTGTTTTTTTTAAATTGAATGTTAAACGTCTGTTGAATATCTACAGACTGATTCATATCGACTTACCGGTAATATTGTTGAGAGGGGGTGTTCAAACTTTATTGCAAAGAGAGACAGATCTTTTTTGATTAAATATATGTGAAGGCCAACACATGGACCTGCATCCTTTGAACCCTTATAATGACATTACATGCAATATATTTAATGGATATTTTATTGCAATAGCATACTTTTCATTTCTTCTCATACAACAGAAAAGCACCAAAGTAGATTTATTTTACTCCAATTACCATGAATTTCACAATAAAAGACCATGCACTTTTCCAATTAGCTTGGCGCAGTTAACATGTCTGGATATTGAACTCTTTGAAAACAGCCCCTCTCTTGGCTTATTGGGAAGAGAAAGATGTTTGGCATTTAACTAAGAAAATGCTCAATCTGTCATCATCTCGTCTGAGATTGGTTGTTTTCAGTCTCGTTTCTTTGTGTTGCAGCGCCATACTTGTGTGTTGGTGACTGTCCAATTTTCCTTGCAGACATCTGAAAGGCTGTTTTCTTTTTCCTGTGTATTTTTTTTTCAAATGTTCCCTGTACAGGTCATAGTGATGTCTGCCACGATGGATGTGGATTTGTTCTCTGAATACTTCAACAAGTCTCCTGTCTTATATCTGGAAGGGAGGCAACACCCCATTCAGATCTTTTACACCAAGCAGCAGCAGTCAGACTATCTTCAGGCTGCACTAGTTTCCATCTTCCAGATCCATCAGGTAATCGCTCTAATCTATCCAACATAAAAAATCTACAATAACAAGTGGCTCTCTGGAGGGAATAGATGTTTTAACAGCGCTGCTGTGAAGTGATGGTTCTTTATGTCTCTGTTGTGTTCAAGGAGGCCCCGCCAGCTCACGACATCTTGGTGTTCATGACGGGGCAGGAGGAGATCGAGGCTCTGGCGAGGACGTGTCGAGACATCTCCAAGCACGTCCCCGACGGCTGCGGGTCCATGGTGGTTCTGCCCCTGTATGCATCTCTGCCTCCGGCACAGCAGCTCAGGGTGTTCCAGCCGGCTCCCAAGGTGAACATCAGGAAACAATCAGAAAAATGACACTTTCTGTTTGAAGACCCACTCCAATGAAAATAGTGTTTTGAGCATTTTTAACATGTTCTTGTAGCCTTTTTCTCATGATGGAGGACATATATAAAGAAAAGTAAGCTTAAGCTTGCATTTCTGAGTATTTTTTTATTCAAATTGTAGTGGATGAGGAGCAGATGAAAACCCACAGTTTGAAAAAGGTTGGGTTTGTGATGCAGCGGCTGCCATGTGCGAGCCAAAGTCTTCCTTCTCAGCTATGATTCGGAAGTATTCACTTGCAGAGGAATACATCCATTAACATCCTCATTTTCCTCGTCTGACCTGCCATCTGGCTCTAAAGTGTACGGCTGAATAGCTCTGATATTTCTCGCTTTTTTTGTTTTTGCTACCCTAATGTAAACTTGGGCTTGTGAGAAGCTAGAAGCTGTGAATGTAAACAAAGGGCAAATGAGAAATGAGTGCAGCTAACTTCTGCACCAGAATCGAATTTCTAATGAGCTCCTACTGCGCTGCTTAAAACATGCCTTAAAAAAAGAAGTTAGAGTGGGACTTTAAGATTTTGGTTTTTGAAGCTTTCTATGATTTTTGTCCAGAGCTGCAGAAAAGTCATCCTGTCCACTAACATCGCAGAGACATCTGTGACCATCTCTGGGATTAAATACGTCATCGACACGGGGATGGTGAAGGCCAAACGCTTCAACCCTGGTGAGGTCATTGCACCTTCTCAATGAAGACAGAAGCAGAAGATCGTGGTGCCTTTGTCTTTTTAGTTATTTGTGACAATTTGGAATTCTGACGGATATTCAGTACTGATCAGATCAGTGCTTATTGTTTGTCTCTGTCCTATGAAGATTTGGTCAAATAATTTCATATCCCCAAATATTGATCAGCTGATTACCAATAAGGCAGCCCTTAAGTCAGTGGTCCCCAACTTTTTTTAGGCCACGGACCAGTTAAATGTCAGGCAATATTTTCACTGACCAATCCAAACAGGGCAAAAGTTGCTGTTTTTTTTTTTTTTTTTACATTTCTGCTTTCTGACAAATCTATTTTTTAAATTAAAAAAAGCAATTTTACTACATTGATTTTACAAATACAATTTGAAACTTTCTGTAGATATTTTACAGATGATAAAGATTCAATGAAACAAAGTTGTTGATTTGTAGAAATTATTTCTTAATAAGTAAACATTCAACAAAGGCAATATTTTTTAATAGAATGCCCAGTTAGTCAACTAGGTCTCAGATTATCTTTCAGGTTTAAAAGATACATCCGGTTTTTTGGTTAGTTTATAATGAAATCTTTATTGTGTGTTTAACACAGAGGAGTATTTTTGTGCTTACGCTTTTTGACATAATTCACCCTTCTTAAATGTCACCTTTACTAGTTTTTGTTCTCTTGGAGGCTTCATATTTTATTAAGTCTTCAAAGAACGTCAATGTGGAGGCTAACAGCTAAACGCCAACTTCAGCTTTAACAAGAAAATACTTTTTAAAATCACACACAATCGATGATAAAATCTCTACAATGTCAATTTCTTTTGAGCTTTTGATGTAAAATTTGTTCTTTTTGTGAAAATTAGGTTTTTCATGCAGCCCTGAGCAGAGTATCTTCAGTTTTATGCTAATGCACTAATGATTTCTATAAAGAAATTTGGTGTGTGCATGTGTCAGTTCAATATTTGTAAAAGGAGCCACTGAAAAGTAACATTTCTTTCAATGCTGATGATGGTTGAGTGACTGTGCGCCTGTGCTGTGGCTCTCAGACAGTGGTTTGGAGGTGCTGGCCGTGCAGCGGGTCTCAAAGGCTCAGGCGTGGCAGCGAGCAGGCAGAGCTGGCAGGGAGGAATCTGGCTTCTGCTACCGTCTGTACACCGAGCAGGAGTTTGACAACTTCCTCCCCATGACTGTGCCGGAGATCCAGAGGTAGAGGATAAAACCGAGTTTGCTGTGTGTTCAGCTGCTCCTGCATGGTCTCTGCATTTAGATCACACAAACTGAATGCCGCCGTGTGCCTTGCAGGTGTAACTTGGCAGGCGTGATGCTTCAACTCATGGCGCTGGGGATTCCAGATGTGATGAACTTTGATTTCATGTCCAAGCCTTCCCCAGGTAGTTTGATGAAGCTCAGGAACGGGTGTGGTTGCACAGGAGGAGATGTGGTGGCAGTGAGGTGTGTTTGTTTGTCTCAGAGGCTGTGCGTTCTGCTGTCGACCATTTGGAGCTGCTGGGAGCTGTGGAGAAGAGGGAAGGGCAGGTTCTTCTCACCCCGCTGGGGAAGAAGATGGCCAGCTTTCCTCTGGAGCCTAGATATGCCAAGGTACAATGACCCACTCTGCTTTTAATTTGAGGATCAAACAAGATTTTATCAGCTAATTGTGTGGAAATTTATCGATCCATTAATTTATGAGGATTTATGAGGCTGGTGTGCACACTGGTGGGACTAAAGTTTACAAAGGCGTATTTACACTGGTCTGTCTGCAGGCCGTCTCAAAAGCATTGACCCAAAACATAGACATTTCATTAATCCGTCAGAATGTTTACATCACCTCAGTCTGCATCTGACCCTCCGTAACACAATCCAAGCCTTACGCAGGAGTTCTGTTTCCAGTCCGCCAACTTGTCGATTTTGCAACGAGAAGCCAGGGAAACGGGAAACCGTCTGAGTTTCAAAATAAAAACTTTACTTGCACTTTTAAAGTTGACGTGTCCACACAATAACCAACGCATCTGTTCTGATCAAAACGTGATCACCACTCAGAACGTGACAGAAGTGCTGAAGAGCAAGAAAAATGCTGCTAACAGCTCCAGTTGATCCACGTGGAGTCTGGACAGTGCAGGAGTCCAAGAGAAGCTGCACTCCTGAGGACAGGAGCGAACGGAAGACTTCTGCTTCGCTTTCTTGGGCCTCAAGCTCATTTACTTTCTTAAGATTCCATTTTTGCAGTGCTGGCAGATGTGAGGGAGAACAAGTGTACCTTAAATTTAAGTTTACCTTAAATTTTAGATAGAGTTCTCATCGTGGTCTGATTCTGTTTCCATCGCATGACGATACGCACATCCAATCAGGGAAAAACCACACCTGATGTTGATCAAACTTATAAAGTTCATGATAACCTGAATGTGACCAATTTAAAGTCCCACTAGTTCAAACTACAGTTAGCTGCAGACACCCCTGGGGTCAATTTTGTTCCAAAACCAAAGAAACTTTTTTTTTTTTTTCCCCTGCAGACCATCCTATTGTCCCCAGAATACTCCTGTTCTGAGGAGATCTTGAGCATTGTGTCTCTGCTGTCTGTTGACACTGTGCTGTACAACCCTCCGGCCCGGCGGGATGATGTGCTCGCGGCACGCAAGAAATTCATGACCAGCGAGGGAGACCACATGACACTGCTGAACATATACAGAGCGTTTAAGAAAGTCAGTGGAAATAAGGTGAGTGTGGCGAGACCGAAATTTCAAACCAGAAGTGGCACGTTCCTGATGAAGGCTACGTCTGCTGTTGAAGGAGTGGTGTCGGGAGAACTTTGTCAACAGCAGGAACATGGGTCTGGTAAAGGACGTCCAGGCGCAGCTCAGAGACATCTGTCTGAAGGTACAGTTGCACCCACAGTGCAAACCTGCGAACTCAAATATGCCGATTTATTTTGAGCATCTTTTATCCTTATTTTAGGAGGAGAGCTGATCTCATGTTGTTAGGCTCAGTTTGCATGCTGGAGGTCTTCAAGTAAACTCCCCAGACCATGTCCAGTTTCATAATGTAAAAATTGACTCAAATGAAATTGATGAAGTCTTCATTTTCTGTCTTGCAAGAATTTTTTTTGTTATTTTTCACAAAAATGATTGGAACAGCTGAACAAGTTAGTTTTAAAAAGGATGAATGAGGTTTTTTGGCATTTTGTAACTAAGTAAGATGTAACTAGTAACAGTTATTAAGCACATAATTGAGTATTTCTTTACTCAAATTGTTCTTAACCAGGAGCAGATGAAAAAAAATCTGTTTGAAAAAGAGCTTATTTGTGAGGTAGAAAATGTGCTCTCCATTCCACTCCACTCTAATGCATCCACTGGCAGACAAATAGATCCGTGTACGTCTTTGTTTTCCTCGTCTGAGCTGGAATCTGGATCTAAACTGTACGGCTGGATAGCTCCAATGTTGCTCGCTATTTTTGTTACACAGGTAATGTTTGGTTGGGGGTGTAAGGGGCTGTACACTAGCGGGAGAGCATGTAAACAGTTTGGGTAACAGGAAGTGGGGTCTTGGTTGCTACGTCCCAACAGTTCTAACTATAACTCAGGGGCTGGCCTCTCTGCAGAAACTATGTCCTAGAAAACGACACAGGTTTTTTTTTATTTTGGTTAATATTTGTTATAATCATAACTAACAACAGATTAAAAGATAATCAGAGTGGGTCTTTAAACTGTTCATACAACTGTTTATTGAAAGCAAGCACACGTGGGAAAAAAAGCACATGTTGGCATTCAAAACATTGACATTGAGACCATTTCAGGGTCTGACTTTGCTGTCATTGCAACAAGTACAAACCAAATAAATGCACATGCCAGTGTGGGTATGTGTTTTTAACACAGCGGGTTTGTGTCTTTTAACCACCATAGTGAATACATACTAAATGTTACAACTGGTTTAAAAATGTCAAGAAAAGACGACAACGTTTTTTCGTCCATCGTGGTCAGCCTCAAAGTATTTAACTCCTCCCAATTACTGGAGAAATGTGCTCACGTTTGTTTAAAATGTTGTAGTTGGGGGGGGTTGTTTTTTGAACTATAATGAAGCTTCTGTCACTGAAGAACGTCTTATTTTTTAGCTGAACCTGAAGCTGGAGTCGTGTGGTTCAGACACCGCAAGTGTTCGCCGCTGCCTTGCCCATGGGATGTTTCTCAACGCGGCAGAGCTGCAGCTTGATGGCAGTTATCTGGCTCTGGACACCCACCAACCTGTGACCATCCACCCATCGTCCGTCCTTTTCCAGGCCAAGCCCGCGTACGTGATCTTCAACGAGCTGCTGCACACCTCGCGCTGCTACATGAGAGACCTGTGTCTGGTAGATGCTGACTGGCTGCTGGAAGCAGCTCCAGAGTACTTTGGCCGCAAGCTTCACCTCACCAAGACCTAACAGGATTTCAGCTTTAACTTTGCGTTGGCAAAGCAGAGCAGAATATTTTCTTCAATTGAGAGTTTTCTGGACTCCACTACCTCCCAGCTGGCATGGATCTAGCATGTGTCGCTGTTGCACTTCACATCAAAGCCTCGCAGCAGAGGCTTTCTGCACACACCTGAAGAGGACGTTTTGTTATAGTTGTTTGCATGCTTTTCTAAAGCACAAAACCTATCAGGTTTACACAGTTTACAGAGGACTCCATTTGAAATTCTACGTTTCAGTTTTTCACAATAAAATGCTGTTCAACCTGCAGCAGGAACCTCTATCTAATGTTGCTTTCAAGGCAGTTTGGGAAATTACGCAGGTGATCTTAAGGGCTTTTTTTGGTATATCCTAACGGCCACAAGGAAGCTCCGTAGTCGGGCGATTGTCAAACAGCTCTTTTTTTTAGGCTTCTGCTTCAGAACAAGTACAAGTACAGCACGAGCTTAATGGCGTAGCCAGCTTTCTACTCGGCAGTGCAAAACATTCACATAAAAAAACAGACGCAGGTCAACCCCTTCCCCTCCAGCCCACCGCTGAGTGACATGCGCTGTGGTCCAACAACTGACAGAAAGAGAAGGAAGCAGGCCGCCTGCAGTTCTGACTTAACTCAGGGTCGTTGCATTATAAAGAATCCAATCACCCGATCGGAAATCGGGTCTGATCACATCACATGGTTAATGACTCGATTGAAGTCAGATGGGTTCTCTTGACCAGGGATCCAACATTTGTTCTTATTATAATTAGCGCTTTATATTTCTAGTGTATTATTCCAGACAAATACTCTGTTCAAGTCTGCATGTCATGAAGTGTTCACCACAATTTATTGCACCCCTAGTTTAATCAGGAGGTGCAGAAAAACAGTTCAGACAAGCTAAGCTAGCGAGATATTCACAGTGAATATGGTTTAAACTGACGGCAAGTGTCTCTAATGAGTTGTCTTAACGCAAAATGTTCAAAGGTTTTGAAGATACTTAAGCTACAGTCTCCATCTTTCTCACATGACTAATTATCACCAGTTTTTACTAGGAAATACTTAACTATTTTTATTAATAGTTGCATTGTTTTTACTTGATTGTTAAAGTTACTTCACAGAAGTTTAAGTGTTAAATGATGTTAAGTAAATAAAAATAGGGGGAAAAAATGGATATATTTATTAAATGTGTCCTTTTTTAAAATGTGTTAAGGGTATCGGATCGGGACTTGGTATCGGGAGAATCGAAATCTAATGACTAGCATCTGGCCTAAAACAAACCTGTAAAGAAGTGATTAGAATAATTTATTTACAAGACTGTATGAAAAAAATAACTGTTTTTCATATGGTTTGATCCTGTTGAACAGTTCACACTGAGCATGCTATTTGTCTGTATGATTGCAGCTTTATTTTTCGATGCATGGTCAGGAGGCCGCGTCACTCCTCCGCCTGAACTTTGTAATGTTTTGTCTCATGTATTGCATGAAGCTGACGGGGATCTGATGTCTCGGGTCTTCAATTCTTCGTGGAATGTGCTGAAGAACGGTGGAAAAAATAGTTTTGCAATTTAGACAAAAGATTCACGATGGTACGTTTTGTCTCCTGACTAAATTACATTTAAAAAAATACAGTTTGTTTATTGATTCAACAATTATTTTGAGAAGTTTAGTATGCATTTACTCTACATGTTTGCATGTAAGAATAAATGCATGTGTTTGAATTAATGTGCAAATGGTTTGTTACAGTCTTAAATAGCAAAAGTTATATTTTCTAACAATAAAATTTTCATAACTTGCTTCACAACACAAGCCTAAGCATTCAAGTTTTCATTTCAGTTTATTGTGTCACTAGTAATCACACATGACATCCACAGCGATTAATGACATTTGTCTCTTTTTGTTCAAAACAGTTTGTTAAGTAAACAGAACTGTAGTATGGTGGTCTTTATATCTACCATTAATTATTTTAACCCTATATAACCATTCATGTCATATTTGATGCAGGCATTTCTGAGACCGATATCCTATTAGCGTTATCAAAACCTTCCCTGGTCCGTGTTTTCTGCACTGCAGTTCATCATCATTCCACTAGAGGCAGTAACAGGGCTTTTTCCTCAATGACCTCTACATCAGCTACAACAACAGCGGATGTTCGGGAGCGGCAGGCTGAGCGCTTTCCATGTTCTACTGGAGGACTGGAGGCTGAACCTTCAACAGACAGGAGGAGGAGGAGTCAGAAAATGCTTCACCTGCATCTTTACCTTTACCATACCTGCAGCAAGTGTAGACGTGTATAAATAAAGGGACACTTCTACAAACATCTGGAATGCTCACATCTGGCTCGGGAGCAGCAGCACTCGGACGCAGGCCCTCTTTCTGGATCTGGATTTCAATCTGGATCTGATCTCAGAAAAACACCACAGACTGCTCTGGAACATCAGAGGGTTTGGGGAGTTTGTCTAAATGATTGGATCCGTGGATTTTGAGACAAATGATTGAATAACTAATTTACAGTGGTATCATGTCACTAACATGGAGATTATGGGACTTTTTTAGTAACATTTTGCATAATTTCTGGCCTTTTCTCAACAGCAGACTGGCTACCTTCCTGCAGTAGTCATGCTCTTCGAGATGAAGAGGAAATTGACACATCTGTAAAGATTGGCATGCAAAAAAGAAGAAAAGTACAGAATTAGCAAACGTTTCTCATTTGCAACAATCATTTCCATCCACACAAGAATGAACACTTCTCTACAGCCACTGCCTTTAAAAAGGTTTAGTAAAAATAGATACATTAAAAGCTCTTGATCTT
Organism: Oryzias curvinotus; assembly: GCA_023969325.1. Taxonomy (NCBI): domain Eukaryota; kingdom Metazoa; phylum Chordata; class Actinopteri; order Beloniformes; family Adrianichthyidae; genus Oryzias; species Oryzias curvinotus. Next base: position 9,673,864 of record CM043719.1, on the reverse strand, counting down.
TATATACACATATGTATATATGTAAAATTCTAATAATTAAATTAATGTGTAAAATAGTCAAGCAGCCGCCTTCTGTGTATGAATGTGAATGTGTGTTACTGGGCGAATGGGACTGACTGTAAAGCGCTTTGGGCCTTCGAAAGAAGATAGAAAGGGTATACAGACGGATGGATAGATGGATGGATGGATGGATGGATGGATGGATAGATAGATAGATGGATAGATGACTTTATTAATCCCACAATGGGGAAATTTCATATATCTGTGGCAGCAAAAACTCCATAAAGGACCACTGAGGCCACCACAGTGTCATAAAAGGTCTTCAGCAGCTGTCTGCACACGCCGAACAACCTCAGTCTTCTCAGCAGGTGCAGGCGACTCTGGCCCCTCCTGTACAGAGCATCCGTGTTGTTAAACCAGTCCAGCCTGATGTTCAGGTGAACACCCAGATATTTAAAAGTGTCCATGACCTCAATGTCTGAACCCTGGATGTTCTCCGGTGAGTGTGGTGGTGAGGACCTCCTGAAGTCCAGGACCAGCTCCTTTGTCTTGCTGGTGTTAAGCAGCAGGTGGTTATTTTCACACCAGCTAACAAAGTCAGAGATGACCCCCCTGTACTCCTGCTCATCCCCCCCGATACACAGCCCACAATGGCACTGTCATCTGAGAACTTCTGCAGATGACAGTGGTGGGAGTCATAGATGAAGTCTGATGTGTACAGGGTGAACATGTATAATATATAATAAAACAAACAAACTATATATATAACTATATATCCTTGTTCTCGCATCTAGTCCATTTCCGTCTTGTTCCAGTAGCCCACTTTCCATCAGAGTACTCTGGTCCCCCAGCATCTGACGCAGATTTTGTTTGGCCGGGCGACGTCTGAGCTGGCATGACATGTGGTTCATTGTCTCTCATATAGTGAGTTAGGCATTAGCGTTAAGGGTCTTGCCCAAGGACCCTCACTGGGTGATGTTCATTGCCCGTCATTGTTATGGCATTTGCCCCATTTCCATTGTTACGGTAATTGCCATTTCCATTAATTACCATTGATTGTTCATTCCGCCCTGGGAATCGAACTCCTGCATGGCAGTCCTGCACCTTACCAACCGAGCTACCCAGCTGGGTGTTGTGTATACATATACATATATGTGTATACGTGTGTTGTGTATATATATGTGTATATATATATATATATATATATATATATATATATATATATATATATATATATATATATATATATATATATATATATATATATATATATATATATATATATAATTTATATAGTAATAAATTACTATATAAATTAATATGCTTTTTAAACCCTTTTATCAAAGCCACGAAAAATGTTTGTGGCTTTGATAAAAGGGTTTAAAAAGCATATTAGTTTATTTTAAAAAATTGTTTTGAATTTGCTGTCTACTGGGCGTTGAAAAGTTTAAAAACATGTCGGATAGCACCATCTGATGGCAGCAAGGCTACATTTTCAGTATGTACTGTCGCAGAAGATGATGCAATGTTTCTACATGACGGACCTCTACCGGGTGAGATTGTATTTATATTTCTTTTTTCATCAATTTTTATTTCACTTGTATGTGCTGTCGAGTTTTATCAAATAAAGAACTCCCGCCACTAAAGAAGGCGGACTATCTCTAATAAAACATTTAAGTCAAAGACACAAGGGGGCGCCACTGAAAATGCACTACGTTTTTTTAAAAGTGCATCCTATATCAACTATTTTTTTAAAATATTCTTCCATTTAATTTCAACATAATATACCACCAATGAGGGTTTTTTGTTTTTGTTTTAAAGTAAAGTCAACTATTTAATATAGAACTAATGTTTACTGAACCAAGTATTACTTCCGGTTCAGGGGTCATAGTTACGCTAGGTCAATGTGCCCTTCCACACGTGTTGCCGGTTTCTTCTAGAAGCGTTCCTGGTAGTAGGTCACTGCCTGCGTGTTCTTATTTTTCTCTCTTTTTTAAACAGTTTATAGTATCATGCTAAAGTCTCTAGTCCGCGCGGCGGGAGCTGCTGTTCGGTTGTCCTCGGCACCATCCGCTGCTGCACGGGCTCTGCCGCTCAGCTGTCCCACCCGCTCTCCTGGTTCGGTTGCATCTCGGCCCTTCACCCGCTCCCTGTGGATGTTGAACAGTAACGGAGCCTCGTCGGGATACAGACCCAAACTGTTCAGCTCAAAAGTACTAAGTCCGTCTGTGTCGTGTGGATGTGGAGGACTGCACACGGAAGGTAGCTGAACTTTCGCATGTTTTTTATTCATTTATATAAAATAAAAAAGATAAACCTGTATAACACAAGTTTGGGTTCTTTGAATTGAAGTAGCAAAACAGCTTAAGTTGCTTACAAAATTGACAGACACGTGGCGGTTAATAGGGGTTTTTAGACGACACGAGCGTGCTGCATCCTGGTTAGTGAGGCGAGCTGACATCACTTTGAAAGAAAAAGCTTTAACCTGCTGAGATGAAAAACAATCAACTGTTTTAACTCGTCGCTTAGCAAAAGTACTGCTAATTTCCAGACTTCGCAAACTATTTGAATTTAACGGTGACCCGATTATTCTCATTGAAAGTGCTCGTTGTGTGTGTGTTTTAAACCCCTTCCACTCTGCAGAAACTATGTCCTAGAAAACGACACAGGTTTTATAAAGATTTGGTTAAAAACGTCATAATCATTATTAAAAAAAAAAATAAAAGAAAAACACTGGGACGCTTTTACAATAGAGCAGAAGGTGATTGGAGTGGAGATTTTAACATTTGAAATGAATTACAAGTGAAGGGTCCCTTTATATTGACATCTACATTTACTCAGTCAGGATTTGTTTGTTTTATTAAATATTACGCCGGTGTGTTATCCATCAACACTTAAACACACTTAAAGATTCTACGAGGTGTAGGTATTTTGTATGTAGTGTTCCAGATAATACATCTCATCAAGTTTATTCACCTATAACTTGTTATAGGTGAATAACATGAATAACATAATAATGTATAACATGTTAAAACATAAAGAAATTAAGGTTCACTGGTCAGTTTTTCAAAATCCCCTCTGCCGAAGCCAATAGTTCACTCATATAAAGTCATTTTGTCATCCCATCCTGTGTGAAACGGGGATTCATGTTTTTATCAAGTTGTCTACATCACACAATTTCAACTAAATCTGTTGTCTTTTTCTCAGGAGACAAAGCGTTTGGTAACTTCCTGTCCGATGAAATCAAAGAGGAAAAGAAGATCCAGAAAAACAAAACCCTTCCTAAGATGTCTGGGGGATGGGAGCTTGAGATGAACGGCACAGAGGCCAAACTCACAAGACACCTCTCTGGTGAAAAGTAAGGCGATGGCTCGCTCACTGAGGACAAAGTGACAGTGTAGGAGTTCCTGTAAAGCAGCTTTTATTTTGTCTTCAGAGTGACGGTCACATTCAATGTTAACAACAGCATCCCTCCAAGCTTTGGGGAGGAGGAAGAGGCGCAGCAGCAGCAGAAACCAGCAGAGGAAGAGGTGAAGCTTTAGAAAAGCCTTCTAGATCTGTGATCTTATTATTTATGTATGCTCACTAGTTGTTGTTTTCATTTGTAGCCAGAGATTGTATCTACGCCAAACTTTGTTGTTGAAGTAACAAAACAGAATGGAAAGCACACGCTGGTGTTTGACTGTCATTTCCCTGAGGATGAGGTATGAATTCAAATGAAGAAAAAAAAAACAACTTCTGGATAATTAAGTGTTTAGGTAAAAAGGTGTTGACTTTATACAATGTAGATGAGTCATGGTGAGGGGGAGGAGGAGAGCGACATCTTTGCCATCCGGGAGGTCAGCTTTCAGCCAGAGGGAGACTCTGAGTGGAAGGAGACCAGCTACACCCTCAACACAGACTCCCTGGACTGGGTAAGAGCTGCAGTGAACTCTGAGCACACGGGGGGGGGTCATGAAGGTGGTATGTTCTCAACTCTGCTGGGTTCTTTTTAGGCGCTGTACGATCATTTGATGGACTTTCTGGCCGACCGCGGCGTTGATAACACCTTCACAGACGAGCTCATGGAGCTCAGCACTGCCATTGAGCACCAAGAGTACATCAAGTTCCTGGAAGATCTCCAAAGCTTTGTCAAATGTAACTAATATTAAACTTAACTGTCACTGTTCCCCAGAGGAGATTTCAAAGGACTAAAGCACTCAAGACTCATGTTTGGCACCCGGCAACAAGAATGTTGCTTGATTTTCTGTAACTTCAATAGAAATATTTGTCAGCCATCGTGATCATTTAGTTTCTCAGCCTCTATTTTACATCTCATGTCCCCTTTAAATGTGTAAACGTTCAATCAAGATCTGTTCTAAAACTAATAAAGAGAATTGTCACATTTGGAAGTTTTATTTACTAAAAAAAAGTTTTCTTGTATAATGAGGAACATTAACATTTTGTTGGCGGATTAAAAACAAAAAATACACACAAATTCCATACGCAGAACTGATTCAAGGTTTTAGAACATAGTCATCACCTTTCATTTTTCTCAATGCAAGGTGGTAAAGCTTGAACAAGTTCAGATGCTTCAAAAACTGAAATCAATGAAAGATTCTTTGTAATTTAGAAATTAATAGAGCTGTTTCCAGGAAACCTGAAATGGGAAAACAAACCTAAAGCTCCTCCGAAGGAGCAACCCCGCCCCTCTTCCACCCAGCATATTTCCTATGCTACAAATAAGCTCTTTTTCAAACAGCAATTTTCATCTGCTCTTGATTCACAATAATTTAAAAAAGAATCACTCAGAAATGCAATTTTGAGCTTAAGCTTCCTAATGTACATCAGAGAAATGCCAAAAGAACATCAAAAAAATGTTTACATTGGAGGGGGTCTATATAGCAGTTAGACACATTCTATGCTTAATGTAATGTAAGGTTTACAGGTTTCATTTGTGTGAAGGACATCAAAAGGAAAGATCAATACTTGAAAAGTGTTGCAGTGCAACGAGAGACAGATAAAGTTTATACAAGTAGCTCACGAGCCTCTCAATACAATAACATTAAATAAAGTAATGGTAACCATGGAAGTGTGTTTGCATATTAAATTAGGTAAAGCAAAAGTTTCAGTAATACATAATAGCTATGTGTGCTCATGTAACACAAACAAAATATATTTTAAAAATGGTTTGAGTAGTGGTAGCACTTTTACTTTACAGTGAAATGGCCCTGGTTCAAATCCCAGCTGGGTTCTTTCTGTGGGGAGTGTTCATGTTTTCCTTGTGGATGTGTGGGTTTTCTCCGGCTACCTAGTCCAAAAACAAGGTTCATGGGTTAATTGGTGATTCTGGGTGTGAATGTGTGGTTCTGCAACAGACTGCTAAGGGTGTACCCCGCCCTCACCCATCAGTAGCTGCATTGACACCAGTCACCTTTTGACCCTGAAAAGGGCTCAACAGGTTCAGAAAATGGATGGATGGATGTATACAAGTCCAGGTTACATGCAGTTGATCAATCTGAACAAAGTTCAACATGTGGATAAGATGTTTAAATTAAATTTCTGACTGAAACACAAAAACAATGCACCCCCCCCATGTAATAAATACAGATGGAAACAACTGATTTAAATTTTTCATATAAAATTAAGAAGATAATAAGTATGACTTATAAAAAAAAACGTTTGTATTCAATAATTTGTTCTCGTCAGGGAAAAGGTTACTTACACCTTCTGACCAGTTCATGACATTTTTCAGGTTACTCTTAAAAAAAAGAGAAAAAAGATCTTTGTTAAGTATTAACACATTATTAGAACTGCTCATACCCCACATTTGTTGCATCAGAAATGATGCAATTCTCCCTATAGAACAACTTTAGCCTCTTATGTTTTGGCTGAAGATCACACAGTCACTAACACTGACTGTGATCATGTCATCTGCATATTTTAAAATGCTCCCAAACATACTTTGACATATTTTTTGTGTGGACTGAACAATGGGGGTGGACTTTCACAGGACACACCCAGGCTGACTTTGTCAGACCAGACTGCATGAACTCTGTGGATGTCACAGCATTTCTGTCAGCAGAACTCCAGCAGGTCCTTCAAAGGGGGTCAGTAAAGGAAGTCAGCTCTTAGGCTGAGAGCAGGTGAGGAACTCAGCCTTTTATTGTCTGCGGCTTTATTGTTTTTATTTTTTACAGATCCAGTTATTGCATTTATAGGTGAACAAGTCCCACAATCAGTGTGCAAAACTGAAAACGGAATGTCTGTAGTTTTTCCTGCTGCTGTTGTGGTTGTAAAAACACCATGCAGAGAGGTCTATCAATTATTACCCCTGTCGGGGCTTTCACTGAGGACTTTACCACCACAGGGCGCTGACACGGTGATAGTTTGCCCCCTCGCAGCTCGGTGACAGACAAGAGGAGGCTCCTGCTCTGCTCCACAGCGGCTCCCTGGAGGGAGAGTTACCAAACCAACGGGGAGGACAGGGGGGAGTGCGTAGAGGAGAAAGTTCAGCTGGCAGCGCGCTCCATGGCGAGCAAAGACCGAGTCTGTTCGGCCGGGCAGGTCCCGCTGCAGGACTCGTCAGGTTCAGAGTCTGAGCCGGACGGGGTCCCCGCGCGCCCAGCTGGCTCCGTCTCCGCGGCCGGCGCTCTCCCCCGCAGCCAGGTGATCCACAGCGGACACTTCATGGTGTCGTCGCCGCACAGCGACTCCGCGGCGCGCAGGAGGAGGAGCGGCGGCTCCCTGAGGTACGACTTCGACACCGTCAACGGGACAGGCTGCCACACGTACCGGTACGGGCCCCGCAGCTCCGGGAGCCTGAGCATCGACCCCACCCTGACCCGCCTGTTTGAGTGCATGTCCCTGGCTTACAGGTGGGTTCCTGTTGTCCGGATCTGCCCCCGAGAACGCCTTTCTCTGCACTTTCACATTTATTCTCAGAAGTTCACGTACATTGACAGCTGAACTCGAACACATTGGCCCAAAGCATTAAGACAATCATCCACCTTATGCAGTGGGTAAGATTTTACAAAAGAGTCACATTTATTAGGAACATGCATTTGGGAGGTGGAGCTGTATGTGGCTTGTGCCTTTAAAAAAAGCGTCTTTGCCAAGTCGAACAGCTGATGAGCTTCTGCCTGACTGGCAGCAGCTGTGATCATGGGTCCTGCTACAGAGGTCATTGGGGGTCAGCTGATCTGGATAGGGCTTCTGTTCTGCATACTTATCATTGGAGGCAATTCCCACAAAAGTTACTGAAATGAGATCCTGCAGCCAGTGGCAATATCATCTCCACAGTCTGGGATTTAAAGGTCCACTCTGATCATTTTCTTATCTATTGTAAAAGCCTTCCCAGTGGTCTTTTAATTATGATTATGGTGTTTTTAACCCCAAATTTTTTTTAATGTGTTGTTTTCTAGGACATAGTGTCTGCAGAACGGCAGGAGTTCATTAAAAATTCACCTCTGAGTTGTGGGCTGGACAGTAGGTGTGAAGCAAGCCCAATCTCACTTTTCATCACTCAAAACTTTCTGTGTATATGGTCTCCTGTTAGCTTACAGCGCCTCACACCCCCAACCTAACATTAGCAGTGCAACAATACTGGAACTGTCCAGCTGTATGTACTGTACATGGATCTAGTCATCTACAAGTGCATGTATTAGAGTGGAGTGGAGCAGGGAGGTTGTGGCATGTCCTGTTTATTTTCTAAATTAAAAAATTGGCCTTTTTTAAAGACATTTTTTTTGTTTGCCCCTGATTCACAGTAAAAGAAATACTAAAGAATGCAATTTTAAGTTTAATTTTCTCAATGTATGCCCTACATTATTAGAAAATTACCACAAGAAAATGTTAAAAACACAAAAAACACAAATTTCTTTGGTTATGGTTAACTTTAGAATTGCTTGCCATTTTTGTTGCACTAATTATGAAGCGAGAGAGAGAGGGAGAGCTTATAAACCGAGGTATATTGGGAAATGAGCACAGGCCTACTCACCGGCAACAGTCCCGCTCACAGTTTAGAGGTGAATTTCTAATGGACTCGTGCTGCTCTACAGAAACTATGTCCTGGAAGCCGAAAGTTTTTTTTTTTTATATATATATGTTTGGGCTGAAAATGGCATAATCATAATTAAAACAACACTGGAAACGCTTTTACAATAGATCAAAAGACAGTCGGAGTGGGACTTTTACCATAACCTCCAAAATAACAACGCTTGTCCTCACAAAACAAATTTGGTGGAAAGGATAAAATGTCTCTGGCTGTCTCAAATTCAAATCTACTAAACCCTTATGGGATGAGAGGTGCCAGATTGTTAAAAACAGTGACTAACTGACTGACTTCCAATAATGCTGGCTGAAGAATGGAATAAATCCACAGAAGCGTGCGACCAGGGGAGGAGGAGCCAAGCTGTTGTGGCTACTGTTGCTCCTGTAATAAATAAACTTTTAAACTGCCAAAATATCTTATACAATAGCCACACAATAGCCACACAATGCCAGTGGCATATTCAATTGTTTTGCACCAGCAGAGAAGACATCCAGATAATGTTCCTGACATATGAGGCACAGTCTGAAAGTGTAGCAAATGTATGTACTCAACATGTATGTTGACCCCTCCCTCCCCCCCCACACACATATGAATGACTGATAAGGCAGTGGATGTGTTGTCAGCCTCTTACACAATAACCTGGAAAATCCTCAGTAACAGCTGGACTTTGATTCTGTTTGGCAGGAATGGAAAGATTAAAGTCAAACTAAGAGAAAAGAAAAGTATGTAATTTTAGGATTGTGATCCTGAACTGTTAATAGGGAAATTGTGCCAGCGCGTGTTGTTTTATGAAGTAATGAATACATTCAATGTACAAACTTTAATATGTTTCTGATTAAAGATAGACCATGAACTGTTTGTTCCTGCTCTCCTGTTCAGTGTTTGTCAAAAAGTCCCACTCCGGTCATCTTTAAATCCCTTTTCAAAGTGTTCCCAGTGGTCTTTTAATTACGATGATGCCATTTTTAGCCAAAGTGAAAAACAAACAAAACTGTGTCGTTTTCTACACTGACCAAAAATATAAACGCAACACTTTTGTTCTTGCTCCAATTTTTTATGGGATGAACTCAAAGATGTGAAACATTTTCCACATACACAAAATAACCAGTTCTCTGAAATATTGTTCACAAATCTGTCTAAATCTGTGATAGTGAGCACTTCTCCTTTGCCAAGACAATCCATCCCACCTCACAGGTGTGCCATATCAAGATGCTGATCAGACAGCATGATTATTGCACAGGTGTGCCTTAGACTGGCCACAAGAAACGGCCCCTTTGTAATCTTCAGTTGTATCACAAACCACAATGCCACAGATGTCGCAAGTTTTGAGGGAGCGTGCAATTGGCATGCTGATAGCAGGAATGTCCACCAGAGCTGTTGCTAGGGAATTGAATGTCCATTTCTCCACCATAAGCCATCTCCAAAGGCGTTTCTGAGAATCTGGCAGCACATCCAACCGGCCTCACAACCGCAGACCACGGTCAGTGTAGTTTATTCAGAGTGGCAGTAGTTCATTAGAAATTCCCCTCTGAGTTGTGGGCGGGACTATTGGCTTTAAAAACCCCGCCCCCCTAACCCTCCACATTATTGAGAGCGCTCCGCTTACTACGCTCTCCTAGCTAGCTTCCAGCCTCTTAAAATCCCAAGCTAACATTACAGGTGCAGCTAAAATGGTGAGCACTGTTGGAGATATCCAGCCGTACAGTTTAAATCCAGATTCCAGCTCAGACGAGGAAAACAAAGACGTACACGGATCTATTTGTCTGCAAGTGGATGTAGAAGGAGGGTCTAAGGGCTGAGATGCCCAGTTTAGTTTAGTCTGTTTAGTCTATTGGATTTTATGACTGATTTTAGGTTCTTATACAATTACTGGTATGAAGTCAATTGAGGCAACTGTTTGTAATATTGGGCTATATAAATAAACTAAATGTATTGAATTTAATTGAATTGAATTGATGTGTCAGAATGGAGCAGTGCTGGAAGCTTGTGACTCGCCTGTTGTAGTTTCCATGTCACAGCTACAGGCCTTTTCAAACAGCATTTTTCATCTGCTCCTGATTCACAACAATTTGAATAAAGAAATACTCAGAAATGCAGGTTTAAGCTTAATTTTCTATATGTATGGCCTACATCATCAGAAAAATGCCACAAGAACATGTTTAAAACTCCAAAAACACAGTTTTCATCAGAGTGGGTCTTTGAATCACTGGAGATTAGTAACTAATTTCATGTTTTTGTCTTATATGTCGTTTTTGTTTTCCTTTTTAATGTCATGCAGCGACACTGCTTCCTAGCAACTCCCCAAGTACTTTACATTAGGCTCTCTCTTCTCAGCACTCAGGAGGCAAGCAGAGGTTTAGAAAAGCAGGCAAACAGTGTGCTGGTGTACATTGATGAGTTGCCATTAGTCAAAACCAGGACAGCTTTCCAGGATTTTCTTTCTGTTTAGTCTATTTATGGCTTTATTTGACCTTTCTCCTTTTTTTCTTCTTCCCACAGTGGTAAGATAGTGTCTCCCAAATGGAAGTCTTTCAAGGGGCTTCGTCTGCTTTGGAGGGACAAGATCCGTTTAAACAACGCAATCTGGAGAGCGTGGTTCATTCAATGTGCGTTCTTAGTTCTACATTTTCTGCTGCTGATTTTGAGACAAAGAAATCATACACAAAAGCGTAACACTGGCTGAACATTTGGTGTTTTCTCTGTCTTATGTGCTCAGATGTGGAGAAAAGGAAGAACTTGGTGTGTGGGTTTGTCACCCCACTGGAAGGCTCAGAGGCAGAGGCTCACCGGAAGCCTGAAGTGAGTGATTTTCCTCAATAAGTTCTTCTTAGCAGGGTTTCTTAACCTTTGATTGTTCCTGGCTATTTGCTGCTACAGGCAATCATATTAGAGGGCAGCTACTGGAAGAGGAGAATTGAAGTGGTGATCAAAGAGTACCACAAGTGGAGGATTTATTACAAGAAGAGGGTAAGAACTCATTTATATACACAGCCCACATTCAGTATGGAAGGATTAATGAATATATGTATTTTTATGTACATAAAAATACATATATTCATTAATCCTTCCATGATTATATGGCCCTGCGACAGACTGGGGAACTGTCCAGGGTGTCCCCTGCCTTCGCCCACAAGTGGCCGGGATAGGTTCCGGCAGCCCCGTGACCCCGAAAGGGATAAAACATCAGAAGATGAATGTATGGGTTTATGTGCGACTCTCATTTTAGGACCTCAATTCTGTTTCAAGTGTGATACTAGTTTCACCTATATTACAAAATCCAGCTGAGACATAACAGATTGGTTAAAAAACAAGGTGTCTTTCCTACATGTAAACAATGTTTACAAATCCAAACATATTCTAAAAATAATCACGGTAGGTGTGTTTCAGAGACTTAACACACAGGCTGAGTAAAGGGTTGGAGTTTGGAGGAGACAGCAACTTTAATTTCACACAGAAAATCACTGTTAGCTACAAATTTAAACTCCTCCCAGGGATTTTGATCCATTGGCTCTAACTCATTGAACATTATTGGGAAACTACTTGAGGAAAAAAATGTTGGACATAAACTTGGACATAAACATCTCCCTTCAGGAGCCAGCTTCACTGATTCACACAGATGATTTGGCAGACATTTTTATTTATTTTTTTTTATGACAGATGCCTTTCCTGAAAGAACCCTGTATTTTATCCGGGCTAAGCCAATGCCATTAAACAAGTTTGAACTTTTTCAAACCCCATCAATTAAACAAAGAAACTGTATTTCCTTGAAGTTCATATAAAGACGGGGAGGTATTTAGTGAGTAACTAACTAATTTAAAACTTTGTTGCTCCAATTTCCCAAAGTGAGCTGCAGTGGGTGACAGTGAATAGAAACGACTTCCCTCTAGGAAGAAACTTTAATTTGAACCAGAATCAGTGAAAACAGATGTCTGCCCTTAACATCAGATAAAAGAAACAAAGACAAAACAATAAAACATCTGCTGTGAGAAAAAGAGATAGACTGCATTAGTTATAGACATCAGCAACATCGCCTATGCAAACAGTACTAGGAGAATTAACATATCAGAATGTGAAAAGGTGTGTGGGGAAGGCCTTTATATCTTTGAGAAATGCTTTAAATGAAAAACATTTGCTTTCCTTGATGTGGCGTTGTCAGCATATTAAAATAGTTTTCTACAGAGTTATCGGAAATTGTTTTTTAAATGATGTAAGATGTATTGGTCCGAGCATATATCCCTGTGGTATGCCATGACTGAATTGTTTGTCAAATGTTTGGAAATTTTGCCTGACCTCTGTCTGATATAGTGAATATTTTTACAGTAAATAGCAGTCAACAATTCTAAAAACACAGTCAATAATTTCATTCCATTTAATGAAAGTATTTAAAGCAAATATCCTATTTTTTCTTGTGTTAAAAGGAGAAGGAATCTATTAAATATATGCCATTCCTAAATGGTTTTTCAAGTAGATCTTCATTGCTTAAGTGCATTTATTTCTGTTTCTTTGTTGTCTTGCAGCTCCAGAAAAAGAAGGATGACATTCTTTCAATGCTTCATGAGGTAGGTTAAGTCTTTTCTCAGATGTGTTACAGAGTGTCTTTCTCTAGGTTTTGGAAATTACTCTAAAGTGTTAGATATTGATCCTGACTTTTGAAAGGTGAAGTTGGCCCATTGACAGTCCACAACAAGTGTGGGTCGATGACCTCGAACTCTCCGCATCTGAACACAGTTGTAGTCAACATCAAAGTCCTCTCAGAGACTATTTTTAGTGTGTGTACGAAGTCTTTCTCGGTGTTCCAGGAGGGAAAAGAGAAGACGGGGGGGGGGGGGGGGGGGGGGTGCATGTGTGCTCACCAGAGTGAGTGCGTCACAGCCTGATATTTGTAGGTAATTGACACACATTTATTGCCAGCAGCAACAATACATTTGTTCACATTTTTATCTTTATTCAATGTAAGTAGCTGCAAAATTTAATGCCATTCATTCAAATCTGACCTATTTTCAGCTAAGATGAGCAGCAAAGGAGCAGCGAGTTTCACAGTGACGCCAAAAGAGGGAGAACAAAAGAAAAGAGGCGGCAGAAGAGGGAGGGAGCAGGGGAAGCACTGCATTTATGATCATATTAACCTCTGAATTTGACGCTGTGTTAGTCTGCTGCCCACAGTTTGTCTGATGCTTAAATGCTGTTTCTTTTCCCTTTACGATTACTAGCAGTTGTTGTCCACAGTTTGTCTAAACTTAATACATTTTGAATTTAAAAAAGACCAAACAGAAAACCTTTTTTCTTAAAGTTTATTTTTCTAATTGACTAAATGGCTGAAAAAGGCTTTTTTGAACAACATATGTGATTGGATTTGTCTGATATTTATGCATGTTCTTAAAATCTGAGACTAACATGTGCAACTTTAATTTGCATAACGATCATTTAAAAGGCATAGCCATGTCTTCACTGTAAAAATAGAATGAACACATGGATGGATGGATGGATAGATAGAATGCTCAAGAAGTACAGAAATAATTACCCCACAAAGCCCTCTACATCAAAAAAACTGACAGGAAATTTAATTTTTTAAAATTTAGGTTTTTTCTTTATACCTTTTGGTATACCAAACTTTTTTTGTGCTATTCATTTTTTATGAGATGATGATAGTATACGTTTTTTAAAAACAGTGTTAGTTTAAGATGCAAAGATAATGACATGAGTGGTCAGGGGGAAAAAACGACCTTATTTACCCATTGTCTCAAATTTGATCCACACATGGTGTAAATGTATTTAATATATTAATTATCAACAAATGTTGCATTATTTCAATACAGCAAAAAAAAATTAGCAAAGACTTTTCCGCCAAAAGTATTTTTAAGAATTCATGGAAGCAGCCATTTTGAAAAGTCCTTCTACTCTCTTTTGTGGAGTAATGATGAGCTATTTTGAAGGAAAGCTTTGTTCATGCTAATGAGATACCAGTCGCAGGAATGTGCTTTTTTAAATATGATACAAATGCTTATTTAGGGTATTAAAAAATTTGATTATCAAATTTACAAGTTTATGTGAATCAATCAATCAATCAATCAATCAAAAGTTGAAATTCACATTAAGTATTTTTTACTTCTTTGTTGTAGCGTTTTGTGTTTGAGTATTTATTTAAATTATTAAAATTGAAATAATCCATTTTCCTTCTTATATTTGATTTTATTACAAGTAATTTAACACACATGATTCAGATAAAAAGACAGGCTGTTCTATAAAAAAAAATCAAACCTTAATCAAAACCTTAATCAAACCAAATGTTCCTCACCTTTTTGCATTTTATTCTACGCTCAGCCGCCTGTAGGAAATCCTTGCCAAAAAGCAAATGCTGTTTTTTCTAAATAAGAAATGTCAAAGCTCACAGGATTATTTCCAGCCTGAACTGCAACCGTTTGTGGCTGGGACCTCAGGTCTCCCTGTTTACCCACATGTGTGTGACTACCAGAATTAGGTCACGGACAAAAGGCTGCCTCTTTTATTTAAACAGTGAGACACCAGAATAAAGACACATAATGATAACCTGGTAGGGGCTTGTGTTTTTGAACAATACGTCAAAATGACTTTTTTCAATATGCAGCAACACACACACGTGCATGCAAACACAGCAATCTTCTAAGAGGGGATGTCGTCTGCTCAGACGTAATCAAAACAATTTCCGGCTCAATCTGGACTTCCCTATAAGAAGGGGTCCAGGTTTACAGGGACGGAAAAGACAGTAAGGAATATCCCTGTGAAAAGGCAAAAGAGAAGTTGAAGAGCTGCATTTTCTGTGAGTTTTTTTTTTTTCTAACTGAATTTATTTTATAAATAGAGAATAGAAAACACTTACAGAAAAATGTATTTGTCTTATTTAAATTTGATGATGAATACTTTCAGGTGTGAGTAGTTAAACAGCATCAGAGCATCAATGTGGTCTACCTTAGATGCACTGTTTGTGTACGTCGCCCTCTCATGGCCAGATTTGGCAGAGATTTTGTCTCTTCTCTAGTCCTTGAAGTGTTTGTGTTTTTTTCTGGCTGTTGTTTCTTAGGGTCAGATCTGCCAGTCCAAGCTGGACAAAAGGTTCAGTCAGAGTTACCAGGAGCCAGAGGCCGCCCCAGTGGAGGCACATATGTTTGACTTGGACTGCCTTCTGTCTGACATCTCTGACACCCTGTTCACCATGACACAGAAACCATGTCCTTGGAGCAGCGAGCGGCACAATAGTGGGTAGTCAACTCTTTTAAGCGTTAACTGTGTTGTTCCGCATTTTGTCTCAGTTGCAGAATCAAAGGATTGGAAATAAAGCAGAGAGGCAAAAGTGAAGCTCTAAAATAATTTTAAAATAAGAGCCTGTTTGGATGACAAAACATTTCTGTTATAATTTAGTGCTGAACTGCAATCAGTAGCAAAGGCCCACTTAGCTTCTTCAGACTGAATTGGCTCTGATTTTAAATTGAAAATGTATTTAACTTAAAAAAAAGGGAAGCCGAAGCTCCCCAAACATGGTTTTGAAGTGATGCAAACCAGTTGTTTTATGTTTTTAAAATGTAAGTATATCATCTAAAATGTTATTTGACCCATGTTGTGGCATCCCAATCTCAATTCAGCAATGATAAGATATGATCAAATACGGGGAAATGATAGAAAGAGTTACAGCTGCAAAAAAATAAAAATAAAATTAAATAAGAAAATCCAATATTTAAAATAAGAGAAAATAAATAAACATTAAAATGCAGTTTAAAAAAAAATATTTAAAAAGTGAACAACGGTGTGAATAGCCTTAACAAATACACTTCCTCTGGCTCGGTACCTTCTAAACCTTTATTTATCACCTGTAACATCATTGTGTAGTTCTCTCCTGTATGAGTTGTTCACATCTTTAAGGATACATTTTGACTTCATTTACTGCAGGGTTTCTTAGCTTTTAAAGTGGCTTATGTGTTGCGGTTTGTTTAATTTTCTCTTGATGTGGTCGTTTTAACGCATCTGCTGCTGGGTTATTTGATGGTTTCAAGTTCCTTTCTATGTTTCAGTAAAATTCAAACTGTGTGCTTTCTCTGTGTTCAGCGTACACCAGCAATGCAGACATGATCCAGCCAGGCCTGACTCCACTGCAGCCCAACCTTGATGATTTCATGGACATCCCAGGTAAACTCCCCCCACAATCCACCTGTTTGTTTGACTGCAGAGATCTTAACTGCTGTCCAGCACAGCAGCAGACTTTTGCTGTTTGCATTTGCAAATGTTTAAATTACCCAAAGTTATACTTTAAAATTACGATTTAATGACTTGGTTTATTAAAATGATACAATTGGGGGGGTGCTTATTTCTGTGATATATACCATTTATTTTTGCATCTTTCTTTTTATATTTTTAAAAAACTTCTGATCATCAAATGCATTTTTAAATGTCTCCAAAATCCCTTGAACAAACACAAAATCAGTTTGTAAAATATGGTTTTATTTACAAAAAAAATAACTTTTCAAATTATCTCGGTTTAGCCTTAAAAAGTATTAATTCCATTCCCTCTCCGCACTAAAAATCTCCATGTGCCTTTGCAATACGTGTTAAGAAGTTTCGGAGGAAGTGAAGGAACTTTGGTTTAGTTCTCTAAGTGGAGCTATTTGTTAAGATCTTATGTTATGAGCTTCTCTTGGGTGTTTATGCAAGAAAATTCCCTACTTTAACTAAGTTTAAACAAGTCTGCAAAGCTGAAAGTCATAACTGCCGTGCACAAAGCTCCAGATATTTTGAAAATAGCCTTATAAGGTTACATGTGTCGGTCCGTATGTCGGTCAGTCGGTTGGCCTGCCGGTTTGTTTGTTTGTTTATTTGACACCCAGTGTTCAGAAATCTAGCCTGCCTGGGACAACAGGTCACAATATTCAACTGACAGGCATGCTATTGCCCACTGCAATCAAATCAAAATTACTTTAATTTTCCTGAAGGAGCTGCTTTTGTAGCTGGAACTTAGAGCAGAGACAAACAATTCTCAGCAAAATCGATACACTCAATAAAATACAGAGAATAAACTCAGGCCAGCTGAAACAACTAATTTAAAATCTTGAAAAAAGGATTGATGTTAACTGTATTCTCTTTCTGATGCCTGTGGGAGCTGCGGCGGTGTTTGTTCCCACAAAGCTGTTTCTCATAAACAAATTAGCTTCTGCCGTGTAACATGGTTGTATACATATATTGTTTGCTACTTTCTAATGGAAGTAATTTATACCGTTTGGTGAAGAGGAAGTTCGGCGATGTGTTTTTAGCTGACGTACTGTACTGTACTGGATTGCAAACCTCTTGCCCAGCATGAAATGTGTTTGACTCGGATAAATTGAAATCATCATGTTGGGCAACTGCGTTAGACGGTTTTGTTTTGGTTTGTGCAGACTGTTGCTCAAATTTCTTCCTCACAGATGTGAAGAAACGGTTTTTAATCACAGAGTACTGTCAGCCACAGTCAGCTGCCTGCATGATGAAAAACCTTTTATTTGCAGGATTTGAAGCAAATTCATGGAGACAAAACTGAAGCGCAGCACTTAACCTGTTTAAAAGTGTTCAATGTACAGCTTAATTTTACTTCTATTTCAAAAATATCAAACAGTTGTGTTGGCTTAGTCTTGTTGTGTTAAAGGGCCTGTACCTTGCTTTTCTCAAGCCTTTTACAGTAAACAATTTCCATGTATATGATAATGGCACACAAAATGTTTTATTGAATATGACTTCATAAACATGTGTTATTGTGGAGTAGGGGTGTAACGATTCATATATATAAAAAGTATTTCCAATTTTGTAGTTGCCGATTTGATTCACTTTTGATTTTGCTTGATTTTTAACTATCTGGTTCGATCCAAGGGTGTGACTCAGAGATAAATACCTGGCACCAAACAGTGTAGGTGAAGTTTTCCACATTCCTTGTATTTCTTCAAGATAATCAAGTGTAAATTAAATATGTGTACAAACAAACAAGGAAACAAGAATGAATGACAAATGCATACTCTTTAGTTTCATAAAGTTCAGACCACTGTTGTTTTTACACATCAAAATAAACCAAAGGGAACATTATTAGAACATTCCAGCTCACTGTATGGTCACATGTCTTTGCTAAATTCAAAGTGTTTCCATACATTGGACTGCAATGATGGACTGATTATTTTAAATGAATACGCAAAAATGCCATTTTGAGCCTAATTGTTCTTAATATATGGGCTCCATCGTCAGAAAAATACCACAAGGACATGTTAAAAACACCAAAAACACCATTTTTATCCGAGTGGGCCTTTAAGGAAGCTCCTGGATAAAAAACAATGTTAGAACACCTCCCAGATGAAGTGTTTTAAACATTTGCCCCTGGATTAATACTGCTGGAGAGACTGTACCTCTCAAATGACTCTCAGACTGTTCTTAGATGAGTTTGAGGCAGTAGCTGTGTTCAGAAGATTTGAGCACCTCTAGACATCCAGATCTGCTTCTGTCTCTGAGTCCTAAGCAGAGGAGGGCATTTTGGGCAAATTCTTCACATAGTTATTGTCAAAATTACATTCGAACAACACCGTGTTTGGTACACTATGTGTGCACTTTACTGTTTATATGATATTGAAGCCAATTCTGTAGCTTCTGGTAAGCCTGATGCTCGGTCACCAGAGAGCAGACCAATAACTGAGATGGGTCCACTTTGCTCACCTCTTTAAGTTTAGTTTTAAACTGAGTGTTTCAACTAAATGAAAACATACAAGTATGTTAAAAAAAATTGTCTCTGCTGGTGCTAAAACAGTATTTTGCCTTGAGCTGTTTTTTTATTTTCAAAGAGCTACTCATGTGGGTAAATCCTCAAACATCCTTCCTTTTACTGTGCAGAAATTTGATCAAAAGTGGCTGTGGTTTGGCCTTTGTGAGTTCTCTGCATTCATGCAGAATAGGAGTTACAAATGCCTGATTTTCTTTCTAGTTGCACATCATAGACATAACATTGAACAACGTCTCAGGTTGTTCTGAGGTTTTTTTTTTCTGATCAGAATGCATAAACCTCCAATTCTGTAAATGTTAAAACATTTTTATGAAAGACCCACTGATAAAATGTGGGGTTTTAACATGTTCTTGTGGCATTTTTCTGATGATGGAGGACACTTATAAAGAAAGTTAAGCTAAAAATTGCATTTCTGAGTATTTCTTTATTCAAATCGTTATGAATCAGATGCAGATGAAAAAAATGACATTAGAAAAAGCTCGTTGATGTGACTTAGGACCTAGCATGGCAGGCCACAAGCTTCCTACTCCCCCCCCATTCTGATGTATCCACTTGCAGACAAATAGATTCATGTACGTCTTTGTTTTCCTCAGCTGAGCTGGAATCTGGCTCAAAACTGTATGGCCAGGTAGCTCCAATGTTGATCGCCATTTTTGTTGCACCAGTTGGGGTGTTAGGGGCAGTAAGCTAGTGGGAGACCATGTAAAAACAGATGGGTGAATGGATATGGGTCGAACTTACTTCATCACCAACAGTCCCGCCTACAACTCAGATGTGAACTTTAATTATTTTACACATTGTTTTGGAACTTTTGTGCTTGAAAAATAATAGAGTTACCACTTTATGCCATTTTCAGGCTTTATAAACTCCTGATCTGTGTTTGTTCTGTGATTCTGATGTTCGTTCTGTCAGTAAAGTCCATTCCCTCAAAGTCTGATAATATTTAATGTGTTGTTTTCACAGATATCTTTGCAAATTACCGGTGCCAGTCCAGCGAGCAGACTGCTTTTGCTGACTACAGCTATTTTGAAAGCTCCCCCAGCATGTTTGTTCCTGGCCCCCCCTCTGTGGCAGTAACTCCTCAGCTGCTTATCGATACCCAGCTCTCTCAGGTTGCACTGGCGTTAGCATGCGCTCTAACCACATGTTATCAGACAATTTACTGCAGATTTTGCAGTTGTTCCTCTGTTTTTAATCAGTAAACTGTTTCATTTCCAGTCCAGTTTGACATCTAATAACTTGTCCCAGAGCTCAACATCCAACACTCGGTCAGACCAGACCAGGCCGAGCCCAGATTGCATTGAATATCATACGTCCACCATTGTGTCAGGAGCCGTGCCATACAATCATCCAACATACCACAACGTACCTGTAACTATAGCCTTCACTGCCAATGCTGATCAGCCTGCGTCTGCAAGTATTCCCTTTCTGCATCCACTGCCGTGCCTCAAGTTTGGTTACCACCCATCAACTACTGCCGCGTCCTCTGTCATCACTCATACCGCCTCCACCATCGGGTCCCAGGCCTCACAGCACCCGGTTCAGGATTACTCTCACGCCAGGGCCTCAAACACCCACTCTCACAGTTACCCAGCTACCACGCCTGAGCTTCTACATGCACCACTTCCTCCTGTCACAGCAGCCCACTGCTTCTCAGTCCCAGAGCAGATGACCATTTCAGGGGTTAGAGGGAAGCACAAGCAAAAGACAGGAGGAGTGAGGACAGCTGCAGCCTCTGCAGTGCTGCCAGGATCCAAGCCCACAGCCCCCATGCCCACTAGCTGCCTCGCTAAGCTGCTATCCATAACCGCGCAAGAAAGTGAGTCAGTTCCAGTTTCCTACAAAAGACACTGTAAGCGTAAACTAAAAACTGTAATTTAAAACACCCACTAATCAGACAAAAATATTTATTTGCCTGCAGGAAAACCAACACTTGGATTTAAAACAAATCTGGTGACAAGCAAAGGTCAGAGGTCAACATCTACTAATTCTTTGGTAAGTCAGTCCAGAAAATGAAGTTGTTGAGCCATTTGCACAGTATCTCAGCAACAAAAGCACCAACAATGAAGTATACTGTTTTTCTTAGAAGTAAGCTAATAAAAAACCACTAACAGTCAAACCATGTTTACATATTATTGGCAAAGCCTTATTTTAATGGTTAGCACAGCACCAAGACTAATAGGGAAACATTTTTCAACCACTGTGTATGACTTATGCAAAAATGACATGAAAAACAAAACCAACATGCATTGTAACTATCAAAGGAAAACCCCCTTTGCTAGCTTTTTGCCTTGGCTTGGTTAAGTTTCCCCCTAGCAAAAGGTAGTCTATTTAAGTGTTCTACAAGTATACTAGGTCTGTACTAAGAGTGAGGGACTATACTTGAAGCTTGAAGTGCGGCTCGCTTGCCAGTGTAGCCGAATGAATGCACAGCAACAGCTTTCATTGATTTTTTTTTTTTTTTTTTTAACATTTTTTTTTCTATTTTAGTGGGAGGAAATGTCTAAATGTAGATTTTTTTGTAACTCAGCAGGCAAGCATTGGTTCCCACATTGGAGGCGTTTCATCACAGATGGAGCCTGGATTTGGTTGGCCTGCAGTTCTGTCTCCTCTGCATAGCCAAAGTGCAAACGCTGGCCACACTCAGTCTCATGCCGGCACCACCAGAGGGTCTGCAGTGTCTGCTCTTCTTACCCATGGTTCCATGCATGCAGAAACCCACCTTCTTATTCCCAAGACCGAGAAATTATCACCTGTACAATTATATAGCACAGACAGGAGCAGCTTAAACGGTATGCCCTCTATTCTCGAATATATTTGTAGCCAACACTCAACAACATCTCGGCAAGAGACGCCGTCTATTTTTTCTGTTAAATAATTATTACATTTGAGAGGAAAATTAATTTTTTACTAGGGTTCCACTTCACCACAGCATATGGAGAAATTCCGTAGACGTGTTAATTTTAATGAGTACAGAAAAACAATTGCAGCAGCTGTTTATGGATCTATGAAACATAGATGTTTACTGTGCAGTAACTGGAGTGAATAATTAAGTGATACTCTGAAATCAAAACACAATTTATCAACAAAATACATACATCCTGTAGTGATTAGTCTTTTTGAGCCAAAAGAATCTAAGAAGCACTTTAAGTTATTTATAAAGATGCATATTTAAAAGGTTCTTGTTTCTTTTAGTTTCTTTTTCGGCACATCCTAGCCGATCGTCTCCACCAAACCTGGCAGAGAAAGCTTCCAACCCAGAGTCTCCACAGTCGGCCTTCTCAGGGCATGGAAAGATAGAATCAAGTAAGGTAGGGCATAAGATTCTATCAATTTAAAAATAATTGTGATTTGATGTCTTTATGTCCAAGTCCTTATTGTTAACTGGAATATTTAGAACACTTCTTGTGTTGTGTAAATCCAGCTAAGAGTTATGATTAACATGCATGTTTCTGTCCTCTGCAGCAAACAGAGACCAAGAGGATCACTCACATCTCAGCTGAGCAGAAAAGACGCTTCAACATTAAACTGGGATTTGACACCTTACATAGTCTTGTCACAACCCTCTGCTCCCAGCCAAGCATAAAGGTGATCTGAAAAGATGTGCAGTTGCATTACATAACCATGTCCTAAAAGGTGGTGGGCATCAGAGGGCCACTGCTGACCCAAACCAGAGAAATCTGTCACACATTGTAAATGCTGGAAATGGCATTTAGGAAGCAGGAAATCATCGGAATGCTTGTAGCATGCGGCTGACATATTGCAATATCTTGGTGTGTTGCCACAGATCAGTAAAGCCACCACGCTGCAGAAGACGGCAGAATACATCAGCAAGATGCAACAAGAGAGAGCTCAGCTACAGGATGAGGCTCAGAGACTCAGAGAGGAGATCCAGAACCTGAACTCTGCCATCAAGTGAGAGCTTACTTAGCTTAATTTCAGTTAAAGACCCACTCCGATGAAAATTGTGTTATTGGTGTTTTCAACATGTTCTTGTGGCATTTTTATGATGATGGAGGACATGCATAAAGAAAACGAAGTTATAAATTATAATAGTATTTCCTAATTCAAATCATTCCGAATCAGGAGCAGACGATGCCACTTGAAAAAATATTGTGTGACATACAGTAGAAGCTACTATTGCAAGCCACAGGCTCACTGCTCTGCTCCATTCTAATGCATCCACTTGCAGATGACTAGATATATGTACGTCATTGTTTTCCTCGTCTGAGCTGGTATCTGGCTCAAAACTGTTCGGCTGGATAGCTGCAGCATTGCTTGTTTTTTTGTTGCACCAGTACTGTTAGGTTGGGTGTGTGAGGAGCTGTACACTAGTGGGAAAACACGTAAACAAATGGATAATGGGAAGGGGGCCGCCTTAGCAGCATAATCATAGTTAAAAGACCACTGGGAACACTTTGAAAATAGATCACAAGATGATCGGAGTGAGACTTTAACAATTCAGACTGATTGGAGGTAAAGAATAAGTTCTCAGATTAGTATGCTTTGCATCCTCTGATTCAGTCAGTCAAAATTGTGCTTTGCTTTGTTGACTCAGCTCTCTTCCTGCAGTGCCTGCCAGCTGCAGCTTCCAGCCACAGGTGTTCCCATCACACGGCAGCGCTTCGACTACATGAGGCAGAAGTTCAGAGAGTACATACGGGCCCAGACATTGCAAAACTGGAAGTTCTGGATTGTATCCTATGGAGTTGAACATTCATAAGAGCATTTCTCTGTTTCAAACTTATAAAAAAATGACATGTGATTTGGTCTATAATTCCATTTTTTTTATTAATCCTCTCTTCCAGCCCTAAGTGTGGATGGAGAGATGCAATAGTTGTCTGCAGCTTAATCACTTTTCTTCAGACTTTAGAGGAATATCAAATCATCCTATGGCTCTGAGCCTTTAGCCTTGAATAAAAAATGAACCAATTAAACAAAATTTTATGCAACTTCTGGTAGATGGAAAGAAATGTTCTACTTTTTTCAGGTTTCTAATGAAATAGAAATTTGCATATCGGCGCTTTGAAAAATCCAATCGTGTTTTTAATCTGATGTTTTATCCTTAAATAAAAACATTGTTGAGTCTCAAGTTTAACAGCCAGATGTAGTCATATATGATGCAATAACAGCAATATTACTTAGTAATTTTTGGCCTTTTTTTGGAAAACCTCAAGTTCATAAAAAAAAGGAAAGCAGTAATACTAATTAAGATCTATGTAAAATAGAATTTCTGATTCAAGTTCCACTCCAATCATCTTTTGATCTATTATAAAAAGTCTTTTAATATGATTAATTATTGATTCATTTTTATTATTAATTATTGATTAATTATGATTATGCAATTTTTAGGCAAAAAAACATGTTTTTTGTTCTAAGACATAGTTTGTGCAGAGCGGAAGAAGTTTATCAGAAATTCCCCTCTGAGTTGTGGGTGAGACTTTTGTCTCAAAAGTAAGCCTCCACTGATATCCCATCATCCCTTCGCTTACACTCTTTTAAGCTAACATTAGCCCCTTACGTCTCCAAGCTAACATTAGCTGTGCAACAAAAATGGCTAGCAATATTGGAGCTGTCTAGCTGTACAGTTTTGAGCCAGATGCCAGCTCAGATGAGGAAAACAAAGACTTCCTTGGATCTATGTGTTTATGAAGGGCAGGGAACTTGTGGCTCACACAGCATATTTTCCAAGTCACAAATACGATCATTTTATACCTGCATTTTTTTTTCTGGTCCCGATTCACAAAAATTTTAATGAAAAAATGCACAGAAATACAATTTTGAGCGTAATTTTGTTTAAATATTTCCTCCATCATCAGAAAAATGGCACAAGAACATGTCAAAAACACTATTTTCATTGGAATGGGTATTTAAAACACACAATTGAGTCTCTAGCAACTCTTGCTTTAATTTATTTTGGGTCATGTATGTTATCAATATGAAACTTCCTATTTTAGTCATGTCTCATCTTGTTGGTAATCACATCCTCCCTTAATCAGTGCTCAGTTCAGCATCATCATTGAGCCCTTGTTTGAGTCTTACAATGGAATGGTGTCCACCGCCAGTGTTGAGGATCTGTGCCGGTCAACTCTGTCCTGGCTGGATCAACATTGTTCCCTGCCCTCCCTTAGACCCAGTGAGTCTGTTGAGGCTACGACAATGATTAGAAGCCGCATTTTTTTAACTGTTATTACTATTTGCTATTAATTTTTGTTATGTATATATTAATGTTATTGGTTTTCCCTTTGTGCCCTCAGTGGTTCTGAGTTCACTCCGCCTCCTGTGTACCACCACCGCCATTCTGACAGACCCAAGCCTACTGCCAGAACAGGCCACAGTCGCTGTCAGCCAGGGTGATCCCTCTGTCACCAATGACCACTCTCTACAACCTGCCCCCCCCAGCAGTGGAACACACCCATGCTGAAGCCTTGAAGACTTGATGGAAGATCATTCAAAGAACTAGGATTTTATGGTCATAATTCTGATAAAATTCATTAACAAAAAGAGTGTAGTTTAGTACATTATAATATACTTGCTTAATTTATATAAATGGACATTTTCATTCCAGAAATTCAATTTGCTTTTATTCAGTGTTTTACATTATACTACAACCCTAGTTATTAAAATCTTTTGGACTGATTTTTTTTTATATTTTTCATTTTTAATCTAAGAAATGTGGGACGTTTACTCATCTGTCATGGGAGTTTTTGTACTCCTCTAAGTGTTCATAAAGATGGTTCAGAACTTTTATACCAGCAAAATTAAGGGTGAAATATGTCAAACCTTGTAACTTTCTAAACAACTTATTGTATTTTGGCTTGCATTTTTTTCTGCTGTAAAGATTTTTTGTTTTTGTTTGTTTTTTCAGCAAGCTCAAAATCTAGATTTGTATGAAATGATTAATTCCTATAAACTGACGAAACAATGAGGAATCCATTCTTTTTTAGTTTTTGAACGTGCCTCTGATGTGGGTCTGCTGAGGGTCACCTTGCGCTGTAAGCACTCCTCCTGGCGGACAGAGGGCGCTGTTGTGCTCGTGCGCTGTGGAAGCGCGGCGTTGGGGGTTTTGTTCCCAGAGCTCCTCGGTGCGCTGTCCACTTCAGCACCACGAACCGAGCGGATGCAGCGGGCCAGCTAACGCCGAAGAGGGACCGAAAACACGGCTCCTCATCAGCTGCGGCGCCCACCCAACTCCTAAATACAGCAAACCTGAAACCCGCGCTTGGAATCGACAATAAACGACGAACTCAGCGAGAGAAAAGACCACCGGAAAGGTAAGAGTTTCCGAAAAAGCTTAGACATCAAGTTTGAGCTTAATAACGGGCATCCCCGAAGAAAAACACGCTCGGCGTCCCTTCCTGGTTCATAAATACTGAATAGACACATTGAAGCGGTGTTTATGTCGCCTTTGTGTGACATACATTAGCCATAAGGTTAGTCTGGCAGAGACAAAGAGGAGCACTTTGGCTTCGTGGAGCGGGTCGGGACCGTGTTGTGGCCGGGCGGACGGGCAGCCTTTGCACGCCGTGCAGTTTTTGCAGCTCGCTGGTTTTTGCTGCACTGACTGACTGTGCCCACTTGTCTCTTTCTGTGTCCGTCATTTTCGGGTGCAGGAGTCATAATACGTCTGCAGCCATTGTGTGAACTAAGGGGCGCACTGTTTTGTTAATCCGCCTCCATTTAATGTACTGATTTGTGGGATTATCCGGCGTTTAAAGGCTGACATCCACCCTCAGATTGTTTACTCCTCTAAATCTGGGGGACTTTTTTTCTTTAACTATGATCAGGTTTTTGGCACTTTGTGATGAATTAATGTAAAGTTATCTAAGTCAGTAAAGAAGAACGATCTATTTTGAAAAGCAGAACTCTCAGGACTTGTATAGTATTAAATTGTATAAAGATTTACACAATAACTACATTTGTTGAGAGATGTATGCTTAACATATAAAAAGGTTTTTTGTTTATTTACATTTGACTTAATTTAAATTCACCTTTATTTAAAGAGCACTTTTCATTTTACAGAGCACCTCATGTTTTCCATAAAGAATAATTATAATGATAAAAAAAATAATGTTAAAAATAGTGATCAGGATAAAACGCTCGCACGTACGCACGCAAACACACACACACACACACACACACACACACACATTGCACAAAAGCAAACAGGGTAAACAGTCAATAGAATCATATTAAAAATTCAGAAAATGTAAAAACTACTTAAAAGCTATATTAAAAGATGAGCTTTAAGTTTTTTCTTAAAAACCTTCATAGTGGATGAAGCCCTCACATCCTTAGGTAGGCCGTTCCACAGGCGAGACCCATAGTGCTGGGAGGCCATGGGTTTTTGTTCTTACCTTTAAGACCACCAGCAGATCTGCATCTGTGGACCTGAGGGCTCTGGGAAGATCAAATAAGTCCTAATACAAATAAAGGTCCAATTCTACTAACACATATACAAACTAATACTTTATTTTTCTGTGTATTTTTTTTTTTTTATTTTTTGCATAGTTTGGCTGGGGTTGCAACTTATATTCAGGCGTGACTTATATGTGGTTTAAAAAAAATAGCAACATTTTTATCTTTCAAGATGAAGTGGGTTTTCCTGTTCCCGTATTTTGTAATATACTTTTCTCCCAAAAGTGACTCATACTCCAGTGCGACATATAGTCCCAAAAATACGGTAAAATAATCTTATATCCATTCATCCACCTTCCTCCGCTTATCTGGGACCGGATCGCGGATAGGCAGTCTTATAATTGCTCCTAAAGGTGATTAAGAACCAGAGTTTGTACTTACTCAAACTCTGTGATTGATAACATTTCTAGTTTTAAATTATTATTATTTCCAACAAAACGATTTTTTTTTTAGCAGTTTGAGATACAAATGGCAACAATTGTTGTGTTTGGTTGTGAGTTAAATTTTTTTGTTTTTGGTGCATTTGAAAAATAGGCTGCAATTATTCTCAGTGTGCTTTGTTAATTTCCAAAACAAGCAAACAATTGGCATGAAATCCTGGCTGCTGTCCCACGTCACAATGTATCATGCTGCTGTGCATTAAGATGAAGCAGCCTTGCAATCTACGCCTACATGGCCGATGATTGCCATATGAGCACCCCGTAAATAAATAATCAGAGCCGTGTTTGTGGGGTGTTGGCAGAAGCGGAGCAGGAGGACCGGATGCTTTGACGCACGGGACCTGAGAGTCTTGGAGTGCCTGAGCTGAAATCTCAAATGGATCTTTAAAAGCTGTCTTCCATTTTGTCACAGTGCTGCCATTGGCATGTGAGGCCCAGGTGAGGTAAGAGGCTGATGGAGGGATTAGCTTGCATTATGTGGTTGCACAGAGGAGAGGGAGAAATGCCAGCCTCGGTTTTCCTCTGCTGTCTCTCAGTTGCTCCTCAGCCTCAAAGCATCAGACTCCTTCCTGCTCCACATTTAGTGTTCCCACATAAGCGGGAACAACCCACCCCTCATCACGCCATCCCACCGATCTGCAGCGTTTCAGTGATCATTCCAGCCGTCCCTTCTCTCACAGTCAGCGTGCACCTCTCTGCATTCCTCTCCTCTCTCGTCTGGCTGGCAGAAACACACACACTGCTCCTCCTCCTGTCCTAATTCCTCTATCTTCAGTTCCTCTGAAGGGGGAAACCCCAAGGGTGGGAGGAGGTGGAAAGGATGCACTGGAAGCATGTGAAGGTGGTTGCTAAGTTCAATGGGACGACCGCTCTGTCTCTGTCTCACAGAGCGGTATGATAATGTGCACAGCAGGCGTGTCTCTGGTTTTTCAAAGAGAGCAATGTCACTAAGAGCTGGAGGATGAAGAATCAAGAATCTTAGCTTTACATTTTCAGTAAAAGAGCACTTTGAGTGACTAGTTTCATCTGTTTATTTTGCGTCTCATCTTTACTCAGTTTCTTGGGGAAAATATTTGCTTTAAAAACATTGGATTTAAAGTACTGTTTATTTTAGCCAATTTTTTGTAGAAGTCAATCATAAAACTTTAATTTTCCGTGCAGCTCAAAGTCACCAAACTATCGTGGTTGTGACCAACTCATTGGTAGGAGCTCAGAAGCCAATTCTAAAGAAGTCCATCTTAATTCTCTGGATTTTTGTGTTTTAAGACCGACTTTAAACTAAAGGGCCTAGATCATGAAAAATCAACTTTGAGCTTTTAAGTGTATTATAATGTTAATTGCTCAACCATTGCTCCTTTCACACCTTTTTGAGGATTCCTCTAAAAACCTGCTCTCTGAACGCCAGATCCACAAAAAAATGAGTGAATTCTCACATTGTGACGTCACAAAGTGAGGAACAGCCCCTATCAGGAAGAGTCTGCGCTGCCAGCTCCGCCCCCAGGCCCCACTTTCTCCGTGGAGCTAGCGGTGATCGGCTGAACGCTTTCCTTTTCTATGTACAATATGCACATCCATCTATACAAAAGTTTGAAAGTTGTTTGTTTTCGTGGGGGAATCAGACACGCCACTCTGACATCATCTGAGATCGAGTCGTCTTACTTTCAGGTATAGGAACAGGATCTTGTGAAAAAAGCTAATATTTCATTAAAAGAATAATAATTTTTAGTGTGCTAATAATAGAAAATAATAGAAGAGACAAGAACATAGATTGAATTGATGACTCAATTCAATATTTCTTAGTGAAGAATGACTGGAATTTGATTGGTCCATTTTTTAGAGTAAAATCCTCCACCTTACAGTCGCCTTATAGATGAAACACCACAGACTTTGATGACAGCAACTCCTGAAGAATAACAAATCTGACTGCACTCTTGGAGTCATCAGTGTGAGGGAGTTCATCGCAGGACGTTTCTGTGAAGGATGTAGAGCTGCTCTGACGGCGCAGCTTGTTGCAGTCAGCATTAGTAAAGTGACAGAAACACACTTACAGGCAGAATTCACATCATTTTTGTTAGCTGAGCTGAATCATCCTCATAAACGCCCCTCCACTCCCAGGCTGTGTTGTGTACCCTCCCAATGTGCAGACACATCGGCTTTAATCCCTCCTTTTGAATAGGAATAGACGTTCACTGTTGCTCTCTGCTGCTTTCTTTTAGAAGGTCGTAATGTTTCCATCCGCACTTTGTTTTGTTTTGTATATTTCCAGTACAACTCTGTGAAAGGTTGGGTTATTTTTGCTCACTCTGCTTCCCTGTGAGGTTGCTCGCCGTTTGCTGCAGCACTGAAGCTGTTGGAGACTTGTGTAACTAAAGAGAATGACTCACTGCAATGGATCTTCTGGATTGGTAGTGAAAATGCAAAGTGGAACACTTGCACACCTCTGTCCTGTTTTTAGGAACCCTTCTTCTAATGATAAGCTTGTCATTTCATATAAGTTTATGCCTTTGCCACAACTTCCCTTACGGATGGATAGATGAAAAATATGCAAACCTGTTCCTGAAGGTGCCCACCCGAGCCTCAAAGGAATTACAAGAAACAATTGCGCTCCCTTTAAAGCTACGGACACGCCAGGCATATGATGCACTTTCAAGAACGTGCTTAACACGGGTTCTTGATCACGCATTTAACCCATAGTGTGCACACCAGACACGCACGGGCGGGTGGGTGGTTGGGTTCTTCTTCTTTTTATTTTTCCACTGGCTAGCATATGTCTGCCACCAACAGCTGGAAGAGGCTTGGTGTGTGAAATGTCAAAGCGGGGCAAATCTCATGAATCTTGCACCAGGCTTTTCCTTTCACAGCTCTATGCTGATTTATGAAAGACTTGGTGTCACATAATTCCAGCCAGGCACAAACCAGACTTATTAATTCCTCCTTCATGATCAATTTTCAAACAGTTTACCCTTCCGTGGATTAAAAGAGATACTATCCAAACCTTTCTATCAAAGACGATGGTCTTAAAGACTCCTGTAGCTACAGTTGAGCACGAGAGTTTGGGACGCGGAAGCCTGAAAGGCACATTTACGCATGTTTACATAGACTTTTCATTGAAAGTGGTCGTTCGAAGGTGAGTTGCTGAGGGCGATGTGAATGTAGCTCTAGATGTAACTGCTCCCCTCTATGCCCCTCTAAAGTCGCATATAACCTAAGAAGCCACAGTACTCATATGTACGGGGACATTTTGTCTACAGGAAACCACGCTTTCCTGTAACCTTTTAAAGTGATTAACACAGTAGCTCTGGAGGATTTCTGAAGGGCTCTCAGAGCTTTTGTTTCTTTTTAGTCTTTTTCATTCACCAGATAACTTTCCTTTCTATTGTTTTTTCTTTTTTTTTATACAGCCTCTTTAACACTGTGCCATGAACCACGTAAACATAGAAGACTTCCAGCTTAACAGATGCGCTGCAGAGAACACTAAAAAGCAATTTTATTTCCTCTGAAGATGGTTATGTATAAAGACTGAACTAATGAACTCTAAAACCCTCCATGAAGCATAAAGAAATGCTGTTTGGGAGCTCTTTGAAAGATTAAAAACAGTGGACTTTGGACTTTGGCAAACAATGAAGAGCGTTAGAGTTTTACACAGTACTCTAGTTTTATTGAATTTTCCTCTTAGACTATATATCTGTATATATATATATATGTACATAGCTTATGCAATAAAAGCACTAATGTTTAGTTAACAAATGTTTTTTTTTTTGCTTAAAAACGTTTTTTTCTAGTTCTAATTTTGAAGGTTTCAGGATAGTTTATTGCAGGATAACTAAGTTTTTATCTAGTCATTCATTCATTCATACATTCATACATTCATTCATTCATACAGTCATTCATTTTCATTCATTCATTTTATCTAGTTTTTATCTAATGCCCCTATTTTTACTATGAGCATTCTGTGATAAGCAGATTGTTATACACATTTAATAACATGTTCGGGCAAGTAAGGGTGAAGTAGGTGAGACGCAGGGATGCCGTACTGATTATTTTGATTTTACTGCGCAAGGCGCCCATTAGTGCTGTTTATGTGAAGGGTGCACAGCCTGACTGTTTGAATTTTGTTGTTGAATATCTGTTTGAAATTAGACAATGAGCATAGTAGGACGCCCACACAAACTATACTCTGATTGTCTAATTTCCAAAACTAAATATCACCTGCCGGCCCCCTGCGTTTGCTATTTTTGCTCAGTCAGTAAGCAGACGGTGCCATTTTACTAGAGAGAGCAGCTTTAGGAGACTGTATGACAGCATCACTCATACGACAAAGTGCATGCAACTTACGAATATTTAATGATACACTTACCACACATACAACAATGGTACATTCCATTTTTATGACTAATTTTAAGGTGGCAGCACCATCCACAAGCGAACTTGCTGCATACGTGTGCATGTGACCAAGGCTTAAATGAATGAGTAAAGTACATGTTGACAGGAATGTTCAACTTTAGTGTGGAAAACCAGACTTTATACTTTATTAAAATGTGTCAAAACTCTTCTCGTAGTTTACCAATCTGTCATGTGTCAGTTTGTGCAGTAAAAGAATTCCTGCTGTTTGACAGAAAGGCTTTAATTTTGCCACTCGCTTTTCAAAAGGCACCCCACCCCACCTGTCACCCTTCCACACCTCTTCTCTTCAACATCATGCCTGACATTTAGAGATAATTATCTTTTTTTTTTTAATCACGCCTCGGATTGGAAATCTCGACATCTGTAATGTAACTTCAGGTTTTAAGTCAGCCTGTCTGTGAGAGGCATTAAGGAAGATCAAGGGAAGGCCTGCTTCAGCACCGATCAAAGGCAGCTCAGCCCCAGATTCCTCCTCATCAAGAGGCATAAAAACATTCAATAAAATTTAAATCAAGCTCTAATCTAAATAATTTAACCCAGCTCTTCTTTGAGTTTCAGGGAGGTGTCTTTGAGAGAGACATTTTCTGTTGAGTGAGAAGATGTTTATTTTTTATTTATTCCTCTTTTTCAATTTGCTGCACTCATTCATTAGCTTCAGAAGCCAAGAGTATGTGTTTATGTATGTGAGACAACAAGGTGTTTTAGAATAAAGCAGACTAAAAAAAGAGCACATTATTGAAGTCAGTGGCGTCAAGAAGAAAGGCTCATTTGGAGTTATGACGGTCTCAGATAGCTGCTGCTTAAAGGGCCAACTGCTTGTTAGCTATCTCTGTGTGAGTGCCGTGCGTGTATGTATGTGCACCACAGCCCCTTCGGGATGCCCGTGCTTTATCCCAGAGACTACAGAATGTCTTTGAAGTTCTTTCTTAGAGAAGAGGGGGAGAGGAGGGAAGGAGACTGGAGACGAAAACAATGAATGACAGAGAAAGAGCTGTCAAAATATGCTGCAGTTCAAGCCTTTTCCCCTTGTTTTTTAAGGAGGATGTCATTATCTCACGTTGGTTCATCACTAAAGTAAGGCCAAAGAGAGCAACTAAAGCAAAGCGTAGCTGCTCCAGTCAGTGCTGAATAATGGAACAGATCAGTGTCCACTTTCATCAGGTGACTGGTGTGGTTTTCAGGTTGGGCGTGTGGCTCTGCACGGGCGTTCGGGCTAGAAGAATGAGGAGAGCAGCAGCTGTCGCACCCAACACACCATCCACATGAAACCATCTGCTGCTCTCACTTCACAGAAAGTACTCTCTACACACACTTGCATATGGACACACACAGACACACAGAAATGCACACAAACACACACACACACAAATGGACTTATACGCACAGACTTATGCACATACATTAATGCATTCACACGTGCACACATATGTGCACACACACACACAATGGGGTGGTTGTGGGCACAGTGTTGGAGTGGTTGACCTCAGATTGAAAGGTTGTAGGTTCAGTTCCCCCTTTGCCTTCCCATCTGTTGATGGACAGAGCTACAGGCTTATATGGCAGCTCTGTCACCATCAGTGTGTGCATTCGTGTGTACATGTTTGAAGACTATTTGTGCCTGTAAAGCTCTTTGGGTCTTAATGAAAGTACAAAACTGATACTTAAGTATGCGCCATTTACAATGTATGTACATGCACAGTGGGGACTCACATGTGCAAACTAAAACAATCTGTTCTTCTGCCAATACATACATGGCACATGCGACGACCATTGAAAACAGAGCATGTTAATGCAGTTAGTAATTATGGATCTTGTAGAAGAACAGAAAACATTGATCTTATCAACCCATGATGCAAAGGAATTACATTAGTGACTGAAAAAACATCTGCATATGAATATTGTTCCTATAAAAATCAGTTTTTATGAAGTTTGCAAAGGTGAGTCAGTCTAAAAGAACACGCTGCTCTGCTTTTATTGCAGCATAACAATTTAGCTTTTTTTACACAGCACCTCCAATTTTTTTTATTGCAACATAACAATTTAGCTTTTTTACACAGCACCTCCAATTTCGCTAATGAAAGCTTTCTGTAGGTCTGAGCTTATTGATTTGGGTTTTTCCAAAGGCAATCTGGATCATTTTCATGGATCAAAATTACCCTTAAATGATATAAAGAAAACTTCATGAATCAAGAAAGACATGAAAGAAATGAAAAATATCTGATATTGAGGTTATAACAATAATAATTATGTAATATATTTATTAATCAAATGTAATTCATGGTTTTTGCCGTTGAATGTTATATTTTTATAATGGTTTTGTAGCAGGACCTGGAGTGTTTTCACATTTGACATAAATGGATCTATTCATTCAGAAATTCTGAATTGAGTGTCACTTTTTTCCCAACTTTTTCAATTGTGGTTTGGGGTTGTACACAATCCTTATCATGAGTACAAACTGTAGTTGGGGGAAGTAGGTTAGGACCCCTGTAAACTTGCTGAAAACTTAATGGTTCGGCTCTAATCAAAATTCAGAAATTGAGAAGAAATAAGTCAACTATCATTGACCTCTTTGGAGCTCACATGTTTGCACCTCTTATATGTGACAGTGACAGAGGAGCAGACACTGGTGCTGGAGAGAATTTTATTCAACATTTACCACATCTATCCCATTTATGGCCAGTCTTTCTGCATGGATCCGTTTCATCTCCACAGCTTTGTAGTGCAGACACATCTACCGCTCTTACTTTTTAACACAAACATTCATTAACCCCTCTATTGGGAAACAGTGCAACTACACTGTTCAATTTCCATCTAAGGCTTCATGGTACAGAAGGTTATATTTTCAATGACAGCAATTTAACGACCTAGTAGGAGTTCACAGAATCACGCCTTTAAATGGACCCACTACCCAAGCACCGCAAGATAAACCAGATATATAGCGGAAAACAGAAATGATGTCATAAAATATGGTTTAATTTATTTTAAAAAATTGATGTGTTTTTTGGATATTAATGTTTTTCTAATTTATTTTAGATTTTGATCAAATGTAAATGATTTGATTAAATGCAATAAACATTACAGTATATATTTCTGTTTTTTGTATATAATTGGCTCAGATTGAAGTTCTAAACAGTTACTGAAGTTACTCTGTTGGTAACACAGCTAAACATAGGGAGAATTATTTTTCTGTTTGAACCACTAAGGCAACCCAGTGACTAAATGTTTAAATCTTTATTTATTTATTTACCACCTCATGCTGTTTACCTTCTCTGGGGATAAGCCAATCCAAACGTCACTTAAACTTAACTTAAACATGTTTTGAGTAGAACCTTACAACACTCACAAACACTTTTTGGAAGCATGAAATATGTTGTGGTTTAAACCAAAATTCATGTATTTTTCTGGTGTGTGCATGCTTTCAAGTATACTAGCAATACATTAATAATAGTGGTGTAGTAGACCTCTGGGACACGGTTGAGTTTCACCAAAGGCATTTTACGTTCATGGCACATTTTTGACAAACCAGGTCCTTTGATACGCGTGCGTGAGTTGCAGTGGATCTCACAGAGAAAATATTAACAGTATGTTCTCAGGACGGGCTGCACGGCTGGCGCAGTGGTTAGCAAGAAGGCCCCCGGTTCAAGTCCCGGCTGGGGGACATGAAAAACACAACATCAATGGGGGGCCTTTCTGTGTGGAGTTTGCATGTTCTCCCCGTGCATGCGTGGGTTCTCTCCGGGATCTCCAGCTTCCTCCCACTGTCCAAAAACATGCTTCATAGGTTAATTGACAACTCTAAATTGTCCATAGGTGTGAGTGTGAGAGTGAATGGGTGTGTGATTGAGGACATTCTACCCTATGACAGACTGGTCTCCTGTTCAGGGCATCCCCTGCCTTCGCCCACAAGTGGCCGGGATAGGCTCCGGCAGCCCCATGACCCTGAAAGGGAATAAACGGTATAGAAAAAAAATGAATGAATGAATGTTCTCAGGACAAAAAATGTTTTCCATATAACTACAGTCAATTTATCTTTTACTCGTGAAAAATGTACTAAATTCATTCTCACCAATTAGTAGCAGACATTTTCCAAAATATCTGTTCTAATTTGGCTGCAGGAGTTTGTGTTCTTTGTAAATTTTCATTGGTTTATTTACACATTTATTAGTTTTGTAGTTAGCTTGTTATTTTCATATGTAAATATGAACAGCATGCTTTTTTTTTATTACAATAAAACCTTGTAAAATGAATGTATAGAATTGTTTTTCTGTGTCCTAGAGGAATAGAGAGATAGCTTTAGCTATAATAAGAACTATATTCACACCATACTTTATAGTTATCCTTTGTCATATTGGAACCTGGAAGCACAATCATTATTGATTCACTTTCTAAACCTACTTAATTGGTTACGGAGTTGTTGGGTGAAGGTGGAGTACATCCTGAACAATATTGGAGCAATAAAAATGGTGAGCAATATTGGAGCTATCCAGCAATATAGTTTTAAGGTAGATGCAGCTCAGACGAGGAAAACAAAGACATACATGGATCTAGTCGTCTACAAGTGGATGCCTGAATGGAGCAGAACAGGCAGCTTGTGGGCCACCTAGTGTGTTTTCTAGGTCGCAACTACAATCTTTTTCAAATGGCATATTTTCGTCTGCCCTGATTCACAACTAATAAAGACATTATTACAAATTAAATTTTAAGTTTACGTTTTTTCTTTATATATGTCCCCTAGTCAGAAAAATGCCCCAAGAATATATTACAAATATCAAAACACCATTTTTAATTGGAGTGAGTCTTTAAGGTTCTGTCTCGAACTGTGTTTAGCATGTAATCACTAAATTATAGAGAAGCATTGTCTTTTCTGTTTTTCTATCCATTGTCCTGTCAAACATTTACTCAACTGGAGCAATAAGAAGAGAAAAGTCTTCATTTGAAGCAGAAAGTGCTTTCAGAGTGATGATGGGTGACTGCACCGGATACAAAACTGTGATGAAAATAAAGTAATGAATTCATCATGAGACTGTGCAGTTTCTGTAGTTTTGTCGTTAAAATAAGTGTATTCTTCATTAGCAGCTCAGTGTTTTGCAAGGAGTGAGAAGATAAGAGCTCCATTTTTTGCGTATTGTATAAAACAAAGACACATCAGCTAATTAACCTCCATACAAATGAAAGACTGCTTGGCTTATAATTAGAATGTTTGCTTTATGTAAAAGTCACAAAAGACAGACCACTTAAATTAGCACCCCAAACCAACACAAATTATTTATATACACACGCTCACGCAGCAGTAAATGTGTTTATGATGATGATTTATTGCACGTCGCCCCACAGTTTTTTTATTTCTTATTTTTTTGTTTCATTCAGAAGGTCTGCTAAACCCTGCTGCTGCGCTCGATTTGGTAGTGAAACAAAAGAGTGAGTGGGAGGAAGAAATCTTCCTCCCAGCAGCCCTTTTTCGACTGCTGTCAGAATCCTGAGTGGGTAATGTGGTGAAAAAGACCAGGCACAGATAGGATGATGAATCTGTGAGCAGCTTTCACTTGAGGAAATGAGACAAAACCTCCTTAATGACTTGCTCTGTGAATTACCAACCTCTTACCCATTAACACATTCACAAGGGTAGACTAACAGAACTGCTCACTATCATCGCTGTTTATTTAAGAATTATTCAGATTTAATTTTAAGTATTTGGACACACATACAAACTGATTCTAAGAACCAGCATTGATTTTTTTTGTTTGTTTTTTTAAAGTGGCAGCTAGATGCAGATTGTCACACTCTGGTCCGGAGTGAGACCGACAGGTCCAAGGCAAAAACTATAAAAAGCACTCCAGAGGTTTATGTGAATGAAAAAAATGGCTGTTATTTTATTTCCCAGCAAGTAACCAGCAGCAATGCCGACACATGCTCTGAAACACAAACTCCTCTCTCTCATGAACCAAAATTCACACTCTTGTATAAGGCCTGGCCCCTCCCCAGGGGCCAGGCCAGGTGGTTCCAGTTGAGGTTAATGGTGGATTTTTGGTCAGGCCCTACAAAAGCCTACCAAACCCAGAAGTCAGGTCCTTTGACCCAGGAAATGAAACTGAAAAGGTAAGATACAAGTCAGCAAGACATACTAAAATCCATAAACTTAATACACCCAAACAAACCAACCAAAATAATAAAGGAGTTAACAGTGTGTATATCAGTATGTGTCGTGCTCAGATGTTTTAAATGGTTGATTGTGTGCACCCAACCAACCAGCATTAGCTTGGTCCCTGAGTATATGATGTGTATGTTTGAGCTCCTGTGTGGTGTTTCAGTCAAGGAAAACTGCCACACAGATGACACAGATTCATCTGCTCTTTGCTAAGTGATAGCAGTCCTTTTAGTTCTTCCAGAGAGACAGGATGCAGACCAAGGACGCAGAGATGTAGAGAAGCAGGGGAAAAAAAAGGTGATGCTGCAAGCAAAAACTGTGGAGAGATGAATTCAGGCTCTGACCTTTTCCATCTTTTCTTTGCACAGCATACTGGGGTTTTATATCAGCTTTGCCTGCTGCAGACACCACACTGCTTTCTGCTATTTAAAGCAGGCCAGACATGAATTAACAGCTTTGAACCTTTATCCTCAGCTTCGAGTCGGGGGAGCAAGTAGCCCTTTGGCTTTAATGCGACTGTTGCATGATTTTTAGATACATTGCTGTTCTGTTACAAACACAGCAGTCACTGGTCTCTAAACTATGTTAAAATATCATGCATGTTTTTACATGTGTTGCATGTTTGCTATCTTTGTTGTCTTGTCCTAAACTCCTGTGTCTTGTAAATAATAAGTAACCAGTTTAATAACTAGGTATCTTTTTCAACAAAAGACATTCAGGAAGTATCAGGATGTTAAACACCAATTAAATCTTCGTATGCCTTTATTTTCTGCACTATTGAGGTTCACTTAAAAGCCTAAATATAAAAAGAAAAAAAAAAACAACAGTGACACCTTTAATCCTATGTTAGTGGAATAATCTTGGTTGTGCTTATTGCTCTTTTTATTATGATTATGGCATTTTTAGCCAATATTTAAAAAAAAAAAGCCTGTGTTTTCTAGAACATAGTTTCTGCATAGTGGCATCAGTTCATTTGAAATTTGCCTTTGAGTTGTGGGCGGGACCATTGGCGCACAGCAACCCCACCTTCCCTTCCCATCCCATAACTGAGAGATCTCTGTTCTCTCTGAGATCTCTCCTGCTAGCTGACAGCCCTTCACAACCCCAAGCTACTATTAGCAGTGAAACAAAAATGGTGAGAAATATTGGAGCTATCCAGCCGTTTAGATCCAGATTCCAGCTCAGACACAGAAAAAAAAAAAAAAACATGGATCTAGTCGTCTATAAGTGGATGCATCAGAATGGAGCAAAGCAGGGAGCTTGTGGGGCGCCCTCCATATTTTCTTCGTAACAAATGCAATCCTTTTTCAAACTGCATTTTTTTGGTCTGCTCCTGATTCGCAACAATTTAATTGGAGAAATACAATTCTAAGGTTAATTTTCCTAAAGTAATGTATGTTTTTATCATGTTGCCACATGTTAAAAACACCAAAAACACCATTGTCATCAGTGGGACTTTCACAGTGGAATTATTTTTTTAATTCACTTTTATGGTGCGTACCAGTTAGTATCGGATGCGCACCAGTTAGTGACTGGTGCGAACCTGTTAGTAACAGAACGAGTGCGAACCTGTTAGTATCAGGTGCACACCTGTTAGTATCTGGTGCGCAACAGTTAGTTATTTTTTGTTTTTTTTCTTTTACTTCCATTTTTTTTTGCTTCCATTTTTTTTTTCTTCAATGAACCTTTAGGGGCTCCTTAGTCTCTAACAGAAAAGTAGAAAGTTTGTTTTGCCATAAAACTGACTTTACTCTTAAGCTAAATGTAGTATACCTCTTCAGCAGAAAGGTCATTTTAA
The DNA here is from genome assembly GCA_023969325.1 of Oryzias curvinotus. Lineage (NCBI taxonomy): Eukaryota > Metazoa > Chordata > Actinopteri > Beloniformes > Adrianichthyidae > Oryzias > Oryzias curvinotus. The sequence goes on along the minus strand of CM043719.1, from coordinate 9,633,871 downwards.
TGTGATTTCAGAGACCACAGAGAAAGACACTAAAATCCCAACATACTTGTTACTGTCACACAACAGACCCGTCTGCTTGTATCTTGTGATCCCCTTCTCTGAAAGAGAGTTTTCAGGTAATGGCTATGGATTGTGGGAAATGAATAATTTAGGAGTTCCATCAGACAGTATCTGCCAGACAGAGTCCCAGACGGTAAATTCAGACCTGATATGGGACTGATATGCATGGAGTCTGAGCTGTAACTCAGAAGGTCCCAACGAGGCTTTTATCTGCAGCTCGACAGACCCACACAGTGGAAAATCCAAAACCTTTATAGCTGTGAGATGAAATCAGCGTGCACTCATTTATTCTAAATGTTATCCTGCTCACACGTGTGAACATCTGTGCTCTGCATTGTAAGCTAGCAGTGGTTAAGGGACATTTACAACTGTCAGAATTTAAGAACGTCCTCATACAGCTAACATCTTTAAACCTTCAACCTCAGTCACTGTTGAACTTGCTGGAGAGGCATCTAGAAGGCTTATTCTGTGTACAAATCCAACATACATCAGCTACCCCATTCAGTTATGATGAAACACTGCTCACAAGATAAATAAATGCCTGATTCTTTAAAGGGCCCATACCATGCAAAATCTACTTTTTTTAGTTTTTAAATGTATTATAATGTTGTCCATTCCTCATGAATAGAAACCCCAAAGCGCTATTTTGATCCATTCATGCATTTCTTAGTCATTCTCTAAAAACCTGCTCTCTGAACACCAATCCACAAAAACAAGCGGGTTCTCACATTGTGACGTAAACCAGTGAGAACCGCCCCTTCCAGGAAGAGTCTGGGCTGCTAGCTCTGCCCCCAGTCTAACACACACACACACACACACAATTTCCCTGTGGAGCTAGTGGCGATTGGCTAAACTCTTTCTATTTCTATGCACAATATGCACATCCATTTTTGCAAAAGTTCTGATGTTTGTTTTCGTGGGCGAAACGCAGACACGCTGCAGATGCAGCTCTAGATTGACGTCATGAAGTCAATCATTTACTTACGGGTGTAAAAATCAGCTGCGAAAAAAACTAATATTTCATAAAAAATTATTCTTTAGCGTGCCAAAGGTAATATATGATCATATATATGGATGTAGTTTACTCTGAAAGGCTTAAGAAAAGCCTGATAAAACCCCTGTATTATCGTCCAAGAATTTATTTTTCTACCTTATTGCATTCGGGTTTGATGTGCAGTTTGATGCAAGGCTTTTCATACAAGCAGCTGTATATTGTCTGCTTTCAACCTTAATCCTGTTCGTTAGAACACCATGGGGTGTTTCAAGGTCAGAAGTGCCACTGAAAGCTGCTTGATATGTGTTATATAAGGCTTCAACCAAGTGAATCACCTGCCTAACATAGCGGAGGGAAAATAAAAGTTCGTCTTTTAAATTGACACTATTTTAAATAAGAATTTTTCAAATTTAAACACAGATAATCTGTTTGCAGGTGTTGTGTATAAATGCTTTATTTTATCGTTTCTGAGGGTAAAAGATGTGGTGGATCTGCAGACAGCCGACGGTGCTGCATTGCAGGAGCGATGATAGAAAGTAGAGCGTGGAGACAAAGTGTGACATTTTACTGTTCTTATTGTGTCAGAGTCAGAAAAATCATTTACCGCTTATCAGTCAATTTCTTTCAATAAGATACACTTCTAAACTGGCCTGATTCAAATGGAGCCTAATAAGAGTTGGGATTTTAATCTCTTTTGCAATTTTGTTTGCTCACTTTTCTTTTACTACTAACGTCATTTTATCTCACCTATGTTGATACTGTTAAATCTTTTACCGTTTTCACAAAAACTGTATTTTGATGCTTTAGATTGTGATTTTATTTTGCAAAGGATTTCCTTATTCCTTGATTGTTTTGTATTTTTTTTTTTAGTACTTTTGCTAATGACACTTTTGACATTCAATCATTTAACTTCTAAACTTGTTTTTGTCCCTTTTGGACGGGGGTGCCGGAGCCTAATCCATGTGTGAGCGAAGGCGGGGAACATCGCCAGTCTGTAGGGCCACAATCACACACCCATACAAACTCGCATTCACGCCTAGAGGATTTAGAGCAGGCGTGCCCAAATCCAGGCCTTGAGGGCCAGTGTTCTACATGTTTTCCAACCAGCCTGCCATTAAAGTTCTGACTGAACCCTCCTGATCCAGGTAATCAGCAGCAGATAAGGCAGGGTTTCTGGAAAACCAGCAGGAGACCGGCTCTTGAGACCTGGATTGGGAAACCCCTATTTAGAGTAACCAATTAACGTATGAAGCTTTTTGGACGGTGGGAGGAAGCTGGAGTCCCTTTGAGAAAACCCATGCGTGCGCGGGGAGAACATGGTCCCCCATTGGCGATTCTGTTTCAGTTCCCCCATCTGGGGGCATTCTCGCTCTGAGACAAGAGCGTTAACCATTGCGCCACCGTGCAGCCCGGCATTTTCATCCTTAAGAGTTATTACCTAGCTCATTATTTATAAATTTGTCTCAATTATGTTGTGACTATATACAATAAAGATTCTTAACATTTTAAAGTGCTTTATGTAAACAGGCTTGATTTTTAGACTTGGTTGAAAAAAGTTATATTTTTCTGAATAGTTAAAACTAAAACTGAGTCATACACTGAGGAAAAGATGTTTTCTTTTAGAAGGTTTAAAATATGTATGTCATTGGGTTGTCCACTTTTAAAAAAATGAGTAATACTTGTAGATGTGTCATTTTAATTCATGTGTATTCTAGCATATCAGAGTGGGGGGAATTTCCTGCCCAAATATTTACTTTTGGAATGGAAAAGAGAGGACACTCCTAAACAGAGGCTTGCATCAAAACTAAGAAATCATTTTTACAATACACTTCTAAAAATATGCAGCTGCAGACAGAAAGTAAATCTTATTATTTGTATAACTTGTTGCCTTGCAGTTAGTTAGTAGAACAATTAAATATGTTTTAAAGCTTTATAAATATTCAGGGTTTTAAGCATCAAAGTCATTTAAGGAGGAGAGAAAAGATTGACTCAGTGCAGAAAATGCTTCACTGTTGGCGAGTGTGGGAAGATGGTCTGCCTAGAATCTGACTCTGAACTCAGAAGTGAGTGAACTAAAAAAGGGTAAAGTGAGCCCTTAGCTTGGTCGGCTGTTGCTGCTGCACAACCGCAATTACTAGGTTTCCTTGTCAAGTACACTCTTGTCCAAAAACCTCAGTGACACGTTCACTGCAGAGCAGTGCGGAGGAAGTGCAGTTTCCTGAGCTAAAAAAAAAGTAGTCCAATCACTTCCAGTGTTGCTGGTTTAGAAATTGGGCTCATGGGAGATACTTGTGGAAAAAAAAAAATTGGATTTTAATGACACTCTGCACACTTTAGTTTGATAGTTGTCATGTTGCTTCTTTTTTTCTGGTGAAGGAAATCCTGGATGTTCTAAACTGATAGGAAGATTATGATCTAATGAAATTAAAAAAAGAAAACTGTTGTAATTTGACAGCTTTCTCTTGGAAGTAATGAGAAATAGTAATAAATACTGAGTTCCTGCACAATTATTCTGTGTTGACTGAACTGGACTACAACACCGACTCTCTTTTTTTTTTTTCTATTTTCTATTTTTATGTAACAGTTTGGCTGTCATATAATATCAGTGGATCAACATTTTTTCTAGTTTATTCATGACTTGATTCTGAAAGTTTTTTTAGTTTTTATTTTTTTGCAAAAACTACTGGATACCCCCCAGACATATCAAGTTGCCTGGTTACATGTCAGAACTACTTTCTCAAAGTAGTGGATGTAGCAAAGCTATAGAAAGACTTAAATATTCGGAAAGTTTATTTTTGCAAAAAAAAAAAACAATTTGGAAACAGAAGAAGAGCCTTCTACTTTAAAGAAAAAATAAATCTGCATCTCAGAGACAGGAAGCTTTACTTCCAAATATGGATTTGTTGTGACAATTTTTCCAAAAACCATCATAATAATCCAGAATATTCAGCAACTGACTGTCTAATGATACGAGGATGCTGCTAATAAAGTTAGATAAATGTTTTCATTTCTGTGTCGCACCTTAAAAGTCAGACGATGCTGTAATGTCATCCTATTTTTTGGTTTCCACTTCTACATGTATGGGTTAAGTGAAAATCTATATTACATTTAAGGCTCCTATACACAAAATCTATCATACAAATAAAGTTTAAACCACCTGCAGATACTTTACAAAGGGTGAAGATAAGATTTATCCTGAAAAGTTAAAGGAAACTGGAGGCTAAAAAAATCTGATGCCCACTTTAGCCTTTTGGGCTTCGTGAAAATATTCTCTGACTATTAAAATCAAAAACGTGGCCCGAAAACGGTTGGGAACCACTGTGGGAACCACATTTTCCTTTATCGACTGGTATGAAACTCATTGGAGCTGGTTTAGTTACCCAAGGTAACCAGTAGGTGGTTTGTTGCACAAGCAGTTCATTAACATATTTACCATAATGTTAAGCTGTCCAGTTTTGTGACAAAAATTAAATTGTCCCTCCAACATGTCTGATCATTGAACAAATGGAACTGGTTACGAGTTCTCTTCATACTGAACGTTCCTATACACACTTCATTTAAGATGCTTTATACTGGCTGCCTTTGTCCAGCTGTGCAAGCACAGGAGTGGGATTATTCACTGAAATGGGATTTTCTCTGCAAAGACTTGGGTTTACATGCTACATTTAAGCTTGGTAAAATTGGGTTTATTTTAGTGTAGTCAGACCAACAATACCCTTTATATAACTTTTGAATAGGTGCTCAAAAATGCAACATGTACTGTATGTGCCAAAATGAGTAATGGCAAGAAGGGCAGAAGAGACCTATAGGCTCAGCGGGGACTTAAGCCAGAGCAGGGCAAGAAACAGATGGCGTCCGTGGACAGAGTGGGGGTGGGCACGGATAGACACACTGCCTGGCCATGGGATATAACACAAAAGCCTGGACTCACTCATCCTCTGTGCTCTGCCTCTCTAAGGATTAATAAGTCCATCGTGGCTGCTGCACATATGGGGAGCCACAGAAGGGAAGTGACACAGAGGGAGTGATTCAGTCACTGGTTAGCCATTTTGTTTGCTAATACTTAGGGACCCTCTCTCTATTGCAGATGTCATGATTTAGTCATGTTCATAATTAGAGGTAGATGATAAAGTCATGTTTGTTTCTGCCTTTTCAAAACTATTACATGAATACATTTGATCATAATTTAAGTTGTTTATCAGAATTTGTCCTCAGACTAAGTCAATTTGCCCTTCAGTCTGACTGAAAAGGCAAGCTAACAAACACTTTGGGCTTGTTTGCAGCAGCTTTTATTCCAGTATTTACATCGTCAGAGGCTCTGTTGGCATTGCTGTTCATTTCCTCTGGTCTCACGTTGCCTCTGGTGATGCGGAGGGCTCTGTCTAACCTTTGAGGTGCCAAGAGGCAGCACCCTGGAGGAGCAGAAGTCAGCCACCTGACCTTTGTGAATACTTTTATTGAGCATTGAAGCTATTCTGGCTTCACCACAATTCAGATGTTTAGTGCTGACGAGCCACTCTGCTGCCTCTCTCAGCCCCTCAGACGTTCAGATTGTGTCCATGGGAATTTCTTCAGTTATAAACTTGCAGAAAAGAATGACAATGATGAACAGAGAAGAAAGGAGTTTTTCTGCAGGAGGGCGTGCTTAAAGCTCTGATGATACTAGCTCAACTAAGCAAAAAGGTATTTTTTCATTGACCATAGATAGTAGTGCCAATCGGAAAAACAGAATCCTGCAAGCTTTTTAAAATTTTCTTAGTCTCAGTGGACTCCACAATCATTGTTAGGGCTGCTAGCCTGACAGATGTCTAAGGGACAGTCAGTAACACCCCTTACAAGGAGAGCAAGCCAGCAATGATTATTGCTTTTTGAGCTGGTTGTTCTGAGCGCTGTTTCCCAGTAAAAACTGGAATAAAAGAAAAAAGTTGATAAGAAGAGGTGCATCTTCCATAACCCCAACCTTAAGCTGATTATCAGTATGTAAAAATTTGCACAAAAATGAGCTTTAATAAAATCAAAATTGCTAATTTAAAATAATGGTCTCTGTCAGAGTTGTCTTTATTAACTATGAAGGTCCGATCATCTTTTGATCTATTTTCAAAGCGTTTCCAGTGGTCTCTTAATTGTGATGATGCTGTTTTAAGCCTAAATAAAAAAATTAACGATGTCATTTTCTAGTTTCTGCAGAGCACCAGTTGTTCATTATAATATATTTCTGAGTCGTGGGTTGGACCGTTGGCACAGAACAAACCTGCCCCCACTTCGCCTCCCCATTACTGAGCTTTCTCCATAACTGTTTACCCACTCTTCAGCTAGCTTACAGCCCCTCACAACCCTAAGTTAACATTACGGTGCACCATAGAATGGTGATCAATATTAGAGCTGTCCAGCTGTACAGTTAAGTTCCAGACACCAAATTAGACCAGGAAAACAAAGACGTTTATGGGTCTATTTGTCTGCCAGTGGATACATCAGAATAGAGCAGAGCAGGTAGTGTGTGGCCTGCCCAGCGTACCCCAAAAAGCTCTTTTTCAAACAGCAATTTCTTTGTCTGCACAAAAACTGTGAATAAATAAATACTCGGAACCTGTTCTGTTAAAAACACAAAAAATAGAATTTTAGTTGGAGTGGGTCTTTAAAATGCCAAACAACAAAAAAGCTTTAGAGACCAGACTTTACATAGATTTATAAACCTGGACTTTTTAACTTTGGAATCAATGCAGAGTTGCCCCCTTTTGCAAGCCTAAACTTGAGAACAGATGGATGGGACATGGTAAATGATAGCCAAAGCCACAATTCTTTAAAATAGAACAGCTTTTTCCCACATTAAATTCACTTTTTTTGTGCACCGTTAATCATTTTCAACAAATTGTGGTTAAAAAATTACAGCCGCAATTATTTTTTTTCCTTTTTTTCGTGTAATCTTTTGTACTAAATACGCAACTGGGTGCCTCAGAAATGGAAAGACTCTTCCTACACACGTCATGCTCAAGGCCGACAGGCCAGACAGCCCATGATGCAATTATGTTTGGTCCACAAGATAATATCTGATCACTAGTAGAGCAGTAGTACACACGTATACTGCAAATTCCACAATGCAATGCCAACGTGTTTACATGTTGAAAGACTGAAAAAACAAACTGAAAGACTGTGACTGGGATTTCTCAGTGAAAACATTCTGTCAAATAAAAGCGAATCTAGAGAGGCTTTAGAAAGAAGATTAAATTATAAAAACTGCTGACTTCCCTTGTATTTGGCGTTAAATGTAGTTGTTTTTAGATTCAAACTGTTCTATAAACTTTGTCACTTCCATTTTCAAGTGTCAAACTGAGCTTAAATTAAAGCTTTAATTTTGCTTTTTTTTCTTGCTGTAGACTCTTCATGTATTATTATTGTATTGCCTGTTGATTAGTGGGAAAGGTTTTTATGAGAAAGTATTATGGAAAGGTCTGGATAAAAAAAAATATGTCAGATTATTAAAATTACTTTTATATATAATGTTGTTTTGAATTCATCTAATAAGGTCATTTGCAATTTCACTTTAAGTTTATCTTGGTCCATTGCATATTTCAGTTTGAAACCTCTGCCTCATAGGAAAATGAAATGAAGGAAACCTTCAGCAGAAGCAGATTGCGTGTGGCCATCTACCGATCTATTTTAGAGTCGAAGAGGACAGGAACAAGATAAAACGGAAGCAAAGAAACTGGACCAAGAAAGACAAAATTAAAACAATGTTATAGTAGAGACATTAGAGACGTGGGTGATCATCATCACTCCAAGTTCCTGTGAGTGTGAAATATACAAATAACAACCAAGAATGTGTTCAGATAAAATTAACAGCCACAATTCTACTTGTGAGTATTAGCAACTACTAGCAGTAAGGAAAAAAAAAGGTTTTATTAGATTGGAATAAGGGATTAAAAAGCCCTTTATATTTTGCAAATTACATCCTAGAGAAAGATGGTCTTTAAGTTTTGTATTCATTCCCTTTTTTATAGATTGTTGCATAATCTTTTTTTAGTGATGACTTTATGCACAAAAAAGACCCAAGATGACGATTTAAGCTTTGTGTGAATAAAATATAATTTGAGAGGTGACATAAGCTGCATGCAGATTAGAAGATCTTTCTTTCTGAAGCTTTCCGGTGCTTCCTTTGTTCCTGCTGGAACCTGTGCAGCTCACTTTCTGACAGATGGCCTCAAGAGAGGCGAAATCTGAGCAGGCTAGGTGTGGTGGGACTTCCAGTCTGGCATCGTAGTCGGTTTAATGTTATCTCCTTTTCTCCATCGCGGTTAATGCACTACAGTTCACGAGGGAGCTCTGAGTAAACAGAGATGTAAAAGCAGAAATGGGGTTGAGGTAACTGATTTCACCTTGACAGTGTGAGGGTTGGGACTAATATCTGTTTTTGTGTGTGTTTATACTCATGCCAGGTCTGCACATGCTCCACGTGCCTCCCCAAAGGGCAAATCATCATCAACTTCAGTAACGAATCAGTCTGCATGACCTCTTCATTTTATTCTCTTTCCCTGCGAAATAAGAGCAGGCATGGGGTCACAGATTGCGTGCATTGTCCTCTGCAGTTTCATGCATTCAATCAATGTCAGATTCTTTGTGTCCTCATACCTTCACTTGCTGCTAGGCAGCATTTTCTTTCAGCTTTTGCCAGGGCTTTCAGTAAAAGACGTGTCTCTTTAAAACAGCTTTCAAAGGCAGACCTTAGCAGAAAGCTATTTTCTCTTTGCTGTTAGTTAAATGACACAGTTAGTCATTTTTCTGAAAACAATTTTAAAAGATAATTTAATTTAAAGCAGCGAGCGACGTTGTGTGGCTAATAGGTACTACCTGCTCCCGCCCTCTCCGGCCCCTCCGCCCCCTCCAGACCCGCCCTCACTGGCGGAGAGACTGCTACACACCCCTCACTCTCCCCCTCTGCCCCTGTCACCCTGGTGATAGCTGCAGTGAATTCATAAAAAGAAGAAAAAAAAAAACTTTTTAAAAAACTGACAGCTTTTCTATTGGGTTTATCTCCATAGCAACTATTTTATGTTTTGGTTGCTTGGGGTGACAGATAGGTCTATGTCATTTTTAGATGAACCAGCAAAAATAAACTTTTTGCAGTGGTAGGTTCTTTTCTTAACCCCACCCGCATTCCTGAAATGTTCATATTGTATGTTATTTCATTCATCTTGAGCCAGCAATTTATGTATTCACAATATTCTGGTAAAAAATCTGCGAGTAACAGGGGAACTCCACTTTTGCGAGATCGCCACAAGAACGGCGTGCTAGATCTACAGCTTCTAATTCCAACATTTTTCCCCAAGTAGCTTCCCAGTGATGCTCGAGGAGTTAGGGGGCAATAGATTAATATCCCTGGGAGGAGTTAAAATGTGAATCTGGTACTAAAAGGGATTTTGGGGGGGGGCTAAATTCAAGATTGTGGCTTCTTCCAGAGGTCAAAGACCAATTAAACTCAGCTGTACAACCAGTTTTTCAAACTGGTTGTAGATTTTAGCTGGCAACATTTTTTTGTGTTAAATTTTGTGAAGATGAAAAAAAGTTTTTAGCTTTTCCCCCAATTGTGAGAAATGAATAGACAAAAAGACAATTTCAAAATTTCCTTTCCCAGACATGTGTTATAGTTTCGTTAGTGGATTTCTTAAAAAGATATGGAGCCCCATTCAGAGATTTTGACCCCTTTTTTTTTAGATTATGTCCGCTGTGATGTCATAATTTTGGGGGAGGGGTTGTTCACTTTGTTCAAAGTTGATTTTCACCAGGTGCTAGGAACACTATATTACCAAAAGTGTAGGCTCACTGCCTTGAATAACATATGAAGTGAAGTCCAGATGTTGGTGTGTTTTTGAGTTTGTGAAGAGAGTGAAATTCATGGTCAAAAGCGCTATATGAAATAAGAATTGCGAAAACAATCCAGTCCTTGCAGTCAGTGAGCGCTGAGGGCCATAGCAATATATTTAAAGCTTTCAAATTACTATTCCAATAAATACCTTTAATCGTTATCTCTGCATTTGCAAGCATTAAACAGGGCCAGATCAGCCAGCCCCTGTTGGTGGTGCAGACAGAATATCGAGGGGGCATATTTGGGTATACTGAGAAGTCGGAGTGTCATGGCATGAACATAACGGTGGTATTCTGCCCGTGCGGTCCAGGGCAAGCTGCATGTTTGTGGGACATGTGGTCAGACAGCAGCAGGAAAAATTCTGATTGAGCATGGACATCTTAGTGAACAGAGGGACGGTGGATGACAGCCAACATGGTGTGCTTCCCGTCGAAAACCACCCTGAGTGACACTGATTGGTCTCAGATCTTTCCTGCTCCACTATTGTCATGGACACTGATGCGATTCGAGATATCACCACCAGTCATCTATAATTGCAGCATGCCTGCATATCACGTCTCTGCTTATTTTACCACAAATTATCACATCTATGAGAGGCCAGCTGTGAAATTGAAACTCACACGCTGCAAGATCAAGCTGGTCCTCTGTGGAGGATCTCAGCTGACAGTTTATGTGTTTACTGCAAGTCCAGGAACTGAAATTTTTAGGGGCACAACCAGAAAATTTAGGGGCGCATACCGTAAATCAACATGCTAACCAAATCTACTAATTTCCACTGTATTACTAATAAATACTTTAATAATAGATGCAGAAATTACAATGTGCTGTTTCACATTCAGTGTCACATTTTATTCTGCACTTTTGAAGATGCAACAACAGGTAAACTGACAAAAGCATTGCTGTCATGACAATACAAATAGTAAAGAAAACAGATGGAAATTTATCTTTGTGACACCAAATAGGTGCAGCCAAGATGCACAATAAGCGTGTTTGAGATCACCCAGGTGAACTCAACACTGCGCAGATCACCTGGTGTGTGACATATATTTTTGTTTTTGCTCCAACATCAACTGTCAATCATCACAAAAATATCGCAAGAAAGGGGTGGGAGCAAGGGGCAAACCTACCCGAACACAGCTGGAAATCTAGTACTGAACTGACTGAAAGCTGCCCTACAGACTACAAAACAATGCATTATGGGACATGTGTCCTGATGGTTTTTGTAGTTGAGTGATCAATTAAAATAATTTAAAATACCAATTCATTAAAAATAGGCTACATACATTACAAAACATTAAAATAATCATAAAATATATAATAACACAGATCACACTAAGGGGGAGAGGAATATTAAAACTAAATTGAATGTTAAGGACAACTCCAACTTCCTGTTGTCCTTCAGTCTTGCTGCAGATTCGCCTTCATCTCACAGCCCCCACCCCCCACCACCTGGTCTCCCCAACGATCCAGAAAATTACGAGCGAATAGATACATTCTAAAAAGGAAAGTAAGGAACTCCTTAATGTGGTCCGGGGTGGGAGGGGGCTGTCAGGTGTCCTGCTTTCAAGCCCTGTCATTGTCCCGCCCCCAAGAGTCATTTACCCCACTGTGATTGGTTGGTCAGCTCTGTGCACGACAATGAAAAAGTGTCATTCATTAAAACTGACGGGCTGCAGTAACATTAAACTTTCATATTAAGGCGGGGGCTGCAAGATATCATCTTGGAGACCGCAAATAGCCCGCGGGCCGCGAGTTTGAGACCCCTGCTGTAGTTCTGTCACTGGTACACTAGCCGCAGGTCGGAAGAACGAATCAATAGTTCACTTACTCATAGCTCAGACGCACATATCAGGTTGTGATGATATTTGTCTCCGTTTCCTTCCCACAGATGTTAACGCGCGCTCGATTATCTCTAGGCCCCTCCCCCTCCACGCATTTTAGCCACCTACAGTGGCTTTCCCTATTCTTCACAAACGTAGTGGCCGCCTCACAGACGGGCATCACGCGAGTGTGTGCTCGCGTTTCATGAGTATGTGCGCGAGTGTGTGTGTCTGCCTGCGTGCGTGTGCGCTCGCGTCTCATTAATTATTTGATAGATCATTGACGTGCCCCTTCCACGTTTAATGTATAAAAAATACGTAGGGTGGGGGAGGCAAATTTACTGGTCGCGCATGTGCGACTGGATGTAAAATTCAGTGGCACACTCTCGCAGTCTGGAGCCCTGAAAAACAAGAGGACTTCTCCACAAAGAAGACGAAGCGGGTGATTTACCCAGATGTTTTGCATCATCCTTAAAAAAAAGCACCACTTTCTAATTCACGCTGCTGCAGCCATGTTCAAACACTCAGCTTCAAGAGGCACATGGTGCAGAATGGACCTTAATGGACTGACATTATGGCCCAGCTTCTTTTTTTTTTCTTACCTCCACAGAAGCTGAGGCCTTCACTCGATTTAAAGAAAATTAATTTGCGAAGTAATGTAATAGTTGCCTTGGAGACACAGCGATGGGAACCATGCCAGTGTTATCTGCCGTGCCTCTATCAGCAAAAAGCCTGCCTGTGCATTTTAAGATAACCAAGTGGTTTTTGTTTTGTTTTAGCTTGTGAAAGGAGTGAATGTGTGGCCCTGCCATGGACTAGCAAACTGTTTAGGGTTTTGCCGTGTCTTAATCCTGTAGTAGCCACGATAGGCTCCAGCATCCCCCATAACCATGCACAGAGAAAGTGGGAATAAAAGATGGAGAGATGAATACTTCAAAGAATTTTTTGCTCCTGCTGACTAAAATGGTTACACGGACAACCTAGTTTAAGAAAAAGCATTGCTGCAAGCTGGTTACACAAAATTATACTGTTTTAATAGGTATGCAATTTCCACATGAGCTATTTATACGGTGCTATTTCTGGCATCTGTGGGCCAGTTGTCAACTATGTAAGAAATCTAATTAATCAAATCTGCATTACTTAGTGATTATTGATTGGCAAAAAATAAATCTTAACAATCAATAGTGTAAAACATATAAATATTGATGGGTTTTTATTTTAGAGAAATAAGAAGTTGCATAGCACTAAAACAAGAGTGTATTCACATCAGAATAAAATGGCTTCTCAAGATGTAAAATTGTGGTAATTTACTCAAATGCTTCAGATATTGTTGGAAGACTTAAAAAGGAATAAATCTGAATAACCCTTACTCATGTACCAACTGAAAACAAAGTCCTTTTTGTGTTTAAGTTGTCGAATTTAACCTAGAAAAAATGAAACTTATCCCTTATGTGACTTTTAATTTGAGATCATCTTTTGATGTGTAGCTACATTTGGGATAAGTTAAATTAGATAAAACCTTCTGCACTACCTTTTAGCTTAGTTTCAACATGTCATATTGAAATGGGGGAGAAGCTGCCCGGAGAAGATAACACAGTGTATTTGTTTGAGAGATATATGAGATATATGAAAATGATAGTGAGGTTGTCCGGAATCTGAAGGTTACCCAGGAGTAAAGGTCAGGCTAGGAGACAAAAGAAACAACTGTGATTAATGTAAGAGTTAAGGCCAGCCTAAATCTTAAAGCATGTGTGGGCTCAATACCACTAGAGGTTAGCTGACAAACTGGCAGCTAATGGCTTGCAAAAAACAGTGTTAAAAACAGTCAGGGTGAGAATAGATTGATTGCACGTGTGTCAGGAATTCCCCACCAGTAATAATTAATTTAATTTATTATAAAACGTAATCACCTGGAGGCTGAATTAAATCTGTCCTTGTTTCCTCAGTATGTTTGAATTTGAGTTTACACTTTGATGACAATAAAGACGTGTTCATACCATTTGTAAATTACCTTTATGCAATTTCCTTTTCTTTAAAAAGGAAATTAAAAGGTAAAAGGTATTTCTTTGTAAAATAGTGTTAGAGGTTTGGCTGATAAAACAGATGTTATTTTGAATTTTTGGTTCACAGACCAAGTTTAGTCACAACTTGGCTGGTGACTCAAAAATCAACCTGTGCTGAGGTATTGCAGTTACAGCATTTAAAATCCGACAGAAACAGAGTAACGTGCAATGCAAATTGTACAGAAGGCATGTTCCTTCTAAACGTGGAATTAGTGCCAACCTTTTTTATCACCTGAAGCAGAGCCACCAAGCATGTTCAATCTCAGAAATTCTCCAGCGAAAACAACAAAGGTCGGATCTGCACAGCAGCAACAGTCTAAACTACAAGAACAAAGTCCTAGCTTATTCACAAGATGTTGAAAAAAATGTTTGTCAATTTTTTGGCTTCAATCATGTTCCTTCAGTGCATCTGTTATTTTTAAAGTATGATAGGAAATAAATTAAAATATAGGAAATATACATATTTAAATCTAAAAAACCTGCTTATGATTACGAATGTCTCTGATGAGCAGAGTCTTCAAATCTAACAAATGTAGTTACTTGGATTATATATACTATTATCAGCTAAAAGTATTATTTGGTGATATAAAACATTTTATATCGCCCAGCCCTAACGTACACACGTGCTTTTTCACATACTCCAAATTCAAAAACCAAAATACATTTAATTTGTTTTGCCTCTTTGCAAACAAAGAGGCAATAAAATCCATTTATCAAGCAGGATAGGAAGGCTTACCGACCATCACCAACTACAAAAGACCACACCCCCGTCCCCCGCCCCAAAGAGAAATCCCAACTGGCTGAGGACCTTAACAACTTCTATTCCAGGTTCCAGGTTCTTAAACAGACTATGTTGAAGTGGGCATCCTTGCCCTTAGACCCTCCTTCTCAGTAACAAAAATCTCCTAAATAAAAACACGTTTTATTCTCCTCCTGTCAGGGCGGCATTTCAGAGATAAGGGCGCGCCAAAACCACTCGCCACAAAGTCAGCTTCTTCACCCGAGCTGTCACTGTGATGAACTCTTGATCAGCCACGGAGTATGGAACATAAACATGAGTTGTTACATCAGAATAACTGTTGTTCTTACAGTATCTTTATCTTTTTCTTCATATTTTTATTTTATTTTATCCTGTTATTGTTTGCACATGAGAGCATAAGACACCACAGCTAAATCCCCTGGATTTGCACTGTACTTGACCAATAAAGCAGATTTTTTAACTGCGTTAAATATTACTAAATATCGGTTATATATTGCAGCCATAGACTAAGCCTCACAATAAACAGATGCATACAGCTTGTCTTCTAATAACCTTCCATTTCCTAAGAATTATTCCTCCTGTTTATCCATCCACTCATGTATTTTCCAGTCCATTTTTTTCCCAACCAGGGTCAGATCAGAGCAATAAGTTTTAAGAAACTGCTACCGTAATGATTCTGAAGTTTTTATATAGACTTCTACATATGCTTCATTCTTTCTTAAAATTACACTTGTATACCTCACTTCTATGAGCTTATTGTGCAGGTTTCTTTTTTTTAATCGCATTTCATCTTAAATTGTAGTTTCTCTTCCATTAAATCTATTTTTTTTTTAAAAAGGACATTTTTGTCAGTTCTTCACAGTCAAATTGTAGTTCCTCCCTTATTTGAAGCTCTTTTTTTTGTCCAGTTGTTACAGACTTTTGTATCTGCAAAGTACTTCCACACTCTGACACTTTTTCTGTTCGTACAAGCCTTCACCTCTGCTACTTGTCTCACTGCTTTCCAATTAGGTAGCTGTGGAGACAGTCTTGACTGTGCTCCACATGTTAGCTACAGCTCTAAAGGGCACTGTGTAAACTTCTGTCAGTGTAGTATGAAGAGGATGTAGCACGGAGCAAATTGTTTGTGGATGTTTTGTTGAAAAGTTCTCTTTTTTTTCCACATATTTGTCTCCCAACTGACTTTTTATCCTCTCTTCCACTGTAGTCTTTCTATTTTGTAGATTTGTTAGATTATAAATCTCCTCCAGTATTCTTTTCCAACTCTCTCTGTGTCTTTCACTACTTTGCTGGAATGTTTCATGTTTTCTATGCTTTTTATCACAAAGCAGTATAAATTCCGAGTATGGCAGCTGAATGCCGTGATGGGCCAGCAGTTCATTCCTTTTGTGCTGTCTGACTTGAGTGTTGAACAATGTTGCTGCAAGGAAACGAACGAAAATATATTTATTTCAGATTGAAATAAAACTGGATTTAGATCCCTTGTATCTTATTTACTACATGTTGGATTGTGTTCAGGGATTTTTGCAGTGTTTTGTATAACAAAGAATAATTTAGAAACAATAGTTGCAAAGCTTTAATTACTACATCATTTCTCCATCTCACTGCTAATAAATGATCTGTCGTGGCATCTTTTGGTCTGAAATCCATCAAACTTTATCTTTCTTTCACAGTTATGCAGAAGATTACGTTAGATGGATGTGGATGAATCACAGTGGCTTTCCTTAATGTGAGCAACTTAAAGGCTAATCAAATTTTTATAGTTTTAAATTTCCGCTATGAATTATTTTTGATGAAAAACACATCCATTTTGCTGCCCCTTAACCCCAGAAACTTAACCTCAGAGGTACAATTACGTTGTGAGCCACACTTTATTTTCTTACAGGATGGTATTCACATTACAGAAGAACCAATTTATGTGATCTTAACTTTCACTTCTGAGTGAAAAAAAAACAAAAAAAAAAAACACAAGAACTTAAGTGATTATATTTCAAAGTGTGTAATGGTAAAACCTAAGTAATTTCTCAGGATGATGAAGTAGGTATACAAATGCATCATTTAATTTATTTCCTAACTATTATTAAGCTGCAATATGCTTTTTTGGTGTGTTTTTTTAAATATAGTTTAAACCAACTTTGGCCACTAGTACTGGGGCTGTAATTACAATATTAAACATAGTAGGAAAAAAATGAATATATATCTGTACTTGAAACATCCGGGAAGAAGGTGTGCTTGTAAATATGCCAGAGTTGGGAATTAATTTTATTTGCATAAGAGTCAGAGGTACTTACAGGCATAAAGCCAGTGGTACTACTATAAATAAAATGCAACATCCCAGTCAAATGTAATAAGGACTGAAATGAATTGTTGGCTGAGCTCCACCTGGAGATGAAAGCTGTGTTGCAGCAGCAGACGCATATCTCAGTGGAAAGGAAGTGGAGCTGCAGCCTGCTGTTAAAGATTGTTTCCAAAAAAGGTTTGAACCAGATTTTTACATTTTTCAATCCCCCCAAATTTCTGCGACAGACTGGGGACCTGTCCAGGATGTCCCCTGCCTTCGCCCACGAGTGGCCGGGATAGGCTCTGGCTGCCCCATGACCCAGAAAGGGACATAACAGGTTTAGATTTTTGGTAAATTTGGTGCACTGCACAAAGGGCCTGTTGGTGTGCTTCCTGCTTGCAACCTTACTGTTGAAAATTGGGTTATTAGACAATCAGAGCATAGTTTGTGTGGATAACCTACAAGTGTACTACATACTCTTATGTATATCCTGCACACCCTGTGGATGTAATATTAATTACATGTACTGATGACCAGAGAGTGGCCTTTTGCCACCATACAACAGCATCACCCATACGCCATAAGTGCGTGTTACTTACATTATTTTTACAAATACTTCCTGTTACCCTTACCACGCACACAACAATGGTACATTCCATTTTGATGATGTCCCTTGAGGGGACCGTTCGAGCCTCAAGGGAATTGGAAGATGCTCCACTCCTGTCTAGGACCCTCCACGGGCCCGGACCAAGAACCGGTCCAAGTCCAAGGACCTGCAGCCCCCGTATGGGTGCATTTGACTAAGGCTTAAGTCTCAGATGGGTAACTTGACAGATACAGTACAGACCAAATGTTTGAACACACCTTCTCAGTCAAATGAATGGGAAGGTGTGTCCAAACTTTTAGTCTGTACTGTATGTCTGCGAAGACTCTGTCATCCAGGTTATCAAAGGACTCAGGTCAAGAACTGAAGAAACTACAGGAATGAGCAGCCGAACGTCATTGGATCAAACTTTTAAAGCCCAGTCAGTTGCTGTGCAGAATGGAATCCTCCATATCATTACCGAAACAAATGGGAGAAATCCTTCTTTTGGTAATTAATGTGGGGAAAGTGATTATTTTGTAGGATATGTGTAGGTGTTGTAGTAACGAGAAGTGACTGGGATTTTTATTGCAGTAGAAGGAGATTGCAGAGAGGGATTGAGTGTCTGCTACTAACTGACAGACATCACTTTGAATCAGGAACCTGATCACTTTGTGCTCCACACTGCTGTGTCAATTAAAGAGCAGCAGTCCAAGCAGGTGGAAAAGAGGACAGCCTCATCTCAGAGCAGCAACCGTCTGGAGATTGGCTTGAGATTGCCGCAGGCATCGACTCTATTCAGCCCACTCTCCCTTTAACTAGTTCAGTTGCACATCCACAGCAGGCAGCTGGATAAGGGAAAGATTTCATCCATATCAATACCATGTCTTCAGATGTCTTCAAAGCACATAAAGCTTCTAGAATGATGAAATAGGAGGTAAAGGAGGACAAGGCAGCTGTGATGAGAAGACGTTTGTTTCCCCTTTTGTTCCCTTAGGGTCTATGAAAAGTGAGCTCCTTAACAGTTCTGTCGTCTCTGTGCATGTGATAGTTTAGGATGTGCTGTCTTCCCAGTGCTAGAAAAACATCTAATCTTCTTTCCTTGTGGCAGATCCTGCAGGTTTTGTTTTCAGCTGAAGTCAAAACAAGGTCATTCATTACCATAGTGATACTATTTGAAAACAAATTTACATTTTTGCCCTAAGTGCAGCTTGTAAAGATCCTAAAGGTTGTTTTTGACCAAATTCTGTTATTCAAATTTTAATTATTTGGTTCATAAATGGAATAAAAATGAATAAATGGCCATATTAGTGACATTCCTCAGAAGAACACTGTGAGGTTTTTAAAAGGATTTTAAACTACAACCAGCTGAAAGTAAGAATGAAGGTTCTATGGCAATATTAGCTAACCACACAAATTATTACAGCAAAATATACATATTAATGTTAGGTTCTAGCATTGCTGGAAATAACTCTTCTGCTCCAGTCTCTGTTAATGCATGTCACGTTATATCACGTTATATAATCATCACGTTATACTTGACATGAAAATAAGCCTTCTCCTATCATTTAATGTGTAAGTGCTGTAACCACCCAGAAATAAGATGTTTGCAGAACTTTTCAAGTGTTTTGAAATTGGAAAACTTCTCCTCAGGGCCATGAACTTCCCGTCTGACTTCAATGACTCTCCTATAAACTTTCTATGATGAACCCTGGTCACATTTAAGCCCCTCAGTACTCACGCCATGCTGCTCCCACTAACTTTAAGTCATTTTTTCCTTTGAAGCTGTGAGGACGTGCTCCAGCATCTTTGCGTCTATGTGAAGTCAATGTGGAAAGTTTTGTATCCATTTAAGCCAAAAGTTGTGTTTTTATTTCTTTAATTATCGTGCAGGGAGATGATAATTTCACTGAAATATGTATGAATGAATAATTGCGACCAATGAGTTTTGTGAAGTTAGGCCGCTGGGAAATAGTTCAGGAAGATGAATATAAAAATAATGGAAATAAAAATAATGATGCTGTAAGATGAATTAAACCTACATAAACTAATGAGCACTAACTGCACACACAGCAGTGCTTTACTTATATCATGATGACAAATTGTTGTGGAGGACTGATACAGTCTTTGGTGGATGGCTTCCTTTGATGGGAAACACTTCGGTGAGGCTTCACTGTGTGTCTTGGGCTTAAGCAGCTTAAAGACAGTTAAAACATTTTCATCTCTGATTTTTCATGAATTTGTGAATTTTAATGTCTGATATTAGCAAATGCAGTTAAAATTTGACAATATCGCATGACCTTTTTCAGCCCAAAGTGCAATATTTTTTAACCAATGCACTCATTGAAAACTGGAAAACACTGTAGCTTATTGTACAAGATAAAAAGCCAAACGTGCCGCTTAAACTTAAACACAACATATGTTTTACATGGCTCTCATGGTTCACTTACGGAGGCATCCAAAAGATTTTTTATTTTTTTTGCTTCAATTTTATTTTGATAAGTTTGTACTTAACACAGAAAAATAGAACATAAGACTTAAATTAAAAATGTATCATCAACCGGTCCACAAAACTATTTTGTTTTAATTTGAAGAACACTGAATGACTAAAATTTAACAACCTATCTTAAATAGATACTACATTACACAGTTTTGTTGAATTTACATAGCATTATTATAAATTATTATTATTTTATTATTATTATTATTATTATTGAATGTACTCAACATTATTGATACATCATTACATAACATTGATTATACCATGGTCCGGGTGAATACGTAAAGGTTAATGGCTTTCGAAGTGTGCGTTATTACTTTTTAACGCACGCCGTGGAAGCCTGAACCGTCCGACGTGAAAATAAACTAATGAGCACTAACTGTACACACTGCGCCGTGAAAGCCTGAACCATCCGAAGTGAAGCACCGTCCAACTTTTTAACAGACTTGCTTCCACGAAGTGCGTTAAAAAGTAATAACGCACACTTCGAAGGCCATTAACCTGCTTATACCATGGTCACTTACAATAGCAATACATATTAACCAGTTTTAGTCCTTAATTCTTGTTTTTTTTTCAGATTTGGATTGCTTTTCTCACAAAAAGCGAACTATTTGTTACGTGATGCGGCGCGACGACCGCTGCATTCAAGATTCGGCGATATACATATGCTGATCTTTCCAATGGGTTGAATAAAGCATCAGTTCAGAGAGAAAGTTCACCTCTTACCGCTTGTTTTTGTCCAAATGATCAGGTAAAAGGTTGCTTTAAAGAAGATGGCGCAGTGATACAAAACAATTAAGTTAGCTGACCGGAACTTCTATTTTCACCATGCGGTTATCCCGTGGTATATCACTTTTTAATGTACACCCAGCAGCCAATCAGAATCGAGTATTCACCCGAACCATGGTATAACCAATGCTGATTGGCTGCTGGGTGTGCATTAAGAAGTGATAACCGCACGCCCCAAAAAGAAGTTCCGGTCACATATTTTAAATCTTCTGTATCACTGCCCCAGCTTCTTTAAAACAAATTTTAGCTTCATCCATCTGGACAAAAACAACCGGTAAGAGGAAAACTTTCGCTCTGTACTGATGCTTTATTTAACCCATCGGGAAGATCGGCATATATATATATATATATATATATATATATATATATATATATATATATATCGCTTTATATCGCTGAACCTTGACTGCAGTGGTGGTGCGGCACCTTGTCACGGTAACAAATAGTCCACTTAATTAAAATACTAGCAATAATAGAAAGTCTGCCAGTAAAATAATAAGCAATAAGAATTGGAAGAAGTGGAAAACCTGAAAGTAAAGTCTCAAAACAACTTTACATCATCAGCTATCAAGTCCTTAAATCAACTTAAAACAGGATTTTTTTCTTAAACAGAAACTTTTTGTAGCAGAAATTCAAAAATTTATATTAAAAGGGATTTTTTTGTATTTGCTGGAAAACCATCAGGGAAACCTTCACCAAAGAGACCTTCAGAAAAATTAAAAAAAAAAAACACACAACAGCAAAGAAACTACCACCAAAGGAGCTTTAAATCTTTGTTTATTCCTTTTTAATAAGTGAAGAACTTTCCACTTGTGGTTTAACTGATGCTGTCGGCATCTCTGATACTCGTTAATTATTCACTGTTTTCATAACCTGAAACCCATTAATAGTTGCCAATCCTAAACCCCTGTGGATTAACCACGACCACACAAATGAATAAAAACATGGAAATTAACTCGGCAACACAATTGCACAATTATTTTCTGCACTCTGGCTGCAGATCAATGTACACTATTTGGATGGTTTGGATGTGCTTTTATTCCAAAGGATAATCCACGTTTCCTTTTTTTTAAATAAAAAAAAAGTGGAATACTTAATATTTTTCTAATGTTCGTGTTTACATTTTGCAGTTTTGTGGTGCAGTGGGTGCTGTTTAAAGGCCCCTCCTACATCTCTTCATCTCAGCATTGGCCATAAATAAGAACCAAAGCCTCACAGATTAACTATTTTTTGTTGGAGCATGGAAGACTGATCAATCAGAGCAGTAATTTCTTTCAACCCATTTTATTATTTATAACATTGAATGTTTTCTTCGTCCCAATACTTGTTCATTTAGGGATTATTTCAATACTAATATGATTCATTCTACCCAACAATGTCATTAAGATTAGCAGACACATTTCTGTGCTTTCATTCAATGGTGCGTTAAAAATCAACAGCGGCCACAGCAGTTGTCCAAATGAGCTTATGCCTTACATACCATCACACGTATAGTGTGTTCTCTGCTTGCTGGTCATAACCAGAATTCAAACACCAGGTAATGAAGGCATGCATCCTAGAGGTATTTTTGTTGATTTTTTTTTTTAGATTCTCTAACCACAGACATTTATGTACACATATGCTGAACCCTGTTTGAAAAGACCACGAATGCTTTTAAACATTACAATTGCTTATGCCCACCTCCTATCTCTCATCCACTAATTAGTTTCTAGTGTGTAGATGTGAGATGTTTCGCTGTGTTGTATTAGCTCCAGACGACGCCTTGGCTGCTTGTGCTCGGAGCGTCACATGAGTGTGTGCTCTGCGTCTCAGACTGGAGCTGTGTGCTGTGCTAAACGCTCGCGCTGGAATTCTTCTGGCTCCAGAAGCAGCAATTCTCTTCTCTGTTTTCAGCTTCCAAAGCTTCTTACAGACATGATTTATTCTCATTCTAACATGTCAGCTCGATAAAGTCAATTGAATCGTGGAACAATGGGGTGCGGCTGCCTATTTAATTACCTTATCAGAACAGCTGTTTGTCAGTAATTAGCAGAAAATGTCAGACAGCAGGGAGGAAGAGATTTTACACGTCCAAAATTTGCATTTGAAGTTCTCCCATTGCCACTTTGCACCTTTATTTCTGCATTTCCATTGTGTCTCATTTTCCTGTTCCACTCTGACTATATTATAAAGTTAAGGTCTTTTGTTTTATGCTGCTTAGCAGCAACGCGACGTGCCTGGAATGAGGGCAGACGACCTTGCCAGAGCCGAAGACGTCCTATGGGTGCAAAAGTGCTAAAAACAACACAACAATAACACCCATGTGCCGCAGGTTCAGAGCAGGTTATTTTTGGGGTAGAGGAAGGTGTGATAGAAAATCGTAAGCAGAAGGTAAAACATAAGAGACAAAAAACAAAATAAGTTGTTGTGATGTGGTGATATGGAGAAAAAAAGACAGAAATTAAACCTAGGATTGGGGGGGAAAAATGAATAACAATGATAAAGACAATAACACAGAAGATGACCTTTGAATATCCAGCAGCAGGAGCAACTGTCTGTGATGTTTTTAAACCTCGTCTCCAACAGTCTGCCCTTCAAGGTCAGGCCCTCGTACTTACCACCACCCTTAGATGAAGCCACTCCTGAATGTGATCTAATCATTGGAGCTTTTGATTACAACAAAGAGTGACCTGTAACGAGGGATGATGGTTGAGGAGGGTTAGGGAGAAAAAAGTGTCTCAAATAAGACTGGTCCCACTTCTTTTCATTCTTTGTTTGAGTGCAGCTGCTGAAATGGAATCAATTTAAACAAGCCGCAGATTCTCTACTGCACAACAGAAACGGAAACACACCGTTTCCTTTGTGTCCTTTTCCATTTAAAGCACAAAGCTCCTCCTGCCTGTCAGTGGATTGAAATATCTCATCAAAATAAGAACCAGGGAACAATAATGACAGATCATCTGTCTCTGCAGTAATTATTTTAGCAAACAAAACACATTTCACCTGCATCATTAAAATCTGTGTGTTATGCAAGACTCGGAAAAATCCCTTTCGGCTGATCGGCTCAACCGCAGACCGGAGTATGTGTGGCTAAATCTGATGTCTTCTTGTTACACCTACAATGATTTATGTAAGCATTGCACATATGGCCACGCATATGCTCTGAGCCAACTGTTAAGATTTAGTTCATAAATACGACACTATGTTCACATAGTCTGAGCTGAGCTTTGATCATTTCAGTCCAGATTGACAGTTTAAACATGCATGCAAACCAAATATTTCTGTACTTTTGCTGTTTTTATTCCTGATGACAGCAAAATTCATTTGACTTTATTCAGTTTGTTTGTAAATAGATCCGTTCACACTGGATTTTGTTAAGGAAGCAATAAAAACATTTTTTAGAAAACTTAATACAAAAAAATACAAAAAAAATAACTTCTATAATTGTTTTGCTAGTTTAGTCCAGGTTATTCCAAAATGACACAACTGTCCCAATCTGTAAATGAATAATATATCTGTAAGGGACCAAGAGATCACATTGAAGAGTTTTAGGTGTAACTGAGAGAAAAATCCCTCTGAATGGAAGATAAGAATGAAACCACCAGCAGAGCCAAGACTCAGTGAAGTATCAATATATTCTGACCACTTTGGTCCTAATAGGACAGGAAATAGACTAAAAACTAGAACCAAGAACTTATAAAACTAAAGTTTTTCAACCCAGGCAGACCCACACATTGTTATTGTATCTGCTGATTTTATGTCATTTTGTATAATGCCCTTCTACTGTTTCCTTTATTAAATTACAACTAAGCAAATACCTTTTTATTTAAAATAAAAGCTGTGTAGCAAAACATTGTAGTTTGACAGGTTGACTTATAACAGTGTGATTTTTTTTTGGAGAAATTGACTTTTTGAAAGGTTTCAGAACCATATAAAACTAAAATAAAAAGAGGAAGAATGGTTTTCTGATTGATTTAGTGTTTCTTCTTCTAAGATATTGTGATCCTCCACAATGTCGTCTATCTCTGTTGTACCCTGGTATTTTCTGTTTCTTATTTGTCGTCCTGGAACGTTGTCTTGTGTTCGACTATTTGAAATCATTAAAAGTAAAGGGATACTGTTTGGATATGAATCCTTGAGCAGATTTTTCTGCTTAAACAGCAATTTACTCTGATTAATCCCCTTAACATGTTTAATGAAATATCTGCAAAAGAACAATAGAAAGTGAAACGCTCACAAATCCAAGCAAAGTCAATAGATTCTCTTTAACTCAAGGTTTTGTCAAATTACTTTTTTATTTTTTATTGTTTCAGCAGAACACAGAAGCCTCTTTTTTTATAAATTTTACATCATTTTAATCCCAGATTAAAAATCAAAGTCCACAATTTATTAGTAAAAGGAAACTAAACAACAACAAAAAAAAAATCAGCCAATCACGCTTCATCAAGACAAACGTTAAAGCAACATGATTTCTTCTTCATGACCTTGTCATGATCTCCCACCTTCTCTGTTATCTCATTACCTGACAAACTACACTGCTTAAGCTTTTTCCTTTTAGCACGTGTCCGTGTCCTTGACGGAAAAAACTGGCGCCCGTTTGCTGCCTTGTCACCTCTCTTGGGAAAACCCAGAGATGACAAGAGCTTTGAAAATGCTTAAAACATCAGCCACCCCAATGAATGCCGTCTGCACTGGGAACATCCTCATTATGGTTTGAAGTTGATAGAAAATACATCAAAATAGTCAATGACTTTAGCAAAATATTTATCTGTGTTGTCTCCCCTTGCTTAAAGTCAAAGTACCCTGAACATGCTTGATCCTGTTTGTCTTCTGAAGCTAAGTGGGTTTTATCTGGTTAGTTTTTGAATGCTGAACCAATTAGGAACAGCAGATGCTGTAAGACTATTTGAATCACAGGCCGACTTTTGGGCGACATCTTATCAACCACTAACCCATTAGTCGCTGTTGGTTCATTAAATATTTGGCAGAAATGCGAGTGATGTCTGCATAATTTATTACACACAAAAAAAAATATTTTTACTCCCGGAAATAAAGTTCTTTCTTAGATGACTAAACAGCTGTCAAGTTTTTCCTTCAAACCACCTTGTTTCAGCGAGACATTAATCTCCTGCTTAACATGTCTGCCTTCCTCCTCAGTGGTTTGGAGGTTCTGCTGGCGGTTCTTCCTGCATGTTCGCCCGGCCTCTTATCATCTAACTTTAGAAGATAAAATCTTTCATCTTTGATTGTGAGTCTGTAACGTTTTGGTTCATCCATTACTAAACTGTTGTAGGCACAGTTTCTTTGAGTACGAAATGGACATTACCCCAAAAGCCAAACATGAAATCCAGTACATCTACAACCTCTTAGTTCTTACTCTCAGAGTCTGGTAATAAAGAGTGCGGTTATGTTTGCACATGCAAAAAGATTGCATGTGTTGTTTGTTTATATTAGCAGTTCATCAACAAAGAATAATTTAGAAGTGCACAGATGTGTATTTAAGTATTTAAGAAATTAGTAGGGCTTTAGCCTGAGTACCGTATTTCCCGCTCTATAAGACTATAAGGTTATAAGACGCACCGCACCGTCAATCAGTGGTCTATTTTTTTCAACTTGTGTCATATATAGAGCACACCAAACACATTAAAGCATATTCAGAGTAAATTATATCCATGTATTTGATAATATATTACATTCATATATTACAAACTGCAGAAATGAAACATCCCAGTGATAAATATAACATTGCCACAACAGAAAGACATTAATAATGTCAGCTTTAATTACCTTGAACAATTCCATACCAGCCTTTAATTCATCAAGAAGTTCAAAGTTTGCACTGCTGAACAGGTGATGTGTCTCAATAAACTTTGCTTCTAGCATCCAAAACAAATCACATGAGCAGCAAAGATTTGCTTTCATTGTCTCTGTCATAGTATCTATCTCACACTAAGGATTTCAGCCTTTTTTGGGTAGTTATGCCAGTCTGTATCTGCCTTTCAGATGTGCTAAATAGAGACACAAAAAATAGCACACACAATTCTGTTTGCGTGTTTTGTGATGATCTGTTTGCATCAACTCCTCCCATTTTTTTGCAGTTAATACAGAAATGCCCAAATTACATGAAAGGCAAGTGTACTAAAATGGATTGTAGGTACTTTTTTACTTTTATTAGACATAGTCCAGTTAGTAAATCAAGTATAATGTAATTTTATGGGGTAAAGTTTGCACATTTTTTATACAAATAAACTTTAAAGATATCAGAACCTTCATGATTACACAACAAAGGTGACCAGTGCATAAGAATAAATGGATGGGTTTTAGCATTTGGGTTAACTGTCAATCACTGTGAGATCCTGAGAAGACTATTTGGCTGTATCCCAATTCTTTCTCTACCTCTGCGGCTCCTCCCCACCCCTGCATTTAGCCCTCCAAACATGACAAAGTGTCATCGAATTTGGACGTTCCTCCCACTCAGTAGACGTAGTTACATGTGCAAAATATCTTTGATCGAATCAAAGATCGGATTAGAATTGATCGGGTACATGGGCCCAGAAAAACCTTTTCTGATTATAACAAACGTATACAAATGCTACACTTTCGGTTCGGAATAAATCATTTGGACATGCGCAGAGCTCTCTAAAATACCGGGAACCAGGCGTAGAAGAAGAAATTAGTTCCGTTGTAAACAAACAGAGCTGCCACATAGAGCGAGATGATCTTCTAAACGTGCTTTTATTATTATTATTGTTATGATTGTTGCCTGTTCGCTCATCATTTTATTTTTCATCCGTGTTGTCAGTGCTTTTTTGTGGCAGAACGGAGCCAGAAGAAGGGTTAGGAGTAGGCTTACATGTGCTAACAACATTTAGCCTTGGATGAACATAAAATCCATGCGGTCAATGCCACAACCTGCATCTGCAATATGTGGGAATAACAGCCTTTATTTTGTCTAGACATCCACATGATTGTTTACACGGTTTCTCAGGACTGCGCAGTATTTCTGCTTTGAAAAGCCGCCTCCGTTGCTTACACCCCGCCCCAAAGCCTTTCCTATGCTTGGGGACACAGTTCTACCGGGAGACACGGTTCTCCTGAGTTTGGCAGCTCACTCACGCAGAGCGGCAGGACGAACTGCACACCAGAGCGCACTCGTAAAAAAGCACCCTCCCCTGCCAGCAAACACAAAGGTCCTCTGCTCAGAGGCACAGTTTGCTCGCACAAAGCAGCTGGTCGGACCTGTTTGCGCCTCTTCGCAAAACCTCCTCTGGAGCGCCACACCATCTATGCATGACGTAAAACCAGAGCAGTAGTGACCCACAATTGGAATGAACTGTTTATATGCACAACGATAGGATCAACAATCGGCATAACCCACCTATTTCCATCGGAAAGAAATTTTGATCCGAACGAGTCTGATCGGGGCGAAGTGTTCCAAATGTTTACATGATGCCTTTTTCTTCCGATCAGGCGTTCATTCAGATTACTTTCGTCCATGTAACCACAGCTAACAACATCATCAATAGTTGCTGGTCATCACATTTTTCTAATTAATTAATCTTGGACCTGTAAAGTTAGGTAGTAGAGCACATTTTTGTGTAGGTTTACTTACAGTGTTGCGGGTATAGCATACTTTCTGCTGCTCTTCACACCAAAGATTTAAACTGTGAAACTTTTATGATCATTTGAAGTGAAAATATTCAATATCTCTGTAGTCTGATACACAGGGGGCTAAATCTGAAAATGCTAATTATCTCACTGTGGCTGAAGGTATGTAAATGTCTCTCTTATGACTCATTAACCTAATGCAACATTAGATTGCAAATGAATCCAACATTTTTTCGCTGCACGGCCACTCTGACTGTTATCTTTATTAATTGAGCTGCAAGTGCGTAATCCATCTTCTGCATGTCTGAGATGAGTCAGTCCTGTGTGGGCTGCTCGCAACCATGTAATTGAGAGATCAAGATGCTTGAATGGAAAGTACAGAAACTCTTCCACATGGAGTGAAGACAGGCACCCTTTACACTCATTACGGCTGGACCTCAGTTCCAGCTTCTGCCTTTGTTACTCTTGTCTGGGTGGGATGTCAGCAGAGGCAGCAAAAGGAAGCCATGAGCAAGAACAAACAAGTGCAGCCATCTTCTTCGCCCAATGGAAAAAAAAAAAAAGGCAGGAGCTAATAGCTTCCAACGGCAATCAGCTCCACTGCCCCAAAGCGGGATATTGAATTTTCAAGTGGATATCATCTCTTTGTCATTTGAAAATAACTTATTATAAAGCTTTGTGCGCGTTTGAACAGCTTCACAAAGCATAATGACTAATTACGGGGCGTGATTGCCTTGATGTGGCAGTTGTATTTACCCTTGCAATAATAACAGAAGAGGCTGGTTCCAGCTTTAACACAGTGACTGGAGATAACCTTCAATCCCTTTAGAGGACTTGTACACAATTAACTGTGCTGCCTTATCTTCTCACTGACAACCTCCTCTTTCTGCTCATGTTTTACAATTGAATAACGTAGTTGCTTAAACTTGAAAGGAAGCAGATTTTGTGCTCCGTTTGTTCCTCATGTATGGAAGGAACGATGGTGGAATATATAATGAGGTTGCTTAATGTGTGCAGCGGTTTCGCACGCGAGCGCCCTGCCTGCATCGGGCGTGTGGACATTTTTTTTTTTTTTCGTTTTGTCAAGATGTCTTCATTTCATTTTAGCTCATGAACACAAATATAGCATCAAATCAAGGCCTGGACAGGCGTGGACGGTTAAACGTATAGAGACAGGTACATCACGTAATCGATGGAACAGTCTAAAACCAGTAAATGCCTTAATGAATGTGCTCTGTTGAAGGAGCTAGAGCTCAACTCCCAGACACAAACCGGCCTGTGCTGATCACTGGACGCTTCCACTGAGGACAGCAGGTCAAAACAATAAAAAATAAAGACTTCTGGAGTCTTCACAAAACCCATAAAACACCTCTGGCCTCGCAAAGTATTTGTTATCGTGAAATCTCTGACTTTGCCCCTCACGTGATGTTGCCATGACAACCGTGAGGACAGTGGAGCTGCAGAAACGTTTTTGACCCGCAGCCACAAAAACTGCTTCGTGTTAATGATGATCAAAGTGTGACGTTGTGAAGTTTCTGTGGATTCTCTGTCCCTTAAATAAATCTACAGATAAGTTGATTAAATAAAAGTCTATAAACATTATTCACAGTAATAAGAAAGTCACAAATGTATAGAAATAAATTAAGCATTTAAAAATACAGACTTCATTATCTTATCTTACCATTATAAGTAATAAATAACTGTCTTCTAACGTATAACATTTTGAAGTGCAATACCTTTAAAGACAAATAATGTTGATAAACCTCATGTAGCTACTCTTACTCTCACAAACCTATTAACTTATTTTCTGTATTATAAGTAGGGCTGGGCAATATAGAATTTTTTATATATTACAATATAGATTTTTTAATATTAGGTGATATATAACAATTTAATCCAAATATATTTGTCAAATTTGAACACTCTCATAACACAATTGTATATTCATCATCAGGTAGTTTAGATTTTTATTTCCAATCATACTTTAAGCATAACAGATGCAGTGAAGGAACATGATTAAAGCAAAAGCTTTTAAGTTTCAAAAGAGAACATAAATAAAACAGAATGCTAAACTGCTTGATCAGTTCCATTTAAAAAGAAAACATTGATTTTAGATGCTTTATAACTGGGCTGAGTCTGTATTCTGCATAAAGCAAATCCAGAAGAGACAAGTGGGATTAACTGATTTTATTTTTGAAAATAATATAGCATTTAAACACTTATTTATGACAACAGTACACATCAGAAACACAGCAACATTGGCATTTTATCATAGAATGTCACAACAATTTTTCAACTTGGTAAGTTTTATTTAGAATGTTTACTTACTAAGCCCCTCCTCCATGACTCCTTTCGTCCGCTGTCAGAATTTGCTAAATTAAATTCAAACAAACATTTCCTCAGCAGTCTCTGTTTCTAAACTATTACATTAGGTCTCCTGGGATCTGGGCATAAATGGATACCTGAAAAGTCTCTTGACTCCACCTGCTGTTCTAAGTGAGTGCAGTTGATAAATTATGGTCTAAATTAACTAAATATATGATATTATATATATATATTTGAGACAACAGTGCTCATTTAAACAGCTAGGGTTGCAGTTTTGTCAGAAATTATGGCATGGATGCACCATTTTCTGCAGATGGTGTGTTATTCAGAATAGTCACAACACATAAATACTTTTTTGAACAAATAACGTTTTCTTCTTAATCTAGAAGATGTTCATGTATAAGTAAACAAAAGCAAATATTCTGTCCATAAATTAGCTGATTATAACTTTCTCCTCCAAAAAAATAAATGAAAACATTAAAGTAGCATTTTTTTTTCTGATAGCAAAGACCTTTAAATGATAAATTCCTGAACCAATATAAAGTCCACCCTGCGACAGACTGGCGACCTGTCCAAGTGGCCAGGATAGGCTCCGGCAGCCCCTTGACCCCGAAAGGGAATAAATGGAAGAAGATGAATGAATGAATTTAAAGTCCATAAGAAACTACCTAGTATTGTATGACTGTGGACTGCAGTTTCTTCAGGAAGCATCACTAACATTCTTTCAGAGCAGCGGTAGATTATCAGAACTCTGAGTTGTGGGCGGGACTGTTAGTGCAGTGTAACCACGCCCCTTCTTTCCCTTTACGCAGATCAGGGAGAGTGTGACCCATCCAGTGTATTTTCTACGTCATAGCTACTCTTTTTCAAATTGTATTATTTGTCTGATCTCTATTAAAAACAATTTAAATAAAGAAATACTCAGAAATTCTATTTTAAGCTTAGTTTTCTTTATCTATGTCCTCCATTCTCAGAAAAATACCACAAGATTAAAAACACCAAAAACACCATTTTCATTTTAGTGGGTCTTTAAAGAAGGAATTATTTCTTTAAACAAAGGGAATAGTTTTGCTGAAATGCTGACATGTTGTGACAGTATTAGACAATATCTATTAAAGCATGAAATCCAAGGCTCCTGCTTGACTTAATCTTGGAGTCATTTCAAGTCTCTTTTAATAAATGAAAGCATTTTCCTGCTTCATTTTCCCTTGTTGAGCGTTTGCAGATGAGAGATCGCTGTCTTGGAATATCAAGGGTTGATTTACCGTTTAATAGATTCGGCGAGGAGGCCTCCTGCTGTCCCGCCACCTGCTCTGCCAACCAAGAGCGGCGTCGCTACGCACACATTTGTGGCTCGTTTACCAGCACTTCAAAACAAAAGCACATCCCTATTAACCAGTCAAACAGAAGCAAAAGCCACTTAAGCACACCGAGCTGTCTGTTCGCACCTTTATTGTGAACAGAATGAAGAAGTGGGACTGGTTCTGGATCTCTGTTTGTCCACCTGTCGCTTCATCTTCTTCAACCTCCTCCAAGTGGGACACTGATGGAGTGAATCTTTTTTGGTTCCTTGTTGAAAAATGAAGCCATTAGTTGCAAAGGGAGAGAAGTGGTGCATCTGAGGCTGGTGGGCAACATTTCCCCTTCTTCTCCACCTTCAGTGCACCATAAAAAGGGTCATCCATCTTGATCAGGAGAGTCCATGCAGCTCTTGTTCCAGGTGCCTTTTAATTCAGCTAAATCAGTCTCATCATTTCAGGAGTAAACCAGGCAGAACTAGAAAAGGAATGAAGACATAACAAAACAAAATCATTTCTTTATCTTGTGAGAGAATCTTTATTTACTTTTTTTTCCCCTTTTATCTGTTTCATCCTAATCTTTAGTGTTTTTAGTGCCATTCATTTAACTCCACCATTCATTGTATGTGAAATATATGCAGTTAACATCTTCACCATTCTTTAGTGGAATTCAGGGTCTAAGAAAAAAGAATTGCTGTCTTCTAATCTGCGCACAGCTACATCAGGGTCACTGATTCATGCAGCAGAAACTGCTGTGAGGGCTTTCTCTGGCCATGCATGTTTGTGCATGCAGCACGCTGATGTGTGCGAATGTTTGCAAAGTGCAGTGCTCAGTTAATGCAAAAAGTCCACAGCCTGTCTCAAGATGTTTGCATCAAACCACAGACACTCACCTTCCAACCCCTGGGATCTTTCTGACATGCTGCTGGGCCAGTTTTCTTTATGCCCACAAGAAATATAATTATATATACATAACATATAATATAACATATATACATTTATATAGACACACATTCTTTCTTTTTTGTTAAAGAACATTGAAAGCATCACTAAACGAAGATATCCTATTAAAAGAGTGTAATTTTTTCAGATCTTCTATCATTTTTATGGTCACTAATAATTATCAGTCTATATTTAGAGTTAATATTTAGTGACTGCAGATTATCTTTTAGGGGTTGTGGAAATAGCTGTGAGCCCAGTAATGTCCAATTTTTTTTTTTTTTTGCAATAGTATTTTCTTTTAAAGTTGTATTTTTTATTTGTTAAATGTCTGACCTAAACCATTTTAAATGTTAATTAAAAACCTAATGTTTTAGATTTTCTGCTTTGTACTCAGTAACATCTTATTTTCTTTTGTCATTTTATTGAATTCTTATCTCTTTTATATATTTTATTGCCTGTTGTAATTTTATGTTGTTGTTTTTTAATGTTTTATGTTTTAATGTTCTTCTTAAATCACTCTATTTTAGTTTTCTGTTTATCTTTCTTTATTATTTTAAGGCACTTTGGTACTGGCCTGAAGGTGTTGTAAAAAGCTATAAAAATAAAGTTTCTTTCATTCAAATCAAGTCAATGCAGATGAAAAAGTAGCTCTGTTTTCGTTTAATGTCCTTTTTGCTAATTATATAAACCACTATTATATTTTGAATACATCGGATTAAGTGGGCTTACTGTAACCACAAATGACAGTAAAGATATACTTCATAAACTTTTGTGTTAGGAGTTTATAGAAAAAACAAAGTATTTATACCTTTTTTCACTACATTGTGTACCATACATGCAGAAAATGCTTAAAAATATTGCTTTCTTGGTTTTAAAAGTGGATTACCATGAAACTATTAACAGAAAAGTGAGAATAATTTTATGTTTTCACCCTCAAATCTAATTTCAGCTGAACTTTCACCTTTATCTGTATCTTTCCAGGCTGAAGTAATCATGTACGATGCAACACGGGTACCATCTCCTAAAGATGGTGCAAATGGGATGGCGCAGCCCGCGCTTCCTGCTGGATCAGAACCAGGAACGGCTGCTGGATCAGGGGGACCAATTTCCAATGCAGCGCTGCAAGTTAAAAGTGTGGAGGGCCAGCCAGGCACAGAGGAGGAAGAGGAGCCTAAAGTGGAACCTGTCCTGGTGAAGAAGCCACACAGAGAGATTCTGGACCATGAGAGGAAGAGGAGAGTTGAGCTGAAATGCATGGAGCTTCAAGAGATGATGGAAGAACAGGGGTAAGTGTGACTGTTGCAAAAGCGCTTTTAAAGACCCACTCCAATCACTTGTAAAAGGGTTCTTAATCATCTTTTAATTATAATTATGCAATTTTAGCCAAAATGAAAAGAAATCTGTGTTGTTTTATAGAAAATAGTTTCTTCAGAGAGGCGGTTCATTAGAGATGGACTGCACAGAGCAACCCCGCCCCCCTACCCCTCGCTATTGCTGAGAGCTCAGAGCAAGGAGCCCAGCAAATTTTCTACATAACAAATAGGCTCATTTCCCAACTGCATTTTTTTTACCTGCTTCTGAGTCACTGTGATTTGAAAAGAGAAATATGTAGAAATTAGTTTGAAGTTATTTTTTTATATGTTCTCCATCATCAGAATAATGCCACAAGAACATGTTAAAAACACCAAAATCACAATTTTTAACAGGAGTGATTCAAGAAAAGAAAGCAATACAATATAATAAAAGCAGAACGAAATAGCAATCAACTAGAATAAAATTGCAATAAAATGGAGACCAGCATTCAGTATTAAAAACCAGTCTTCAATCATTACAGTGAGTCTGTGCATTTATACACTTTTACTATTTTAAGCTTTAAGAGTTTCGAAAACACCTGAATTTTTTGTGTTATGTAAAATATAAACACAACTTAATTTTTGAGGAAGTAGAGAAACTGCCAAAGCTGTCTCAAACAAGAGTGACTGTGTACGTCTTGATGTCAAGTAATTTATTTTTAAAGTCACTGAGTTGCAGCAGCCATTAAAGCTTGAGCAGAAAACCTGACTCCGAAATGTGCACACAAGATCACAGGCAGCCCCAAATATTAAATTCTGAGTCTGTTACCTGCCAAGTCAATTCCATTTTTAACAGTGGGGGGGGAAAGTGATGATGGTTGGGTAAATATAAAGGACAATATTTTTGTGAGGCTTGTTCTAATGGTATCGCCTCTTTCTGCACCATGGAAGGAAAATGTTATGACACTGATCTATCAATTTATTTTCTGGAAATGACTGTGAAGCAAGCTAAAACTTCCAAATATGACAGAATACTGGCATGTGAAGGGGATCAGGATAAGGGGAACTCTTGGCAAAGAGCTTGCTTTGGCCTGGTAAATAACTATGCATTGCATCGCTCTGTGGAGTATCATGTCCTTGTCACTTCCACTTGCACCTGTGGAGAGGTTGTGACCCATTGCATCAGGGGATTCTGCTCTGTAATCCGACAAAGACACACTATGCACTGGTAATTCTTAGCCCATAAAAGCATTTGACAAAAGGGAAAAAGGTGCAGTTTTGTAGATTAGAATTACTTTTTAAAGTAAGAATCTAAGTTTAATAAAACCATAACTGGAAAAAAGGGGATTGTGTTAGCTTTAGTTTAACAGTGGTGCTGCCCTGCTCATTCATTTCTCCTGAAATTAATAAGCATTTAACTAAAGCAGCCCAACAAGCATGACAGCATCCATTTCTCTGTTGGACTGATTACCGTTCACCAACCCTGACTGCTTTTCTGTCAGTCAGAGCGATTTATAGCTCATTTCACAGGTTTATATGCACGATAAGGGTTTGTATTATGTCTTAGTCACAACTGCTCTTAAGGGGGGGGATGCAGGCTGTCTGCAGGCAAAAAATTTGCAAACTTGTACAGGGCTCACAGGTGGCCCACGGTGAATATTAAAGTCGTAGACCACTCAGTGAGCCCGTAGAGCCAAAATGTTTCTTTCTACTGACATTCGACAGGTGGTAGCGAACAATGAAGCAATACGTAAGGGTGGATAAGGTGAGATGCAGGCAAGTGGTATAGATTTTTGTGAACCCCAAACCCTTGCGCACTGTCTGAAACACATGTGTCAAACTCAGGCCCGCGGGCCAAATTTGGCCCACAGTGTAATTATAATTGTCCCGGGAGATCATATAAAATGTGGATTAGAGCTGGCCCGCTGTATATACTGTACCGCTAATAGTATATATCCCACAATGCTTTGCTAGTATGTTGATGAAGACTAAACCGGCAAGTGGTCTCATCTGTTGACAGTCATTGACAGCCATGCTCCAGTCACATCGGACAAATTAACACTCCACAAAAATGGCCAAATGAAAGATGGACAACAGAATCTTTCAGGACAGGTGGGAGGCAGATGATCTGTTCACAAATATAAAGGCCAGACCTGTTTGTCCTGTGTGCGGAGTTGACGTTGCTTTAACGAAAGAATATAACATAAGAAGACACTGAAATGGTTAAACATTACATATCAGATTTTTTGGAAAAAATCCGATTTTTTTGCAAGGCCGTTCACATTTCCAAGTAAATCCGAACTTTTGTGGTCTCCAGTGTGACCGTGACACGACCCAAACGAGACCCGCATGCGCAGAAGCCAGAAGAATACTCAACGGTGAACGACGTCACTCGTTGTTCGCGAAGCCAAGGTTAACAATGGATGTCAACAACAGTGTTGTCAAAAGCGGAGCTCTTTTTGTAATATTAAATTTATTTTCACGAAGGAGCAGCAAAATTACAATCTTCTCCTTTTAAGAAGGCAATGGAGCCGGGATTGTCTGAACCCACTGTAGTGGAATGGGAATGTGTGTGTGTTGGGCCGTGCACCCGCGTGTGTGTGTGTGTGTGCGTAAGAGACAGAAGAGCGCGTGCCGCGATGGAGAATGGGGGGGGGCACTGTGGGGGCGCATTCATGTTGTGTGTTACAGAGGAAGAAGAACGGTAATAAAAGAAGGTTTCCCTAGAATAAATGCTATGGACTCTTTATTAAGCCGTTCTGGAGAATCCTGGAGAATCTAAGGATCAGAACAGGGAGGACAGTGAGGATCGCCTCGGGTTCCCCGCGCTTCTGAGCACGGTCGGAAAGGGGAGAAAGAAAAAAAAGACCTGAAAAATGTCCTGAATAGAGCGATCACCCCAAATATTAATCCAATCGGGACCTCGCTTCCCTTCCACTGACTGATCTCAGCAGCATCATCCACCATGGTTGTTGTTTATGTTCTCGTTCCCGCCTACTTCAACGCAAAATGATGACGTTTGTAGCGTGTCAATGACGTACGGTTCGGAATCAAGTCGCCTGGCCGGTCAGACAGCGGTCGCAATTGAAAAAATCAGATATAAAAACAAAAACAAAAAAAACAAAGATCAGATATATATCGGAATCAGGCCGGCAAACCTAAGGGGCCTGGGTCGCCTTTGAAAAGATCGGATCTGTGTCATTCAGACTGTCATGAAAAGATCGGAATTGGGCCGCATAGGGGCAAAAAAATCGGAATTGTGTCGTTTCAGCCTGCAGTGTGAATGTATCCTAAGTGCCTTGCTAACGGCTAAAGAGTGTCGCATTAGTGCACCATATGACAGCATCACCCGCATGTCGTTAGTGCGTGCAATTTACATTATCCTTACAAATACTTCACGATACATTAACCAAGAATCCTACATTCCATGTTCGTGACGTCCCTTAAGGTCGCTTTATGAGCCCCCCCCCCCCCCCCCGCTTGTCTTAAGATGCAGCCACACCTCCCTAAAACCCTGTCCAACCCTGCCCAAAAATGTACAGCACCCACTGGAAAGGTGCATGTGAAAAATACTGTTGGAATCTGCTCATGAAGCATTTTTGTCAGCACAGTCAGATGTAGCAAGACTATTCTCTTTGAGGTTTTTTTTAAAGTTCTGTTTTCTGATATTCCCTTTCAGACCAGTTCTGTCTTGAAAGACCAAGTCTTGAAAAATCCTGCATATTCAAAGCAGATTTTTCTTTTTTCCACCAGACATAAAAACATTTACTGTGCAAGACATTGTCCTAGAGAGTTAATAATTCAATCCAGTTTAAAGTAAAGACAGAATTATTCAAACTAAAGTCTACAGTCACCCACACTGGGATTTATTGCTGCTGGATTCCATCTACCATTCACACATGCTGTGCTGCTTGCACAAAAACTCAGTCTGACAGAGACCATAATTAATGGCAAGCTTTGTGATCCTATGTTAGTACACAAAGAGTTCACTCAACCACTGATACCCCGTGGCATTTTACTCCCATCACATTTGTCATTCAGAGAAAGCCACCTAATCCTTGAAATATTACAGGAGGGGGCTTTAATTGAATAAAAGTCAAGCTAATTAGGGAAATATTTCTGGTTTGACATGAGACCAAACAGAAGGTGGAGGAAAGAAAAAGGTGCTAAATTAGACTTTTGGTTCACTAATTCTCTGGTTTGTTCTGATTTCCCCAAGCATGACTGCTCTGGTCAGGGAGTTGAACCTCATTAGGACCGCCTGGTAATAGTGGAGCTGCTGCAGAAAGATGTTGGGGTAAAGATGGAGGGAATGGTGGAAGGGTGGATGCTTTGCCCATCTGTCAAGATTGACCCCTTTCTTGGCCGAAAGCAGGTTTTTCCATGGTGAGAGGACCGCAAAAAGAAAAGAAAAAGATGATGTGGGATGGAAGAGGGAAGTGGCACGTAACCACTTGGGTTGTGATAAGGCAAAAAGGGCGGACTTTGTTGCTGACCAGATCTACGCACTCCTAGCTAAGACATGAAGGCTTGCAGCTTCTCAGTCAAGCATTAAGCTTCTGGACAGGCTCGGCCCATCTTGTTAAGCTATGATACAAGGATCTTATTGGCAGTTTGACTCGGCACAGCAGCCCTCCTGCTTTAGTTTCCTGCGTGTCCTTTTACATGAGAGTGCCTGTGAAGGATTAAGAGACAGCATGTGATAAAAGCAATTTACAGAGGTTGCTGCAGCGGTTTGAAGGTAGCAAACCCAGCCTCTAACATCAGCCCCGAGCTGGTCCTGAGTAGGAAGTGCAGGCTTAAGCGTGGGGAAATGTCGAAGGCTGTTGGCCTTTCCGCACACACAGCTGAGCACACACACTCCCATTCCCCAGTTCAGCTGCACTTCTCTCCTGTGAGAAGACCATGATAAATGGTCCATCTGAGTGATCGCCTCACCACAGGAGCCAATTAAAGCGGCTCGCCGTTTTAAGCAGCCTGTTCACTTAGCAATCCAAAGACTGGCAGCCTTTTTCGATGGTTTGTGCAGCAAGCGTGCCACTGCTTCAGGGGTTGTGGCCATTTTAAGCTTCTGAGATGAGCTGGAGGCTTGATACATCAAAGGGTTTATGCATGATGTTTGCCTGAGGAGCATGTTGTCCTGTCCATGTGAATAACTCTGAAATGGGATAGTAAAGAACTGAAGCAAAACCATTCTGTCCTGTCTGCCAACAAAACATGTCTTTATTGTTTAAATACAGTCTACCTGCTTTGAAGCAGCTTTAGGGGATGAAAACATCCATCAGTGACTGGTTTCTGACTCTCATCATGCTGTCGTCTAGACTCTTTCAGGGTATTTTTATATTGTGTGCCATAATGTGAGCAATTTGATCCTCTGTGGCATATGAGGCCTTTTTCAAGCTCTTTAATGGGCTTTCTTCCTTGCTTTTTATTGCATTCCGGTGGAGTCTCCCTCAGATAAATTAGCATTCATGCACATTCAAATTTTTCTCAAAAGGGAACTGAATCCAATTATTTTCCTAAAAAAAGAAAAACTTATTTCCAAACGTAGACATCCATGCTAGTGTAATTTCCTTTTTTGATAAAAAAAAAAAAACCAGAAAGGATGCATAATAATGCAGGTTTTAATGAAAACAGAAGTAAAAAATAACCATCTGGCAGACAAACATAACTCAGAATATTGCTGTACTAAGCTAAACTCTGCCTGTAGTATTGATTCAGTAATGTAGGTCGAAACACTTCTTACTAGAAAGAACTGTAACATGAGAAGCTTGGATCTTATTAAGAGAGCATATCTGAGTATTTAAACTATAACTTGTCTCTACACTGGAAAAATATCCTTTTCAAAACAAGTTGAAAAAGTGTAGAATAAAATTTATTTTTACCTTGTTTTAAGTGAAAAAATCGGCCAATGAACCAGTAGAATTTATCTTTGTAAGATTTCTTAAAACAAGTTGTTATTTCTTGCCATTTTAGGACAAAATTAATTGTGAAAACATTAGCACTTACAGTTATATAAATTATTCTAGTAATGCGCTGTGTTGTGTTCTGCATCCTGATTGGCTGTAGGCCTTGTCAATTAATCATCTCCATGCTGAATCTCCAGAATACGTTCAGCTTGACAAATTTACACAAAACTTTGTGAGCAAATCTATGTTTTCATTCTGTAATACAGACTGATTTTTCTATGAAGGTTTGAACTTTAAGAGTTTAAACAAAAGAGAAAAGTGTGAAAATGTTTATGTCTGTCGCAGAAAAGTGGATAATGTGTGTAGTGATGAATTTTAGTCCTATATAATATTTGTAATCTTACTTCACAGATTTCCCTTATTCCGGGTAATTTAATAAACGAGGAAACACTGTAAATATGTTTATGAAAAAAACCACTCACCATTCACAGATAAAACTTGCAAAGTTAAAAAACTAAGTTCCCATGGAGATGTAGCCCAGACAAAAATTCTTTCAGAATCAAATGACTCAACAAGATATTCTAAATTTATTGTCTTAAAGCATGTCCCTACATTTAACTGAATAGTTACTAATAAGTTAGTTTTGTCTTATATTATGTGTAATAAGATATTTAAAGTAGAAACTAGATTAAAACAATATAGTACTTGATGAGATTTTGTGTTTTTGCATTGTAAGCATTAGCATGTGTTATTGTAGCATCACAATAACACCCAAACTTGTTTGCAACTCGTAAAAAAAAACAGACTGACATTTTGACAGAGCGTAGTGTCCCTTTAAAAATTACTTGGACGTCAGTAAGCACAACTAGAATAAAAAAAAATATATATATATATACATATATATATATATATATGTATGTATGTATGTATGTATGTATGTATGTATGTATGTATGTATGTATATATATATATATATATATATATATATATAGTGTAAGGCGCTCAGGATTATAAGGTGCTCTGTTGTTTTTATTTTTAAATAAGGCTTTTAAGTGTACCTTATAGTGCAGAATATACAACATATTAATGCTCTAATTGGAGATCTCAAAGAGAACAAAAGAAAACTTTTAATTTTAAATTTGTTTGAATTAGGAGACTTTTCTTTTTTCCAGGCTGTTATGCCTGACCTTTCTTGTAACTGTCGTCTAACCTTTATTTGAATGTTAAGGGAATTGACTAAACATTTATTTCACTATAATTTAAATCCTTTTTTAGTTTTCACCGCCAACCAGAAATCACCGGACTGCTGCCTGCATAGACTCATGGGTATGCAGCACTGCCAAGGGACAAGTTGCAGAGAAAAGCTCTTCAGACATGAAACGTGGAAACATCACTGGCAAATTGAGTGAGCTCCGGCTGGCTCCACACATTGGCTCTCCTTGAATCAATGCCTATTACCATAAGGATGGTCTTGAGGCCAACTATTCATTTTCCTGGATTGTGATTTAATGGGGGGAAACCGTGGGTGCTAGGTACTGTCTAATTACTCTAATCAAGTTCTTTAATGGTGGTGATTTTTCATGGCTGCAGTGTCATGGAGGACTTCGCTCAGATGGATGTCATCTGTTTCTTTCTGTCCAATTCTCTGGGACATACACTGATCCAGGCAATGTGCTTGGGCTCAGCGGATTTCATTTGATCCCACTTTAATAACTTTGGCCTCTTTACAGTCCCTTGTAGCCATAAATAGTCACACTTGAAGGGATTCTTTTTAGCTCTACTTTCTAATCAAACCCTCTTCTTCATCCCGTCTGGATTGTGATGATGCGATGATGATAAAGACAGATATTTTTTTTATGTTCCTTATGGTCTATGGCACACGTCCAACATGAAGCCATTTACACAGTGATTCAGAGCTCACCATGAATTTTTGCTTAACATCTGTCCACTAAAATGCGCCATAGAGGTTTGGCAGTTACTGCTTGTACCAAGGGTGTGTCCTGGCACTCAGTCCACACAAACCTGGCTGAATGAAACAAGCAATCCAGAAGGATGAGGTTTTTACCTATGCTCATCTGTGAGGATACTGCTGGCTGATCTATGAAGTTCCATCTCTTCTAAACAAACACTCTCTGATTTGATCATTCTTCATGCTCTGACGCAATTCTGCATCCTAACATTTATGTTTTTCACTAGCCTCGCAATGTTGTTCATGCATTTCTCCCCTGTAGTACTCCTAGCTCCTCCTCCACCAAAGCCAACCTTAGGGACCATTTCAACCTTGGGTTATTGCTCACCTCACTTTCTCCATCACCACTGACAACCATCATTTCTGTTTAGGGTGAGCCGACATTCATTAGTAAACAGGACCATTGCTGCATTGTCCAGATCACATGGTCTTGTGTCCACTGCAAACGTTCACGGTGGTGTCTTGGTGTCAGTGGAGTCACCTTCAAAGGTTTTCTGGCATTTAAGTCAAAGCGGTGGAGTCAGTTGTGAATGGTTTATCTGGAAACTCTAGTACCCCTGACATCTGGTAAATGGGCCGGCAAGTGTCTGAGGTCAGAGGTCCTTAGGTTCTGGTCATGGTTGTGGTCTGTCACTGGCTGAGCTCCACTCCTGGGTCTGTCAAAACCTCTGCCAGTAGTTCTGCGTCTTGATGCAAGTTTGCTGATGACACTTAGTCACCTGCAACCCCTGACTGTCTACTTCCTACCCGAAAGCGCTATGACCAGGTGGTGGTGATGTTGTGTTTATGGCTGTTTGAGCTAAATGATGACCTTGGAATGACTTACTGACAAAACCAGATCTTATATCAACAGAATGTTGAAACTGATGTCCCATTGAAAAGATTTTTCTTTTAAAAATTTCTTGGTTTTGACTCCAATAACTCAGACACACTGAACACAAGATCATTATGTGGAAAACACAAAATAAGGCGTGTCTATAACCACAATACTATTACCCCCCTAACCCAAAA
This sequence comes from Oryzias curvinotus, assembly GCA_023969325.1. NCBI lineage: Eukaryota > Metazoa > Chordata > Actinopteri > Beloniformes > Adrianichthyidae > Oryzias > Oryzias curvinotus. Next base: position 9,590,828 of record CM043719.1, on the reverse strand, counting down.
ATCTTTAAAGTGAAACAAATACTGTGATGGTAAATGGTAAATGGCGTATACTTATATAGTGCTTTTCTAACTACAAGCCCAAAGCGCTTTACAGTCACAGACCCATACACCCAGTCACACACACATTCACACACACATTCACACACTGATGGCGGCTCCGCTGCCGAACGCTGTGTAGGTGACATTCACTGTGTTTTTCACGATATCCCTAACTTATTGTGAGGACTGTAGTTTAACTGAAAATAGGAAAAAAGCTAGAGTTTTAAAAGCAAGATCTAGATATAATGTCAAAGTGATAGCATCCCTATTGAGTGTGTGACATGGAGAAACTCTTTGAGGCGTGGTGTCTGTTTAGCCAGTGCACTTCAGTGTTGCACTCTACCTCCATCATCAGCAGGCAGCTGAGAGGACACGATAGTTGTATGGTGATGGCTCCTGCTCCGCGTGAATGAAAAGCAATGAATATAAAGCAAGCACTTGAGCCCTCCATTGTGCTTAGTTGACAGGTGCTGGCTGGAAAGATTGTCATGCACCAAGACCAGGCGCTGCTGTCACACCAGCTGGCTTCCTCTCTGTGGGTCCCTCTCCCAGCTTTCTCTGTTTACCACAACACCTAATCTCATTCTCCTCACCGCCAATGTGCTGATAGCTACTGACTCAGAAAGCTTGGTATTGGGTGATGTCGTTAATCACAGAAAAAGCAAACTCCTCTCAGATTAACGCTGTCTCCGTGCTGATATGAGCTGCCTGTTTAGTTTATGGAATTAATCTTGCTGTAACCTGCAGTCATGGAGAAGGAAAGAGAATCCAATTAGTTTGTGGAACTCATGTTCTGGACTACTTTTTAAAAAGTTTCAAATAGGAAATAGTCTGTCATGTGTAACAAAGGCACTCATTTCTATCGTGTACACGGTCTTTGGGTATCCTCATGTTGAAAGTTGTTCAGGCTTGTTTCCGTCAGACTATGGAGTGAAGAGCGCTTGGTTGCAGAATGAAAAAATGCCTTACCGGCCTGGAAGTGGCTTGTGATAACAGATGTAGTGACAGTTTTTTCTGATAAATTCAGCTCATGGCATTAACCCATGATGTTATGACACTCTAAGACTTCACTCTTCTGTTAGAAAAGCCTTTGTGAGGCTCAATTTATTTAGAGTGTTTCCACCTGGTGTCATCCTTTCAAAAGATGGCCATGACACTCACCCATATAACTAGCAATTGCAACTTTGACTTCTGGGTTGCAGAAGTCCAAATAGTAAAAAAATTGTCCAGTTTTAGATTGCCACATTTGATGAATATCATCTATGGCTTAATCATTGTTAAAGCCTTAGTCATAACTGCCCCTACAGGTGAATCTGGGTTGTCTGCAGTCGAAAGATGAGTAAACTTTTACAGAGCACACAGGTGGCGTGCAGGAAATAGTAGGGTGATAGACTGCTCGTTGAACTCAGAGAGAGAAAATGTTTATGCACATTTTTTTTTCTATGGGCATGCTGCATGCAACAGTACAAAGCAATCATAGGGGTAAGTAACGGTAAAGTAGGTGTCGTGCAGAATTTTCCTTTTCTTAACTCCCCCAAATCCTGCACACTGCGCAAAGGGGCCCTAAGTGGTGTTCAAGTAATACGTTTGCGCTCCTGACTGTAGAAATTAAAGTTAAAGAAAGTATTTTTGGGGGTAAAGTGAAATTTGTGTTGACATTCTACAGTGTTCTACAAGCACTTGTGTATCACACGCACATCCCATGCATGCGGCATTTGGTCATTAAGTAGTCAGTACTGAGGGCTAAAATTGGGTTGGCGAAGGACCCAAACGCAGAGACGGAAGGCAGGCTGTTCCAAAAACAAGGGGTTTAATGAGATACAAAAAGTGCTGCCATACAGGGAAACTAGAAAACCAACTGACGGGGTACACAGAGAGACAGGTAAGCAGACAGTATGGACCAGCAACAGTGGAAGGCAGTGACAAGACATATGTGCTGACAGGACTGACGAGACACAGGTGCAAACGATCAGGGGAGATTGGGACAAGGGAAGTCAAACTCAAACTAAGACAGACAGGAAGAAACCTTCAAAATAAAGCAGGAAGCAGAATTATAGGAAAACAGAACCCAAACCACAATAAGAGTATGGCATAAGGCCGTATGTGATAGGGGTTGTTCAACCTACATTATCCTTTCAAATACTTCACGATAGGGCTGGGAATCACTGGGTACCTCACAATACGATACAATTTGCGGTACATTGCTCACGATAACGATACTATCACGATATGGCGATAATGTGATAATCAATATATCTCGTGTCTAACAGTGGTACGTTCCATTTTCGTGATGTCCCTCAAAGTGGCCTCAAGGGAACTATAAGACACACCTATGCTCCTCTTAAGATGCAATTTCTCCTGTCTATGACCCTCCTCGCCTCCAGAAATTCTGCACACAAACAGGTAAACCCACTGTTTGTGTGCAGGTGACTAAGGCTTAAATCACTGTGAATAGATAAAGGATGAAACAAAGAAAAGAACAAGACATTTAATTCTTACTTCCTAAATCATTAACTGAATATTGTTAGAACAGATTTAACCTTTTTTTCAGGTGATTTATATTTTTATTTAATTGCACGTAACCCTTCTGTACTCATGTAGTAAATAAGTGGGCTCTGGGTTCTTCGTCTCTTATCAGGTTCACTTTAAGGTTAGGTAATATTTCTTTGGATAGATGGCACAATATTAAAAAGTAAGCATGTACTCTACTGTGAGTATGAATACAAAATAATAAATAAAGTTATAATATGAACATTAACACTCCTTTAATAAAGGATAAAGGAACATAAAATAAAGGAATAATATTTTGTTGATTTTTATAAAATAAAATAAAATACAGACTCTTGCTGCACAACTAAAGATCGCGCACTCGCAGTGTAGTCAAAATTCTCAGTCTCAATATAACTCAGTAAAAGAGTTCTTAACATATACTAAAGCCGGCAAACCCTTATCAAACTATGTTGTAGGCCCGAATCACTGCTTGTGTTCGTAGAGACCAAAAGCTCCAAAGTCATTTTGGTGGAACACTAAATCAAATGTAAACAAGGTACCTTGTGCACTTGAGTATTAATACCAACGAACTTTATTGTCTCCTCGCTGCCCTTCTGTCCTGGAATGGCACGCGCCGACTCACAGCTCCGACTCCACTTTGAACTACGTGCGTTTTCCACACCCAGTCACAAACTCCTTGTCCTTGTCTCCCACGTTGCCAGAGGTCCTCTGACTTTTCTGGTAGGCTCAGAGTGCTATCTAGATCTGGTCTGTTGTTCTCCAGTCCGAGAATGGTCCTCTATAAACTTCGATATCCAGCCGATCAAGTGGACAGCAACTACAGTCTTCTCCTAAACCTTTTAGCATCTGCTAATTAGAAGACTAAAGTAACAGTGAACAACAGTCACAAGTCCCGACCAGCAACTTACTGAAAATCTACTAAAATCTTCAGCACTCATTCATTAAATGGACCATCTTGTGGATAAACCACAGCACAAACTCTTATTCTCATATTCTCATATTAATAGAAGCGGACGCATTTGGTAGCTGTTTGCTCCTTCTACTCCTCCAGCCAAAACCGGAACTTAACTATCTTCGCTCTCGCACTACTTTTTTTCTCCTCCCCTCCATCTGAAAATACTCCTCACACACGCAACATAATGTCAATTAAATACAAATACATACAAACACTGTTAAAACAATTCAATTTACGTTTCAATCATAAACCTTTCTAATGAACAATAAATTAGTTTTAATAAAGAAAAAATAAGTTAATTGTAACAAAAAAAAGACTAAATGAATTTACCGGTTTTAACCTATTTATTTAATTATTATCTAGTCTGTTTGTTTTAATGCATTCTATATGTCATGTCATTTTTAATTTATCATATTTATCCTGTCTTCATGGAGATCAAGATGAAGGGTTGTTAGGCTTATGTTATTTTTTACTATGTTTTATAAGAATGCTTTTATTTCAACTGCTAACTTAAATCTGATTAGATTAACTCTAGCCATGTGACCATAAAAATAAAACACTCATTTGGTGGGATTTTGAGCTTCATATTTTTTAAAGAACAAGAAAAATAAGAGCAACTTAAGATAATTATGAGCAGTGATTAACAATTAAACAGAGAATTAACATTATTACAGTAAAAATCCTGTTGGATCTTTAATAATAATGTTGTTAGACTCAGTTGCAAGGATTTTGCCTACGGTTGGTGGGTTTGCAGGTTAGGGTGGATGCCTGTTCATGTTGCATGCATGATGGTAAAACATTTAAAGATTGAAAGATTGTACCGTCCTTCAAAAAGTTGTTAGGATTTTTAAATTGGAAGTATTTAACATACAGGGAAGATTCCGAAACTTCTAATAAATTATCAAACGCTGAATGAGCAAATAGAGTGAAGATGTTCATTTACAATACCAATGTAACACTGATGCCTGGCTCCTGGTTATCTTTTTGCTGTGTTCATTTTCCTCCTTCCACTCCAGCTCTTCCAGCTACGTTTCTGTACCTCTATAGCTTGTTACAGCTCATTGCCTCAGCCCATGCAGACATGGTTTTCAGATGGTCCCTTCTCAGTGCAGTCCATGGAAAATCGAACACGTTTGCAGATCTGTCCTTTGAGAATCCGCTGAAATTGTTTGGATAGATCGGTTTAAAGTGTCCCAATCTTTCTTGCGGAGCTGTCTTCACTCTTGCTCCTGCAGCCTGTGATTCCTGCCTCTTGTATTATTCACAAACTGTGAGGATGTAGCCTACAGCTGAACACAGGGAACATATTACCAGCTTTTATTTATATCTTCATGCTTTGTACTGCAAAGACTGAAGTGAAATTGAGGCGTTTTATTTTCACTAAGACCTTTCTAAAACAAAACAAATCCCTTGTGTGTGCCGTTGTAGAGGGTGTGAACTGCTGTTGTGTGTGTGGGCTTTGCGCGGCTCTGTCCATCAGCTTGTTGAGAGCTCTTCAGGCTTGTTACCTTCAGCTTAGCAGGTGAAGAGTGCTTCCTTGCAGAATGAAAAATGACATGCTTTGCAACCGTGCAGAGTGCTGAAGGTGACAGTGTCATTGTAATATACATCATAGGACTGGCTGCATTTTTAGTGAGGACAAGAGTAAGACTGTCATTTTTGCTTTGACTGTGATGATGGAGGGCAGTTCTGCCTTCATTCATCCCTTTTTTTTAAAAATACACTTTATTAACAAATATTGCACATACAAAGTTCCAATCACAAAACCTCACACTGTGTGCAAAATACAATTTTCACGTTTGCCAGGAGAATGAACAAAAAACAAAAAAAAACCTAATAATAACAATGTAAAACAGGTTATGCAAAAATAAAACAAAAATAATAAAGGCAAAGGAATCTGTTAAAGCTTCAAAAGAGACCATGTTTCAACAGTTCTGACAGCTTTTTTGTTAGTGGAATATTTTATGCTGTTCACATACAGTACCATTTCCTTCTTAAAAACATAAAACACTGTTTTTTTGTTAGCATATTTACATTTGTGAATAAAGTACTTAGCCATAATTATAAGTAAATTAACTACATATATTTTCTCTGTATTAAGTCTTCCTTGTGTAAAATATCCAAAAACAATATGATCGTAAAATAAACTATAATCTTCATATAGATGAATTCCTATAAAATGTATCAAATCTTTCCAAAATAGTTGAGCAAAGGAGCAATATCAAAAAAGATGAGGCACAGTTTCTGGTTATAAATGACAAAATGAACAGTTTATGTCCAGGTCTTTTTTTAAACTTAGTAAAGAAATGTTTCAATGGATAAAATTTATGAAGAATTTTGAAAGAAATTTCTCTCATTTTATTGGTGATGAAATACTTTTGGGGCAGGGACCAAACCTTTTCCCACTGAATTCTACATCCAAAGCTATTCCAGTATGAGATAACATACGGTTTTGTGGCAATCTCATTTTGAAACAGAGAACGAATACTTTGATTAGCTGAAAAACAAATCTTTCCACACCACAATTCTGTTAATTTGGCCTTCATTCATCCCTGGTTTACAAATACGGGCAGTCCCTCCATTTTCTCAGTGAAAGCTGCTGTTCAAGTCAAATTTTTGACTAGTTTCTTTTTTACACCTCTATGTTTGTCTTCTTAGGTACACAGAGGAGGAGATTCAACAGAAAGTCAGCACATTCAGACAAATGCTGATGGACAAAGAAGGCGTGATCACCAGAGACGGGTCCCACACTCAGCCAGTGTAAGTGTCTTCTCATCTGCTTCATTCAATAAATCTTCTTTTAACTACTGTGTTCTTTATGTCAGTGTTTTTCAACCAGTGTGCCGCGGCACACTAGTGTGCCATGGGAGATGGTCAAGTGTGCCGTGGGAAATTGCCCTCACTAACTGATCTAAAACCATTTCCCATCTCCAGGAAATCAGCTCTGTGTTCATCCAAACAGGCCCTGATAAAACACTGAGTAGTTAGGAATATAAAAGATCATAAAATTCTTTTTCTTTGTGTTTATTTGATTCTATTAAAGACATTTTGATAAGAATAACGATTTAGCGATTTAGCTACAACTAAAGCTGTTTGCGGAAAAGTCCCGCCCCTTTAACTGTCTCTGCCCATCATTCTTGAAGGCTTAATCACATGTCATCAGTCTGACCAATCAGAAGTGGTTAAAGTCTCAACTTCCTTGATCCATTTTAGCTCAAAAAGTCGCTCAGTTCTAACAAAAATACCAGCTAAAGCTCGTCTTTAGCGGTGTAGCTTTCCACAGAATCCGGTATCAGACCGTGGAAAAAGTGAACAAAACAACGAAGCTCAGAGACGCTAGTCTTTCTGCCTTTTTGGGTCAGATTTCACACTACATCTCCCATGATGCATTGCCTTAAAGGGACAGCATCTCAGCATACAATGAGCCGTCCTTGTTATACATCTTGAAACCACAAAGAACACACATCAAACAGATTTTTAATCTTCTAACTTAAGTTTTATTTCATCTTTTAGAAAAAAAAACGCTGCAACTTCCGTCTTTTACAGGCACAATTATCACGAAAAACGCACGTGAGATGGGGGGGGGGGCTGTCGATCAATACAGACTGAGTTTTTGCTTTTTTTTTTAATTTTTGGATGCTGGTGTGCCGCGGGATTATTGTCAAGGTTAAAGTGTGCCGTGGCTCAAAAAAGGTTGAAAGACACTGCTTTATGTGATACAAGCCCAGGAAGCCCAAAAAATATAGGACTTTTTTTATATATACACACAAAATTAAATTGAATCACTTTACAATACTTGATGTACAGCAGGACTACAAATATTTAAAAATAAAAATTTCACACTTTCACCTGCACTTTAAATGTATTATCTTTTTCATGCCTGAAAGTATATGTAAGGGATTAACAACATAGTCAAAAAACGTTAAAATCTCTGATCATTACGATTATGAAGTTTTAGGGTTAAAATGTTACCAAATTCATGTCTCTAGCTGCTAACTAAAAATTCTGTTTTTGTTGTTTTTCACATGTTCTTGTGGCATTTTACCTATGATGGGGGACATATATATTGATTATTAAAATTTTGGTTTAAATTGCATTCATGATTCATGATTCATTATTTATTTATTCAAATCTTTGTGAATTAGGAGTAGCAGAAAAAAATCTGGTTTGAAAATAATTCTATTTATGACGAGCTGCTCTGCTCCATTCTAATTCATCCACTTGCAGACAAATAGATCCATGTATGTCCATGTACGATAGCTCCAATATTGTGCCCCATTTTTTTTTGCACCAGCAATTTTATGCTGGGGGTGTGAGGGGCTGTAAGCTAGCGGGAACATTTTCTAGAATCATTTTTTAATGAACTACTGCTGAATATATGTCCTAGAAAACAGCTGTTTTCATTTTGGGAAGGTTTTTTTTTCATACTACAAACTAGTGGTCATTTAATATAATTAACTTAGATCTACATTTAATCGTATTTAATCATATATTAATACAAATAATATATTAAACTATATATTAATATAATTAAAAGGCCACCAGGAATGCTTTTACAGCAGATCACAGATTGGAATGGAAGTTTAATGATATGAATGATTTTTAGTGAAAGATCTGGACTGTAAGCAGACAAGTCCACCATCCTTACTCTTTTAGAAAGGGGCTTTGCCTTAAAGATGTCTGCAGTCTGTGCTTTTACAGTACAACACCTTCCTTGATGTTGACCTTGTCTAGTAGAAGATATTTATTGCTTTAAAATTTGTACATTTATTCAGTATTTGGAAATCTTTTGAAAACATGTAAGCTTTTCATATGTGCATATACTGTACACATGCACCCTTATATCCTCAGAGATGCTGGGTTTTGAACTGAATGCTCAAAAAACAGGCTAGAATATTGGGACTCATCGGATTTTATAGAACACTTTCTCACTTTGAAATTGCCAATTCTGAATGAGTCTTGGTCCACAGGACACGACAGGGCTTCTGGACCATGCTCAAACATGTATTCCTTTATGCATGATAAAGCCTGACTTGGAATCTGCAGATGGCACTGCAGATGAAGTCAGGCAATGTGGAAGGGAAATATGTCAAAAGGCTTTTCAATTTGATGCAGAAGAAAATTATTGTAAAAGTAGTCCAAAAATCTGTATTCCACTTTTTTTCTCAGGCTGGAAAGCCTCTTTCCTCTGAGAGGCCCTTCCTCTCTCAGACATACCTTTTTTAGGCAATCATATTACAGAACGGATGGGTCAATAATCTTCATTAATTCATAGATGTTCTCCCAGCTGCACCTATTTCAATTGCTTGTTTTTTTGGGACGGTTTTCACCCCTGCTCACTCTTTCCTCAGATCTATAACAGGCTTTACATTTAAAATGAACTCATTTAGTGGATACAAATCTCTTATTCAAACATTTGTTAGAAGTAGTGTGTGACATTCCAGCCTGCTTTAGCTCATGTGCATCATCATAAGCACTTTTGGATTTATTCTATTTTCTTCTTTGTATATATGTATTTTCTTCTAAATGTGGAACCATGAATCAGTCAAAAGTACTTCAGAAATATTGTTATTGTTGTACTCACAATGCAACATTTAAATTTTACACAAAAACCATTCCGCTGCTTTGGTGTTTCCAAACCTTTATGATGCCCTGATTAATTAATTACAAACATAATCATAGTTGTTTCAGGACAAATTCATCCAGATAATATAGCTGTTAGTATTTAATCTAAAGTGATATTAGTACAGGGCTTAAAAGCAAGACTTTATGGGTTGTCTTTCAAAAAAAACGGTGACATTTTGAAGCCAACGAGGCTAAGGTTGGCACAGGAATTGTCATTTAGTGTCTCCCTTGACGTCTGGGAACGTCTGGCTGAGCCCTCCGTTAGGGAAGTCTTTAACTCCCACATCCGGGAGAACTTCAAACAGGTACCGAGGGAGGTTGGGGACATTGAGTCCGAGTGGACCATGTTTTCCACCTCCATTGTCTCTGCTGCTGCTCGGAGCTGTGGTCGCAAGGTCTCTGGTGCCTGTCGCGGCGGTAACCCCCGAACCCGGTGGTGGACACCGGAAGTAAGGGATGCCGTCAAGCTGAAGAAGGAGTCCTACCAGGCCTGGCTGGCCTGCGGGACTCCGGAGGCAGCTGACAGGTACCGGCAGTCCAAGCGAGCTGCGGCCCGGACTGTTGCGGAGGCGAAAACTCGGTCCTGGGAGGAGTTCGGTGAGGCCATGGAGAAGGACTATCGGTTGGCCTCGAAGAAATTCTGGCAAACCATCCGGCGACTCAGGAGGGGAAAGCAGTTCTCCACAGGCACCGTTTTCAGTGCAGGTGGGGAGCTGTTGACTTCAACTGGGGACATTGTCGGGCGGTGGAAGGAGTACTTCGAGGATCTCCTCAATCCCGCTGACACGCCTTCTTTTGAAGAAGCGGAGAATGAGGACTTTGGGGTGGGGCTGTCTATTACCCGGGCTGAAGTCACTGAGGTAGTCAACGAGCTCCTCGGTGGCAAGGCCCCGGGGGTGGATGAAGTCCGCCCTGAGCACCTCAAGTCTCTGGATGCTGTGGGAGTGTCTTGGCTGACACGTCTCTGCAGCATCGCGTGGCAGTCGGGGACCGTACCACTGGACTGGCAGACAGGGGTGGTGGTTCCCCTCTTTAAGAAGGGGGACCGGAGGGTGTGTTCCAACCATAGGGGAATTACACTCCTCAGCCTCCCTGGGAAAGTCTATGCCAGGGTACTGGAGAGGAGAGTCCGTCCGATAGTCGAACCTCGGATTCAGGAACAACAGTGCGGTTTCCGTCCTGGTCGTGGAACAGTGGACCAGCTCTACACCCTATCTAGGGTGCTGGAGGGTTTGTGGGAGTTCGCTCATCCAGTCCATATGTGTTTTGTGGATTTGGAGAAGGCGTTCGACCGCGTCCCCCGTGGCATCCTGTGGGGGGTGCTCTGGGAGTATGGGGTCCGGGGAGCCTTACTGAGGGCTGTCCGGTCTCTGTATGACCGGAGTAGGAGCTTGGTCCGCATAGCCGGCAGTAAGTCAGACCTGTTCCCGGTCCACGTTGGACTCCGGCAGGGCTGCCCTTTATCACCGGTTCTGTTCATAGTTTTTATGGACAGAATTTCTAGGCGCAGCCAGGGGCCGGAAGGGATCTGGTTTGGGGACCACAGGATTTCCTCTCTGCTTTTTGCAGATGATGTTGTCCTGTTGGCTTCATCGAACCGGGACCTCCAGCGTGCATTGGGGCGGTTTGCGGCCGAGTGTGAAGCGGCTGGGATGAGGGTCAGCACCGCTAAATCTGAGGCCATGGTCCTTGACCGGAGAAAGGTAGTCTGCCATCTCTCGGTGGGTGGAGTGTCCTTGCCCCAGGTGGAGGAGTTTAAATATCTTGGGGTCTTGTTCACGAGTGAGGGAAGATCGGAGCGTGAGATGGACAGGCGGATCGGAGCGGCGTCCGTAGTTATGCGGTCGCTCTATCGGTCCGTCGTGGTGAAGAGAGAGCTGAGCCGAAAAGCAAAGCTCTCAATTTACCGGTCGATCTACGTTCCAGTACTCACCTATGGTCATGAGCTATGGGTCATGACCGAAAGAACGAGGTCCCGAATACAAGCGGCTGAAATGAGCTTCCTCCGCAGGGTGGCTGGGCGCTCCCTTAGAGATAGGGTGAGAAGCTCGGTCACCCGCGGAGAGCTCGGAGTAGAACCGCTTCTCCTCCACATCGAAAGGAGCCAGTTGAGGTGGCTCGGGCATCTAGTCCGGATGCCTCCTGGACGCCTCCCTGGAGAGGTGTTCCGGGCATGTCCCACTGGGCGGAGGCCCCGGGGAAGACCCAGGACACGCTGGAGAGACTACGTCTCTCGGCTGGCCTGGGAACGTCTCGGAGTCCCCCCAGAGGAGCTGGAGGAAGTGGCTGGGGTGAGGGAAGTCTGGGCATCTCTGCTCAGTCTGCTGCCCCCGCGACCCGGTCCCGGATAAGCGGAGGAAGATGGATGGATGGATGGATGGTCTCCCTTGACCCTTACGCTGGAAGAGATGGAGAGAGTGCGGCATCTGGTTCGGGGAATTGTAGAGACGCAGAATCACACCAGATAAGGCCACAACCTCAGCTCTAAAAGTCATAAGACATGGAAACAGCAGGTTATAGACATGGCAGTTTCTGACTCAAGCCATCACTCTGAAAGTGTTATTGAGAGAGGTGATGCGATGGTGGCGTCTTGACCTGCTATCTGTGAACTTCCGAATGATAATGAAGTTGATGCTTCCTGTCTGTCAGACATGGTTAGTGATTCTCTCTCTTCTGCAGCTCATCCAGTGTCTGACATTTAGCTAGAACACGATGAAATGAGGAGGATGGCTGTTACACCGGATGATATGTACAGTGGGATGAATACATTAACATTTACGGTCCGAAGCATCCTTTTTTTTTCTTTCCATTGACACGTCTGAGTCAGATCTGTTTGGTATTTAAAGGTTTGCTTTATTTTTGCTCATAAGCTTTGTAGAAAAGTGAAGATGCTTGCATTTTTGAACCGGCAAAGCTCAAACACAACCTATAAAGTGACTTCTGATTTATACAAGGGCTATGGCAGCTGCTGGTGACTGTCATAAAGCTTCACTCAGTCATGCTTCACTGAGCAAGATTTGTAATGCACTCACACTTATGTTGGCTTTATTTGGGTAAATTCTCTTTAAACATGCTTTTCTTCATTTGGTACCCTCTCTTTAGTTTATGACCTGCTGGATTCATTTTAGTTCCCTCAACCAGATTTCCTTTACAGTTTGTCATTCATGAAGAAATAACCAACTAAACTGGGATTGTTATAGGACAGTGCTCAGACATGATTTTTAGGAAACATCCATGTTCCGCTTTATTAACCTGATCCACAGCAGTCCAGGGCTACAAGGATTGTTTTTGCTATTCCTCTTCCTTACTGAGCCAAAATTTCTTCACTTACCAAAAGTTGCATGCTATGACGGAGTTTTAGGGCGGCCAAAAAAATAAATAAATAAAGTTAAACTACGGGCTGCACGGTGGCGCAGTGGCTCTTGCCTCACAGCAAGAAGGCCCCCGGTTCAAGTCCCAGCTGGGGATCATAAAAAACAACATGAATGGGGGGTCTTTCTGTGTGGAGTTTGCATGTTCTCCCCGTGCATGCGGGGGTTCTCTCCGGGATCTCGGCTTCCTCCCACCGTCCAAAAACATGCTTCATAAGTTAATCGGCAACTCTAAATTGTCCATAGGTGTGAGTGTGAGAGTGAATGGGTGTGTGCTTGTGGACATTCTACCCTGCGACAGACTGGCGACCTGTCCAGGGCATCCCCTGCCTTCGCCCACAAGTGGCCGGGATAGGCTCCAGCAGCCCCGTGACCCCGAAAGGGAAAAACAGAATAGAAAATGAAGTTAATTTACGAGATTTTTTTCTCGTAAATGTACACGTTTTTTTTTCATACATTTACGAGATTAAAGTGTTAGTGAGCATACAGAGCAGCAGGTGAACGATGGAACAGGTCAGCTGAATGTTTTATTTATAACGTTCCAAATGATTGGAAGCTCATTTGTTTGATTTACGTTTATTAATGTTTTATTTATTGATGGGTGGTTTGCAGGATCACTGCAGCCCCTTGATGAAGAAATCGGTGTCCCTGCAGGCAGCTGTCCACCTGAATCCCTTCTTCCTCCACCAAAGACAAGACCTCTACGTTTGTGTGACGCTTCCGTCTGAGGAGGAGCACTTTTTGGCATTTTCAACGTTCTTATGCTAATATAACAGACTATTTTCATTCCTCTTTATTGTTTTATGTTGAAGCGGGATGTTTACTCTGGAGGATGTAACACTGTTTACTTCCGCATTGGTGTTCGGATAACAGGTTCATGACATAAGGTGACAAATGAACTTCAGGGTGTGAATGAAAAGGAAAGCAGTCCTCTACACCCAAAAGTGTCTCTGAGCTCTTTATTTTGGATATGAAAGTCTGCTTTACTGACACCGAACCCTGGAAAGCCGGCTCGACTGAAAATAATCTGATTATGAGTCGCCAAGAGGTTCTGAATCGCTTTGTTTTTTCCGGAAAAACAACTATCCGGAAATAAAGCTTCACAAAAGGCTCCACATATTTCATCTTCAACTTAACTTATGCTAGGCTCCGATAAATGGAAAACTTTGTTGTTTTTTCTTTGTTAACCTATGAGTTTTTTTCTCGTAAATTTACGAGCAAAAAACTCGTAAATTAAACTTAAAATCTCGTAATTGAACAGTTATGTCTTTCTTTCTTGTAAATTTACGACTTAAAAGTCGTAATTTTTTTTCTTTTTGTAAACTGGCTCTAAAATGCAGCATGCCCTTAGTTCCTAGTGCAGGGGTCGGCAACCCATGGCTCCGGAGCCACATGTGGCTCTTTCATCCTTCTGTTGTGGCTCCCTGTGACTTTGGAAAATAATGAGTATTTTATAAAAATTCAAATTTATTTTAGTTTGTTCATTTTTCATGGCATTTCAAAGGCGCTGCTGGCTCCGTGCCTGGTGCCACGTAAAAAACAGCTTCCTTGGTGGGCTCGTGTTTGTCGGGCGAGTGCAGGTGGAGATGGGGGTGTGAGCACGGAGCGGAGGTGTGTGCGTGAAATACATTGTGTGCTCGGAGGACGGAGCACTAAATAAAGAGTAGTCGTCGTTCCCAGAATAACTGTTTTGGAGTCATTTTTAATCCGCTCTGAAGGTTGAGGGTTCGAACAGGGAAGTGAACCCCGAAGAAGAATTCCCTTCGGCCCTGGAGGAAATCTCCCCTGCGCTTCTGACCGCGGTCGGAAAGACGAGAGAAAAAGAGAAGTCATCGCGCAACAAAAGGTTCAAAAATACGGAGCCAGCAGCGCCAAATGCCTCATAATATGTCATGATGCTCCCCGCATTGGACTGTTTACAGCAGCAGAGCATGAATACGATGGTTGCTGCTTTCTGTCTTTGTAATAAAACGCTTCATCTGTTAATACAATAGTATCTTTATGTAAACTCACTGTGTAGTTTTTAATCATCAGTACATAAACAATAATGTTGAAATAAACATGTAACAAATAAACATGACGATGAAAAGAAAGAAGTACTTTTTTATTTTAAATCTTTTCTGGACCGTGATCTACACTCATGTCCTTGAAAATCGATCGCGATCGACATAATGAGCACCCTTGATATATACATGCATTATATATATAATGATGTCAAAACGGGTTGTGGCTCCGAGTGCTTTTTTTTCATTAGGGGCGGTCCCAAATGGCTCTTTTTGTAAAAAAGGTTGCCGACCCCTGACCTAGTCAGAACCTCTCTCTTGATCTGTCCTGTGCTTGGAATTCGGTCTGGAAGACAACAACACAGAAACGGCTTTCCTGATCAAAGTGATCCTGGCTGTTGAGTTTTGGAGCCATTGTCAAAAGAAATTAAAGCAGAATATAATCTAAACAGGAGGCACATTGATGGAGAGAGATTGATATGGAATTCTTCTGCAAAAGCAGTGCAAAATGCAGCATTTGAAGCCCAATAAACACTTTAGCATCTAGCTGAGTCTGAGTGCAGACAGAGGTATCACAGCCACTTACAGGGAATTCTTATAAGACACCGCTTAGATCCCAATCTGCACCCAGAGGGAGGAGAGTGAATGCAAAAGAGAGACTGGCGGTCTCCAGGGCGACAGTTCAGTCGGTGGAGCCATGTCTGCGCGCCACAAAACCAAATGCGTGAATGCGGGTCTGAATGCGCGGCTGTTCAGGAGTCTACCTGACGGGGGACTTGGAGGTGCTGTGGGCTGAGGACAGGGAGGCGCTCCGGGAGCTGCAGCAGCTGCCTTGGCGCTGTGAACTCCTGCTAGGGCTCTCACCGGGGGATCTGATGAACACCAAGCACATCCAGGCACACATACACACACACACAGAGCCACACAGAGCTCAGCAGTAAATCTTGGGAAATATAAAACTGTGCACACTGCTTATGAGTGAAAGCTCCTGTGCTTCACTAACTAATTCTCTGAGTCTGAGCATTGGATTGTAGGTTCAAAGCATAAAATAAAAAACCCATTCTTACTTATTTTGAAAGATTCTTTCTTCTTTTTTTTGTTTAACTTACAAACATGATGAATGAATGTGCGGCACAAGTATCAAATCCACCCATTTGTTTACATCTTGGTGCAATTAAAATGGATCATTTAGGAAATCTTTCCAGGTGTGTCTCACCTTTTTTTCTGTTTGTTCTTGTCTTTGTGTTTGTTCTTTGGGCTGCTGGATCTGAAACAAACACCAGACATAAGATCATAAAGTCCTGAGAGTTCAACACAGAATCTTAGTGTATAGGATCAGTCCCTTACAATGCTGTTTGAACAAGCGAGAACCAGCAGCAGAAACAGCAATAAGACAATAAGACAATAAGAAACATCCTATTCTGATACACAGCTGCATGAAGGTGACAAGCATCCGCCTGTGTTATGCTGTACAAACCTGTGTCTTCTCTTCTTCCTGGAGTCAGATGCAGACCTGATGACACAAAATCATCATGATTTTAATTCATAAAGCTCATTTGTTTACACACAGACAGCAGATAAGATTAATTAACATACACAGAAAAATTTAGACCATTTCAGGGGGCTAAAACATTAACCCTTGGCGCCACCTCCAAGCCACAACGACTAAGATCATTTTTATAAGCACTGGATTGTTGACATTTGCATTTGCTCACAAAACATCAAGTTAAATTCTTTGCCATACCTCTGAAGTAAACAGATAAATAACCAGATTTGTTTAAAAGCAGAAGTTAAAACTGAAGAAGCTACTCAGATAAGCAGCCAAATGTTCTCAAGATGTACCTCAAAGTCCGATTCTGATAATCTTTTGATCAGTTTTAAAGGGCCTATATCATGCTATTCTTAAGCCTTTCAGAGTAAACTACATCCATATATATGATAATATATTACCTTTGGCACACTAAAGAACGATTTTTATTAAAATATTAGTTGTTTTTGCAGCTCACTTACTACCCAGAAACAATCTCTGAGGGAACACCTTTTGTTCCTTGTGGGTAGCACCATGGAGAGAGTTTGTGTGTTGGCCTGGGGGCGGTGCTTGCAGCGCAGTTCCTCACTTTGTGACGTCACAATTTGACAACCCACTTGTTTTTGTGGATTGGGAGGGGCTGCTGCTCAAAGAGCAGGTTTTTACAGGAATACTCAGAGATGTGTGAACAGATCAAAACACTCCTTTGAATTTGTTTTTGTGAGGAATGAACATTACAATACACTTAAAAGCTCAGTAAAGTTGATTTAGCAAGGAAATTGTTTCTCCAGAGCGGCAGCAGTTCATTAGAAATTCACCTCTGAGTTGTGGGCGGGACAGTTTGTGCAGAGCAAACCCACCCTCTTTCCCCCTCCCTGTTGCTGAGAGCTCTCTGTTTACACGCTCTCTGGTAGCTTACAGCCCCTTACACCCCCAAACTAACATTTCTGGAGCAACAAAGTGGTGATCAATATTGGAACTATCCAGCCGTACAGTTTAGATACAGATTCCAGCTCAGACGAGGAAAACAAAGACGTTCATGGATCTATTTGTCTGCAAGGGGATGCATCAGAATGGAGCGGAGCAGGGAGCTTGTGGCCCAGCCAGCATATTTTCTACCACAAAAATACGATCTTTTTCATTTTTATGTATTTGATTGGAACAAATAAATAATCAGCGGTTATAATCTTTTTTTCTTTATATTTCTTTATATTTATTCTCCATATTGGGAAAACTTCTAGAGGAACAGGTTAAAAACACACAAAAAAAACATTTTTTATTGGGGTGGGTCTATAAAGTCCAGTTGTTTTTAAGAACAGAATCCTGTAACTTCATTTTAGCAACAGCCCACGAAGCTTTGATCCTTCTCCACAGCACAGCAGACATAAGTGAATAAAAAAAAAAAGGACTTTCTTCGGGGGAGGGAGAAACTCCCCAAATTTTGATTTTGATTTTAGGCCATTTTTATTGTAAACTAACAATATAGTGACCTTTAAGATCCAAAATTTTGTATCATTCAGTGTCAAGTTTAAATTGACACATCTTAGTTTTACCATCATCGTTGCAGTTACCATAGTGATTAGTCTCTGCATGACTGACTTATTTTCCTGAGCATGTCCCCTGCTATTCTATCCACCCACAGTTTGCAGCTTGTAGTGGGAGAGAGAGCATTGGGACGCACGCTGATGATTTTTTGAGAATGTAGTAATAAAGCCGTGATAGTAACATGTGTGGCTGAAATGAGAGCCAGAGCTGCAGCTGGTGTTTTATCAGAGGAAGTCTGCTCTATGTGAGGATTACGAGGAAAACATTCAGAGTCTCAATGTTACGTTTCTTTCTGGCAAAAGCTTGTGGACGGGCACTGGGCTGAACATCGACAGTATGCAGCAATGCAGCTGCATGCTAACAGGAAAAAAAACTCTGCCGTCCATTCCCAATAAGCAATTTAAAAGGAAGCCTCATGGGAGGATGGCTGCGGGGCAGAGCGCTGCATGATACCCCTACAGGTCTGCTTCTATTCATTATTCATATGTCAACAGTACCTGCAATGCAGAGCATCCAGAGGGAGGCCGGGAGGGCGGTGTGGGGGAGAAGGGAAGAGGATAGATAGGAATCTGTGTAGTATGTGCGTGGATGCAGGAGAGGCGATAAAGCAGACTGGGGCAGCAAAATGATTTTCAGCATTTTACAGAGGCGCTCATTTTTCTTGTGTGATGCGCTTTCATAGAGGCTAGGTTATTAGAGCAGCACATTAAGCCATGACACCCCCGACAGTCAGAGAAGGAGGGGAAGAGGAGGGGAGGAGGAGGAGAAGCAGGAGGAAGTCTATCTACAATTTCTTATTGTTATACTACAGGGTTCTGAACGTTTGGCTGTTAATAGGTTTTTGTCTTTGCAACCCTCCTCCTTCCTTCATTTTCCATTTATTCTTGAATTGTATCTTACTGTGTGATCTTTTTTTTTACATCTTTTTCGTTTAGATTTCTGCTTTTTATTTTTTTCTCTTGTTCTTATTTCTCTTTTTGCTTTCTCTCAATATCACCTTGTTTTTCCTCTTCTTCTCTATTTAATAATCTTTTTCCAAATTTTGAGTACGTACAGTCTTGCAATGTTTTCAATATTTCTTTACTTTACTCTTTATGTTGGTGTTTTCTTTTTTCTTTCATCTGTTCCAGTTTTTTTCTTTTACTTATTTTTACCACAAAATTATTTTCTTACTCACCTCCTTTTCTTCTTTTTGTTTTTTTCTTAAAGACTCACTCGGATTGAAATGATTTTCTTTTTTTTTTTAACATGTTCTTGTGGCGTTTTTCTGAGGATGGAGGATAAAGAAAGCTTAAAATTAAAAATGTCTTTATTTAAATGGTTGTGAATCAGGAGAAGGCGACAAAATGCTCTTGGAAAAAGATCGTATTTGTAGCGTAGAAAATGGGGAGCAGCAATGGGGAAGGTGAGGGGGGGCGGGGATGCTCTGGGCCAATGGTCCCGCCCATGACTCAGAGGTGAATTTCTAATGAACAGTTGCTTAATTGCTGCTCTGCACAAACTGTCCTAGACAACAGTTTTTATTGATTTTGACCAAAAACGACGTAATCATAATTAAAAGACACTGGGAACAGATCAAAAGATGACTGAGTGGGACTTTAAAGCCCCTTATCTTTTACTCCATGACAGTTTTTGTCTTTGTCTTTTTTGATCAAACAATTTTCTTTGTCTGCCATCATGTCTCTTTTAAAAAAAAAGCTTAATTAGCCTTCTCTAGCTCTTAGATGTAGCGTGTTTTACTTTTTAAACTTTCGACATCCTGTTCTGTCTCTTGAATTCTGTTCTTCACTCATCTTTGTCCCATTATTCTTGTATTCTGCTGTGTTTTCTTCTCTTTCTTGACCAATAGTCTTCTCTTCTCTCTTTAACCTTTACCTTCCTTTTTTTCCCTATTTTGTCTTCCTCAATAGTACTAAATAACAGGAACCTCACTGTAGAGCAGTTATTAGAAAAGCTCTAAAAATCTAAAGTTTGTCCTTTGAATAACCCACGCAGATGTGCACACTCACCTGTCTCGTTTGTGTTTTTTTCCACTCTTTTTCTTTTTCTCCCTGTGAGTGGGTGAGGAGCTGCCGAACCTGTTGAGAGAGGGAAGGACAAGGACAAGCAGATGGGCTTATGCTTGACGGCAAAAACGAGCTTCAGATTGCAGCTAAAATTCTCTGCTCTCGGGCACATGCTTTCTGCTGACACCGTCAAAACAAAAGCTTTTCATTTGCTAATCCCTGCTCACCCCATCTGCGCAGTTGTGGGGATCTGATGACTCATTTGCAGTTTTCAATTCAAATTAATCAGTGTCATATTTACCAAGACTACGCTGTGAGAGGTTTGGTTTTCACTCACCGGCTCCTTCGTCTTCCAGACTTTTTCTTCTTTCTTTTCTTTGGGCGAGGGGATGGAGAGCTGCTGGATTTTCTTTTCACTCTGAGTTTGTGAAGATGGAGGAAAGTAATATTGTGAGATGACAGGAAACATTGGACACACCATGGTCTCACAGTGACAGCTAGGTTCAGTGTGGTGAACTAAAGTGGTATTTAGGTCACATTTTATGTTCAAATCATGACAGTAATGGGCTCATAGCAGCTGCAGTTTTTCTCGTCTTGTGCTAATGAGTATGTTCACCAAATTCCACGTCTGTAAGTTAAATAAAATCTCTTGATTTTCCACAGCGACTTCTGTTTTCATTTGCCACACCCACATCACTCACACGCCACCATAATATGACATATTATAGGGAGGAGAGTGAATGCAAAAAAGAGGGATTTATTTATTCTGTAGACAAATCAGAGTTCACGCTTTGCCTTTTCTACAGATCAGAGTAAGGATGGATAGGTGAGCATTTCTGTTTTGACTGTGAGGAGGAATCTAGTTCTTAATAACTTTAAATGCTCCATGTGGAGCTGACTAAATGAAAATACTTTTGTTGAAAACAACAAAAGCTTAAATCTGTTGTTGCTGTGATGCAAGGTGACAACTTGTTGCTTTAGTCCCACCTGCCCTTACAGGTGGACACGGGCTGTCTGTGGGCAAAAAAACAAACGTGTAAGGGGCACACAGGTGGCCTGCAGGACATATCAAGGTCACAGACCCCTTGGCGAGCCCGTAGAGAAAAAATGTTCATGCACATTTTTTACTAAGACTATGCTGTGAGCAACAGGTAGTTAACAAATTATGTGAGGCACAGGCGTGCTCAATTTTTCAAACTCTCTTCACTACACAAAAGGCCTGATGGTGATGTTCAAGTGACAAATACACTCCTTGCATATAGCCTGACTGTTAGAAATAAGGGAATTAAACAATCAGAATGTAGTTTGTGTGGGGGTCCTACAGGCATCCTACGGGCACTTAAGTATCACCTGAACACCCCATTTTTCTTGTAACCACAACATTCGCGTGGTCAGTAAAGTGCCAATATGGGCACCTTACTAACTAATCAAGTCCTGCTTTAGAACAGCGTTACTAGTACATCATAAGTGCCTGTAACTTTAATTATCCTCAGGAATAGTTCACGATACCATTACCACACACATTGTCATGCGTGTGGTAAGTGTATCGTGAACTATT
The DNA here is from genome assembly GCA_023969325.1 of Oryzias curvinotus. NCBI lineage: Eukaryota > Metazoa > Chordata > Actinopteri > Beloniformes > Adrianichthyidae > Oryzias > Oryzias curvinotus. The sequence continues at coordinate 9,569,687 of CM043719.1, read as the reverse complement.
CACAAGGATATATATAAGGATTCATGACGTCCTTTAAGATGGCTGAAAGAGCCTTAAACTGCAAGACACATCCGCGCTCCCTTTAAGATCCAGTTGCTCCTCTTTACGACCCCTTCATGGTAACCCCCGTATGGATACATGTGACTAAGGCCTTCCATATGGTATGTGCAATCTAGGTTCAACAATATTCTTTTGATGCCTTGCTTTGGGGAAGAAATGCAGTTTACCAAGAAACAACCCAATTGGCAGAAGTTGGGCTGAGACAAAAAGGCTTTTTCACCAAGCTGGTGCATTTGGAGCGTATTTGGAGTGTTCAATTGAGATGTCATTCATTGGAGATTCATTGGAGACAATTTATTTAATTTTAGCAGGCATAACTTGAGTTTATTTTGAGAAAAGCACATAGTGTAGATTTTGAGTTCTTCATTGTCATTCTGATGATTCAAATTACTAAAACTGCTTCAACTGAATGCAAGACACCATTGTTTGAACAATTTTCTGGCAAGTTCAAAGACTTTTTCAACTGTTCAGTTTTTAGAAATTAGGCTGATGAAGACATAACTATTGTGTCAGCCCACCTGTTGTCACTGTGGTAGTCATAGTGATAGTCTTCATCTTGATAGTCAACGATGTCGGTGTCATCTTCATACTCAGATGGATAGTGGTTCATCCTGGAAACACAGGAGTCAAGAATCAGTAAACAAACAGCCCCTCCACTCTTCTAAATGCGGGGGGA